>CM057338.1:134391411-135591411 GCA_030015575.1 Agapanthus africanus
TCCCTGATGCGGAGTGTCTGTGTTGGACGTTTCTGTAGGGTTCCTAGGCACCTTAGTGAGGTCTCACAAGGCATCGAACATGCCAATATAAAAATTTATGGGTGCCGAGAGACCCGACTACAGATCGTTTGCTAGAAAACTAGGCGAAAAAGCTAACTAGTTAACACTTAACTACAAGAATACGGAAATACAACCTTTGTAGATCCGGTGCTCCACCTCCATAGCTCCGCAACGAAGTCCTCTCCGCTGTCCAAAAAGAATCCGGGCTCTAGCGTCGACTTTATCGGAGAATAAGCGAGCTAGGTCGTCGATGTCCATGCCGAAGATGATCTACGTCGAGGCATCGCTAAATCAAGCTCCGACTTCACCAAGTCAAGAAACTTGTGAAGAAAACACACTCTACTACTTGGCAAGAGGTAGAGGATGAAGAAATAGGAAGTGGGTTTAATTTAGAATTGGATTTCTCACTCTTTATCATCAATCACCATTGATGACCTAAGCTTTTCTTCTTGAGTTCAAGGAAGAAGAAGAAGAAAAATGATATGATAAGTTATATGAAAAAGAAAAGAAAATGAATTCTTATCATAAAATTAACCATGGTCAAGTGTAGAGACTAAACTAGGGTTAGTGGGAATGGTTAGGGTTAAGGATGAGATAAGAATGGTTGACTTGAACAAAGCTTCATGAAGCTTCAACTAAAGAACAAAATTAGCCACCATTCTTTTCTCTTTTCTTTTATTCATTTATCAAAAATAAAAAGGATAATTAAATAAGATAAATGAATAACAAATAATAAACCCTAACCATTTCATTAACCAAGGTTTAATACTTTACACTTAACCAAAAAGGATGTATCATCAAACATGATACAAGCAAGTGCACAAAATCATATCACATATATAATGCGCACACCCGAGTGAGAAAATCCATCTAAAGTGAACCAATATTAGTTAATGCAAAGTAATATATCAAATATATAATTATACATTAAATCATTAAATCAACACTTGATTTAACGATCCGGTCATATCGCATATAACCGGCTAATATCCAATGTGTCGATTTATCGAATCAATCCTTGATTCGATAACTAGGTTATATCGCATACAACCATTCGACACATTCATCGCGAGAATAGAATACTGTATCACATACACGCATTATTCTCGGTCCCGCACATATCTCATATGCGCTCCTATTTCGTTTCGCTTGAGCCAGGAAACCTCTGTGTAGGACTCTAAAGACTCGTCAATACGCCGGCAGCAGATGATGATCATATCAAACACCCACAAGCCGCAAGCGGTCTGCTAAACGTAACGGCCACCCGGGTATTGAGCGATCTGAAGATCGACGAGCAAGCCCGCTCACACTCCAGTGAATCCGACCAGTAACACTACCGTACAGTCCGGTCTGATCGTCTGATATGTCGCATATCTTGCCTAGGGGTGGTAAACGTCAGACCCCAATAGCTCGATAAGTCGTGTCGATATGAGGCTCATAACGGGTCGAGAAACTACTGGTAACACTTACCAGCAATTCTCTGAGCAGCCCTGGCCAGGGACTTCCTGTTATAGCCAATCGAACACAGCGCAACATCAACCCCCTATACCGGGAGAGACGAATCCCCTCCTATCGCTCATTGCCTCCATGTGACTCGGGACTGTACCCAAAAACCACCGTTTTGCACGCCCTCTTGGACGTGGTAAGATGGAAATCAAAGCACAGTGGGAACCACACAAGACTCTATGACGATCTCGGGTCAACAGACTACTCTGTACCAGTGTCACCAGAGAACTGCCATCTGACGTGAGGTATAATACCATCTGGAAGTTCTCGGCGAGTCCGTCCAGTGTACCCAGTCTCTACTGAGCACCCGTATATCATCTCCGATGTCAAACACCAATGGATATGGGATCATCCATCGCCCATCTGTATGGGTCGAGAAGCTACACGCTAGTCTACTCTGGTATATCGATGCCCCGTCTCGATACACCCACGACTAGGGACTTTAAAGGATGTACTTATGGACTACCATGTCCCCACTAGTATGATCCGCATCATAGTCCAGGTAGTCAAGTACACATCCTAAGGGCTTTACCAACATGTAATAGAGAGACAATCTGTGTACACATTAAGGTAAAGAGCAACCAGATAGCATACTATCATGTCGAGCAAGAAAGTCCTCTCTATATATGTCCCAGCATCCACTACAATATACATCCAATGTACAGTAATGGCCTCTAGGGCATACATATAACTAACAATCTCCCACTTGCACTAGGGCCATCTGTAGCAGTGGTTGTAGTATCTCATACTCAACCATCCCATAATAGTCTCTCTCTGGGAATAGGCCTTCGTGAGTGGATCCGCCGTGTTGTCCTCTGAGTCTGCTCTCCTAACCTTGATCACCTGGAGATCAACTATCTCCACGATCAGGTGATACTGCCTTAGAATATGTCTGGATCACTGATGGGACCTGCGTTCCTTGGCATAAGCCACAACTCCATTGTCACACAATGGGAGGAACATAGTTCATCTCATGAACCAATATACATCCAAACAGCCTCTTTGGTAGCATCTTAAGTAGCGATGTATGCTGCCTTTATCGTCTAGTATGTCACGGTATCTAGCTTGGAACTCTTCCAACATACCGTCCCTTTACTGAGGGTAAAGACAATGCCTGCGACTGACATTCAGTCGTCTTTATCACCCTGGAACCTTTCCAGTGATTCTCCTCAGGATCGATTGACACCACCTCACTACATCTAGTGAGTTTCCTAACATCCATTTAGATCTATCTCATAGATCCAAAATCCAGGATTTAGTAGGTATCACTTTGATCCTACACGGAGAATCTTTGTGATAAACGGAGATCGATCGAGCGTAGCATAAGAAACTCCTTTCTTATCAAGAGTATGTCATCCACGTACTTTACGAGGATCGTCACTATCTCCCTACTACCCTTTTTGTTTATACAAGGTTCATCTACCATTTTGATGATGTCAACTTCTTTGACTAATCCATCAAAACAGATGTTCCAACTCCGCGATGCCTGCTTTATCCTATATAAAGCATCTTGCACACGTTTCCGCTGCTCCCACTGTTTACGAAGACCTCTGGCTGTGTACTTATAGACGCACTCTTCTAAATCATCATTTAGAAAAGCTGTCATGACACCCAACCACCAGATATCGTAGTCATGGTATGTAGCCGTGGCAAGTAGGATCTGGATGGACTTAAGCATAGCTACTTGAAAAGGTTTCATCATTATCCACACCTGGTCAATGATGCAAACTTTTAACAAGTCTAGCTTTGAAAGTCTCAACTTTTCCATGTACACCAAGTAATCTTCTCAAGATATACCTGCTCCTGATGGGGATTTAACCCGTCAGATATAGCAACCAAAGTCCATACTTTGTTGGTGTATAAGGATTCCATCTCAGATCGCTAAGCATCCAGCCATTCTTACAGAGTCTCACTCCTGATGGCCAGCTCGAAACTAGTTGGGTCATCATCTCATGATGCAATCCTCGCTCCCACTGTCATAGAGAAACAGAAGTATCTCTCAGGTGGGTGAGAAACCCTACTAGATCGGCGGAGAGGCTGAGGTTCGTTGGTAACTATCGAATCCTTTGGTTCTTTCAAATCATCAGCTGCAGTTTGTATAGCTGGAACCTTTCTAGTTCTACATTACAGACCTTGCCTCGAGCTTGTCCGGATTTTGCTTTTAGACATAGGCCGGACAACCCCAAATCTTAACTAGCTTAAGACATGGGTTCTTCCCTTTCCATATCTCATATGGAATGGTAGGCAACTGATTTGATTGGAACCCTATTCAATAGGTATGCAGCTTCTCAAGTGCATAACACCCAATAAGAAAACAGGTAACTCAGTAGTACTCATCATAGAGCACACCTTATCATATAGGGTGTATCTGCTTCCGCCCCGATATACCATCGTGCTATGGTGTATACGGAGGAGTAATGCTGAGAGAGAATCTCATTCTCCTTTAGAATAGTCCTGGAATTCCGTGCTCAAGTATTCTCCTCCTTGATCTCATCAAAGGACATAATACTTATACCCGTATATTGGTTCTCTACTTCTAACTTATATTCCGTGAATATCTCAAAAGGTTCGGACTTGTGTTTCAACAGGAACATATGACTGAATCTTGAGAGATTATCACAGAATGTAACGAAGTACAAAGAACCAGTCTTGGCATGTGTAGACAGGGGACCTTACATACATCAACATGTATCATCCCAAGAGTTCACTAACTCTTTCTCTGTTTCCAATAAACAGAGCTATGTGATCAGTCGAAAATATTGCATATTTTAGTCGGCAATTTCCTCATCATTTGCATCCATATAGAAGTGTACGGTATTCATAATTCACATATTAGCAAATCGGTCGCAAAATATCAGATTACATGTATTCGACCTTAAAACCGTCATTTCTAGGGAAATTGACTGCATTTCATTACATAGCATATTTTCTATATCTTGCAACCCGTGTTTCGAAGTCTATGCAGGAAAAGAGAAGCTTGCTCGATCATTACAGTGCTCGACCATTACAATCGCTCGTAAACTCACTGAACTCAAATCTGGTATCAACACAGAAGGGAAACTGAAATTCTAAACATCAAAGAAAGGCCCAAACAGCAGTACCAAGCCACTGAAGAATTCACAGATCCCAAGGCCAACAATGCGCGGCGGAAGGGCGGCCAATGCCAGGTTATTGCGGCGGAAGCGCGGCCCAATGGTGACGTCAGCTCCTCAATTTCAGTGCACAACTCCTGTACTATGGCCCACTGCTCAATAATGCACACAAACTTCCAGATGATTCCAGATACTTCCACCAGATCAGCAAACACCTAAACTAGCCTAATACTTCTAGAACTTTCCCTAAACCCTAGCTTAAACCCTAAGCTAACTCCTAACAAACTCCTTCTAGAAACTCTTCAACAAACTTTGGGAGGGAAAGTTCTAATTCAAACCTAAACCTAGGGTTTGAGAGTTCTATAAATAAGACCCTAGGCTCACTCATTTCACATCTTGGCAACCTTGGGAAAGCTTAGAAAAATCAATCCCATTCTTCATCTTCCTCTTCCTCAAGTTTAGTGAGAGAGCTTGTAGGAAACCCTAACCCTAAATCCAACCACAATTCAAGATCTTGAGTGCAAGCCAAGCAAGATGCCTTCAACCCTTTTATGAGCCGAGCCGATCTTCAATCGGGCAAGAGATCAAAGTAGATCCACGATCCACGGAGACGAGCGAAGCCGAGTCAACGATCGATTTCTTCTTCTTGTAGATTCTTGAAAGAATGTATTGAAATTGTTGATTAAATAAAAGGTGATATTCTTTTATCTTGTTTTCTTTAAATTCCGCATCATGTTATCTTTACAAATCTTGAATATTATCTGTGTGGTGATGTGTGAATAAAACTCCGCTCGTCGAGGAGTCGAGACGATCTTTAGTATGATGATGTAACAAATTTGTAATCGATTCTTGAATCCCACGAGTTTGTAAACCCTAGCAAGTTCAAGAATCGACGACCCAATTCGTTGCGATGCTTTCTTGATCGACATCGCTCGAGATTGGGGAGTTCCGATCGTTTCTTGAAATTGCTAGAGGCTAGAATATAAATGGTATCCTCGAAAGAACAAGGGTTAAGAGATGAAACCCTAATTTCATCAAGAAAACCCTAACTCTCGTCGATCACCATTGATCTAGTATCAATTCTTCGAAGGACAAGAACACGAAACCCTTTAGATTACATCACGTCTAAAGATCCGATCGATTCCTACGAGCCTCACTTATATTCTTGATTGTTGATTGGAAATATTATCAAAACTACCGATTCTTGATTGTTTATAGTTTCTTGATTCTTGAGTAAAGAATAGTGACACTCGAATACAAATCACATCTTGAATCATGTTTTCGTTTATTGTTGCTTAACATTTCATTTCAAACGTATCAAAATACAATTGAATTGTGCAATCCCTGTGGACGATCCGCACTCATTCATTAACTACATCCGACACCGTAGTTTGATTGCGGTCAATATAATTTTTTGATTGTCGTTACTTTTTACATATACACGTCAGAAAATGCAACAATCAAAATGGCGCCGTTGCCGGGGATCGCGCTAATTCATTCGCATTTTTAGTTTGAAGTGAAAGAATTATTACGTTTTACTTCTTGAAATCAAAATTCGTACAAACTCTTACACGTGTGTTGTGATTTGATTGCAAGGTGATCTGGAGCATTCTGTTCTGTGGAAAAATTTGTTTGAATATACCAGAGAGCTGTAGATAGCAACAGGAAGAAGCTGTTGAAAAATTGTACACTGTTCCCAATATCTAACCGCGGAAGGGCGGCATATACGTGCCTATTGCGGCGGAACCGCCGCAGTCTTGGAGGATCTCTGTGGGATTTTTCTGCAGGTGATTTCTTGCTCTCTCCCCTCTTCTCTTTTAGCTCCAACTAATCCTTTGCTGCAGGATTCTTTGCAAATAAATCGCAGCGCGCAAAAGCAAAAAATAAAATTGTGTGTGATTTTTGATTTCTTGGTTGTTTGCATTCTAATACGGAAATTTAAGGGGCACGGCCAAATCCAAATTAGGTGGGGATTTCATTACCCTTCCTAGGCCCCGAAAATCGTCAAACTTGCATCCGCATTACCCCCATTAACTAAAAGAAATCTAGAGAAGACTCTAAGGACTGTCGCGCTTAATAGGACAAGAGAAGGTCGTGGGTAATTCATTGCTTATCCGCGTTTTCTTGTGGTGCCTAAGGCGAGTGTGTCTAAGGCTAGTGGTTCTTAATTAGGTCCACTGTAGTGGTGGTTCCTTCCCACTTACCTGGCACTTATCCGGCCACAGGGGGACAAAGAGGCAGTGGAGGATTCTATCCTGCGGCTTGTCTTTTGGCAGTTAGGAGCGGTCTAGAGATCGGACCTAGGTGACCATTAGATTCTAGGGTTTGTGTGCTGCATTTGTTTTGTCGCATCATTTTTTCAAAATCCATCCCTTTTTCAAAGCAAGCACCGCATTCATTCATCCCTAATTATAAGTCAACGCTGCCACTTGTACTAACCCTTTTTAGTGCAAGATAGGCTGGACACGGGATTCTAGTGCCCGTTTAGTCCGCGTACCCTTTATCGACTCCGAAGTCGATAATTCTCCATTTACCTTTTCTTTACCCACTACCACACCCACACCGATGGATCCGAATCCATCGAATTTCTTTAACCCTAATCTGCCACCGTCCGTTGGTGCGCAGAATCCTACTCCACCCCACATTTCTCTCCAGGAAAGATGCTATCCACATAGAGGTCCTCTTTCGACCTGCTTATCCACACCACCAGCCAATGGGGATAACTTTGAGATTAAGCCCCAGTATATCAATCTTTTACCCAAATACCACGGACTCAAGACCGAGGACGCTTACGTTTTCATTACCAAATTTGAAAACGTATGCGCAATGATGGGTACGTCTCAACTTTCAGTGGATGCGATGCGTCTACGACTTCTTCCATTTACTTTGTGCGATATAGCCGAGAAGTGGCTATATAACACCACCGCACACTCTATTACGAATTGGGAAGAATTCGTCGCTGCATTCCTTAAGAAATTTTACCCAGTCCAAAAGACGGCTCGAATCCGTAGCGAACTGAACCAATTTGCCCAGCTCCCTGCCGAACCATTTTCTAAATACTTTGAACGTTTCAAGGATCTATTGGTTCAATGTCCTCATCACGGCATCCCGAGATGGGAGCTTTGCCGAATCATATATGAGGGCAGTAACCCTAACACTAAACAGAGCCTTGAAAACATGTGTCAAGGTACATTTATGACTAAAGATGACGGGGAAGCCTGGAGATACTTAGAAGAGTTCGCTGAAAAATCACTAATTTGGGAGAGTGGAACACAACCATTGAATAGGGGTGGCGTACACCAAATAGATGTGTCCATAGGTGTTCGAGCTGAAATGGCAGCAATGCAAAAGAAGCTCGACGCTATGGAACACAAATTTGCAGCAGCCTCCCTAAACCCAATGTCGCTCCCCAAAACTGTTTGTGGGTGCTGTTCTGATCCGTCACATTTAACGGAAGAATGTCCATTAAACTCTGCGTTTCAAGGTCACGAGCATTCTAATGCCGCATTTCAAAGACCTCGAAACGATCCATATTCTTCCAGTTACAATCAGGGTTGGAGGAACCACCCGAATTTTGCTTGGAACCAAAATCAATCTCAAAACACGGTTCCAAACACGAATCAATTTCAACGGGCTCTTCCTCCACCACAACAGCAACCCCTACAACTCACTCAGCACCCCTACCAGTCACAAAATTTCCAAAATCAGGGCAACACTCCTGCACAGTCTAATCCTATGCAGTTCTGTTCTGACGAGTTCTCTCAATTCACTCAAACCATGAAATCACTTTTATCAAATTTCATGGATGTTTCGACTGAAGTTAGATCTTCCGTCAGTGAAATAAAGAAAAACTCAGCATCCCAAGCTGAGAGTATTCGCACGATGGAAGCTGAAATCGCACGCTTAAAAGCCGAAATGAGTGCGAGAGAAAAAGGGAAACTTCCCTCTCAACCCCTACAGAATCCTGGGCATTACAATGTAAATGCCATTACAACGTTGAGATCGGGAAGAGTGCTGAACAATCATGTCGGGGAAGGTATTGATGATACTGAAAATTATATCAACACCCCGGCTGAGTCTTTCCCACATACACACACTTCACCTTCTGATCCTTCTTCTTCTACCAAACCACCTTCGCACGAGCCTATTCTCCATTTCCCTTTAGGCTCAACACCTTCACCCAACCCTTATAGTTCTCCACAGACGGTCCCCACACCTCCTTTGGGACCTCGTCTACCCCCCTTTCCTTCTCCTGTGATGGACCCCGCGCTTATTGCGAAAGCACCTTACCCGAACCGGCTAAGGGCTAATAGAACGAGTCCTCATATGGAGAAAATTTTAGAGATGTTCAAACAGGTTAACATCAATATCCCTCTCCTAGATGCGATTCAGCAAGTCCCCGCTTATGCGAAAATTCTAAAGGACTTGTGCACTAGGAAGAGGAAGACTCAAGTGCCAAAGAAGGTCTTTATGTCTAATAACATCAGCACTGCTTTTATACCCCAGCTTCCAAAGAAAAGAAAGGACCCAGGTTGTCCTACAATATCGATTTCGATTGGGGGTAAAAACATAAATCGTGCTCTTTTAGACCTTGGCGCGAGTGTTAACCTGTTACCTTATTCTGTCTATGAGCAACTAGGGATTGGAGAGCTGAAACCTGCTCATTGTACTCTCCAGATGGCAGACCGATCTATCACCAAACCAAGGGGTGAATTAGAGGATGTATTGATAAAGGTCGGGGAATTTGTTTTCCCTGTAGACTTCATTGTGCTCGACACACATCCTGTAGCAAACCCCCGGGGCCAAATTCCGGTGATTCTAGGTCGTCCTTTCCTTGCCACTTCCAACGCTGTTATAAACTGTAGAAATGGTTCAATGAATTTATCATTTGGAAATATGACCATTGAACTAAACATTTATAAAGTTGGAAGTCAGCCGTCAGAACCCTCTGCTCATATTTTAGATGTATGCTCTGTCCATGAGATCGCTCCCGATAGTTGTGGAGCTGAGGATCTTTGCTTTACTGATCTCGATGACATTAGCACATCTCTGTTTGACTTAGCACAAGATCTTAGTGAGGACACTTTAGCTACACATGAGTCCTGCACTTCTGACTTTTCTCCACCCGAGTCTGTATCTTTCACAGGCTCTGAGCTTCTTTGTAGATCCAAAAATCAATCTATGACCCTTCCTTCTATCATTTCTCCGCCTGAGTTAGATCTAAAAATTTTACCTTCTCACCTGAAATATGCATATCTTGGTGAGAACGAGTCATTACCGGTTATCATTTCTGCTTCTCTTGCATCAGAGCAAGAGAATGCCCTTTTATCGGTATTGAGATCTAACAAAGAGGCGTTTGGTTGGAGTATGGCGGACATCAAAGGGATTAGTCCCTTGATAGTTGAACATCATATACATGTGATGGATGATGCCAGACCGACCCGAGAACCACAGAGACGGTTGAATCCCGTCATGAAGGAAGCTGTCATGAAAGAAATCGTTAAGTGCTTAGATAATGGTATTATCTACCCCATCTCCGATAGCCAGTGGGTGAGTCCTATTCATGTCGTTCCTAAGAAATCCGGCATCACAGTTATCACAAATGAAGCGAATGAGTTGATTCAGACACGCGCTCAAACTGGGTGGCGTGTATGCATCGATTATAGAAAACTCAACGCTGCTACGAGGAAAGACCATTTTCCTCTACCATTTATTGATCAAATGCTGGAACGCTTAGCGGGACAAGAGTTTTATTGTTTTATGGACGGATACTCAGGCTACAATCAGGTCCCCATCGCCAAAAAGGATCAAGATAAAACCACTTTTACTTGTCCTTTTGGTACCTTTGCTTACAGTCGCATGCCCTTCGGGCTATGCAATGCTCCCGCTACCTTTCAGCGGTGTATGATGGGGATATTCTCTGATATGGTAGAGAATTTTTTGGAGATCTTTATGGACGACTTCTCGATTTTTGGAGACTCTTTTTCTGATTGCCTTGCGAATCTAGACGCTGTTCTTACTCGTTGCAAAGAGAAGAACTTGACATTAAACTGGGAAAAATGCCATTTTATGGTCCAAGAAGGAATAGTCCTTGGACATGTCATTTCACAGAAAGGCATTGAGGTTGACAGAGCTAAAGTAGATGTCATTCAAAACCTGCCTCATCCCAAAAGCGTCAAAGATATTCGCTCTTTCCTTGGCCATGCGGGCTTTTATAGGAGATTCATTAAGGACTTTAGCAAAATTGCTAGACCTTTAACACTACTCCTGGCCAAGGACACGACCTTCCACTTTGACTCGGATTGCGAGACAGCTTTCGACTCACTTAAACACTCACTCACTTCAGCCCCCGTTTTATCATCACCAAATTGGGACTACCCCTTTGAGCTGATGTGTGACGCATCTGATTTTGCAGTAGGTGCAGTCTTAGGACAGCACATCGAAAAGATGCCACACGTGATTTACTATGCTAGTAAGACCCTGAATGATGCGCAAATCAATTATACAACCACCGAGAAAGAGCTTTTAGCGGTTGTATTTGCTTTAGAAAAATTCAGGCCTTACTTAATCGGCTCACCTATAGTTGTGTATACTGACCATTCCGCTTTAAAACATCTTCTGGCTAAGAAAGATGCAAAAGGTCGACTAATACGTTGGATCCTTCTTTTACAAGAATTCGATCTTGTTATCAAAGATAAGAAAGGATGTGAAAACGTAGTAGCTGACCACCTTTCACGCATCGTTTCTTCCCCTGTGACCCTGCCGATCAATGACTCATTCCCTGATGAACAACTCTTGAGCATATCCGCTGAACCATGGTTCAGGGATATTCTGAACTATCATGCCACGGGACTTATACCGAGCGATTGGTCAAAACAGGACAACTACCGTTTTCTTTCCCAAGTAAAACACTTTTACTGGGACGAGCCCTATTTGTTTAAATATTGTCCTGATCAGATCACTCGCCGGTGCGTCCCGAATGAAGAGTTCAAGAGTGTTCTTTCATTTTGTCATGATCAGGCCTGTGGGGGTCACTTTGGTCCTAGAAAGACAGCTGAAAAGGTTTTGCAATGTGGATTTTATTGGCCGACCTTATTCAAGAACGCATTTGAGTATTGCAAAACCTGTACACAATGTCAGTATACGGGTAGAATATCCCAGAGGAATGAAATGCCTCAGCAACCCATTCTGGTTGTTGAAATGTTTGATGTTTGGGGCATAGATTTTATGGGTCCTTTTCCCAACTCCTTTGGGAATCTGTACATATTGCTGGCGGTTGATTATGTCTCAAAGTGGGTAGAAGCCATTCCATGTCGCACTAATGACAGGAAAGTTGTCATTAAGTTCTTAAAAGAGAATATCTTTTCGCGATTTGGACACCCACGCGCTATCATTAGCGATAATGGGACACATTTCTGCAACAGATCTTTCGAGACTTTGATGCGAAAATACTCAATCAACCACCGTCTTTCTACACCCTATCATCCCCAAACAAGCGGGCAGGCTGAGATCTCAAACAGACAAATCAAACTTATCCTGTAGAAAACTGTTGCTAAAAATAGAAAAGATTGGTCGACCAAATTGACGGATGCTCTTTGGGCATTCAGGACTGCATATAAGACCGACCTAGGAATGTCTCCATATAGGATAGTTTTTGGTAAAGCATGTCATCTACCTGTCGAGATAGAGCATAAAGCATTGTGGGCTATAAAGGAAATAAATTTTGATCTAAACCTTGCTTGCAACTTTCGGAAGCTGCAACTTAACGAGCTAAGCGAACTCCGCGATGAAGCTTATGATAATGCTGTAATCGCAAAGAATAGGACTAAGGTTTTTCACGATAAAAGCATTTTAAGGAAAACATTTTTACCTGGTCAACAAGTCCTTCTTTATGATTCACGTTTACACCTTCATGCGGGTAAGCTCAGATCTCGATGGAAGGGACCATTTGTTGTGCGGTCTGTATTCCCGCACGGGGCAGTAGAAGTTGAAAATGTTAAAAACGGCACCTTTTTCAAAGTAAATGGACATAGACTTAAGCCGTATTTTTCCACTGACCCCACGGAGGAGCTCTTGTTCTTACAAGAGCCAGTTTATTTGGATTAAAATTCCTCCGTCTCACCTTCATATCCAGTATATCATTGCATCATTTTTTGAATGAAGGTGAGTGAAAGATAAGTTTGGGGGAAGTTCTTCACTTATATATTTTGCCCCCACTAATAATTCCCCCCAGATTTACAGGTTTTGTAGATATAACTGTCGGCAACAGTGAGGACACTGTTGAAAACAAGTTTGGGGGAGGTTTGTGCTTATTTTCGCATCATTTGCATATCATCTGCATAAGCACAAAACATTTCTTTAAAAATCTATAAAAAATTGAAAAATTTTCAAAACCCATAAAAATTTAAAAATTTTCAAATATAAAAATAATTTTAATATTTACACCTTTTTGTATATAAATAAGATAATGAAAGTTTAGATAGTGAAAAATTACATCCATGAGATTGGAAAATTTTTAGAAAACTAAGAAAATTAGAAGTTTTCTTATACGAACTAGTAATAAGTAGTTATGAGCCGTTGTCCCAAGGGTTAGTAAGATGAAGGACGTCACTAATCTGAGGATAAAAATAAGTCTGAAAAATAGTTTCTATTCTGGAAGCCAAACATTTTGAACGTGGCTACCCTGCTATTCGCACTTACACACGTCTTGAAGCCTGGGATAGTAGAGAATACCTTGAAATGCTCTTGTCTTAAAGCCAAAAGTATGGAAAAAAAAATATATGTGTTTTAAAGTGGTGAGAAAAATGGATACTGGTTTTGTTATCACCGAGGGCAATAAAAATATATAGCAAAAGGGTGCTTCTTCACCTAGTGCCCCAAGGTCAACTGGTCTGGGAGTCACTGCTATGCCTGAGGTGGTGCAAGACGAGGAAAATACACCATGCATGCAAGCACATTAGTAATCGGTCGGTTAGTACCTCAAGAAGTATTAACGGTCGCATGAAAGTGTGTAAGCAATCTCGTTTGCCAAGAAGTACTGAGGCCGATGGGCAAGGGTATGATAGCTTGAATTGAATTCTCCGGGTGTAGGGATGTCTTTACACACACGCAGGGTGATATGATCGATGTTTGGAAGAAAGATAGGAATGAAGAATAAGATGATGTTTTATTGAGGGATGACGTGATTTCTAACATCTTTTCATGACCATTAAGATAGGGCTCATGACAACCGAAAAGCTAGCTTAGTTGGAAACCCTAATTTTCAAAGCTTTTCTTTTACAATTCTCTTCTTTAAATGTAATATTCATGATCTTGCTTTTATTATTGGATTTTGTGGGTGCAATCCGCTGAAAACCCTCAGGAGACAACACTCCTCCTACTAGGGACACCTAGAGGTTTAAAGGCTTGTTGCACGTGCTCAGTGCAATCGTGTTGCCTACGAAAGTGTGCTAGTTAGTTTTTCTCTTTCTTTATTTTCTCCTTCTCTTTTTAATAAAACATTCGCTCGAGACGATCGAAATTAAGTTTGGGGGTATTTGATCAGTCGAAAATATTGCATATTTTAGTCGGCAATTTCCTCATCATTTGCATCCATATAGAAGTGTACGGTATTCATAATTCACATATTAGCAAATCGGTCGCAAAATATCAGATTACATGTATTCGACCTTAAAACCGTCATTTCTAGGGAAATTGACTGCATTTCATTACATAGCATATTTTCTATATCTTGCAACCCGTGTTTCGAAGTCTATGCAGGAAAAGAGAAGCTTGCTCGATCATTACAGTGCTCGACCATTACAATCGCTCGTAAACTCACTGAACTCAAATCTGGTATCAACACAGAAGGGAAACTGAAATTCTAAACATCAAAGAAAGGCCCAAACAGCAGTACCAAGCCACTGAAGAATTCACAGATCCCAAGGCCAACAATGCGCGGCGGAAGGGCGGCCAATGCCAGGTTATTGCGGCGGAAGCGCGGCCCAATGGTGACGTCAGCTCCTCAATTTCAGTGCACAACTCCTGTACTATGGCCCACTGCTCAATAATGCACACAAACTTCCAGATGATTCCAGATACTTCCATCAGATCAGCAAACACCTAAACTAGCCTAATACTTCTAGAACTTTCCCTAAACCCTAGCTTAAACCCTAAGCTAACTCCTAACAAACTCCTTCTAGAAACTCTTCAACAAACTTTGGGAGGGAAAGTTCTAATTCAAACCTAAACCTAGGGTTTGAGAGTTCTATAAATAAGACCCTAGGCTCACTCATTTCACATCTTGGCAACCTTGGGAAAGCTTAGAAAAATCAATCCCATTCTTCATCTTCCTCTTCCTCAAGTTTAGTGAGAGAGCTTGTAGGAAACCCTAACCCTAAATCCAACCACAATTCAAGATCTTGAGTGCAAGCCAAGCAAGATGCCTTCAACCCTTTTATGAGCCGAGCCGATCTTCAATCGGGCAAGAGATCAAAGTAGATCCACGATCCACGGAGACGAGCGAAGCCGAGTCAACGATCGATTTCTTCTTCTTGTAGATTCTTGAAAGAATGTATTGAAATTGTTGATTAAATAAAAGGTGATATTCTTTTATCTTGTTTTCTTTAAATTCCGCATCATGTTATCTTTACAAATCTTGAATATTATCTGTGTGGTGATGTGTGAATAAAACTCCGCTCGTCGAGGAGTCGAGACGATCTTTAGTATGATGATGTAACAAATTTGTAATCGATTCTTGAATCCCACGAGTTTGTAAACCCTAGCAAGTTCAAGAATCGACGACCCAATTCGTTGCGATGCTTTCTTGATCGACATCGCTCGAGATTGGGGAGTTCCGATCGTTTCTTGAAATTGCTAGAGGCTAGAATATAAATGGTATCCTCGAAAGAACAAGGGTTAAGAGATGAAACCCTAATTTCATCAAGAAAACCCTAACTCTCGTCGATCACCATTGATCTAGTATCAATTCTTCGAAGGACAAGAACACGAAACCCTTTAGATTACATCACGTCTAAAGATCCGATCGATTCCTACGAGCCTCACTTATATTCTTGATTGTTGATTGGAAATATTATCAAAACTACCGATTCTTGATTGTTTATAGTTTCTTGATTCTTGAGTAAAGAATAGTGACACTCGAATACAAATCACATCTTGAATCATGTTTTCGTTTATTGTTGCTTAACATTTCATTTCAAACGTATCAAAATACAATTGAATTGTGCAATCCCTGTGGACGATCCGCACTCATTCATTAACTACATCCGACACCGTAGTTTGATTGCGGTCAATATAATTTTTTGATTGTCGTTACTTTTTACATATACACGTCAGAAAATGCAACAATCACTATGGTCATCTTATCTTTATGACATGACTGGCGAGTTTCACAAGATGTAAATTCAAACTGATTTAAATATGCATCTATATGTAACTCTAGCTAGTCGGGTCACATTGATATGACCTAGTCTACAATGCCTCAAGAAGGATTCGTTCATTTCTGAACTCTTCCTCTTGTGTGTGTTCCGTATACTAAGAACTGTAGTTTGATTTAGAACATTAATGCTTTTAGATAACGTGCCTGAACCGATCAACTTTTGATATAGGAAATGTTCAAAACATTATCCAACAATACAAAATTTTATCATTTCTTTACTAATAAAGAGATAGATACGATTTTGTATATCAGGTTCGGTATCTAATAACATTTGTTCAGAATCAATGTATTTGTAATACAGGGTGACAGTGACCGACAGACTTGGCTGCAACTCTTGCCCCGTTTTCTGCCTCATGAAACTTATCACCCGTTCTCAGTTCTCTACCTATCTGCAGCCCTATGTAACAGATTACATATCTGGGATCCTGATCTGGTATCACATACCCAGGATGTAAAGGACACTGAGAAACAGTTCTGTATAATGAACACACCCGAAGATGATGCATCAACATGCACTCTCTTCGTTTGGGCGGCACGGGAATTCTGGTAATCCCCTATTTCCTGCTCTGTCTTATAACATTTATAAGTGGGAGCGGGACCAACGTTCCCCAGCTCAGTATAACAAGCGGGTTCGGTCAATAATCCGTATTATTATCTTGATTAAGGCGTGATATAGTCGCTACCTGGAGAGAGAGAGAAGAAAACACTCAGCGTGCGCTCTTGCAAGAATAGATTGGTTATTAATTTATCTAATCATGATGGCTCCCACTGCTTTTTATTAAATCTTCCTTCAAACCCTAAAAGGAAAGACTAGCCGGGATTAATTACACACTACAAGTTCGCCAATCTTTCAGCCAGGCCAGTGTCGGTACTTTGAGGGAGGTCCCCCGTGCTTTCGCACGAACCTAATTAATGTAAACCTCGGTTTCCCAGAGGCTTAACCTCGTTAACACCTTTCTAGACACCTACTTGATCGGCTAATTGTAATGCGTAAAACTCTCCCAGGAGTAACTCTTACTTGCAGCGGGTATCGGGATCCAACTATCTCATAGAAGGTATGCAATCTCATTGCAAATTTCAACACTTGAAACTCCCGATAATATTTTGACCCTAACCTCCTATGACCTTGACAAAGGCCAACAAACCATAGGATGCTAGTCAAGTTCAACCCGTCATTTCCTGATTGAATTAAACCCACCCGTACGGCCCTTGACAAAGGCCAACAAGGTCGCACGACTACCCTAACTCAATCTGCATCATATGCATAAGCAGATAAGCACCAGTTAGCTACCGCACACTGCGCCTTGACAAAGGCCAACAAACGCAGCACGAATACTAACTACTACTTATCTGAAATGACGGAGGGCTACGACAGGTTTTTCTGAAAACCTATTGCTTAATGAACTTGATATCGTTGTAGGATCGAATGAATTTTGAAATGGAGTGTTTTTGAGGCTTTTCCAGTTTTGCTAAAGGAGTCACTCCCGGTGAAGGGATCGTCGGTCCTTTCCTCGTCAAATGAGGTGCGGGATATATCATATATATCACTGTGCAAAGTAAAAACTCTTAAAAGCAATCAAAAGACAAACCGAGTGTGTAGCATCTGCCAGTTATTGCTAAAGGAGTCACTCCCGGTGAAGGGATCTCGGTCCTTTCCTCATCGAATAAGGTGCAGGATATATCACATATACCGCTGTGCAAAGCAAGAACTGTAGCTACCTGTTTTATTTTGAAATTCGATTCTACAACATCTTAGGTTTCTTTTATTTCATTAATCTCATTAATGAAGTCCCATCATTTAAGTACCTAAACATCACAGATAAATACGACGTACACTTATGCCATCCGCATTCGCCTCGATGTCCCCTCGTGCACCGTTAGGTTAGGTAACTAACGGCAGAGCGGGGCAGGGCTAGCGCGGGTGTAAAACATAAGTAACGTCTATATAATATATCATATATACTATATACTGTATCTATCACAGAACATCACATGATCACATCACAGATATCGCAGCAGAAGAATCATATGAAATATTGGATATACTAGGACGTCCGTGTTTTCAATACGAGCCAGTATAAAACACGGATTCCACGGTCGTGATGAATAGCCAAACCCACACCCCTAGACCCCTACGAGAGCGGCAAGCAACTCTACCAATTCTAGAGTTAGGAGACCCGGACTCGACTCCTCGAGTTGGTCTCCCACTGGACTCCAGAACCCGGTTACTTGTGCCCTCCTCCTTGGGTCTATCCTAGTGCGGAAAAGTAAATAATATACAAACGGTGACTACTTCCGCAACCTGGAAGCGCCCCAATAAAAGAATATTACATACAAGTTTTTACATGAATGAAAATGAAAAACACTCATCTCACATAAAAACCCCCGGCTATTCGTACACGACGATCCAATATAACATATCCAGCAACACATAACATCACATGTCATCAACGTAAGTAAATATGCGCATCCCAATTGTCGTTGACATATAGCAACGAAAACGGCGATATCACATATTACACTTACGGTCACAGAAAAGAAAGTGTAAAACTACAACAGTTGGAATCCGCAACCACCTCAGATATCGCATGCCTGACCAAATGAATTACTTAGACATCGCATGCCTAACAATTATAAACCCCGCATTTTAGTCTCATTATCGAAAACTCTTTTCAATATCAAGTCGGGCAATTCAACAGGATTCCCGACATTCTGATCGAATGCTCGTCGCAAACTTCAGTAGACGGCCGCACCCCCGTTACCGTCAACGAAGTGCACCAAGGCGGAACACCGCTACCGCGAGCACCCGAACGGATGCTTTCGGCGACGGGGTTCTCCTACAGTCACTTGGTCGGGGCTATGGAGTGAGGCTGTCTATTAAGTTTATCCGGCGAGTATCCGCGTACGCTACGTGATTGCAACGGACTTTTGATCACATCAAAATTCCGTGGCAACCGATCAAGTGAGACTAAACTGCTACGTTTATAATATTCATTCAGTTATCTCATAACTTATTTTGAATTCCAATTATTGTATCCCATTCCGGATAAATAGAAAATGTCAAACTTTCCGATCGAACAATCGAACACCCAAGTTTTCCCGATACAGCTCAACACATGAAACAAGTCTAACAACATTCAGTTCGTACCTCAGTACCAACGGTCCAGCCGTAGAAGGGTCAAGCCAACGCCTCACATGTGGCACGCCGTACTGCCCCAAACCCGAAGGTTCAAAGGGCAGTTCAAGACGGTCACATAATCGAGTTAAGGTTTGTTGTCTTCTAGAGGGACCATCGCGTTACTTGCACTACTTAGAACGTCGTTAAACTACGGAAAGATCCAACACTTGGAAATTTCCCGACAGGGGAAAAATTGGGTATTTATATCCGGTCGAACTTTTTAACATATTCTAAAATTTATCCGGAAAGCCACATAGACAAAGTTAAAAATCCGATCGATTCATCGAGTCCCCAATCCAAACCAGAAAATAAAACTCTGGAATCAATTTAAAATTCCCAGAAAACTCAGAAGAATATATCAGGAATTACTGTGGAAAAACCAAGGGCTGACGTCACCAACGTGCCGCGGAAGCGCAGCATAAGCAGGCTTATGCCGCGTTTCCGCGGCTATTTGCACTGTTCATGGGAAACGTTTTGCACAGTAATTCTTGTATTTCATTGCTGAATTTTTTAAGCATTTTTAATTGACAAAAAACCACGTTTTACAGAAATGTCCAGAGAGCATTTTCTAGTCGGGGTTTCGGGTCGATCGGAGTTCTAATTCCGTCTAGACTTCGCCTAAGGCTCTAGCTAGGCTCTGATACCACTGTAGGGTTCCTAGGCACCCTAATGAGGTCTCACAAGGCATCGAACATGCCAATATAAAAATTTATGGGTGCCGAGAGACCCGACTACGGATCGTTTGCTAGAAAACTAGGCGAAAAAGCTAACTAGTTAACACTTAACTACAAGAATACGGAAATACAACCTTTGTAGATCCGGTGCTCCACCTCCATAGCTCCGCAACGAAGTCCTCTCCGCTGTCCAAAAAGAATCCGGGCTCTAGCGTCGACTTCATCGGAGAATAAGCGAGCTAGGTCGTCGATGTCCATGCCGAAGATGATCTACGTCGAGGCATCGCTAAATCAAGCTCCGACTTCACCAAGTCAAGAAACTTGTGAAGAAAACACACTCTACTACTTGGCAAGAGGTAGAGGATGAAGAAATAGGAAGTGGGTTCAATTTAGAATTGGATTTCTCACTCTTTATCATCAATCACCATTGATGACCTAAGCTTTTCTTCTTGAGTTCAAGGAAGAAGAAGAAGAAAAATGATATGATAAGTTATATGAAAAAGAAAAGAAAATGAATTCTTATCATAAAATTAACCATGGTCAAGTGTAGAGACTAAACTAGGGTTAGTGGGAATGGTTAGGGTTAAAGATGAGATAAGAATGGTTGACTTGAACAAAGCTTCATGAAGCTTCAACTAAAGAACAAAATTAGCCACCATTCTTTTCTCTTTTCTTTTATTCATTTATCAAAAATAAAAAGGATAATTAAATAAGATAAATGAATAACAAATAATAAACCCTAACCATTTCATTAACCAAGGTTTAATACTTTACACTTAACCAAAAAGGATGTATCATCAAACATGATACAAGCAAGTGCACAAAATCATATCACATATATAATGCGCACACCCGAGTGAGAAAATCCATCTAAAGTGAACCAATATTAGTTAATACAAAGTAATATATCAAATATATAATTATACATTAAATCATTAAATCAACACTTGATTTAACGATCCGGTCATATCGCATATAACCGGCTAATATCCAATGTGTCGATTTATCGAATCAATCCTTGATTCGATAACTAGGTTATATCGCATACAACCATTCGACACATTCATCGCGAGAATAGAATACTGTATCACATACACGCATTATTCTCGGTCCCGCACATATCTCATATGCGCTCCTATTTCGTTTCGCTTGAGCCAGGAAACCTCTGTGTAGGACTCTAAAGACTCGTCAATACGCCGGCAGCAGATGATGATCATATCAAACACCCACAAGCCGCAAGCGGTCTGCTAAACGTAACGGCCACCCGGGTATTGAGCGATCTGAAGATCGACGAGCAAGCCCGCTCACACTCCAGTGAATCCGACCAGTAACACTACCGTACAGTCCGGTCTGATCGTCTGATATGTCGCATATCTTGCCTAGGGGTGGTAAACGTCAGACCCCAATAGCTCGATAAGTCGTGTCGATATGAGGCTCATAACGGGTCGAGAAACTACTGGTAACACTTACCAGCAATTCTCTGAGCAGCCCTGGCCAGGGACTTCCTGTTATAGCCAATCGAACATAGCGCAACATCAACCCCCTATACCGGGAGAGACGAATCCCCTCCTATCGCTCATTGCCTCCATGTGACTCGGGACTGTACCCAAAAACCACCGTTTTGCACGCCCTCTTGGACGTGGTAAGATGGAAATCAAAGCACAGTGGGAACCACACAAGACTCTATGACGATCTCGGGTCAACAGACTACTCTGTACCAGTGTCACCAGAGAACTGCCATCTGACGTAAGGTATAATACCATCTGGGAGTTCTCGGCGAGTCCGTCCAGTGTACCCAGTCTCTACTGAGCACCCGTATATCATCTCCGATGTCAAACACCAATGGATATGGGATCATCCATCGCCCATCTGTATGGGTCGAGAAGCTACACGCTAGTCTACTCTGGTATATCGATGCCCCGTCTCGATACACCCACGACTAGGGACTTTGAAGGATGTACTTATGGACTACCATGTCCCCACTAGTATGATCCGCATCACAGTCCAGGTAGTCAAGTACACATCCTAAGGGCTTTACCAACATGTAATAGAGAGACAATCTGTGTACACATTAAGGTAAAGAGCAACCAGATAGCATACTATCATGTCGAGCAAGAAAGTCCTCTCTATATATGTCCCAGCATCCACTACAATATACATCCAATGTACAGTAATGGCCTCTAGGGCATACATATAACTAACAGTTTCCCCGATGCAGAGTGTCGCTGGTTGACGTGTCCCCGGCACGGAGTGTCTGCTCGACGTTTCCCCAGCACGGAGTGTCGTTGTTGGACGTTTCCCTGATGCTGAGTGTCTGTGTTGGACGTTTCCCCGATGCAGAGTGTCGCTGGTTGAAGTTTCCCTGATGCAGAGTGTCTGTGTTGGACGTTTCCCCGATGCAGAGTGTCACTGGTTGACGTGTCCCCGATGCGGAGTGTCTGTATTGGACGTTTCCCCGATGCAGAGTGTCGCTGGTTGACGTGTCCCCGGCACGGAGTGTCTGCTTGACGTTTCCCCGGTACGGAGTGTCGGTGGTTGACTTTTTCCCGGCACGGAGTGTCGCTGATCGACTTTTCCCCGGGTCGGAGTGTCGGGTTAACTTTTCCCCGGCACGGAGTGTCGCTGATCGACTTTTCCCCGGCGCGGAGTGTCTGCTTGACGTTTCCCCGGCGCGGAGTGTCGTTGGTCGACTTTTCCCCGGCGCGGAGTGTCGCTGTTTAACGCAGAGGTCGATGTTGGAATTGGTTGGTTTGATTTGTTTGATTTGAGTTGACATCAGCATCGCAATACTGGAATATGGTACCAGGAGCGAATCGTCATCTGTCTTGAGAGGATTTTGGGATTGGTATTTTTGTCGGCATCTTCATTGCTGCACTGGAATAATGCCAGGAGCAACTCATCATTTGCCCCGGGAGGATTTGGAGTTGGTTTTTTTGGCATCTGCATTGCTGCACTGGAATAATACCAGGAGCAACTCATCATGTGCCCCGAGAGGATTTGGGAATTGGTGGCTTAGGAGACAGGTTTAGATCCCTGTCACCTAAGGCTTTTCCATTTTGTGAGCCGTAAGGGTCTCACAAAGCATTTTCTCCCTACGGGTCGTAAGGATCCCGTAGGTGTATTTTCTCCTTAGGAGTCGTGGGGACTCCTAAGTGTGTTGCTCCTTTGTGAGTCGTAAGGATCTCACGCGGGAATTTTCTCCTCACAAAGTCGAGAGGACTTTGCGAGTGCATTTCATTTCTTTTTCTTCTTTTGCGAGTTTGCGCCCTTTCGGGTTTTCACAAACTCGCCGGCAGTCCTGCTGTTTTTACTCACGGAGCCCTTTCGGGTTTTCATCCGTGCCCATTTTGCTTGTGGACATACCGTTCTTTTTTTTTTGAGGGATCGGGATTGTTTTACGCCCGTGGATTGTATACGGTTTTGCAGGATGTATGATCCAGACCGTAGGGCCGGAAAAACTTCAGGACCTTGTTGGCGTCTGCATCGCTGCACTGGAATATGGCACCAGGAGCGACTCATCATTCGCCATTGGGGTATGGGATTTGGAATTTGGTTGGCGTCTGCATCGCTGCACTGGAATATGGTACCAGGAGCGACTCATCATTCGCTACTTGGGGGTTGGGGAGCGATGGCTTAGGAGACAGGTTTAGATCCCTGTCACCTAAGGCTTTTCAATTTTATGGGCCGTGAGGGTCCCATAAAAGCATTTTCTCCCTACGAGTCGTAAGGATCTCGCAGGTGTATGTTCTCCTTAGGAGTCGTGAGGACTCCCAAGTGTGTTTTTCCTTCGTGTGTCGTAAGGATCCCACGAAGGTTTGTTCTTCCTCATGTACCGTGAGGACACATGAGTGGATTTCCCCCGTTCCCAGTTTAATGACTTAGAGGTCGACTGTTTCCAGTTTAACGACTTAGAGGTCATCGGTTTCCAGTTTAACGACGTGGTGGTCATCTGTTTCTAGTTTAACGACTTAGAGGTCTACTGTTTCCAGTTTAAAGACTTAGAGGTCAACTGTTTCCAGTTTAACGACTTAGAGGTCTACTATCTCCAGTTTAACGACTTAGAGGTCATCTGTTTCCAGTTTAAAGACTTAGAGGTCTACTGTTTCCAGTTTAATGACTTAGAGGTCATCTGTCTCCAGTTTAACGACTTAGAGGTCTGCTGTTTCCAATTTAACGACTTAGAGGTCATCTGTTTCCAGTTTAAAGACTTAGAGGTCTGCTGTTTCCAGTTTAAAGACTTAGAGGTCATCTGTTTCCAGTTTAACGACTTAGAGGTCATCTGTTTCCAGTTTAACGACAAAGTGGTCATCTGTTTCCAGTTTAACGACATAGTGGTCATCTGTTTCCAGTTTAAAGACTTAAAGGTCTGTAGTTTCCAGTTTAACGACTTAGAGGTCATCTGTCTCCAGTTTAACAACTTAGAGGTCTACTGTTTCCAGTTTAACGACTTAGAGGTCTTATATTTCCAGTCCAAAGACTTAGAGGTCTGCTGTTTCCAGTCTAAAGACTTAGAGGTCTGTTGTTTCCAGTTTAACGACTTAGAGGTCATCTGTTTCCAGTTTAAAGACTTAGAGGTCTGCTATTTCCAGTTTAAAGACTTAGAGGTCTGCTGTTTCCAGTTTAACGACTTAGAGGTCATCTGTTTCCAGTTTAACGACGTAGAGGTCATCTGTTTCCAGTTTAAAGACTTAGTGGTCATCTGTTTCCAGTTTAACGACTTAGAGGTCATCTGTTTCCAGTTAACGACGTGGTGGTCATCGGACGGGGAGCTTAGAGAAGATACCCGATTGAGCAGTTGTCAAGGGCACCGCTGGAGCTTGCATGAGATGCCTTATTAGTTTGTCCGTGTTGATGGCCTTGCCCCCAGCTGGGGCTAAAGAAAGCCGTTCAAATACCGACTTGCGTTCGAAGATGGCAATTGGAAATTGTTAACCCCCCTGCAAATAGAAACATGATTTCAGTATATACGATCGATATGTACATTGATTGGGCTCGCATGAACATTTAACCCGAAATATGGGAGGAGAGCTTGGTCCCACCGGGCGTTCCAGAATCTGTAGGGTGTTTTTCGTCACCCCATTGAGATGGGAATACGCGCGCGCTTGTCAGGCGCATTACAGATTCTCCCTGCCTAGGGTAGGCTGGGGTTTATTGATTGTGGGGATCTGAATCTCCGGCAGCCGCGGACTAAGCTGCCGTTAATTACCTTTCGCATTTGGAGCGAAGGAACCTCCGATTGACGGGTTAAACTGGTCATGTGAACTCAATATGCCGTGCGTTGGTGTGTGTGTATTTTTTTTTGTTTTGTTCCACTTGTAAAAAAAGGATATATATATATATATATATATATATATATACATATATTTTCTATATATAAAAACAAAAATAAATAAGTAAATAAATATTTCGAGATTTTTCTTAAAAAATATTTATTATATTTTTTTTATTTTAAAATATTATTTATAATTTATTTTTATTTATTTAATATTTTTTTAATAAAAAAAGGATTAAATAAGGAAAAGAAGAAAGAGAAAAAAAATGGGGGCCGTCACATGCTCAGCATGTGACCCGTCACATGCTCAGCATGTGAGGGGCCCGTCACATGCTTTGCATGTGACCATTTTTTTTTTAAAACTAACGTGGAGTTCAACTCCAAAAGAATTTTATATGACTAAAAAAATATAATGTGGAGTTAAACTCCCAAAAAAAAAGGATTTTTACTGTGGAGTTAAACTCCAAAAGAATTTCTGTAGTGGAGTTGAACTCCAAAAGAATTTTATTTGTGGAGTTGAACTCCAAAAGATTTTCTGTAGTGGAGTTAAACTCCAAGAGGATTTTCTGTAGTGGAGTTGAACTCCAAGAGAATTTTATTTATGGAGTTGAACTCCAAAAGAATTTTATTTGTGGAGTTGAACTCCAAAAGATTTTCTCCTTTCTCCTTTGAGAAGAAACCCAAAATGGGTTCTCTTGAAACTCCAAGATCTAGATCTTGGATGATAAAAAAGAGACCCTTTTTCTTCTCTTGACGGAGTTTTGGGAGATGGGTTTATGGTAAAACTTTTTTTAGTTTTTTTTTTTAAAAAAAAGGAGAGCTAAGCTCTTGATTTATTTTGAAAATGAAAGGGAAGAGGAAGAACTTGAAAAGGAGAGAGTGGAGGCACAAACCCTGATTTTTTTTGGGAGAATGAAAAGTGTTTGCTTTATTCATCATCATGTTGCCTTATATAGGCTTATACATTTACATATAGCCCCTTGGGCTTTACAAAATGACATTTTGCCCATCCCATAGCTCATGTGCTACATCCCAAAGCCATGGGCTTACAAAAATTTGGCTTTATGCCCATTTTGTTTACATTCATGCATAAAAAATTACATAAAAATTATTTATTACATGATTTCATTTTGGCATGGGGGAGGGCCAGCCGCTTCATGTTCGGACTCGACCTGGGCATGGGCCCACTTGGCTTAGGGTTGACTTTGACTTTGACTTGGTCAACCGGGGTGTAAATTTTTACCCCAACAAGACCGATCTATCACCAAACCTCGGGGTGAAGTAGAGGATATGTTAATTAAAGTCGGAGAATTCATATTTCCCGTGGACTTTATTGTTTTAGATACACAACCTGTGGCAAACCCACGCAATCAAATCCCGGTGATACTTGGTCGACCCTTCCTAGCAACTTCTAACGCTGTAATTAATTGTCGTAACGGTTCTATGAACTTATCCTTCGGGAAAATGACAATTGAACTTAATATTTACAAGTTAGGAAGTCAGCCATCAGAACTAACTGCTCATTTACTGGATGTTTGTTCCATCCACGAGATAGCTTCCGAAAGCTGCATGGATGAGGAACTTTGCTTTGATGTTCTCGACAACACTAATGAGACATCGTTTGATCTTGCACCACTTCATAGTGAGAATATGTTCAATGAGTTCGTCCTTAAGATTGAACCCGTTGACTCGTTGCAAAAGTCAGCAGCACTTTCCGAGTCAATATCGTATGCAAGTTTTGAATCTCTTTGGGAGTCTGAATATCATTCCCTTACGCCACCTTCTATTGCCTCTCCGCCTATTCTTGATCTCAAACCGCTACCTTCTCATCTTAAATATACATATTTAGGAGAGAATGAGACTTTGCCAGTGATTATATCTGCTTCTCTAGCCTTTGAGCAAGAGAACGCACTTTTGGCAGTGTTGAGATCGAATCGGCAAGCATTTGGTTGGACAATGGCCGACATCAAAGGGATTAGTCCCTTAATTGTTGAACATCACATACATTTGATGAATGAAGCCAAACCAACCCGAGACCCACAAAGACGGTTAAATCCCGTTATGAAGGAGGCGGTAAAGAAAGAAATCGTCAAGTGTCTTGATAGTGGAATAATTTATCCTATATCTGATAGCCAATGGGTAAGTCCAATTCATGTGGTCCCTAAAAAGTCTGGCATCACGGTCATCACTAATGAGGCTAATGAGTTAATCCAAACACGCACCCAAACTGGATGGCGCGTATGTATTGATTACAGGAAACTCAATGCCGCGACAAGGAAAGATCATTTCCCTCTACCTTTCATTGACCAGATGTTAGAACGATTAGCGGGACACAAATACTACTGTTTCTTGGACGGATACTCTGGCTATAATCAGGTCCCCATCGCCGAAAAGGATCAAGATAAAACCACTTTTACTTGTCCTTTCGGAACTTTTGCTTATAGACGCATGCCCTTTGGGTTATGCAACGCTCCCGCTACATTTCAGCGGTGCATGATGGGGATATTTTCAGATATGGTGGAAAATTTTCTGGAAAATTTTATGGACGATTTCTCCATTTTTGGGGACTCCTTCGAAGACTGCCTTCGTAATCTTGACGCGGTTCTTACCCGTTGTAAGGATAAGAACTTGACTTTGAATTGGGAAAAATGCCATTTAATGGTCTAAGAAGGTATTGTACTTGGACATATAATTTCACGAAAAGGCATTGAGGTTGACAGAGCTAAAATAGATGTCATTCATAACCTCCCTCGTCCCAAATGCGTCAAAGATATACGATCCTTCCTTGGCCATGCAGGATTTTATAGGAGATTCATTAAGGACTTTAGCAAAATTGCTAGACCCTTAACCCTTCTATTGGCCAAGGATACTACATTTCACTTCGATTCGGATTGTGAGGCTGCTTTTGAATCGCTAAAAAGATCGCTCACTACAGCCCATGTTCTATCATCTCCGGATTGGAACCACCCGTTCGAGCTTATGTGTGATGCATCAGATTTTACTATTGGTGTTGTCTTAGGACAACACATCGATAAGATGCCACATGTAATTTACTATGCAAGTAGGACCTTGAATGATGCACAAATAAATTACACAACTACCGAGAAAGAACTTTTGGCAGTTGTATTTGCATTAGAGAAATTCAGGCCCTACTTGATTGGCTCGCCTATTATGGTTTACACAGATCACTCTGCCCTACGACATCTTTTATCGAAGAAGGATGCGAAGGCCGGGCTAATATGTTAGATCCTATTGTTACAAGAATTTGATCTTGTTATCCGAGACAAGAGTGGATGTGAAAACGTTGTAGCCGACCATCTTTCACGCATCACTTCTTCACCAACTTTGACCGTGCCGATAAATGACTCATTTCCTGACGAACAGCTCTTGACTGTATCCTACGAACCTTGGTTCGTGGATATCGTGAACTATCTTGCGACGGGACTTATTCCTAATGATTGGTCGAAACAAGAAAAACTTCGATTTCTATCCCAAGTAAAATACTTTTACTGGGATGAACCTTATCTATTTAAGTATTGTTCCGGTCAAATCATTCGCAGATGTGTCCCTAACGATGAATTCAAGAGCGTGTTATCATTTTGTCATGATCAGGCATGCGGCGGTCATTTTGGACCTCGAAAAACGACGGAGAAAGTTTTGCAATGTGGTTTTTATTGGCCAACATTATTTAAAGATGCATTTGAACATTGCAAAACTTGTCCGTGATGTCAGCATTTAGGTCGGATTTCACGAAGGAACGAGATGCCGCTCCAACCTATATTGGTTGTGGAAATATTCGATGTGTGGGGTATTGATTTTATGGGCCCTTTTCCCAACTCCTTTGGGAATTTATATATCTTGTTAGCGGTTGATTATGTCTCGAAATGGGTGGAATCTATACCGTGTCGCACTAATGACAACAAAGTTGTCATTAAGTTCCTTAAAGAAAATATCTTTTCGCGATTCGGACACCCTCGCGCTATAATTAGCGACAACGGGACACATTTCTGTAATCAGTCTTTCGAGACATTGATGCGGAAATATTCAATCACTCACAAGCTTTCTACGCCCTATCATCCCCAAACAAGCGGGCATGCTGAGATCTCAAATAGGCAGATCAAACAAATCTTGGAGAAGACGGTTTCTAAGAACCGTAAAGATTGATCAACCAAATTGATGGATGCTCTTTGGGCATTCCGCACCGCTTATAAGACCGATCTTGGTATGTCTCCATACCGCCTTGTGTTTGGGAAGGCATGCCACCTTCCTGTCGAGATCGAACATAAAGCAATGTGGGCTATTAAAGAGCTTAATTTTGATCTTGATCATGCAGACAGCTATCGGCAGCTGCAATTGAATGAGCTAAGCGAACTCCGCGATGAAGCTTACGATAATGCGGTGATAGTAAAGAACAGGACTAAAGTGTTCCACGATAAAAATCTTTCTAGAAAAACCTTCACATCGGGGCAACAAGTCCTTCTTTACGATTCTCGTCTCCATCTTCATCCGAGTAAGCTTAAATCTCGTTGGAATGGACCTTTTGTGGTGCGGTATGTACACCCGCACGGGGCAGTTGAAGTCAAAAACTTGAAAAACGGTTCAATTTTTAAAGTAAACGGGCATAGATTAAAACCGTATTTTTCTGCTGACCCCGCGAAGGAGCTCCTGTTTTTATAGGAGCCGCTTAATCAAACCTAAATTTCCTCCGCCTCACCTCCATGTTTTGGTAACTTTTCTCATTTTAAAGAATGGAGGTGAGTGAAAATGGATTTAATTGAATATCTGTGCGTGCCAAAGAATAAGTTTGGGGGAATTTTTCATTTTATTATTATTTTACCCCTTATATCTCTTCCCTAGTATACAGGCCCATGTTCTCAAAAGGCTACATCAGTGAGGACACTGCTGAAAACAGGTTTGGGGGGAAGGTTTGTATTCACTGAATTATCTTTGACACTAGGCATTAAAAAAAAATTTATAACAAAAGAGTAGAAAGTGAAAAATTACATCCAAAAGATAGGAATAGTTTAAGAAAACCAAGAAAATTAGAAGTTTTCTTAAACGAACTAGTAATAAGTAGTTATGAGCTGTTGTCCCAAGGGTTAGTAAGATGAAGGAAGTCGCTAATCTGAGGATAAAAATAAGTCTGAAAAATAGTTTCTATTCTGGAAGCCAAACGTTTGAATGTTTATACCCTACTATTTGCACTTACACACGTCTTGAAACTTGGGATAGTAGAGGATACCTTGAAATGCCCTTGTCTAAAAGCCAAAGTATGAAGTAAATGAAAAAAAAAATGAAGAAAATATAAAAGTGGTGAAAAGAAAAAAATGAACACTGGTTTTGTTATCGCCAAGATAGCAATAAAAAAATATAGCGAGGGTGCCTCTTCACCTAGTGCCCTAAGGCCAACTGGTCTGGGAGTCACTGCTAAGCCTTAGGTGGTGCAAGACGGGGAAAATACTATCACCTAATCAGCAAGCACATAAGTAATCGGTCGGTTAGTACCTCAAGAATTATTAACGGTCGCATGAAAATGTGTGAGCGAATCCATATAAATATTCATCAAATTAAAAAGTACTGAGGTAGATGGACAAGAGTATGATAGCTTGAATTGAATTCTCCGAGTGTAGGGATGTTCTATACACACACGTAGGGGAATATGATCAATGTTTGGATGAAAGGTAGGAATGAAGAATAAGACGATGTTTTATTGAGGGATGATGTGATTTCTAACATTTTTTCATGACTTTTAAGATAGGGCTCATGACAACTGAAAAGCTAGTATAGTTGGAAACTCTAAATTTTCAAAGTATTTCTTTTATGGTTCTTATCTTTATATGTAAATTTCACTATATCTCTTTTATTATAGGATTTTGTGGGTGTAATCCGCTGAAAACCCTCAGGAGACAACACTCCTCCTACTAGGGACACCTAGAGGTTTAACGGCTTGTTGCACGTGCTCAGTGCAATCGTGTTTGCCTACGAAAGTGTGCTTAGTTTTCTCCTTTCTTTTTTCTCCTTCACTTCAATAAACTAGTTTGCTCGGGACGATCAAAGATAAGCTTGGGGGTATTTGTTCAGTTGATAAAACTGCACATTTGTTATTACATTTTTTCTACTATTTCTATATTAGAAAAGGTGTTTATTATAATATATGATAAATATGAGGGTTTATCTGTAAAAAGACTATTTTCATGTGTTGATATATTATAATTAACATTTGGTAGGAAAATGTATGCAAAGATACCATTGACCAAATCTTCATGATAAAATTAATATCTCAATAAAACAAAAATCCACTAATATTATTTGTTGAGATTGTGCAGAATTTTTCAGGGCTAAAAATCAAAGGAATCAAAGTTGTTAAGAGCAAACCTGCCTAATTAAGAAAGCAAATTAAGAAATCAATTCTGGCAGAAGAAAAGAAAAGATTTCAAATTTCTGAAGATTCCAGAGAACTCCACGTGTCAAGTAAAGAAAAACTACAGAAATAAAATCAATGGATGAGATCTTATGGCCGCGGATCCGCGGCCATAGCCCCTGTTGGCCGCGGATCCGCCGCGTGGAAGAAGAATTAGGGGCTGGCATTTTTCTGGTGGGATCTTAACTACTATTCCCCAATTTAGGCATCTAAATTTCTGGCTTTGGGACTATAAATAAAGACCGAGAGCCTCTTGGAAAAATTATCAAGTCGACACGATCACGAAGTCCAAGACGGCTCACGCATCCAGACTGGTCATCAACGGTTCATCTACCTCCTTGGAAGAGATCGAGAAGCAACTAGATTTGTAATCATTTTCTAAGGAATCAAAGTGTAATGAATATTGTTGATTAATAAAGGTAGCTTTCTTTTTCTTATTCTATTTTTTCGTAGTTTAATTATGCAATTTCTTTCCGTCTCTTTTTCTCCCAACATGCGCGAGTAATTCTCCGCTTGTTAGGGTTCGTAGGATTAGGGTAGGATAATGGATGATGAACATCCCTAAACCCTTTTTAAGTCCTATAAAGTTTATGAACTTTATCAAAAGAATCATTAACATTCTAATCGGGCGCGCTAACAATTCTTTGTTAGTCTCGACCGCGATTAGAGATTAGATTAATGATTGTTTTGGTAAAGGCTAGATATGAACGGAGTTCCGTGTCGAGATAAGGGTTAAGAGTGGGATTCCTTTTCCCTCCAGAAACCCTAATCTACACGCATCACTGTCGTTCTAGTTTTAAATCTATTAAAGGATAGAAAGAGTAACTTTTAATTAATCGTCCATAACTACTAAATCCTAACGAACCCTACAAACCCCCTTATTATATTAACTACATCCCTAAAATAATATAGATCTATATTTTTTGCATTAGTGCTTAACGTAGATCTAGAAACCTTTCCACAAAATTCTTTATCCCTCCTCTCTTTCTCAACACATCTAAAGTAAGAGTAAAAGGTTCCACGTTTTCCTGAGGACGACCCGTACTCATCTCGGTCTAGCTACGCGCGACACTGTTATTGATTGCGGTTATTCTACAAACACACTCTTTCATATCAATCAGATGCACAAGTTGTGTCACTCAACTTGTGTTTGGAATTGGTGAACAACCTTTTCATTGAAGCCTTGGGTCCCTTTATATAGCCTTCTCCTTTAGCTTCCCCTAGAAGCTTGATTATGTTTAGCTTCCTTTAGAAGCTAAGCTAGGTTTAGCTTCTCTTGCAAGCTTGATAGTTGAGTAGAAACTTCTAGATTGCGTTAGTTATGTAGCTTACAAGAGAAGCTTGGTTGTTATGAGAAGAAGTTTCTAGGTTAAGGTAGTTAGCTAGCTTGCTTGAGAAGCTTGGAAGTATTAGGCTTGTACAAGAAGCTTTGCTGTTAGGACGGAAGCTTCTAGAGATCTCTGGAGTTTAAAGTATTTTGAAGAAGTTTTGATCTTGGAAGGAGAACCCTGAGACGTCGATCTGCCGATGACGTGTCCTCTTGGCCGCGGATCCGTGGCGGATCGGCGCATTCGGCCGCGAATCCGCGACCGTTTTGTGGTATTGATGCATGAAAACTCCTGTGCTGCTTTGTGTTGGCCTCATGGTATTTTTCTGATGTCTGGAATATTTTTATACCTTCTTGTTCACTGCCACATCACAAGTCTTGGACTTGGCGTATTTTTATCAGCACTTTTAGCAGTTTTGGCTCTTTACCTGGAATTTCCTGCAAACAATCTCGAGACAAGTGTTGCGATATACAAAAGATCATGCGTGCAGTAATAAACACTCAATTTCCCTCAAAATGCCGGTTATAATGTATAACACATGTTATTTGGTATTTTACAGACAAATTGCTAATATGTGCCATAATTATACCGAACACCTTTAGATGATTGCAAATAGTAGGGAAATTGATGTGTTAAAAATGCAATATTTTTGACTGATCAAGTGGCTCTGATAAGATGTTGGGGTTCAATGCCAGCGCCGCTGAGGCCACGGCCGAGGTGGAAGCGAAAACAAAAATTTACACAAGCACCAAACACACGTAAAACCCAGAATACGATCCAAAAACCTAAACTAGCTAGTTAGAAATACAAGGGTTGAGAAACTATAATCTTTTTCACGTGTCCACCCAATTGTTGAAGACCCCTTCAAGCTCGTAGACGTCGGGAACGGTCTTGAAAATTGACTGCCCTAACCGAAGACGATCCACCCGAGGGAAACCGGAAGAAGCTCTAACCGATGATCCAAGCTTGCTAGGCCACCATAGGATTTAATCCTATAAGATTGGTTCTGGCTCTGGTGCCCTCGTAGAGAGCACGTGAGGCGCTGCCTCATTAAATTTAACAGAGCTTTGCTCTTTTATTAGGTTAAATATATCGGGGAAACAAATGGTCATGATCCAAATGTGTATCCCACCTACCAAATCAAAACACCCTGAAGGAGGCTGTGTGCCGATGATACCGCTACTGATCCAAGCGGTCAAACCTACAAGAAAACTGTGACACAACGGGGGTGAGTTGCCAACTCGTGAGTAGAAAATATCAGCATGTAGAAATCGAATAGACAACGATCCCTGGGTCCTACTGTATCAAGGAGGTAAAACTATGAGGTATCTAGGGTGATCATGTTTACATATGTATCAACAATATAATCGTGCCAATTTCAACATGTAATGATAGTCATCTGAAATGTATGCATATGCATGTAAATCAAGCAACGTGTGTCCATCAATGACACATCAACATCATGAAACCTGAGTGTACAGCATCGACACTCGAAATATCATGCAACCTGTGTCCAGCATCGACACATCAACATCATGGAACCTGAGTGTCCAATATCGACACTCGAAACATCATGAAACCTGTGTCCAGTATCGACACATCAACATCATGGAACCTGAGTGTCCAACATCGACACTCGAAACATCATGAAATCCGTGTTCAGTATCGACACGTAAATCCTCATATCTCAGGCGCCGCATCATCGGATCGGCCCTCATATCCATCTGATCTCATGACTCCGGTCGGTATCCTCCGGATAACCGTCGGGTCCAAACTATCACCGGTAGGTAGTACATCCCTGCCAGGCTCATCGTCTACTCCACGATATTCTTGCCCTGGGGTACCTTACCGGGTCCACCATGTACCCGCAAACGGTTCCTCCCCACTCCTCTAATCGGGTATCACATAGTTCAGAACCGAGAAAACTCATGGTGGACACAAAATATCATATCACGAGAAACCGCGTTTTTAAAACAATACATAATTTCCTTTGAAATATAACCGCAGTTCTCAAATTCAGAGATCTCATGAAAACGGTATCTCAATGCATGTAACCATAAAGTACGATATATGCAAACATAGAACAGTAATGTGAGCATATCAAGTATATCATATAAGCATGTCATGTGATAGTACTGAAAAATGAATGTACTTTACAGTTAAGAAAAATACCGTGATATAGCAGTTTTACTGTGTAAGTGGCATATCAATTACCGATGATGAATGTGTGAGCCGGCAAATCTGTGTAAGTGTAACATGCGTATCATCGGTAATAGTGCAGGTGTACTAGTAGATACAGCCATATGCAAGTAATGCTGGGAACATAGTATGTATGTCATAAGGAAAATATGCAATCTAAGTATGAACGGTATAAGGTACACAGCTACACCTAGATTCACCAATATAAACCATATCTATCAAGGAGTTTAGAAATCAAAGATTCTCCAAATCAAGACAATCCAAACATCGGCGATCCAGCCTCATAGTATCAGATGTGCGCTATTATCGAACATCATCATCAAGTCACGAGCGCGGATCAATCATCCGGTATATCTTATCGCGTACGGTAATCCATCGTCCTATACATCAACAAGGGTACGGATCTATGGTCTCGTACGTCATTTTATTCTTTATTCTCATATATATACCTACATATATATCTCATGTCATATCTATATCAACCTCCTATCATATCTATATCAATCTCACATCATATCTCATCAATCTCACAACATATCTTATCATATGTATCTATGTTTTTATATCGCCTCGCATCCTCATATCAAGCATATCCGCTCATGTTATCTTGTTTCATTATATCCTCATATCAATATATATCATCTCGTACTTGTTCTCTTTTCAATTATATATCTATATATCGCTTCACATCCTTATTTCATCATATCAATATATCAATCCGAGTCATCTTATATTTATCATAATATCTCATACTAATTTTTTTTTATCATATCCATAAGTTCATAGCATAGGTTTCTCCAAAACGTATTCTATATATCGGTTTTCCATTATATGATTCCAGGAGTGTTATACGCCATCCATCCGACTTCCCCGTAGATATAGATCTACTCACCTGCAACATCCTTGCTTATCCGAAGTCGATGAACATCTTGATCTCCTTCATCATCTCGAAAGTCCACACGAAAGTACCTACAGTTCAAGCACGTCGTATCGTAAACAAGAATTGAATGCGAAAACCGATACGGTACGCGAAGTGCACATAGGTTAGAACCTATGGCCTACATATGCAAGAATAACCAAAAAACTCTCGACATTGACGTACAAACGTCAAACGACCGAGTCAAAACTCAAATACCAAAATTCAAGTCGATAAAAGTCGCAAAACGAAAACAACAACTTAGGAAAACAATTCCAGATTTTACCCTAGGTTGAATTAGGACATTTTGCATATAGGACAGGTCTACATATCACATAACAAAGCCACTCACCAAAAATCAACGAAATCCTCCACAATGTGGCCACAAATTGCGGCCACAATGAATAAATCTGCGGCCTAAACAAGGGGTTGGGGCCTCGAGTTTCAAGGGTAAACTCCTAGTTGCCTGCACGTCTCACTGTGATGGGAACCTATTTTATAGTGCTCTCGGATGATAGCAGATCCTATAAAGTCATCACAAATCGCTAAAAATCGACATCGGGAAAATTCTAAGTTCGTGTTTTGGGTTTCTAGTCTTCTAGTTTAACCAGAATATCATCACTAGTGGCTTGTAGTCACTCAGTAAACCTCAATTACCTCTCTACAACTCAAATCACCCACAAACATCATTCTAGAATTTTCCAAAGTTGCTAATCTAGCTTAATCGAACTCTAACTTAACTAGGAGGTAAAGAAACTAATTAACAAGATGAGAAGTGAAAATTATACCTTTTGGAAGCAACTCAAAAAAAACCCTAGATGCTTCAAAGTGCTCAAAATCCAAACTTAGGCTTGCTGTGGGGTGTAGGATGAGGTGGTGGTCATTTTTTGTGAAGAAAGTCATGGGTTTTGATAAGGTTTTGGAGATGATATCATGATGGTAGAAGAGGTGGAGGAAAGAAGAGAAGGAAGAGTTGAGGTGAAGAAATGAAGTGAAGAATGAAGAAATAGGAGCCATGGTTGCATACACCCTTTCTCTCTCTCTCTCTCTTTCTCTTGCCCATGCCCCCTTGTCATCATTTGTCCCCCCACTCACACAACATCTTTTCTTTTTCTTTTCTTTTCTTTTTCCTCTCTCATTTAAATAAAACCAATACCACAAATACAAATGAAATAACATGCAACAAAATATAATATGTCATGGTGCACTAGCCATGGTTATCAAGAAGTTGGATTTGGCCTAATCATGATTAGTAGTTCACTAATCAAGCTTAATATAAACTTGCATATAAATAATTGTATAATTATTTATAAAATGTCCAAATCCAATAAATACCTTTATAATTAATAATACATATTAATCTCCAATTATTTTCCAAATATTGGTATATAATTATACCATTTTACGAAAACCCCAATTCGTAATCGAATAGTTTTCGTAAAATATATTATTTTATTATTTAAATTCTAAAAATAATATTTTATATTTTTGAAATGTTACAGGCGGTCATTTCGGCCCTAAGAAAACTGCTGAAAAGGTCTTGCAATGCGGCTTTTATTAGCCGACGCTATTCAAGGATGCACATGAATATTGCAAGACATGTTTCCGATGTCAACACTTAGGCCAAATTTCCAGGAGAAATCAGATGCCGCTCCAACCAATTTTGGTTGTTGAGATTTTCGACGTGTGGGGTCTAGATTTCATGGGCTCGTTCCCTAACTTCTTTGGAAACCTGTACATTCCGCCAGCTGTTTATTATGTCTCGAAATGGGTCGAGGTCATCCCAAGCCGAACTAACGACAACAAGGTTGTCATTAAATTTCTTAATGAGAACATCTTTTCTCAGTTTGGGCGCCCTCGCGCGATCATAAGTGATAACGGGACACATTTCTGCAATCGGTCTTTTGAGGCCTTAATGCGGAAGTACTTAATCAACCATAAGCTATAAACGCCCTATCACCCCCAGACATGCGGACAAGCTGAGGTCTCGAATAGACAAATCAAGCAAATTTTAGAGAAGACGGTTTTCAAGAACCGTAAAGATTGGTCTTCTAAATTAACTGATACTCTTTAGGCATTCTGTACTGCATATAAGACTGATCTTTGCATATCTACATATAGACTTGTGTTTGGAAAAGCTTGTCACCTCCCTGTCGAGATTGAGCATCGCGCAATGTGGCCGATAAAAGAACTCAATTTTGATCTTGACTAAGCAGCCATCTATCGGAAGCTGCAACTAAACGAATTAGACGAGTTTTGGGATGAATTGTACGATAACGCGGTTATAGTAAAGAGCCGGACGAAGGTGTTTCATAATAAACACCTTTTGTGCAAAACGTTCACATTAGGACAACATGTTCTTCTTTACGACACCCGACTATATTTTCATCCGGGTAAGTTACGATCTCGATAGGCGGGACCATTTCTGGTGCAGTGTGTATACCCGTACGGTGCGGTGGATTTGAAAAATCCAAAAAACGGTTCACTATTCAAAATGAATGGACATAGGTTGAAACTGTTCTTTTCCACAGAACCGTCGGAAGAGCTCCTGTTACTACTGGAGCCGGTATACCTTACTTAATCTTCCTCCGTTTGTCCTTCACAATTTACTTTGTCGGCCATAAACAGTGGAAACACTGTTTCAAATAAAGTGTGGGGGTATGTAAATGTAACAACCGAGCCCAATGCTACTAGTTTCTGTTACCGTATGTTTGGTGTATGGTATTTACTTCATTGATCTTAATTGACTGTTGCTAGTATAAATTTTACCCCGACAATTCATTTTTGCATATAACAATTTAAGGCATCTAAAATGAAATTAAAGTACTTGTCATGGCCTGCTTGGCACCCTAACCCTGTGGTAGCGTCCTTGCACCGCGTTCTCGTCCCGTTCAGTGAAACTGACGTGTTTGGACGGCTACGCGCACGTACGTGCATCCGTTTTGGGGGTATGCTTTTTAATTGTAAAATACTTCATTTTAATTTTTAGATCCCGCCAATAATTTTCTTATTTCAAATTCGAATTTTTGGATCCGACCCGGGCGCAATTCTGAAATATTTTACATTTGCGCCAAATCCTAATTTCTAATATTTTTTAAAACCGTCGGATATAAAATCCAACCCCTGAAATATTTCCATTTCTTTTACAATCTTTTACAAATTTTTTTACAACCCCCACGTTACCATTTTTCCCCTTAAATCTTTCACAAATTTTTAACAGCCAATCCCCATCATTCTTTAACCGCCCGGGCCCCACCGTCTCTCTCTTCTCTCTCTCTCTTCTCTTCTCTCTCTGCGCTAGGTGCTAAGAATCTCTCTCCTCCCCGCTTTCTCTCTCCTCTCGATCCCTCACCTCCTCTCTATCTCTCTCCTCTCGCAATCCTTCTCTCTCTCTCCCCGTTTCTCTCACTCTCTCCTCTATATATTATTCTCTTCCTCCTTATATTTTCTTTTCACTGAAGCAAACCCAATCTCGCGATAGAAACCCTAGCCGCCTTCCATTCCTCTCGCGATGACCCTCGCGACGACGCCCTCACAGCCGTTCCACGCCGCTCCTCGCCCTCGTCACTTCCACCACATCTCCTTCCTCCTTCCTCCTCTCCCCGAGTACCCTGCACGAGCCCCGCAAACCCACCTGCACACCGCAGCACGTCGTGGGATCGCCGCCGGCGATCTTGATCCGTTCCCTGGCCTCGTGCACCCCCCTCGGTGAGCATGATCTTCTTCTTCTCCTCTTTCCTTCTCCTCCTCTCTTTCTTTCTTCTTCTCCTCGGCTGTTTCCTTAACTGTCGGAGGTCCTCTGCAGGTCGTGCACCGGAGTCCCGTCGACGTGGTCGACGATCACAACCCCTCTACAGATCATCGTGAGCACCCTCTTCTCAAATCCTCCTTCCCTTCTTCTTTATTTTCTTTTCTTTTCTTGTTTGCATTTTGATTGTTCACTGTTTTTGGGTTTGCCGGAATCCGGCCGTGCCGGCAACGTGTCCCGACGATCCAGCGAGGTATTCTGACCTGTGTGGTTCTACTATTTGTCGTTCGGATTTTTTCCGTGAACCGTGCGCACGTCGCGAGATTTCCCCGCCGACGTGTAACGTTTCGTTTTCCCGATTCGCGACCCGTCGAGGCAAGTGAAACTTGCTACATGCTATTTTAACTATTCATATGCTAAATTAATTATTTCCTGTTAAATCCCTAATTAAAATTGATAGGAATAGATTTCAAGATTAACCGTATAAAGTGCCGTACACATTTTTATAATTCCGGACTTGAAGCTTAATCTTGCACCTGATTAGTTATAACTAACAATCACCTGTACATGATAGATCACATTGTTTATTGCCATGATCCCCTTTATCCAGTTTAGCCTATCAGACATCCATGTGCAACTTAAACCGGTCTAATTACAACTGCATCCATTAAACAGATTGTACATGTCGTCGCATCCAGATTTATTAACATGTTTTTTCCGCATTCATATCTATCATACTGTATTCACAAAATGCTGACACTGTCTGTTAAACACCACTGATAACTGTACAGCTAGTTAATTGAATCTGCTTATTGCTTAATTCATTACTTAGATCATGTTGTTGATAACCATACTTGATTATGTAACTGATTATGAGCACATCCATGATATCGTTTACATCTTGACATGACTTGCTACATACATATTGATTGACCCGACTTGGTACCGTATATTGCTTGACTTGACCTGATGTACCATGACCTGACCCGTTACCTGATCTTGTGTCTAATGCTAACAAACCTGACATGTAGTCCTCACGGACCGTTCCTGTTGTCTATCCAGACAAACCTGCTTACCTGATCCTGTGTTGGCATTAGTTTTTGATTACTGAATACCTGACTTGACATACACATATAACTTGGTGGTATGGGGAAATCAATGGTGAAACCTGACTTGTAACTCAACAGTTCGATGCTTGTTCTGATCAGTTTTAGAGGCTAGGCCAGCCTTGGGATGATGCTGCTGACATCATTCATCTGTACACATTCCTGTTTTAGTGCCTAGCGGCATGTCTCGGTTTCAGCCCGAGAATCTGGACCGTGGTCCTGGGTATGCACGGGATACTATTGAGTTATATCGATGATTCATCAATTTGATTTCAAAGTCTTAGAACAGAAAACCCGATAGAACAGTTTAGTTTATTCAATATACACTACCCTACACTGCCCTGACTTACATTACTGTTACACCTGCTTTTCATTCATGTTTATATTGCATTGCCTGTTACCCTGTTTATATTTTATTACTTGATGACACGACGCGCTGACGTCTGGGTTTTGCATGGCCCAGATTCTGTACCGCTGTTGCAGTCCGAGCAGGAGTACTTCAGCCAGCAGGCTGAGCTGTGAGGTGTCAGTAGTAGTTAGTTCTTTATTTCCTGCATTTTATTCCTGATGTGAGCCCGCATTATGGGACATACCTTCGAGTTATTGTATATTGGATCTTTTGCTTCCGCACTTTTATTATTCTTGACTCATGTTATCTTGGCTTATGGACATGTTTTAGTTAGTGTTATTTTAGTTCTTGATATCTCTACAGCCGTAATGTGACTGTGGATGGATACTTCCTACCCACAGGTAGCATGGTTGGCTATGTCACGTACCCAATTCAGCGTACTCTGGGAAGCGGGGCGTGACAGTAAATATTTATTCTTGTCTTGTGAATATTCGTTTTCTTCTTTAGGAAATTTCTTGTCTGGTGAAATTCCCTTTTGAGAAAAAGAAGGAAAACGAAAAAGAAAAAAAAAATGGTAAAAAAAGAATTGATAAATTTTGGTGCAAATATTAGGTTTGGTTTTTTTTTGCAAAAGTACAAAACTTTGACCACTTTTTACCCCCTTTAAAAGTTTTTAAATAAAATTTTGGTTTTTGAAATTTTTATTTTGTTTTTATTTTGAAAAGAATGGAAAGAAAGGACTTGACTCAACAAATCATAATAAAAAATGCACATGCAAACCTTAAAACTAGGGTCACCTAAATGCGATACTAGACTCGCTCATAAACTTTCAAGGGACAAGTTGCGGGATAAATTCTCTACCGTCTCTTTACTAAGTGGCCAGGTAAGTGTAAGTGAGGAAGGGAGGTTTTCCAAGACTTTCGTCAAGTTTCTTAATTACGAAGAACCTTCTCACTTTGCGAGATTTTCGTCTCTAAAAACTTACCTATGTAGGGCGTTTTTCTTCACCCCATTGAGATGGGAATACGCGTGCGCCTGTCAGGCGCATTACAGATTCCCCCTGTCTAGGGTAGGCTGGGGTTTATTGATTGTGGGGATCCGAATCTCCGACAGCCGCGAACTAAGCTGCCGTTAATTACCCCTCGCATTTGGAGCGAAGGAACCTCCGATTGACGGGTTAAACTGGTCATGCGAACTCAATATGCAGTGCGTTGGTGCGTGTGTATTTTTTTTTGTTTTGTTCCACTTGTAAAAAAGAGATATATACATATATATATATTTTCTATATATAAAAAATAAATAAGTAAATAAATATTTGGAGAATTTTTTTTAATTTTAAAATATTATTTATAATTTTATTTTATTTATTTAATATTTATTTTATATATTTTTTAAATAAAAAAAGGGATTAAATAAAGAAAAGAAGAAAAGAAAATAATTATGTTTTTTTTTAATTTTTAAATATTATTTATAATTTATTTTTATTTATTTAATATTTATTTATTTTTATTTTAAATAAAAAAAAAGGAGGAAGAAAGAAGAAAAGAAGAAAAGAGAATTTTGTTTTTTTTTAAAAAAAAAGTGGGGTCACATGTTAGCATGTGACCCCTCATATGAGGGGGGTCACATGCTAGCATGTGACATGGAGGGTCACATGTTAGCATGTGACCCCTCATGTGAGGGGGGTCACATGCTAGCATGTGGCCCCTCACATGCTAAGGGGGGGTCACATGCTCAGCATGTGAGAAGGCCATCACATGTTTAGCATGTGACCCGTCACATGCTGAGCATGTGAGGGGGCCGTCACATGCTTTGCATGTGACTCACGTCACATGTTAAACATGTGATGGGGCTGCTTTAGCATGTGACCCGTCACATGCTTTGCATGTGACCACCACCTTGACGTGGAGTTCAACTCCAAAAGAATTTTATATAGCTGAAAAAAATTATAATGTGGAGTTAAACTCCCCAAAAGAAAAAGTATTTTTTTTGTGGAGTTAAACTCCAAAAGGATTTCTGTAGTGGAGTTAAACTCCAAAAGAATTTTATTAGTGGAGTTGAACTCCAAAGAAATTTTATTTGTGGAGTTGAACTCCAAAAGAATTTTTGTAGTGGAGTTAAACTCCAAAATAATTTTCCTGGTGGTGGAGTTGAACTCCAAAAGAATTTTATTTGTGGAGTTGAACTCCAAAAGATTTTCTCCTTTCTTCTTTGAGAAGAAACCCAAAATGGGTTCTCTTGAAACTCCAAGATCTAAATCTTGGATGATAAAAAAAGAGACCCTTTTTCTTCTCTTGATGTGGTTTTAGGAGATGGATTTATGGTAAAACTTTGTTTAGTTTTAAAAAAAAGAGAGAGCTAAGCTCTTGATTTATTTGGAAAATGAAAAGGAAGAGAAAGAACTTGAAAAAGAGAGAATGGAGGAACAAACCCTAGTTTTTTGAGGAATGAAAAGTCTATCTTTTATTCATCATCATGTTGCCTTATATAGGCTTACACATTTACATATAGCCCCTTGGGCTTCACAAAATGGTATTTTGCCTATCCCATGGCTCATGTGCCATTTCATTTTTTGCATATAAGCCATGGGCTTACAAAATATTGGCTTTATGTCCATTTTGCATACATTCATGTATAAAAAATTACATAAAAATTATTTATTACATGATTTATATTTTGGCATAAAGGAGGCTGGCCGCGGGCTCGACTTGGGCATGGGCCCGCTTGACCTGGGTTTGGGCCTACCTAGCTTGGGGGTTGACCTTGACTTTGACTCGGTCAACCGGGATGTAAATTTTTACCCCAACAACCTAGACACCACAAGATTAGCTCGGATAAACGATAGATTGCCTATAACCTTTTCTTGTCCTAATTGAGCGCGAGCTTTAGTCTATATCTTTTTTAATTAATGAAGGGTGAATGCCTATACTCGGTTTGGGATTTTTGGGACCCAGGAAGGATGATGAAATCCCCATCTAATCTTGATTTGGGTTTCTTGCCCCTTAAGTCCGTATTATTGGATGCAAAGTGATAAACAATCAAAAAAATCTAAAACAAAAAAAGTTTATTTTTGGATGCGCAAATTTGCAAAGAATTCTGCAGGTAAAAATCAGTTTATTGGAGCTTCAGAAGAAGGGAAATGAAGAAAGGATCTTACTAGAGAAAATTGAGGGCACGAAGACACAAAACTGTCGCGAAAACGCTGTTGTCCTAGTTCAAATGGCCGCGGAAACGCAATGGATTATGTGCCAAACCGCCCATGACTTTGGTACTAAACTCCTCTTTTTCTGTATGTCTATTTGAAGGCTCCCGAGTCTCTCTTTGGCCACTCCTGAAGCTCCAGAATTCTCTGTAAACTTACACAAATCTTGTTAAAAATAACAAGATGAGTTTTTATTTATTTTTATGGATTTTTGTTTTAAGATATACACAAATTAACCCGAATAATAAGAAAAAAAACACGTTACCGTCTTCCTGACAACGGCGACATTTGATTGGTGTTTTTTTATGTGTATTATATGAAGTTCTACTTACCGCAGTCAAGATGGTGTCGCTTGTAATTAGCCGTGACGAGTACGGGTCGTCCACAGAAAGATGCTATATTTTTCGTTCTTGTTTTAGACGAGTTAAGTCAAAATGTCCAAGGGGGTTTATTCTGTCCTATATGATATGGAGCTTGTCAGGGTTTTGGATTAGGTAGTTTAAGTTAGGAATTCCGTATTCTTTCTTTTGTGCCAATTTTAGAATTGATGCTAGAGTAATCGGAAACAGCGTGGATTGGGGTGCTTTAAAAGGGTACTTGCAAGTTTAAGCTAAGCTTTCCAAACGCTAATTTCGTTTTAATTGATCATTATCCTTGTATTCTTTGCTCTTAATTCTAACCTTCGATCAAGCAAACGCAACAAGTCTTCGATTAGGATCACAACTATCATATAGGAACGGGTGCCTAAAAGAGAGGGTACGTTTCCTTGGTTCGAAATTCAATCTAAACACGTTGGGCAAAGGGAAGAACAAGGGATTTTTCTATCACTCAAACTATCCTTTTCTTAACTCTAACAAGTAAGAAATTACTCATTCATAATTAAAAATAAAACAAACAACAAAAAAAGAAGGAGAAGAGAATATCAGTGAAAATATCGAAAGCTCACTACTTGGGTCCTCACAATAGCAGCATCATCGCTTTAAAATTAAATCAAGGAGAAAGGATTAAGATAAATCAAGAAAACAACAACAACAACAAATTTATCAAATCAACACAAATTACTTAAGGAATTTAAAGATCAGAACATGAAATAAAATTGCAAGATAATAAAATGAATAAAAACAAATATTTATTGCAAAAACCAACTCTCATTCTTTATTCATATATCACTCAAAAGCTCTCACAACTCTTTAATGGCATAAAAGATGAAGAAGAGGGTAACTAAATTAATTTTAACACTAAAACTAGAGCTAACTAAGCAACCCTTCTTCTCTGCCATTCTGGGGTATTCATAGGTACAGGGATGAAAACTTGGAGTTGTTTTCTGAAGCCATATAAGATTAAAAAACCATTCCTGAAAATTCTCTGTCAGTGGGAAAAAAATCCACCGCGATTCCGCAGTGCCTCCTTCACTTCTTGTCGCGGATCCGCCGCCTGATTTGGGATTTGGTTCTTGAATTTTTTTGTGTGATCTTCTGATATTTGATTCTTCAGTTTGGCCTTCTCATATTTACAAAATTCTTCAGAATTTTTCTCGGATAATTAGCAGTCCAATATTACAACTGATTTTGTCATCTTATGACATCAATTTCCTTTACATTTTTCAAAGCTTATTTAATGCGCTTCCCTCGTGTTCCGTTTTTGCTTGAGGCACGAATGACTGCTTCTTCTGGGTCTTATGCTGGTAGACGGCACCTAAGAGATTTGAGTGGCTGCAATCTGTATTTATCTGTTTGTCGGCCGTCTGTTCTGAAATCGTCATTTCTGCAAAGAATATGTGTGATCTGTGTTGTTTTGCACTGAATGCTCCTGAGAACCTGTAACCTAAAATTATGTTGTAGATACGGATCAAAAGCACCTATTTACATGCGAATGTGCATAAGAATGAGTGGTATCAAATGCAATATTCTGATATAAACAACGGCCAGCTTTCAGAAGAACTCTGGCTGTAGGGGAAAGGCAAGAGATGAGAGAACTTGTGCTATTCTTGAACGACTGGCGACCAAACAACCTAAAAGGGGACCGACTGAAATGGCAATGGAATACCAGTTTAAAGTTTTCGGTCAAATCACTCTACAAGGTGATCAATGGAGGAGGAAAATGGGAGGCAACATTCGACCAACATGGAAGGCGAAGGTACCAGGCAAAGTGAAAGTTTTCAGTTGATTGGTGTCGAAGAAGGCGATATTAACAAGAGATAACTTAATTAAACAGAAATGGAAAGCTCCTTCTGTTTGCGAACTCTGCAGGTCTTCTGAAGAAACTGGGGATAACCACTTCTTCAGTTGCCTATTTGTTAAAGACGCGTGGTCACACTTTTGCGCTAAGAATAATATTCTTCTGTTATCCACATCGATTGCTGATGTTTGGGGGAATTGGAGAAAGAATTTAAGGAGGGGAACCAGTTGGAAGAATTGGGACATTATAATTATGAGTATTACTTGAGGATATGGAGAGAAAGAAACGAGAGAACTTTTGGGGAAAATTTAATTGTATAAACACTGTTGTCTTTCAAATATCTACAATACTTCTCAACTGGTCAAACCTGCATGCAGATAAGTCAAAGATAAAGATAAAGAAGATTTTACCCAAGATTCGGGAGAAGGAGGAGGAAAATGACCCGGATAGTGGGGCAAAGAAAGACGGGGGCAACGAGAGAGATGGCGAGGCCTGAATAGAGCCTAAGATTAACGGAGTGGGAGGTGTGCTCCTTTGGGTTTTAGTGTTATTCGGATGCGAGACACTTGATGTACTTTTGTTGCGGGCTTGTATGGCCAAGATGATTTTTTGGTGAATGGATGTAGGTTTATTTTGGTCTTAACGGAGCATCGATGTAATCATTAAAGATTTTTTAATGCAATGGGGTGGCTAATTATCCACATTTTTTCTAAAACGAAAGATTTTTTTTTTCATTTTTTATCTAAGGACAAGAGCTCCATCCCATGAACAAATGTATTGAAAAAGTCCATAATGCCGTAGCATTTTACAACAACTGGAAAAAAAAACAAAAAACAACCACCTTAATTGTGCATGCATGCATGCACACTCCAACAACAGAATAATCAAGAGTTAGAACTTCTTATTTGCACTTACTGTCCAGATCATGTGAAACAAACATGTCCGTGGTATCTTACTTGGTGGTTGATGAGTTGATTTGCAATGTTTTAAAAGTTGAGATCGAGAAGCCGTTGCAGATTTCGTTTCTTTTGCTTTTCAATATCTTAAGGTGTCGATGTATGTATGTAATTCCCTGTAGCAAAAATTTGGCCGAGTGGATTTTTTATATATATGCCAATGAGCAATAACTCGGTTGGTATGGCCACTTCCCCTCTTGGGGAGAGCGCGGAGTTCAAACTCTAGGAACGTCACAGATTAACGCTTTCGGGGCAAATTCATGTGTCCTAGATAAGCTGTTGTGTGATTGTGTGTGTTATGTGTTGTGTGCATATGTTAAGACTTATGGGCCAGAGCCGAATATATATATATATATATATATATATATATATATATATATATAAGATGATGGGTGCCGATCGTCGGAAAACACGATAGAGGGCGTATTTTTTCGACGCCATAGGAGTAAATTCCCTCCCATGACATTTTTCCTCCGTTATTCTCATATATATATATAATACATTTTTTATGTTTAACATTCAAGTTTTAACCCATCATAGCGGATTTTGAGTAACCATCTCGCACTACCAAATCAGGCGCCTCAAATCCAGTCCATATTTTCCCTAAACTCAAGCCTGATCAGTTCTGGGGGGCTTGGTATTATGGCCCAGGATCGAACCAAATTATAGCACAAAATTCATATCGGATTCAATTTATTTCATTGACGTTAGATTTTCTAATCAAACATTATAAGTTCATGCTGTATTTTCTAAGATGACGACGGTAATTTTAATCTTAATCGGATCCAAACAGTGAATTCAGTCCGAAGGCAGCCCATTGGCATCACTGGGCCGAGTCCGGCTAATTTTCATTCCTAACAAGTAACAACCAAGCATATTTGTTAATGGGTCTAGACCTGGATCCGACCTAGGCTTTCAAGAAAATACGGGTCTGGTATAGGTGTGTCTACATTTTGACAATGGTTTAATGAATGGATCGGAGAGTTGGATCTCTTCAGTTCGGAACCGTTTAGAACCAACCCATTCATAACCTAACCCTAATCTAGTTCGCAACTACATAACTCGGTACTTGCGGGTTTTAATTTTCAAGTTACGTTTTTAGATGTGGATTTTTAAGCTAGACCGTCAGCCGTGGTTTGTAACTTCAAGTCAATTTGGATGTTGATTGTAGATTTGCTGTCATATTAGAAGCTAATTTAATTTTTAGTATATACTTGTTGGCTTTTGAAATTCATATGTAAACTTCCGAGTTGCGGTAATGCATCAGGAAAATGGACCAATGAGTTAGGGGGAACGTGTCCGGATATGGGTCAGGCATAGATAGACCCATCAGGTAAATGTACAGGTCTCAGTCCATAAAGAATAAACATGTATGGCTTTGGAACGTCCTGGACACAGTCAAACCGGATACATGGGCCTACAAGTGAGACCTATTTTGATGTTTGTGCAAATAAATAAATAGAGTGGGTGATTACTGATAACCGTAGTTGATTTTGTATGCAATTTAATCCCCACTTTTTATACGATTCACCTTTTGCCCTAACCTCTCTCTTTTTCTCTCTCCCCTCTCGATTCATACCCTTTCGCTCTGCTCTCTCTCTCTCTCTCTCTCTCAGCGATTGCATCACTCCCCCTTCAACTGGCGCTGCCTTCAACGAAGAACACAAAGGGCAAAGGGTATCTATCTCCATCTCTCTCAACAATTTTCGTCCTTTACTAAGTTTTAGTTTAGATTCTACAAGGGGTTTCCTTTATTTTTCCCAATCTATTTACTGGTAATTCGCCGCTCTAGTTTCAGATTGCAATCATAATCGAAAGGGGGCTATCATAATCGAAAAGATTACCTCTTTTTCTAGCAGAAATTTGTTTTCAATTAGTCAATTTAACTTTTGCTTTATTTGGAATTCATGTGGATTTTCGCCCTAATTTTTTCGGTTGTCTTGTGGCAGATAGTGTACTAATTCGGAGGCTTTTGCACATGGCCACTCCTACGAAAGGTACTTTGTATGATGAAGTGATTCTCAAATTTATTCCTTCTCCTGTTAAACATACAACATCGATTGATAAGGTTTTGTAACTCTATGTTGCGTCACACACACACACACAATGTTATATCATGTTTGTTGCACTTTGCCTAAACAGTGTATCGTTGCTTGGTTCCTATGAGGATCGATACTAGGTTAGTAATATATCTATTTTAGATTTGACGAATTAGCTTGTTTCTTTTTATAGATCCTTGGAATTAATAGGTTTTTGGAGGTAAGGGTTTAGGCCAAAAGAGAAGGTGGAGGCCATACTGGAATATTACCTTATAGTAGATCTAGTGTTTGTTGAATGGATGAAGTTCCATCTTGGGTTTTTTTAATTGTTTGTTCTGGATAACATAATTTGCTACACCCTCTTTAGTGAAAATTGGAGACAGATGATAAACAAGAGGGACTGGTGGGGGGCAAAATTATGAAATTAGAAAGAGAAGAGTGTAAAAGAGAGAGAGAGAGAGTGAAGTAGGTTACCCTTTTCTGCCAAATAGACCGGTGAGGTGCTTGACCGTGATTTTCCCCTACGTGCTTTGCGAGGTACGTTGGTGCCTCGAAGACTGGTACTATCCACAGTTGGGAGAGGATCATCTTCCATAGGGTTGGAAATCCATAGAATAGAACATTTGGGAGTTGGTTTGGAAGCCCGGAACATCTCGCGTGGGAACTCGCGAGACGCACAATCCCTTTATTTGGGATAGGCTGGTCCCATGAAGATCTATAGAGTTGGATTAAATGTGAATTGAACTGCAGAATATAATTGTTTTGGATGTGGATAAGAGACGACGGGGTCTTATGCATGCAACAACTAAAGTGGAGGAAGAGATGTAGTCCGGATGCCATTTTCTTGCTTATTCAACACATAAAATGAATCCCCCCTTGAGCTTTCACTTGATCTAGAAGCCAGATCACTTTTACATAATCCTAACTTGTCTATATAAACGATTATATTAAAGCTTGCTAGTAGCTAGAATGCCACCTAGGTAATGTCGACTCAAATACAGATGAGCGAATCCTACTCAAGGCTTGGACTCATTCCTGCAACAAGAAGACATTATAAGTAAAGAAGATATAACATAATTCGTCTTTTTATAATTAACTTGTTAGGCATACATTAATAAATAAGATAGGAAAGGCCGTGCCGTTATATTATCATGATATTAGCATTCATGCTAAGAAATAAAGCATGCTCATTACTTAATCAAAATCATATTCCATGTCATTCTTCTAACAATACAAAGAGAGATTATGGTTGCCATCATTAAGACTACAAAAGAATCACACCTTTTAAGATCCATACCGTATTATTTACGAGTAATTTTGTTAAACGATCATTATAAGTAAGCGATGACATAATTGGATCAGACCCTGCCTAATCAAATTGTGCGGATCTTACAAATAGCCAACCGGACTTGTGTGGGTGCTGAACTCGCTTTGAACTGGATATGCAATTTTGTCAGCATGCTGTCAAATAAGGTGCTGCGTTGTTATGGGGCATGTGATCATACCATCATATTAGTGACCTTGGAAAATGATTTTTAGAGCACAATTTAATTGTTCCTACCGAACAGTTATAATTTTCATCACCAATCAAAATATTCTTGTATCGGAAATGTCAATGTTGAAAATCAAACAAATACCTTAGATGAAGTCTACATTCATAAATCACATAACTCACTCAGTCGTTTGGGTGCATAACATGTTACTAATTCAGGTTCTCTGGAACTCCCTTAAGTTCAATCCAACCTGATAAAAAATGAGGCTTAGAAGTTTTCGATGAATCCTTTTAAATATATAGAGTTTGTCCGAAGCCTGGCTGCGAATGAGTCAATGGGCTAGCTAAATCCCTAGTGCTATTCTCCTTTCTTGTGCAAATGTCCCTCTTTTTTCGGGGGCATATATACAATGCTTGGCTATGTAGAGAAGTGTTGAAAATTTGAAATGTTCCTTTGCTATCAGTTTATGCCCTCCTAAGATTTTGATTCTGACATTCTTGCATCCTTGTTCTACCTGTCAGACTATAACGTTTAACTATTGTTACTTCCGTTGGGTTATTTTTACCTTTGGTATCTAATAAAATTTAGAACAGGGGAATTGGAGCATCCAGAGGATGAATGTCGTATGGGCGGAGAACATGGTAAACAAGATGATGAGGTAAACTATTGGACCTCCTAATAAATCTTTGTGAAGTAACTGATAGCGATTAGCTTCAGTCTTTCAATCGTGATGGGTAGCAAGTGTTCTTGGTGACATTCTTTTATCTTTGTATAAATAGTATTTGTCATTAATTCAATTAGTTGCTATTTCAATTGTGCTCATCGGCGATAACTATTTCTTGCTACATAATACCGAGTGATCGTCTGGCTTACTGAACATGGTTACGTGCATGTGCATATTTTTAAGCATGCACATGTTTGTGTATATCTTTGTATTGTGTCTGCTTGAATACAGCATCCAATATTGTATGGTCTTTAACCACGGAGACATTTTTCCTTTTTGATATCTTGCTCTTTATGTGTTAAGGATAATTACATCTCAGTTTATTGGAACATTTTGTTTTACTCCGCAGTGGATTCATTGCCTCATGGCCTTTTCTTTGTAGTTTTTTTTAAAAAATAATAAATTCCGTTTATTCATTTTAAATTGGTAGCTGATTAGTACAGTGATGCATGTAGTCACATGTTCTTTCGGCTGTGACCATTTTGGGAATTGACCTGGCGACCTCTCACTTTGGAGAGGACGCTGTTAGCGCATGAGCTATGCTCCTTTGGTTGCTTGTACTAGTATTTGGCACATGCGGTGCACATGTGTACATTAAAGAGGGGTATCACAAATTAAAAAAAGTTGCATTTTTTGATATGCATATGCAGATAAGAATTTTAGAAAACGCAATAGAAAATTGTTAGTCGAATTATTTAACTATGAAAAAGATGCCGTTGGCTCTAAATAATTTCTGAAATAAACGGGTTAGCGTCACAAAAACTCAAATTCAAAGATGCTGCTAGCCGAGGTCTGGATTCATTTGCAATGTACAGGAGGTCGGCTTGTACGAATCCGCATTGTACATACACACGAATGCTTAGGCCTCTGCACCCCAGTCTTAATCCTTGTTGATCACTGAATATAGGGATTCACACCATACACCCCAAACCCGACTTTGCTAAGAACAAAACACAAGTTGGGAACAAAGACTTGCCGGCGAGAGGTTCACAGTCTACAACTAAAGTCCTTGGTGTGGATTAAGTATCATGTAGTTTCGATGATAGCAGGAGTTGTGTGACAGAGAGGGATTCACACGCTTTTCAGCAGGGCCTTGGACATCACGGTCTCCTTTGCCACGCTTCAGATAAATTATGACGAATATATAGTTATATATGAATAAAAGATAATATAGAATGATTTAATATATTTTCTTGTGCATGGAGTCATGAAGTTAGAGAACAATCAGGTAGTCTTGCTTATTGTAGTTTGTTGCACATGGGAGAAGTCGAGAAAACTTTTAGGAGCTAACTTTTCTGAAGAAAAAAGGGCCCATGTGAAGGAACAAAGTCCTAAACAGATCTGGTGTATTTTTCGTTATTTCAGAGCCAACCATCTTTACTCCCAGAGCTGGATTTGCCCGAGTCTGAACTGAAAAAGCCGTGTGGCCACCACAATTGAAGACCGAACTCAATTTCAAATACCCCTTGAGTTTTAGTTTTAATAGAGAGATATATTGGTCTTTTGAAATTCAAATTGATCCCCCAAAATGAATAGAAGTTGTGTAGAAGCATTGAACTATAGACAACAGCAGCAAGTAGAACACTCTTCGACGAACCTTCATCTGTGACAGGCTTTTAATATAATGGAAAAGCTGCAATCAAAAGGGGAAAAAAAGATGATTCACTCTCCACCTTCAATCTTACTCAAGATGCAGTTGTATCTTCAAATTACAAATTGAAGGTCATGATTTAGGCTTATTTCCAAAAAAAAAAACTACCAAAAGGTTTCCAGCATTAGGCCGAATGCTACCAAAAATTTCTATTTTCTTGACGCTTTCCCATTTTCTCCATGGCGCCATAGTGGAAAACTAACATGAAAGTTGAATGTATTTCCTGGCTATTTGTAGAAAGAGGACATTCGACTGATGAACACTCAAAGTGTTCAATTTACTACTGTGTCAAGATCAAGTGGAAATGGCATTGCTTGGTCAGCAAAGTTTAATTCCGTGCTCTCCATGGTTAAGAGTAAATCTAATTGCAAACTGACTTTATAGTCCAACTGCATATCCTTATTGGATGTTGTAGGGTCTTAGTACAAATGCATATTGATTCTTTGGTTGCTAACCTTTTCATAATTCTTGTAGGGTGGGTGGGTTGAGTGGATATTAAGTTACTTAATAAAAGCATTTTAAATTATATTAATAAGCTGAACTGCTTGGAACGAGATGAGAATGGACAGGCAAGTTACACACTTGACTTGTTCTTGATTAGTTGAATTACTTTTGATTGCCTGTTGGCTTCTATTTAAACTGACATATTTAAGTTGTAACTGCTGACTACTTAATATGCATGTGTGATGATAAACATAACTCAAAAGAGGTGCAGGATGGAGTTGTAGAGCACCACCCAACTTAATTATACATTTGAAAAGAGCTTCTAACATAGCGTGACGATAGCATTAGTCCCAATACTGTTCCCTTACCTTCAGAGGAGCGCTTTAGGCTTGTGTGCGGTCCTGTTTTAGATTTGTCTTCTGAGTACCGTTCTTTGGTTCATATTGTTAGGATTTTAATAATTTAAGATTTTAGTTTCTTTTTTTTCCTAAAGCATGGACTATTGATTAAGGGTTTTATTGTGTAGTGTACTTGTGTTGGTGTGCCGGCACTTCTTGGTTATTGTGTCACCTTGTCACCATATCATACTTCTAAAATATTCACCATGTCATGGTGTGAGAATCCTGCCATATGCTTGTACCACCTCTGTGTCCATGCTACTTGCACTGGAGTTTGGTGCCAAATTCCCACCTAAGTAAACTAGGAGCAAGAGACGAGCCTATTATTAACGCGTAATGGTTTGTTAGTGAATCAGGACCTTCCTTTTTCGCCATGCAGTTTAAAATGAAATCAAGGTCCTACAGAAATATTTATGTGAATCAGAAACTGCAACGCCCCAATTCCCGGAATATGGAAATATGGACCGAAACTGTCAGAGTTCCTAGACAAGGGGATATCGCTTTGCCATAGTCACACCTAAGCTTCTAGCTAAACATGTACGATAATATCCAAGATATAATACTAATATCATGCTGTATAAATAACAAATAATACTGATGAATCCACGAGATAAAAATAGGGTCAATAAAAGATCCAAATAATAAAGGGTTCTGAATAAACGAAATATAAGATCCAAAAAGAAAGATATTATTCCTATCATCCCACGAGGCGCGCACATTCTAATAGTAACTGAAATAAAATAGAAATAAACCTATAAATACTACTGATTTTCGGCAAATTCTTGATAGCGACTCTGATCCTGTTTTCCATGTGAACCGATCTCTAAACCTGAGATGACAAGTCTCAGGGGAGTCAAAATATCCCAACAAGTACTTAATCATAATAGTGTGTGAATGTGTGTGATAGCATGAATATGTGAGTTTAGTAAAGTCCGAGTGCACATGTAGATATAGATATGACAGCAATATGAAGCAAGTATGTAAACAGGTCAAATCGGTCAAGTCATATCCTAATTGTTCACTAAAAGGGTAATCTATCCTATCGTGAGTTCTAGTGGGTACGTCAACCTCTGCAGCAGTATTCCTAACTCAAGGATAGGGCCCAGGGGCTAGGAAACACGGGTCTAAATGTGGAATGAACAAGCGTCCGTATATAGCCCGGTACGAGCTGTAGTAACAAGCGACTGATATAGCTCGGTATGAGTTGCCGGCATGGGACTCTTGAGATCTTATTGAATGAATGCACACTCAAACTATCCCAACACCCCGCGTCTTTATAATTAACATGGCAGTGAACTTGACCACTAAATAAAATACTGACTGGATTGAAACCTGTAATTTCATGTTAACGGTAAGGAATAGAAGTTTGTAAGCAGGAATAAATAGGGCCATAGCATATAACTCAGCATTCCAATAGTGATCTCGTTTTAATGCAAGGAAACAGTGATCATGAACATGCATGTCAAGTGATGTTAAATAAATAGTCTCAAACAACATGTTAAGTAGAGTCGATATAATATGATAATATCAACAATGTAAACAAGAATCTACATGAATTTGCAAACATCTTCATTTAATATCCGGATTTATTATTGGAAAGAATAATAAATCGAAACATGGTTTTAAAGGGTTATATGATTAATGAGTGCTCTGGAAATCCTAGGGTTTCACCAAGATACACAATAAATTATGTGATTAATATCATCTAAAGAATAATATGCTATATGAAATATAATGATATGTATTTAATTATATTTAAAATAAATACTAATAATAACAAATATAATTATGTACTCTTAATTACTATTGGTCACTAATGTACTTATATGTATAATATGATTATTATGATACCATCATACCTAATATCATTATTAATTAATATAAACAGAATATGAGACTTTTAATATTAATGTACTATAGTCTGATAATGTATTGAGCAATTCGCTGATATTACATCGACCAAAGTAAAGGAGCAAGAGTACTTACTTTGAGACGGTTAAATACGCCGACATGAAACACAAACCAAACTCGATCGCTCAGCTAGTGAATCTCGATCCACGTTGCTCGCTGTTCTAGAATTTGGTGCGGTTGGTGATGGATGCTCGACAATTTTTAAAGGAAGAAGGAGATTTGAGAGATGAATATAGGTTTATATATATATATATATACATATATATATTGGAGAGAGAAAAGGGGAGAGAAATATTTTGATTGGAGAGAGATTAAGTTTAGGTAAAATATAGGTGTATTATTTATATATTTGTTAGGGTAAAATTGCTAGAAGAGAAAAGATTTGTTAAATTAGATAAAATAATATATTACAAAACCCCACAAGAGCTATTTGTTAAATATTTTAAGAGATCTCAATTATTTATCATAACCAAAATAATCTACCATATATCTAGGGTTACAAAAATATTGTAGACAGTAGATATATCGTATGTATATTAATTAATATAAATATAAATTAGCATATCAATAAATATCTTAAACAAACTAGATAATCAATATATATATATATATATATATATATATATATATATATATAGTTAAAATAGGTGTAGGGTTGGTTATTATATATGATAATAGGAAATATTTATATAAATATATATAGGATTTAAAATAGATATGATGTATATATACCAGTTTAAATGTGTATGATTAAAATATGTATAGATTTGTTAGGGGGATAAAATATATTTGGAGGGAGAGTATAAGAAAATATATATAAGTTGAGTAAAATAATTCTCTTAACTCCCAATAGTTTAATTTGAAAGATTTAAAATAGTATTTAAAAATTAAAAAATTATTAATAATATATCATGGTAGACAAAATATTGTACTAGAATATAAATAAGATATTATTAGATTTAGTAAAACAAAACTTTAAAAGTTAAATATCATATACTTAATTAATTTAGATAACCATAATATATTTGTTTATATATCTAGTACTTAAAAATATATTAAATACAAATTAAAATAAGATATTAATAAATTATCAAATAAACTTAAATACTAAATATCTTTGTTCAAACAATCATACTAATATTATCTGTTTAGTTACGGAACTAATGTTAGACAAATAAATATTATATGTATATAAATTTAAGATATTAATCAAATAGTAAACAAATATAAATACTAATAATATATTTATTTAATAAACTTGGAAAACCATAACTATAACAAACTTAAAACAAGCATAATAATATGTTCTATCTTAACTAGAAAGTATTTAACTCCAATTTAATAATAATAATAATAATAATAATAATAATAATAATAATAATATAGCAAAACCTAATACATTCAAAAGAAAAAAGAAAAAAACTTACGATCGGGGTAGGGTGCTACAGAAACATTGAGATGGCTACATAAAGAGCACCCAACACTGTTTTGGTGAGCAATGGAGACGTTGACATTGGCAACTAGACTGGCTAATTATCCTCTATTAATATTCTACTCCACCAAATAACTACTATGACCATATAATAGCCGTGTGTGGCTGCACAGACCACGTTGCAATCTTCTTTTCTAAAACTCAAATATTTGTTATCAACCCACAATTTTTCTTCAGCCGCTCCTTGTCCCTACCACATTTATAGAGTTCATTCTACATATATGTATGATCGTCAAGAACTTACTTTTCTTAGAATCTGTCCTTATCCCTTCAAGATTCATCATCTTCATTCATCTTTCACACAATCTAGAACTTCAGTTTCTTGGCCACGTAGCTTTCTGAATCCCTACTACATTCCTAGGTTCATTCTTTACACAATAAGGTTGCCTATTTCCTTACCCATTTCTATCTCCATATGATTTTGTGCACCTTTTACTCCTTAAAGGCTCAAGACCATACCTATTTTTATACTTATTTTCTTATTCAGAAAATATGAGTTAGTGTGAAGTAACCCAATTATCAGCCATTGTCCATGGTTGCATTGTTTTCCATGTGCTGGGATTCCTTAAAGCAGATTCTATTTGGCTAGATCATCCATACCTGTTTAATAACAAACCTTGTATAATTGCTCATATTAAACCTCTGGTTTTATGTTGCAATTGGTTTATTCTTCTTGAATATGCATCTTGTTCAGTTGTCTTTTAGCTTATGTAGTCCTGTTTGTTCTCGTTTTTACCAGCTCAACAAAAAAGTTTTACATTGAAACGTTTATGAAAGTTTTCGGACTGAATTACAAAATTTTGATTATAAAATCTTTTTTGCTGGTTTATGTTTGTTTGTGGAAGCTGGACCTGTTAATTTTTAGGTACTTCTTCACCTTGCCTTGCTTGAATTGGGCTCATGATCCATCTAATATAAGTCTTTTTAGTTCGGTTTGAAATTAAATTCATAGCACGTATGCCTAACATCTTGAATTGTGAGGGTATGTTGTCGGTTTATTCATTTTCTTTCATTGATAGCTTTTCCATATATATAGTCATACCATAAAAAATCTCTGTTTCCTGTATATGCGTTCCTACATAAGCAGGAAACTAAGAGCACTGTAGGTTGCTGTCCTGTTGTTTATTATTTTACAAGTCAACCTTTGGGTATTATTTTGTATCCTAAGCTGTTATTTTGATGTAAAGTTAGGCTCCTTCTTGTCTAAAATAAAATTTTCATATTCAATACACCTAATTAGGTGCTTGATAGTTATAAGTAACCACATCTTGATTTGCTTGGTTATTTTGTTGATAATGCATAGTATATATAATATAATGAATATGCATAATATATTACACATAATGATGTTTTTAAAAAAAAAAAACTGAGAAACCTCTTAACATTTATTTGAGATTTGAATGTTTCATGCATAGGATATTAAAAATGTCTTTCACCTTGCAGGAAGGTATCGCTCGTCTTGAGGAATATAAAAAATCTATTGATATGAAGATTGCTCTCCGTCATAGCAATCTGAATCCTGAAAGGCCTGGTATGTTCACAAGGGAATTTCTCGTGTATGTGAATATGTTATTATTTTACAAATTACTATGATCTGATTAAGATGGACAATTCTTCATTAGATCTTTACAATTTGAAATGCAATGGTTGGTCATTAAATAAACTAAATTTCATGAGTGGACTGTTTAGGAAATTGAAAATCTATTTACAATTGAGGGTCTACAACTTTCACACACACACACACACACACACATATATATGCATATACATAGAAATGTTCATATATTCTTCTTCTTGTAATTCATACTCAAGCAAAAACACGCGGGAAGGGGTGGGACCCGCATGGGTGGGTCCCACCCCAGCCCGCATGTGCCTGCACTTCGCAGGGAAGATCCTGGGGAGCTCCTCATGCCCATTTTTCATTATACATATATACTTATATATACATATATATCCAGAAGTATGCATATTCATATGTATGTGTACACACACATGTATATATGTACACATGTATGTGTGTATATATTGGTGTGTATAACATGTGTGTCTGTGTATATATCCACGAGAGAGAGCAGGTACTGTACTAGATGTAGTTTCTTTCGATTAATGCCCATTTGAATGTGATTCCACTTGTTTGTTATGTTGTCCATTTGATGCATATGAATCTTGTTGCGTTGTCCATCTAATGTGTATGAGTATCAAGAAGTGTGGAGAACAGCCTATCTTTCAGTTCTTGTTCTAATCTAATCTAAATATTCTAGTTGTACATAAATTTATCTCCGCTCGTATATTTGATTCATTCGTGTTTGTTTGAATAATGCGTCAGGCAGGTTCATGTCATTTTGTACCCCAGGTTATTGTTTCTTCACGAGGAATCTAAATAAGCAGGAAAGGAGAAGAAAAACCTGTCATACATTTTTATGTTCATCCACTTATACACATGCGTCCATAGAGATACATCCATTCTTTGATTAATACATATATATTCACATATTTTATCTATCTACTGATCTACCCATATATATATGCATGCTTGTATATTAGCATGGGCTCGCGCGCTCAAACATATAAATGCTTCTATTAGTATAGCGTGGATTTTTTCTCCACATATTTCAGAAAGCACTACTTTGGTTCCAGATTCCGCTTTTCTCAGGACACTGGACTCCAGTATTAAGCGAAATACTGCTGTTATTAAGAAGCTCAAGCAAATAAATGATGAGCAAAGGGAAGGATTGATGGATGAGTTGCGAAATGTTAACTTAAGCAAATTTGTTAGTGAAGCTGTAGCAGCCATATGTGATGCTAAGCTTAAAACTTCAGACATACAAGCCGCGGTGCAGGTAATATACAATCTTGTTGCTCATTTTTATTTCTGCTGATTGATGGAGACAACGGAAAATATTACCTTTTGTATTGTTTAACATTGTGATCTTTAGAATGCTTGTGATATTTCCAACTTTACATAATGGATTAATGGGCATCAGGTGTTCCTTCAATGGTTATCAAAATCGGCTTGCCAATGATTTTTGAAAATCGGTATCATCCATTTTGATTTCCATAGTCTGAAACGTGGACACACCAAAGTTTATGTGATTAGCGTACTTTTTTATGTGATCTTTTTTGTCTATTCTTTGTTGATGGATCTCTAGGTATGGGGAATGTTCTATCATAGACAGCCGTTTTTGCAACCATAAGAATGCACGAGCAAAGAGTATGAAAACAAAATGATATGTGATATATGATGTTATGCATAGAGGTCAAGATCCATGGCACTGATCATCCAAAAAAAATGGTGTAGCTTTTTTGATTTTTGAGCTCCATCGGAAGAAAATTTCTTTTCGTGACTCGGGATACCCATTATCCTCTTGAAATGTATCTAAATTGATCTGTCATTGTTGCATGCATTACAATGTAGATTGTGAATTTTTAAGGTATGCTGACTTTTTATATATCTAGTGTACAATGTTGATTGTGACAAAAACCACTCTTGTGTAAAACTGAGAAGCTAAGTAGTGTTGAGCTTATTTTTTACCTTTGGGTTTGTAGATTGTGTCAGCAAAGATAATTTGATCTTAAGAAACTGTGCAGCTCTTATTTGCTTTCTTGTTATTGTCTGCTTTTCTAGGTGTGCTCTTTGCTTCATCAGAGATACGTGGATTTCTCCCCGTGCCTTGTACAGGGTCTGCTGAGAATTTTCTTTCCTGGAAAAAGTACAGATGATCTTGATGCAGATAAAAGCTTGAAGGCAATGAAGAAAAGAAGCACTTTGAAGCTCCTTATCGAACTTTTTTGTGTTGGAGTTATTGAAGATGCCAGCATATTTGTAAATATCATCAAGGATCTTACTAGCTTAGAGCATTTAAGAGACCGGGATTCGACTCAGACAAATTTGTCGCTTCTTACCAGTTTCGCTCGACAAGGCAGATTTTTCTTAGGGCTTCATCAACCTGGACAAGAAGTTAATGATGAGGTACTGTCCACATGTCTTGCAGTTTGAGGACTAGCCATTGGTGCTGCACATGCACACAAAGTCCCACACACGAACATCTATTTAACTGGATATGGTTTTATTTTTAATAATTCTGATAGAGATGTAACACCTGTTTAGGTATTGAGATTGCTTTACAAGTCATGCAAAAATATTAAATACTCTGATGATTTCTCCAACTGCTAAATGCACCGTAAATCGAGGGTATTTGCATGGATCTAAAAGCATTCCTAAATGGTCAGAATTGTTGAATTTTCTTCCAATGTTAAGCATTAACTATGTAGCCAGACCCTATATGAAGAGGTTGATATGTTGGCTCAAATCGATATGAAGCTAACTTAGCAGATCACCGTTGTGATGCTTGATACTATTTATCATGTTATCCATTATATAAAAACAACTATATTCGCCCAGAGCCACTGCATGAGATTTATTGGTACGAGGTGATCAAAAATCAAATTCCACCGTATATTCAGTTCCATTCATGTTGATCTCCATGACCTAAAATACACACACACCAGTAGTTTGAATTTTTATGATTGTTTTTCTTGCATCAAATATTTGCAAAATTCATGATTATCGGATAATGGAAGATTTTGGACCCTTACTTCAATGTGCAATGGGTATGGAACTGCAAGTCGTATGATATTCGGTTTTTTATGTTTTAGGCCATGAAACTCAAGATGGATGAATCATCCAGAAAAATATTGTGCAGTTAACTTTTGACTGTCATAGGGTTATAGTTTCTTCCTATGACACTCGTTACCATCTCATGCCACTGCATGAGATTTATTGGTATGAGGTGATCAAAAATCAAATTCCATCGTATATTCGGTTCCATTCATGTTGATCTCCATGACCTAAAATATAGACACACTAGTTTGCTTGGTTTTTTATGATTGTTTTTCTTGCATCAAATACTTGCAAAATTCTTGATTATCGGATAATGGAAGATTTTGAACCCTTACTTCAATGTGCAATGGGTATGGAACTGAAAGTCGTATGCTATTTGCTTTTTTGTGTTTTAGGCCATGAAACTCAAGATGGATGGTGTCAATCATCCAGAAAAATACCCCGCAGTTAACTTTTGACCGTCATAGGGTTGTAGTTTCTTCCTGTGGCACTCATTACCATCTCTCTCTCTCTCTCTCTCTCTCTCCCCACAACACACACGGACAAGTACCGACACACATGCAAGTGCGTGACCCACACCCACACCCACACCCACACCCTTGTTTAATACTCGACACATCTATTATACTCTCCTGTGTCCGCTAATTTTGTTTGATGCCGTATTAGCACGTATGAAGGCTCAATCATTTTTGGGGATATATTGGCTGTGTTGCATGGATTTGTTGTCGAGGTGATGAATCCATGGTTTCGTATCCTTATCGGATTCAATTGTAATCATTAAATAGTTTAGGGACTCTTTGATAGACATCCTAAAATCAATTCTATATTTTAAATGTATAAAACATGCATAAATAACTAAGAAGCAAACATATGTTTGTTTAGTTTTTCGTATTCTTAGTTCAGATTTGCTAAAAATTTCAATTTTTGTTATATTGTAAATTTAAGTAAACAAATAAAAAACTAGCGTATTCTAGTGAATGGCATCCTAGAATTTGTAAAATTACTAAGTGGCGAATCTGGATTGTATCATGTCCTGCATCTGTATCAGAACCCATGCTACTTCGTATATAGGTTTTGGAACTAGGTGTTGTGAAATTGATATTGCTGATGAAAAGAAAAGAGATTCAATTATGGATACAAACTAATCTCAAAACATTCCTTGATATATTATTCGTCTTTTGATCGGACAACTTTCCACATTTAGCAGCTGTCCGGCATCAAAAAGAAAAACTAGCATTATATAATTTTCGTTGTTACTGATTTGATTTTTGATTTCTCCAGTTGACTTTCTGCTTATTTGAAACAGTTCTTCAGGGGCCTTAATGTCACAGCTGATCAGAAGAAATTATTCAAGAAAGCATTCCAATCATATTATGACTCTGTTACGGAGCTCCTTCAGTCCGAGCATACTGTAAGTTGGAATTGATTGTTGTTTTCATATGCTTCCTTGATCAACTTTAATCATCATGCCCTCCTGGTTACAATGTGGCCCTTTTACTATTTCAGTAGTAGCTTAATGATTACAGTCTGATTTTCAATTGTGGGCAGTCACTTCGGTTAATGGAACTCGACAATGCTAAGATCTTAAATGCTCGAGGGGAGCTGAATGATGAGAATGTGACTTCATATGAGAAGCTGCGAAAATCATATGATCATTTATTTCGAGGCGTTTCTTCGTAAGTTGTTTGCCCCATTAATTTTTCTGATCCTCTACATTTTCCCCTGCTTGAATTTTTGTCAAATGCTATAATGTGCAGGTTGCATGCTTACAATTTTTTAGATGTTGACGATCTGCTTTCAGAATTATATAATGTTGAATCAATTATCAAGCAAATTCCCAAAAACATTGCGTCTTGTACTAATTCTCAATAGATGTAAGATGTAAGACCCATTTGATTAATAGAACCATCGAGAGGGGCAAAAATCAGTAGTTGAAGCCTGTGGAGTTATAATTTATTATGCCAGACTTTTAAGATATCACCTTATTCATGCAATAGCTTGGGTACTTTTTCTTCTTAATATAATGTCTTAATTGGCTGCTTGAGAAGGATATAGGACTAGCAATATTTTATGATTGAGCAGCAATATTTTATGACTGCATCTATACAAAGTTAGTGGTACCTTGCAATTTTCATGAAGGATAAAAAATAAAGGAGAGTGGTTGAGATGATTTGGGTAGTGGAGATCAATGATCAGTGATAACATCGTAGTTATTGGACTAATGGAGCAAAGTGGACTACTGGTAAGCTGAAATGAACATGCATGGAACACTTTTTAAGGATATGTTAGATAGGTTACATAAGGAGATTACCTGTAATAGAGCTAAATGCAAGAAAAGGATTCGTGCAGCCGACTCCAAACATCTGGGGTAGGGTTCTGTTGTCGTAATTGTTGTATTCTCTCCAAAAATTCATGTCTAATTACTTAAAAGCTTAGAGAACTTATTCTCTAGCCTCTTTAAAGTGTAGAACACTTATTGACTTGCATATTTAAATTTATGTGTCTGTTTGCTTCCAGACAACTTGAGTTTTTCTCACGCATATTCAAACTCTTACAAATACATCTTTCATCAAATCATTGAACGGCATAGTTAGTGATAAAACAACACATGACAACTGATTCTGTGGTTTTCTGGTTAATTTTGCCATGAATGGAAATTATGTACTGTGTATCTGCCATTTGTGTTTTGAAACAATTTATACCTGTTTCTTTGGGCAATGTTTTGATATGGCCTTTGCAATTTTGCTTTTTCGCTTCTCTTCATCCAGGAATTGTAGAAATCTGCCTGACCACTGGCAGTTGTCAAAAGAGGATTTTCTACTACCTCTATATCTTTTTCTGCTAGTTTATGTGCTGTCATTTGTTTCATGTAATTATCTTTTTATATGACAGTTTAGCAGAGGCCCTTGATTTGCAACCTCCTGTTATGCCAGATGATGGGCATACAACAAGGGTTTCCACTGGAGCTGATGTATCATCTGCCTCTGGAAAGGAATCTTCAGTTCCTGAACCTATATGGGATGATGAAGATACAAGGGCATTCTATGAGTTCTTACCTGATCTCAGGTGTGTTTTGGTACATGCTTTTTATCTCATGTTTCATTCTTCATGAAATATTATTTTACAACACTATATCCGAGTTAATAGAAAAAGATCCTGTTGATATGTATATGAGTTAACGTATTTTGTCCAGAGCATTTGTTCCTGCTGTATTATTGGGAGAAGCAGAATCAAAGCCAAATGAACAGCTTTTGAAGGCACAAGAACAACCAAGTGTAAGAATGCGACTGACTATAGTTAACCTACTTGATTTTTTTATTAATATCTTTAACATATTTTTGAAAATCTTTTGATTATCATAAGAATTCTTTACTGCTTTGTATTAAGATGGGGATTCAAAGTTAATGCATAATATGACCATTTTTGTTTTCATTTTTTTGGCTTGAACTTTGAGATCCAGGGTTTGATTTTTTTTATTTCATAGATCATGAGTCATGATCCAAAAGAGATCACGATAAGGAAGTAATACTTGGGGCCTTATCCCTGGTGGACTTATAATTAAATTTTAGATACTTAACTAATCTGGATCCTTGGAATGCATGAATACCACCAATAGCAAGGACGAGGTAAATCATCATTATATAACTTTATGAATATCATAAAGGATAGGAAGATTGGATTTGCACATCTGTAATCGTTTTTAAAACTAAAGTCAAAAGAACTTGATACTGCAAATTTCATGAAGCCCATGACAGTCCTAAACCATACCATTTTCCGTTACATGGATAGAAAGTCCTTGCACTGAGTACCTTCATTCTAGATTCGATATGAGAACATAGAGCCATATTAATTAGCAAAATAGAACAAATTTGTCCCTGCATACTTTTTTACTACCGTACTTTCCTGGGCTATTATGGGCAAACCTTTCATTCTGCCATTTATGTTCATTTTAGATTTGCTGTTTGTTGTCCATATCTACCTTGTATTGATGATTCTTCTTTCCCTCTTCCTCCATGAATTTCTCGCATATTTTCTCAAGTGTCCAAGCCACCTAAAAGTTTCCAAGGTAGCCACAGCATCCATTCATGGCTAAATTGCTATAAGCTACCTAAAACGTTTACCTAACTTTACATTTTAATCCCCTGTTTTTTAAAAGAGAAAACGGGGCCCTACAGGCCTAAAATTGCTGTGGCCTCACATGGGCCAGTGGGATCCAGGGGCCTAACTGCAAAAATAGCCGGAGGGTCCCACTGGCCCATATGAGAGGTCACTGGAGTTTGGGCCTATAGGGCCCCTGCAGGCCCCGTTGCCTCATTTTTCTACTGTTCTTAAATTTATCAGTTTTCGCTAAGCAGGCTGATACCCTCTGTTAACCTTTTGTCAAAATATTATGAAGTGCAAGTTACTTTTCTTAGACAATTGCAGGCTCGAGCTGAATAGTAATGTCCAGTAAGTTTAAAATGCACTGCATTTCCTAAAATCCTAACTCTAACTATAAATCCAACTCCTTACCTTCATTAATTTCATGGGCCTTGTTTCTCCACATACGAATGCTTCCATAGCTTATTTGAGGGTACTGGTAGTGGATGACTCTTCCGCCTTTTCAACATTCCACACGGCCAAAGAAGAGGATATCAGTCTTGCTTGTTCCTCTAAAATTTGGAAGGCATTTGCCAGTCTCTTGCTCATGTAATGCCTTTCCCACAGCTTCAGTACTGCGGAAGCTAAACCTGGATGTTGCTTGCCTTTTCCAGAGGCAAAATGTGGAAGCAATACCCTGAAAATCCTGCATTACCTTACTGCCGCCTACATCAAATGCCGAATCTAATATATAACAGAAAACTGCACTATTGGACTCACTTTGCTATACTCTTTCTCCCTATTTGCTCCTTTTGGACATTACGGGTTACTCGAAACCATGGTTTCCTGAAGTTGTTTGATCAGTGTGGAATTTGATTCATGAGGTAAGAAGGAATTGGAATTAGTTTGCTGAGGGCAATTAAGTTCGCCATCCACAACCTGGGGTGAAATGAAACGGAATTAATTTGCAGGCGAGGCAGTACCATGCAGACCCTTTTTGTGTTTCCAATGAATTGATCCTTCCCCGATCACAGTGAGCACCTGATCCTGATTACATCCTTCAAACCAGACTTGAATTACTCCATGGGTCTGTTCAACCGTGTTAGAAATTGTGTCAAAAAATAGGAGGAAATGAACTAGGGCAATTTGGAAAGAAAGATGAATTAAAGGTATTTTCGTAATTTCCTATTTACTGTTAAGCACGTAGGAAACTAAAGCACAAAGGTAATTATGATATTTTGGTGCAGCAAAAAATTGTAAGGGCATGCTATTTTTTATATAGAGAAATTTAGCCATTTCGACAGCTGAACAATCCTGATAATGTATTGTGGTCGAAATCTATTTTATTGATTAGGGTTTAGGTTAGAGAGAGACAACAGAGATGAGAGAATGTTGGAAAGAGAGAAGATAGTGATTAGTATCTTCTTAATTCATTATAATATACGTTAGTAAGCTGTAAGATTACTATAGTAGCTTTCTCTCACTATTACATCTAATATGTATCATATGTATATTTATCTTAACACCCCATCCAAAATTGGGACATACATATCATACGTGTGGAGCTCGTCACATTAACAACTCACTTCAGATCTATGTAGGGGCTTGCAAAGAGTCTACGAAAGGCTTTCTAGGAGATTCTACCAATTATTAGCAGATTTTACATAAAAATAAGACTTCTCCTGAATGTGATTGGCCCTCTCATGGAAAACCAGATGCAATATATATAGCCATTTTGTTCTAGCAAAACAATCTCATAGCAGAACTGGGCTTAAGCCAATTTTCCAAGCAACACAAACCCACAAGTGGTGTTACTCATAACCCTCTACTCAGACTCTGCAGTAGATCTGATATGCACTCTGCTTTTTGCTCTTCCAGCATACTAAATTTCCTCCAACAATTGCACAGTATCCATAGCACCTAGAGAGACCTGCCAATCATCAACTTAAGCGACATGCTGTTCATGTGTGGCTCTTTACCTTGTTTATCCAGAACATGTTATTCCAATTGGTGCTTCATTCAGCATAATATCTTTTTATTGGCAGCAGTGCCTTTATTGGCAGCAGTGGCTGAAGGCAAGTGTTGTCAACATGTGTCACTCCAAATGCTTTGGTGGAAGCTATATGCGGAATTCTTTTTGATATAACTAAAGGGTCAAAACTCTGTATCATTAAAACTACAAATTCCTTTTTATTGCTTGTTTACAAACACTGCTTGTTTGTAGTCTTCTCAGTTTTGTTCTGTGGCTGTAGCGATGTTCTCACTTTCTTTACTCATGTTGTTAGATATGTTTGACAATTTTGTTTATCTCCTTTTAAGTGCAAAGTTAGTTTATGCCTTTGGATGCAGATCCCAATCAACAAGCCATACTACATTCCACTATACGTATTTCTTTTTGTTTCTATTTTAAAGTCCCTCCCCCCCCCCCCCCCCCCCACACACACACAATGTTGGTTTCTTTATTAACTAATACCAAAGTTGTATTTTAAAGGAAACTCTTTTGGAGCCACAAGATTCAGAAGTACATGACATTTCCGACACTGCTGCTGATTCAGAATTGTCTCCAAAAGGAAAAGGAGAGGAAAAAGCGAAGGACAAGGAGGAAAAAGACAGGGAAAAGGGTAAAGAATCGGACAAAGAAAAACCTAAAGATAAAGATACCGAGAAAAAGGGAGAAAATGAGAAGGATAAAGGGAAAACACTGGATGGGACAAGCTTGGATGCTCTCTTGCAGAGACTTCCAGGTTGTGTAAACCGTGATCTTATAGATCAGTTGACGGTAATTATTAATACCTTTTCTCTTAGCTACTTTTTTTTATGGCCCAGTAGATGATTGACTAAATTTACGGATAAATAAACTCTTTCTTAGGTGGAATTTTGCTATCTGAACTCGAAATCAAATCGTAAGAAACTTGTTCGAGCCTTGTTTAATGTCCCAAGAACCTCCTTGGAGTTGCTACCACACTATTCTCGTCTGGTTGCAACTTTGTCAACTTGTATGAAAGATGTTCCAACGATGCTTCTAGCAATGCTTGAAGAGGATTTCAATTATTTGATAAACAAGAAGGTTTGTCTGAGGTTACCATTATTGTTTTTTTTTGGATGTAAAAGTTATTGTTATTTAGCCTGCTTTATAGAGAGAAATGAGTGAGTTTAAATGGCTTGGGATTCTTCATGCTAAATTGCTTTTATTTTTATGCTATTTTCCAGGATCAAACAAATATTGAAACAAAGATTAAAAACATCAGGTTTATTGGGGAGTTATGCAAATTCAAGATTGCACCTGCAGGTCTTGTTTTCAGTTGCTTAAAGGTATGAGCCTTTGCATATAAGGTTGTCGGTTGCTTTCTTATAGTCTGTAGACTATTCTGCTCTGGCTGGTTGGCTGCTTTTATAGGAATCATTTGTCAAAATATGCGCATGTTTTTGCTTTTATAATTAGAAAAATCTTCTGTTGAGTTAGCCATACACTTCACATATTTCTAGCGATTCATAGAAAGGGTTTCTCCATAATGTGCGTGAACAGACTCTCAGGAGCCATGCATTTCATATGTATTTGGGTTGGGATTGGCGAAGGAGGATTTGGCTGGCTCATTAACGGTTTGCAGGAGGAAAAGTTTTTTGTTTTTTTGTTTTTGTACCCCCAATGAGCCGGATTCAAACCGATGCCTCCGCTCAGCAGGAAGGGGGCATGATTCCATAAATAAGTCAAAATAACCCTCTGGTCGCTTTCTTACTTCCTGGCTCCTGCAACAAGTGTTGACTTTTTTTCTTAATTCCGTCGACAGCTCAAATAGGAAAAGTTGGTAAGAATAAGCAGTCGATCAAAATCAAGTGTTGCACATCCACATCGATGGGGATTTGATTTCCATTCAACTGAACTAACTAACTACTTAGTTGACTTGGTGCCAGGCTTCCCCAACAAAAACCGGCACATCCCATTTTCCTGAAGGCAGGCTTCAGTTAAGGCGATGGAATCCCTAGGAACCTCCCCTCAGCCATTCCATTTTGTCTTAAGAAGATCTGGGTTTTTCCTATAACTTGATGTGATCCGTTTGTTCATAGAGCTATTTACGGCTTTGTGTGGCAACCTGCTTTATGAAATATTAATTTTTGGCTTAATTTTTATCCTTCATTCTTTTAGTTGTAGAAGTCTGTTAGGTTTTCTGTTACTAACTTTTAGTGCTTAATTGACCATCCTAAAGAAAAATTATAGTAGGGAAGTAGAAAGTCACTAGATTAGGAGAAAGTTGCACTGTTTCTCAGAACCTGTTTGTTTGCTCAAAGAAAGTGTTCAAGATGCTAACTTGGAGTTTAAGTAGCAATAGAAAGAGGACAAAAATTATGGATGAAAAAGTTTTGAAGTTATAATCATTTGTTGGCTATACCTTATAACTCAACAATAAAAATAAAAGTAAAAATAAAAGGAAAAGAAAAAATAGCATGGATTTATTTTCATTATATAATACTGAAAAACTGTTGTGTAAGTTTTTAGAAATAGTCTCTACCAATTTTGTGATATTTGAAAATAGTTTTTCGTTCCATCCCTTATTTTATTTTGTTCATTCTCAACAATTGAAGAAGCATATCCTATCAGATCTTGTTTCATTCATGGCGGGTACCATGTCTACTATACGTTCCTCGTACGATGAAAGTGCACTTACTAAACCAAATACAAAAAGGATTAGCCTAAGCAAGAACAAATGAATGCCTCCAGGAAAAGTTTTTCTAGGTAGGTGCTCGACAGTATCTTTTCACCACTTGATCTTTGATACAGGATTGATTAAGATTGATGCATCAAATAGAACTGACCACTATTTTGGAATGTCATGACATTATGTTCCTTAAATTTATGTAACATCAAGTAAAATTTCTGAAGTTGCATTCAATAGAGCAAGTCAGCATCATGGAAACAGCATGTTGAAATTGTTTTCTTGTTTAAGCATCAAGTAATCTTAAGTTCTTTGGTTGACGTGTTCAATTGACTTTGGAAATTCTTTGGGAGATGAAAATGATAATGTGGGATGAGGGTGAAGCCTGTAAATGATAAAAAATGAGATATTGTCTATTTAATCAAGTGTTATTAGAACCCAATTATTAGAGGAAGTCCCTAAGTGGAGAAATTGACTTAAGATGTAGAGAAAGCCACTAAACATGGTTTTGTTTATGGGCGATGCGGTTACATGGTAATGAAAGTCTGTTAGAGGATACAGATGTATATTAATGCTACTGCAGTTTCTAAAGCTAAAGTACAAATAGATGGAATACAAACAGTTAGTTTTCTCCATGATTTTGCCTTTGTAAGGGGGGGGGGGGTAACAGGATATATAAATTTAACTTTTTTTATTTTCATTTAGCAGATACACTGTATAAACGTGGATTTTGTTTAGATATGATTCAATATTCATACTTGGTAATAGCGAATCCAGGAACAGATCAATATAGTTGTACTAAATTGGCTAATAGGTTGGGAAACTCTATGAAAGCCAACCCCGGAACTTTTGTTGTTGTTTCTGTCTAAAAGGTTGACCGTTGACAAAAAATGTACGTAATCTTTAGTTTACTCTTTTGTTGCATTAGAAAAAGGAATATACATTTTGAATGAAAAAAAATCCAGAATTTGAATGACTTGTCTTGCCTATGCAGAATGTAGGGTGAAAGTAGCGAACTGTTAAGATATATGGATGCTCACCTGATCCATGCAGAAAGTTTTAATCAACATCAATAATATTTTTGTACATGCTAAGAATTTAATTCTTGTAGATTAAGATCAATGATGAATAGACTTGATTCACAATTTGAAATTTAAATATATTGAGCCTTTGGAATAAAGTCTTCTTGTTGTATATGTCATGTTCCGCTTCCTAAAATGCGCATACTACGGCACGTGACAGAGCCAACTATGCTACCTGTGGCTAGGAAACATCCCTCCACAGTCACATTACGGCTGTCTATAGGATATCAAGAACAGTAAAATATAAAATTTATCTAGTACATGTCCATTTGCCACAGTAAATAGAGTCAAGAAAATGCATAAGCGGAAATGAATCAAATCCAATAAACAATATCTGAATCATGTCCCAATATGGGCCCACATAAAAAAAAAATAAAACTACGGAAATAAACTAAACCAAACATCTCTAAAACACATGTTCAATTCCTTATGGCTCGGCTTGATGGTTAAAGTACTCTTGATCTGCCTGCGACAAAGGTAAAGAAACTGGGCCATGCAAAACCCAGACGTCGGTGCGTCATAATACCAAATAACAGTGATAATCCAGGATATAACGATTTAAGTAACCATGAATATAAATAAATAATACAGATATGAAACAGTGGGGTATGTGTATGTATGTGATGTGTGATGTGTAACCTAAAACTGTGCTTCGAGATTATCCATTCTAAATTCTTTGAAATCAATTAATGTAATCCCTATCGTAATCCAACAATATATATCCCGTTCATTCCCTATGGGATCACGGCAAACAAGTAATTATTCTGCAACGTCCGGAAAAACGGCAAACAAGTAATGATTATTCCGTACTGTCCGGAAAAACGGCAAACAAGTAATATCCTTTTGAGTTACGTTTCGGTTACATTCTTGATTTCCTCCTTTTTCTTTAGGTTTGTGTTCAACTCAGGTATTGCCAATATAGATCTAATGCCAACACAAGATCAAGTATGTATAGTTCTTGTCTATGCAGATAACAAGTCACGTCCGTTAGGTATTAGTAACAAGATTTAAGTAACAGGTTAAGTAGTGTGTCGTGAACATGTTATGTGATGTATATGTATCAAATAGATATTCAATATGAAACTATAATGAATATCGGAACACGGTAACCAAACTGATACTAGGATGCATATGTATCTATCTGTAATAATATTTATATATCTATTACCAAGTATGATACAAACTAGATAGCATGTTGTACTAATATAGTAGTATAAAGATATCATGATGTTCCGGCATGCAATCAGATATGCTATTTTCGGTACGGATACGAACGGATAACGTAATACTGTAAATCGGTTATAGTTGATGAATAATAAAGCACATGTACTATTTTTATTCATATAGATATCGATATAGTAACATAGCATATTGCAAGTTAAACTTGCCTTATCGGATCTCACGCGGGGTACGTATGTCATGTTCGACGTCGGATAAACATCGCGATGCAACTCACGCGCGTGCAGGATTAGACCTGGTTGATCAAAGACGTGACGCGATGACTAAGTTGGACGATAACGATGACTGGGTCGTCCGGATCGTCGGCGACGCGTGCGATTCAGGCGAGACGGCCGAAAAAATCAAGAAAGAAAAGAAGAAGAATGGGGGTGTGGTTGGTTCTGGTGTTGAGTTCTGGGGACAAAGGTAGAGGAAAGGGGCGAGGCGACGGCTTGACGACGACGAGGTGGTTATGGGTTTCTCGAGTTGCTGTTGGGGGTTCTAGGGTGGCGAGGATGGTGGTGGTGTCGGGAGTTGGAGAGAGGGATGAGGAGGTGAAGGCAGTGGAGGGTGACGATGGTGAGGTCTCCGGCGAGGTTGGGTTTCTGCAGTTGGGTCGCCGGTCATCGGGGGTTTGCACGGTGCAGGGATCTCGTCGGGGAATGAAGGAGAGGAAGAAGAGGTGGTGGAGGTTGTGATGAGGGTGGCAACGGGGTGAGGTGATCGGCGGTGAGGGGTGCAGGCGTCGGGGTTCTTGGGTTGGCCGAGTTCTCGGGGATGGATGGAAGGGAGGAGGAGAAGGTGGTGAGGGTGAGGGTGAGGAGACGAAGTCGGGGTCGGCGAGATTGTGGGGAGGTCGGCGGCGAAGGCGAGGGGCTAGGGTTTGGGTTCGAGTTGTCGTCGTGAGAAAGAAGAAGAAAGAGAGGCGAGATGATTATTTAATATATTAGGTTATGAGTGACGGTGAGAGGTGAGAGAATAGGAATTATTAATTTTATATATGTATATATATATGTACATATATATGTATATATATGTATATATATATATGTATATATATGAACTGTTAAGTTTAGATTTTAAGTTTTTAAGAAATATTATAATATATTTTTTTCTTGGATTATACAGCTAATATCAAATACTCCGAAAAATACGCGGGTCACTTCTAAAAATCTAGTTTTAAAATATGTATAATATACGTACAAGCTAAAACCATAATGTAATGTCCAGTTAATAAAAATGCACTCTTAAGTACGGATTTACGTAAATGCACGTAGCGATCCCAACGAGTCTGTTTTATTAATCTGGACATGAACACGATGTATGATTGCAAACATATGATATGGGATATGATAACATGCCATGCTAAATATCAAAATATATTATCAAGCTATTATTTGTATTATTTAAAAAATATGCAGATAACAAATATATCATATAAGTGTATAGAATCTAGATGTGTGTGGATCCTCTGTACTAGCAAATATATGACGTAATCTAGAACCATAATGGGTTTCAAGCATACGGGTCGGGTCGGATATTAAACAGATACCAAATGCATTATCCACACCCAAAAACAATAATAATCAAGAAAACTGTCGCAAGATTTGAAATATCCCAAATAAAATATTGTATAAATGCACTAGGGTGTTACAGTATATATCAAACTGTATGGGTTTCGAAGAGCCAAGTTTTCATATCTGGTTAGATCCCTTTCGCCTACCTATAAAAATCAGGAAGAAAGTGTTCTAGGATTCTAGTTTCAACAGGTTTCAATCATGAACTAGGCTTCTAACTACATTTATAATATATAATTTTTATTTTGCAGTTTATAGAATAGTGTTTGTAGCCTTTACAAATGATATTTCTATAACTTGTGTTTGTTAATCCAATTCCAACCTTTATAGCATTGAAGTGCTACGGTTGCAACACTTTTGATGATAAGTTTCGTTTGTGCTTTTACATGGCTTGAGCATAACTTTAAATCCACCTGTTCAAGCTTTTGAGCATCTACTGTTTACTTAACTTTTCAGAATTTAGTTTGACAGCTCTTTGACTGCTCTTATTGACTGGCATACATCATATGCCTTTTTGTTTTTTTCTTCCTTACATTGTTTGGTACGCTGCTGCTTTTTAAGCAGCAACACTCGTATCAGCTTTGAGGCTATGACTGTTCAAAAATATCTGATGCTATAGATTATGTGTAATGTGCATCAAAGTTCTTAATTAGTTTGACAATGTTCAAGAACATATTTAACACAACCATAAGCATGACCTTTTATATCTTTCCTTCGGAGGTTGATTCAGCTTCACATGCAGGCCTGCTTGGATGACTTCACTCATCACAACATTGATGTAGCCTGCAACCTTCTTGAAACATGTGGGAGATTTCTTTACCGATCGCCTGAAACAACAATTCGCATGGCAAACATGTTGGAGATACTGATGCGTTTGAAAAATGTCAAAAATTTGGATCCACGTCATAGTACTCTAGTGGAAAATGCTTACTACTTGTGCAAACCACCTGAACGATCTGCTCGGGTTTCAAAAGTTCGCCCCCCTTTGCATCAGGTTTGGCATTACTACCTGTTTTTAACTATATTTATGTTCTAAAGACATTTTTACTCTGAAGACATTTTTACATTTTGTATTTTTATTTCCTGCAGTATATCAGAAAGTTGCTTTTCTCCGATCTTGATAAGTTGTCTGTTGAGCATGTCCTCAGGCAACTTCGGAAATTACCTTGGAGTGAATGTGAACCATACTTATTGAAATGCTTTTTGAAGGTTCACAAGGGAAAGTATAGTCAGGTGCATCTGATTGCTTTTCTCACTGCGGGCCTTGGTCGCTACCACGACGAATTCGCTGTAGCAGTTGTGGACGAGGTCAGTTTCATATATCAGATTTTCTACAAGAATGCGGCCCCGAGTATATTTTCATCATTTTTTCTCATAATATTCATACATAATGTCATATCGATAATTTTGACGCGACCACTGTTAATATTCTAAATATCCTTGAATCTGAAATAGATACGGGCAAGAAAACAACCTTTGTTGCATATCACATTCAATATAATAAGCCGGCATATTTTTGGGGAAAACAATATAATGAAAATATTTTGGGGCATATTCTATCCATTGTGAATACAGTTCAGAACTAGAGAAACAGATCGACTGTTGTCCTAGATGAAACAAAGGAATGTCTCAACTTGTTCAATACCGATTTATCGTTTTTAAAATAATTTTATAGACTAACTCTTCCTGTGCTCATGTTAACTGCTTGCTGTATCTGATCACTTAACATGCCACAACCCAGAGGTCGATATAGTAATATACCGAATCTCAATCTTACAAGTACCAGAAAGCCATTCATTTAGATGACCAGTATGGATATGTGAGAAGCACGATCCATATCGATCTATAACCAATCCATGCACCACTTTATAAGTGAAACATCTTCCTTGTTTTGATGATTACAACTGTTCATCTATATTTATATGGTTAAAACGAGCGGCACCCAAATTCCTACGATTTTGAAACCAGTTGTCCATAGATCTAAGTGGCATCTTAACTAATAAAAAGTTTCTTTGTTCCAATCCCTATATCTGAATATAGTGGCCCCATTTTGTTGGCCTACCCTATCCCAACACCATTACAGGAAGAAAAGTATTATTCGGATTGATCATTCGATCCTTTCATCACACTAAAGTTTCTAAATTTTCTTCCTTTTTATTTAATATTGCAATATCTGAAATCAAAACCTGCAAAGTCCTTTGAAATTACTGAAGCTGTCTATTTATATTGTGCTTCTATATGCTGAACACGTTGATATCATGACATGATACTAGAATTGCTTGATTACTCCTTCGTACTTTTGGTTATAAACTTTCTTTCCAGATTATGTTCATGAAGATTAGACATTTATAGGCAACAAACATTACATTCTCGCAATTGCTCATGTATGATATCCCCTCATAGTAAATTATTGCCTAAAAGAGTTACGGTTGTATGGGCGAAGGATGGAATGTCTATGCAATACGGTTTGAAGTATGATCAAGGGGAAATCTATAGCATAGAGAAGGTTGTGGTCCACTTTTTGACATCTAGATCTCTTTTGGGAGGATGAGTATTAATAAGACGATGACTCTGGTTTAACTGATTCTTTGCTATGCTTGCTTTAGGAGTTGTTGCATAATCATCTATCATGCACAATGGGCAGGCTTGTCGATGAATCAACTACATGGTATATTTGCATTATATCCTTCACATCATTTGTATCATAGATATATAACAATGTACAACTGGTGTGAATATGAGGTTATGCTTTACCGGGTTGCAGGTGAGTCTCTTTACTAAAATGATTTCATTATGAAGGAAACTCCCTAAACATAGTTTCTAGGAATACTGTTCACTTTGCCATCTGTCTTCTACAATTTATATATATATTCTCTGACAGTACAGCTTAAGATCAAGGCCTCATACACGATATTTATTAATAATTTTGAATTTTAATGGTGATGGTATTTTGTTCTTCGTCACCTTCTGTTGTTTATGTTCCCATTGTTTCCATATGTTATTTAACTGTTTAAGACATATGGTTGTAACACTTACCTTACTGAATTCAGGTTCTGGAGGAGATTAGATTGGGGCTGGAATTGAATGATTACACTATGCAGCAAAGGCGCATTGCTCATATGCGGTTCTTAGGAGAGCTATATAACTACGAGCATATTGATTCATCTGTGATATTTGAGACATTATATCTAATAATTGTTTTCGGTCATGGGACACCAGAAGTAAGTTCTTTTTATTTCTTTTTCATTTAACATTAACTCCTGTTCTTTGCTCTCATAATTATTCTTTTCTATTTAACATTGACTCCTGTTCTTTGGTTTCATAATTAAGTTATGACATATCCTTCTCCTAGCAACACAAACTTCATAGATCTTTCCAATATTGTTTTGTTTATTCTTAAATTTTCCCCTAATTTGTGGCAAGCATAAATTCTAAAGTCATTTAATATCCCAATATTTTAAAAACTGCAGCCTATACAAAAAGTTCATCAATCCCCCCCCCCCCCAACACACACACACACGGTTTATTTATTTGTTTTATTATTAATATTATTTTTGGAGGAGGGAGCTCATCTTTTTAGAGATCAGCTGGTCTCCTTGTTTTAGTTTGATGTTGACAACATATTAATGACCATTGTCCTTCCTATTCACTACACACTATGATATATTGTTAAATAGCTGCTTACAATATTATTATCTAAGTTTACTCTTGTAAAGTCATGAATTTTCAGAATCATGCTTCTCGGTGCAATAATGGTTCACTTGCTTTCCACTTTCGACAATCTTGGTTTCCCTGTTGACCAACATTCTGGACTTTATAGCATATCTATGCTTATAGCTGATTCTTTAAGAATTAATTTCATTCATATCTATTTTGGAATTATTCTGGATTCATAAACCTAATGCAACCACTCCTTTTACTAGCTTTAAACCAACACTGGCTGGATGCAGACTATTGTTTCAAATGCTCTCCTTCATATTCCATGATTGACAGATTCATTTTACTGATATCCAATTTGTCGTCTATATTCAACCATTGTTTATCCCAGGTTTCAACCAAGGCATCATGGAGATTTTTGCATGTTCATGCGTCTGCTGAATGCTAGTATACTGTTTGGTATGCTGCCCCTTGTTTTGCATGGCATGAGGGTCAATGTTACCTTATTGAAGTTGACGTCAAATTTAATAATTTTTTTGAGTTTTTTTTAGCAAAAATCTTGTGAGTTGTTAGAGGTTCAGTAGTCACCAGTGCTTACAATTGTCTTTTTAATTTGTGGGTTTTGCCTGTTGTTACTTCATTTACAAGCAACTTTATGTTTGACGGTATATTAAGATTTGTTCTTCGAAGCTGTTGATAAAGTGGGGCAAGTTTATGTTAAACATTATCAGGCCTTAATATTTTTGTTTCGTTTTGTTCTGACTATTCTTTATTTCGACCTGAATGATTTTCGTTCACCTGTTATTGTTTCACAACTTCAAATTGCTTCCATTATATAATGAAATCGTGCATAACAATTTTAATTTTCTAGATGGCATTCATTCTATTCAACCCACTAAGGCTGCAGTACATTTTTACTTGTATATTACTTGAGCTTAGGTTTGCATTCACTTATTACCCCAGGCCATAATATTTTTGTTTTGTTTTGTTCTGACTATTCTTTATTTCTACCTGAATGATTTTCGTTCACCTGTTATTGTTTCTCAACTTCAAATTTCTTTCGTTATTTAATGAAATCGTGCATAACAATTTTAATTTTCTAGATGGCATTCATTCTATTCAACCCTCCAAGGCAGCAGTAAATTTTTACTCATATATTACTTGTGCCTCGGTTTGCATATGATCACTTATTACGTCATTTTGCATTCGATTATCAGGGCATAAAAATACTGATGTAAGCTATCTAGTTATTATATATTGTCAGGTGTCAACAGCAGTCGACATGGTGCTGTGCTGAAATAAACACAACAGTGATAAAAGCAGAATCTCTTAAAATCCATCGGACATGCACTTTGCTATCATCTGGCATAAACTCATAATGGAGTGACCCATAAAGAATTGTTTGCATGTATTTTCTTGGCTTTTGTGTGCAAGAATCTTTCTTCGGTATGTCTTGATTATTTTTACGTTATTTTAGTATGGTACGATGGTTTTGTTAGAGGCGGGGGCGCACAAATGGGAGCACAATGCAGGCACAAAATGGAAATAGGTAAAAATACAGTATAGGAAAAACAGTTGAGGGTAGTAGGAAGTCACCCAGTAGCTCTCCCAGAACATATGTTAGGTCCAACATGATCTTTAGGCTTGGTATGTACCATGTTCCTTCTGTTTCCTCACGATTTCTTGTCATTATGACATATGGTATGGTATGCTATGCTGTGTATGTGACATTAGTGTTTTGAGTTTCACTATTTTTTTTTCCTTCCAAGTTTTATGTGGTAGGAAATTACAGCATTCTCCAATTTTATGGCGACTTTTTTTTATTCTTGTTTGAAGCAAGATGTACTGGATCCACCAGAAGATTGCTTTCGGATCAGGATGATTACAACACTTCTTCAGACATGTGGACACTACTTTGATAGAGGCTCTTCAAAAAGAAAGCTTGATAGGTTCTTGGTATATTTTCAAAGATACGTGCTTAGCAAAGGTCCATTACCACTGGATATTGAGTTTGACATTCAGGTCAGTAATGTTACTTTGTTGCAGTATAATTGATTGTAAGCACCAAATCCATTTTCTAGTGGTAAGGTTCTCCAATTTTGCTGAGAGTCCGAGGCCTTAGAATATAGGGTTGCTATAAGGAAAGTATTCTTGCTAGAATAAATGGCATTGATTAAGTGGCGATTTTACTTTATAGAAACCGACCACTCTTTTTTCATACTAAATTGGAATACATAGATGGTTTGTTGTGTGACTTAAAAGGTGGGATGTTTTATCGTCCAGTTCGCCATCACACAACGTTGAAACTTCGCCACGTATTTCAAATCTTGGTAACAGATGGGGAAATGGTTTCTTAATTTATTAACGATGCAATGATTATCAACACTATTTTTTAGTTTTTATTTTAATAAATATACAATATGTATACTGGTTAATGAAAAGGGTTTGATGGGTATTTAATTTAAAAGCATTGATCTATTAAGAATTTTTATTTTAAAAAATATTTGGTTAAGGATTACTTGGAGACATTCATTAACAAACACTACAAATTGTTTTCTTGGGAAAACTTATTGTAAATTGTTTATTACTCGTGAATAAACGACCGCTTAATGGACGTATTTTGCAAATTAACAAGGATAGCTTTTTCTAATTTAGGGTTAATTGCATACTACACCCCTCATATGTACCTCGTATGGCACTTTAACATCCACAACTTGTTAATTACCACATAACACCCCTATGGTTAAGCCTCATACCAGAAATCTGATGCTTTTCAAAATTTTCAGCTCATACCAGTACTGCTATTATTTCTTTTGGTGGTGTGGAAACAGGATTTGACGCCACTCTCCTGCTTGATAGCAAGAAGATTTACCACTTTACTATAGCAAGACATACAAATAAGATATTGCTTGTATAATTTAAGTTACTTTAAGCATAATTGAGATTACTGTACTTCATTTTCTTTCTTGGAAGGATGCATAATCAGCTAAAAGTTGGTTTTCTCTATCAATAGTTCAGAATTGCACAGAATTGATTGCAAAAAATTAGATACAGTGCTTGAATTTTATATAGGTTATGCTAGATGGAAAAGTAAGGGATAACCTGTGCATACCGTGACAGTAAAAGTCAACTAAAAGCTCACATTGGTGGTGAGCGTGGCCTCAATAGACGAAAAGATCGAAAGTTATGTATGAATTTGAAGAGAGCTGCACCGAACATCTATTATTTAACCTTTGTCTCAAATTTTCATTACATGTCCGAAATGTTCTATTTTCACACTAAATCAGTTTGGGCCATAAAAATCGTAAAGCATTTCTGCCTTCCTCTTGGACTTACCTTGCTGTGTTTGTTTTTATATATCTGATTGAGAAATGCAAAATTATCGTCATTTTACAAATTTATGCAGGACATGTTTGCTGAGTTGAGACCGAACATGATCCGATACTTGACCATCGAGGAAGTCAACATAGCATTAACAGAAATCGAGGAAAACGAGCACACGAGCTCAACAGACAAGATCAGCACTGGCAAACATTCCGACACCGAGCCTCACAAGCCTCTGTCTCAAGCAACCACCCACACATCCAATGGCAAAACCACAATAAATGGGGTTGCCGAAGAGAACGGCCAGGCCCATGACGAAGCCCTCGACAGCGAGAGCTATTCCGAATCTGGAAGCATTGACCATGAGGAAGAGCTCCTCTCCGACGACGGATCAGACGGCGATGATGAGGATGATGACGGTGGACCTGCCGGCTCCGACGAGGACGAAAACGTCCAAGTCCGGCAAAAGGTAGTCAAGGTTGACCCCAAAGAAGAAGAAGACTTTGATCGCGAATTCCGAGCTCTCATGCAAGAGAGCCTTGATTCTCGTAAACTAGAGCTACGTGCTCGGCCTACACTCAACATGGTGATTCCGATGAATGTGTTTGAGGGGCCGACAAAGGATCCAAGGGCGATTGAGGGAGAGAGCGGCGAAGAAACGGTGGATGAAGATGGGAGTGGAAGCGGAGGGAGCAGCAAAGTGAGGGTGAAGGTTTTGGTGAAGAAGGGGCACAAGCAACAGACGAAGCAGATGTATATTCCGAAGGAGTGTTCATTGATTCAGAGCACAAAACAGAAGGAGGCAGAGGAGTTGGAGGAGAAGCAGAGTATCAAGAGGAAGATTTTGGAGTATAATGAGAGGGAGGAGGAAGAATCAAATGGGATCTCATCGCTCAGCAGCAATTTGTTGCAAGCAGGGAGTGGGAACAGTAGCAGACCAATGGGCCGTGGGAATTGGGATGGTGCAGGCAGGGGTGGAGGGTTTCGGCAGCAGAGGCACGGGTTTTATCACGGATATATGAGGAGGAGATGAAATGGGTGATAAATCGTCTTTTCTTTATAAAAGAAAACAAGAAGTTGGATCGATCCGAGGATCAAAAGTTGAGAAAGGCCGAGATTGAATCATCAGCAAGCAGGCGCGTGGCGTATGTTTCGTTCGATCGGTATGTATGCAAGGCGAGAAGCTTTACCATGGAGGCGGCTACTGTTTTACAAATTATAGATAGGGTTTGATGTTTTATGTATCATATCTTGATGGTGATGAAAACTAGTAATATGAAGAAGTGTTGGTTATTGTTCTGCAGATATTAATGATAATCGAACTGATCCTGGTGTATGAGTGATTAACACTAAATATTGTTTCTTTTCATGTCATTTTATTGTTGCATTCGCGACATTACGTGTGATTATTTCCCCCCACCCACAATATTTTGGAACCAAAGAATTGATTCAACTTCTGGTGAATTTTTGATAGAGTCGACCTGGGCCTAGCATAATGTTTTAGCAAGACAGTCAGGGGCTGATCAAGGAAAATAAAGTGAGCAATGTGTTAAACTTTCTCAAGACAACTTTGAATTAATTTGTTCTTATTACCATTTATAATGTCGCAAGCGTATATTAACTTATCCCCCTTTATGTTTTAATGTTATGACCAGAGGCTTATTGTTTTTATTTGCCCAATTGCTAGTGCAAAAAGCCCACTTTTTTATTATTAAAATACAATATTTGCAAATCGAATAAAATATAGTTAAATAGATCAAGTACAAGAAAACAAGATGAAATCTATTACAAGACAGCAGAAAAAAATCGAATGAGCGCTTAAAAAGGCAGGTAGTAATGTATTCCAATTTTAAGCAATTAATCCATTACCAAAATCCTTGGCATTAAATAGTGTATCCATCCTAATGAAAATATCAGATATAACGTTCACTCTAGGGAGAGAGTCACTAGAGAAAATATGTGAATTTGTGCTATTTGAAATATTAGGAAAAACGTATCAGAAGAAAAAAAAATGATCGACGAGGGTTTTGACAGGATCAATCAACCACGCTTTGATACCATGTTAAGAATTATTGAAATTGAAAGAGGAGGAAAATATTATTAATAATTGATCAAGATACAATATACAATCAATCTCTCTCTCTCTCTCTCTCAATATATATATATATATATATATATATATATATATATATATTTATATATATATGAGAATAATGGAGAAAATGTGCCATAGGAAGGAATCAACTCCTATATATGACGTCGAAAAAATACACACTCCACCATTTTTTCCAACGATCGGCATATATCATCTTCATCTTCATAATCTAAGATGTGGATACACCAAATTTTATTCGATTCTACCACATTTTCACCGTTGATTTAGTGGGTGCGAAACTAACGGTTTACCGACAATAGAACTTTTTACATTGCTAATCCAACGGTGAAAAAGTTGAAGAATCAGGTGAAATTTGGTGTATGCCCAGCTTAGATGATAAAAATGATGATTATGGATGCCGATCGTTGAATAAAATGTTGGAAGGTGTATTTTTTCAACGCCGCCCAACCAAAATCCCTCCTAAGGCCCCCTCTCTCTCTCTCCCTATATATATATATATATATATATATGGAGAGAGAGAGAGTAGGTCTCCACCGTATAGGTTGTTAAGATATTCATAAATCTTCCATATATATTTAATCTTGTAGTGTGTGTGTATACCCTACAAGATTAAATATATATGGAAGATTTATGAATATCTTAACAACCTATATGGTGGAGACCTACTCTGTATCTACTGAATTGATGGTCTACATGGTATCTACCGTACCGGTAGAATAAATGCTTGATCTAAGTTAATCAAACAGCAGGAGGACAATCAATCCACAATGTGTTAGTTTACTTGCATTTGCATGGAATTCTGACCAAATGGAGAGAGTGCAGAGGGAATCGTAGCAGCATGAGCAGCACACGGTTATATGTCACGATGCATCCCAATCGCAAACAAGTTGCATCCACTTGGCTCTCTTCTGATCTCCATCGGCCTTTAGGCTGGAATGTACCAGACATGCATTTCTTTTGGTATCCCCAGCTGTCACCCATCTTTACTATTAGGTTACGCTTGGTACGTGGAATGAAAGATTACCGAGAATTCTCGTATTTCCGGGATGTAACTACCGCAAATTTCATGTACTTTTCTTTTAATTTCCCTTTCGTTAATAAAGGGTCTTTCTTTGAATCGGTTGTATCAAGTTATTTCTTTTCTAAATTTATATATAGTTTACTCTTGTATTGTTAGCACCTTTTAAAAGAAATAAATTTATTAGTATGTTTAAAGTAACGAGAAATAATTTGTTTGTTAAAAAAATTATTTTCACATTAAAATGTTTTTAGGAAACCCTTTCTAAATTGTTAGATCGAATTTAAGTTAATCTTAGCCCTAAACCTCTCCAAATTCTAACCTTTACAAATAAACCATAGCCCTATCTTCCTTCCATCTTCTTTTTTCTATATTTTTTTTCTTATCAAAACTTTGAAGAGATCTATTGTCGCACAAGTCTCGATCCGTCGAGCCAACCTTTACACTTCAATAGGACGATTCTAGATCGTTCTGCTCCTGTAAGTTCCTCCCTCACCTTTTACCTTTTTAAACATGTTAAAACTTTGGGAATTTAAAAAAAAGAAACTATTTTTAATCAAACCTTAATTTGTTTAAAATAAAAGAAGTGTTTGCTCGCATTTGGATATATAGATCTATATAAAATAACATCTGATGTTGCTTTTCAAGAAGTGAGTCCATTGATCTTATGTAAGTTCCTTTTACCCACTTCTGTACTATACCCTTTTCATTACATGTTCCTGTTTAATGCCAATATATAATCGTTCTTTTGCCTTTGAAGCTCTGTTAATGTCTATAATATGTATGGCAATCTTCAAGTATCTATAAACAAGTACTTAAATTCACACATATAAAATTTAAGTAGCTATAAACAAGTACTTAAATCCATACATATAAAATTAGTTAGATACTTAGATCTTAATCTTGTATGCCGCAGAGAACTTGCTACGGGCGACCGCAACACCAATTAAGTTAGTTAACCTCTTTAGAAGTTAGGAATCAAATTCAAGGATTAAATAAATACCGGCATTATATAAATCACCCTGTGAACTTGAAAATATAGTTTCTTAGTCCCTTTTATTTCCCGCATTGTATTTGTCAGGCGGTACGACACAATTTGATCCTTGTGGATCACAAATATTGTCGTGAATCGCACAAGCATTGCACGTTGATTATGTGGTTCATGCAAAATGGATACTAAAAGTATTACTGTGATGCCATTTATACATCTGACATTCTGACTAAAGCTCTTCTGTAGAGAGCACCCTTTTTTGTCAATCATAACTATTTCGGTGCACAAATACTCGGAACTATTGTTATGTATATACCGGATCAAATACTAAATTGTTATAATCGCATGAACCTTGCTTTTGTGACGATCCGCTACAATAGATAGAGATTGGTATCAGTTGGACCAGCACAATTTGTCATGCTCCATACAATATAGGTGAGAATCAGGATATCTTCATGATAAAGATATACACCAACAAAAATTGCCTACTAACACTATAATAAATAAATAAAAATAGGTATGATGCTGAAACAACCAATTAGGGTTCGTGATGCCATGAAAATATGAGCTTGTTACAATTGCGGGGATTACCTGTATGTGTTAGTTTATCTACCTTCCAGTTTGTTGTTTTAAAAATAAAGGCATGATCTTCTCTTGTCTATGGTTTTTGGCTTAAAAAGGAATGCATGCATGAGGGTTACACTCAAATATATATATATATATATATATATATATATATATATATATATAGAGAGAGAGAGAGAGAGAGAGAGAGAGAGAATAATGGAGAAAAGAGGCCAATGGAGGAAATTTCCTCCTATGGCGTGGAAAAAATACAACCTCCACCAATTTTTTCGACGATCGGCCCCCATCATCTTCATCGTTATCATCTAAGATGTGGGTACACCAAATTTCATGTGATTCTACAACTTTTTCACCGTTGATTTAGCAATGTAAAAAGTTCTATTGTCGTTAAACCGTTAATTTTGAACCCATTAAATCAACGGTGAAAAAGTTGTGGAATCACATGAAATTTGGTGTACGCACATCTTAGATGATAACGATGATGATGATGGGTGCCGATCGTCGGAAAAAATCCCCTCCTATGACTCTTTCCTCCATTAATCTTATATATATATATATATATATATATATATATATATACATATATGAGATTAATGGAGGAAAGAGGCTATAGGAGGGGATTTCCTCCTATGGCGTCGAAAAAACACCCCCTCCCTAGTTTTTTCAGACGATCGGCATCCACCAACTTCATCGTCATCATCTAAGATGTGGGTATACCAAATTTCATGTGATTCTACAACTTTTTCGCCGTTGATTTAGTGGGTTCAAAATTAACGGTTTACCGACAATAGAACTTTTTACATTGCAGAATCAACGGTGAAAAAGTTGTAGAATCACATGAAATTTGGTGTATCCACATCTTAGATGATGACGATGAAGATGGTAGGTGTCGATCGTCGGAAAAAACTAAGGAGAGGGTATTTTTTCGACGCCATAGGAGAGAATTCCCTCCTATGGCATCTTTTCTCCATTATTCTCTCTATATATATGAGATTAATGGAGGAAAGAGGCCATAGAGAAACGCTACAGTTGAATGAAATTTAGGGTTTTCAATAAGGTTTCCAACGCAATTGGCGGATCAGTAATACATTACGCCAAAAGAGAGTTATGGCCAGATTAAGTTGGGGTGTAAAATCTGCTTCTGCAAAATTCAGCAGGACATGCCGACAAGGTAAAATGAATTAAAAATATCAAACGGTTGAGGAAACCAGTGAAACCAGTCGAGTAAGGAAGCTAATCCAATTTCCTACGTAACGGTATAGGAATCCGCGCATTCTCTTACATGAGCAGTGATAAACAGGGGTTTAACAACAGGAGTTAACCTGGATTTCCATTCTGGACTGCAGTCCAGAATTATAATCCACCGCAGTTATCTCCATCATAATGTACTACAATTCAGTGATCAACAATAATTTACAGTAGGTTAACCAGTTAACTTCTCTACGAGCCGTCAAACGCTAAAATCTGGTTTATACACAATTTAATATAAATTTTATAGTATGACATGTATGACGTTTTCAGGTTTCACGACAAACATTGGGGCGCCATTTTATGTGAGCAAACGATCTTATTTTGCAACCAAACTCTTAAAGGGTATTCACTATAACTTGGGCCATCCAAAATCATCTAGTGCCGTCAATTTAATTGGGTTTGTAGGTCTTGGTTCACATCGAACACTCACTTATAACAATTTACATGAGAAGTATGCGTGGAAATTTTGGTAACTAGAAATGTAATATAAGAAATAACATGAAGCAAGTATTAAACTTGCCTGATGACGAGTCGGCAATAGACCGACAGCAGCAATAGCCCGATCGTATCACGGGCGCAGCACAGGTTCGGCCTTTGGAATCAGACAATTGTACTCAATCCAGTCAATCTCCGTGCACTCATCTTCATCACTGCCCCAAGTTGTTTCTGGTTTTGATATGAGGGAGGTAGAGCTGCTGAGAGAGAGAGAGAGAGAGAGGGAGGGAGAGATTTAGAGAGAGACAGTGAGACAGAGAGAGGTTTAGAGAGAGAGAGAGACAGAGAGAGGTTTAGAGGGAGAGAGAGACTTAGAGCGAGAGAGAGAGAGACAGAGAGAGGTCTAGAGGGAGAGAGAGACTTAGAGAGAGAGAGGGAGAGAGAGGGAGAGAGAGACAGTGAGACAGAGAGAGGTTTAGAGAGAGAGAGAGACAGAGAGAGGTCTAGAGGGAGAGAGAGACTTAGAGAGAGAGAGACAGAGAAAAGACTTAGAGAGAGAGAGACAGAGAGAGGTTTAGAGAGAGACAGTGAGACAGAGAGAGGGAGAGGGAGTTCGTAGGAGCTGAGGGGTCACGGTGGCTAGAGGAGGATGTGGTGGTGCTGGGGGAACTCCGGTGGCTGTGAGGTAGCGTTGGAGAGGGCAGGAGGAGGAGATGGGCTTTGAGGGGAGGCGAGGGCGTTGGTGGAAGGAGGTGGGATTGCTGGGGTGTCGACGGCGGCAGCGAGGGGAGCTCGTCGTGGTGTAGGGGAGGTGTTTTGTGTTCGGCTGTGGGTGCAGGGTTCTTGGGCGATGGAGGTGCGGCGAGGCGGTTGGCGGTGAGGAGCTGGTCGTCGTCGTGGGTCTGTTTATAACATAATATTGCATTTTGTATTTCCCATTCTTATGCATTTAAGAATAAAAACAGGTGCTTTTGACCCATGTCTGCTACATGTTACAGGTTACAGGTTCTTGGCGCGAAAACAGTGAAAAACACAAAAGACGACACAAAAGAAGGACTTTTGACCAACAATTAGGAAGATCTTAGTAAAACCCAGCAGAAGAACGGTTCACCATCAACAAGGCAACGCAAGATCCAAATTTGCGAGAAAAACGGTTAAAAGATCCATTGCAAAGTGTTCGCTGAAGATCTGGAATTAATACAGAAGCCAAATTGATAAAACGAATAAAGAACCAGGAAGCCCAAAAGATACCAAGGCAGCCCAGAAAAAATGATGAAGTGAACTCACCATTGGGCCGCGGAACCGCGGCCCAAGCGCGCTCATGCCGCGGTTCCGCGGCCGTTTGAAGCCCTAGTGCGCAGGAAATTTTACCATAATTTTTGGCGGCTTTGGAAAGATTTTCTAGGGGTATATTTGTAATTGTAGACATGCGGTGCAATTGTAAATCTAGGGTTTCTATGTCCTATAAATAGAACCCAAAAGCTTTGTATTTTCTTATGCCTCTACTCATGAATAAAATTCTGTTTTCTTGAAGTTAGAGCGCATCAAAAGTAAGTAGGTTATTTTCCTTGCAGTAGTTGTAGTTTTTCATATCTGCTCTAGGTAAATTATTTTCTCGCCTTAGTTTAATTTAGTTTAGCTTTTATTAACTTGTAATAGATGTTTTCTCTCTTTAATAAAATCATGTCTTTCTTCATCCCCTCAATGAGCGAGTAGTTTCCTCGCTTGTTAGGGTTAGGAATAGGGAAGGATTTGAGAGATGAAGATCTCTCATCTCTTTTCGTTGCCAAACTTTTATGAACATTAGAACTCCATGCATACCTTCTTATTCCGCTCCCTACGGCACTTTTACCCTCGAGGTAACGGTGATTCCGTAGTCTAAAGGCCCGGATTTTAAGGTTTTCCATGGAGGTTAGGGTAAAGATTAATAAAGGAAGGACAAGGATCTAGAGGAAGAATCAATCATCCCAATCATCCTAATCCCCTTTATAAATATTTACCATAACACTAATATGATATATTTAATTAATGGCAATGGAAAGAGATGTAGATCTTTGTTTACCAAATTTTCCCTAAACCTAATCCTAGCAAGTTTCTAATCCTAGTCTCATACAACTTCAATTTTTAGGTTTAATTATAAATCCAAACACCATTTGGAATTAACTCGTAAGAACTTAAAGGAGATTTACACATCCCTGTGGACCGACCCGTATTCACCGGCTAGCTGCAAAGCGACGCCGTTCTTGATTGCGGTTACAAATATTTTTGATCTATCTTTTAGAAAGCGCAAGTACGCTAAACCAATCTAATCAGGGACTCAGAGGGCGTTCGTCGGCGATGGGGTAGGGCTCGAGGGTGCAGGCGAGACGCTCGGGTAAGAGACGGAAGGGAAAGTCGTGAGGGGAAAGTGGGGCAGGCGAGGGGAGATCGGGAAAATGATGGGGAGGAAGAAAAAACGGGTGAGCGTGAAGGGAGAGAGAGCCATTGAGAGAGGAGTGGGTCACGGGGGTCAGTTGGCGTGGGACATGGGCTCGCGCGAGAAACGGCCGCGAGGGGGAAGCTCGGGCGCGCGACGTGGGCGCAACGAGAAAGAGGCGGGAGAAAACTGAATAGGGAAGAAGAATGGGGAACGGGTCGGGTGAGGGAGGTTTGGGCCGAGGCGGCTTGGTCCGACCAAAAATATAAAATAAGGAAGAGAAATAGAAAGAGGGGCTGGGCTGCTGGGCTGGGCCGGCAATTAGGGGTTTATTAATATATATTTTTAGTTTTAAGCTTTAGAGAAAAAGGCCGGTTAGGTTAAATGTGTGTTTAGTTTTAATTAAATTAGTTTTGTTTTCTTGGCTGAGGATTAAATTGTTTAATTTATTTTAGCCTTAGTTAATTTGTTTGGGCTAAGGATTTGGAAATAAAAGGGAAATAAATGAAATTTGAGAGTTGGGCCGGGGGAAATTGGAGCTTGGGCCGAGACACAAAAATAAGAGGGATTGGGATTAGGGTTTGGGTAGAAAATAAAGAGAAATAAGGTTTGGGTTAGGAGTTTAAATAAAAATAGAAAAGGGATATGAGGAAGCGGGCCGGATTAATAAGAGGAAAAGAAGGATGAAGGAAAAAGGGTTTAGGATTTTTAAAATAATAAATAAATAATAATCATAAAATAAGTAATTTAAGAGTAACAAAATACGGATGTTGGTATACAAAAGGACTGGGTATTACATCATACCACCCTTACAAAAAATTCGTTCTCGAAATTTAAAATAAACGATAAGCTACAAAGTAACAAGCGAAAGGCTACCACATCGAACATTAACACATAATGATTTACTTAAAACAGGTGGATAAATTTTATTTTTTTTGAAGGTCTATATATGTATAAGAATAACCCAACTAAAAGGATAGGTCTAAATAAGTATAATGCAGGAACAACTATAAGGGCAACCTATATGTACAAAAGAATAAAATAGCAATAACGAATAATAACATTCGAGGCGTACTAGAAAAGTCGAAATCCTAAATATGTGCACACATACATATATCAAAAGTAGCGCAGCTAAAATAATAAGTATAAGGCATAACCATAATGAAATAGTGAAGGATCCGTCGGTAAGTTAAAACATTTTAGAATAACGTATCAATCAAACAATTTTAACATACTTAGAAAGCCACATGGTAAAAATAAGAGACATAGAACAAAGTGAAATGCGCGATATAAGGTTGCGCTATTGAAAATGTGAAGAATAGTAGAGTATTTAAGATGGGTAAAACGGAAGTAGTTGATAATACACAATTTGTCGATAAGTACGAAATAATGAAAACTAAACCCTTCGAATGATGATGTCCCTAAATGTAATAAAAGGAAGCACTACATATGTATACAGGCTAGACAGGGTAGGGGTTTCAATAGAGTAAGGCCCATTCAAAGATCGAGGTGCGGCACTTTTTAATCTAAGCGAGGATCAAAACAACACAAGGTGCAGGAGCGAAGGACAGTAATGAATCTCAGAGGAAAAGGACGTATAGGGGAACAGTCAAAGCATCATGTGAATCAACAATCAAAAGATTAGCGAACTTAGAAATTTTATTTCATTCTAGAAAATTCTAAACAAAGTATTCTCGAAAAGCGAAAGATGACCCTAAACTATACACAGATTTATTTGGCCAGAGAAGACAACAGCTAAATCCCGTCAGTCGCGTTTGTGGAGGTTTGGCAGGTTACGGTAGGCTCGCGCGCTCAGATAGGGGCGTCCATTTCTATAGCGCCTCGCAGGGACCGCCATTGGGAGTTCTTTCGCCACAGGGTCTTGTTCTTCCGGTCCTTCTTCCTCGGCAGGAGTTTCTTCATCGAGGTCTGCTTCCATGTGATTCTCTTCTTCTGGATCCTCTTCCATGGGATTTTCCTCCACTGGATTTTCTTCTATCGGGCCCTCCTCGGGATCTTCCTCTATCGGGTTCTCTTCAGGGTCTCCTTCCTCCTCGTCGGAATCACCGCTCATGTCAACTTCTGGGGCTGTGGCTCCCTCGGTCTCGGAATCACTGTTTCCGAAAATAACCTGGGGGCCGTTGATTTCATCGTCCGAACTCACCAGCATGCGGTCTAAGAAAACGCATGACTGTGCATCCTCATCTAGATGCGGCGCTGCTCTAGGGTGGGCCATGGCCTGAAAAGAAAGAGTCGTGATTAGACAGTGGGACATATTAAGAAAATAACCAAGGATACGGAGTACAAGAGAATATGCGGTAGGCAAGGACTGAAAAATTAAAACTTTAATAATGTTGTTGTAATGAATAGTATAAATAAGGTGAGAAGCAAGAGAACGATACATACATCATGACTCAAGGTTTTATTGCATTCAACTAAAAGTTCGACGGATACAAGATTTCAAACGAAAAGAAATATCTACAAAAGGGTGACAGCATTATTATTGAAAGCAGAAAACGTGATAGTTCTTCTTTGATTTTTGGACTGCTGCATTCTCGTCTCGCGAGTTGAATCCTGCACGGGACCCGCACTATCCTCAGAGGTCGAACTACGAAATAACCATCACCTAGCTGGAGTGGAGAGTGTGGACGAATCTCCTCCTTGTAGCTCCTTCCTTTTAGGGCAGCCATTGATAGGATGTTCGCTGGATCCGCAAATCAGGCATTGCCCTTTGGCGCGGCGACAATCTCTCTGAAGGTGTCTTGGCTTCTTACAGTACCCACAACGTTGGGTCTTCTGTTGCTTCTGTTGCTGGGGAACAAGTGGGCGCTTCATCTTCACCTCTTTTCCTCGCCTAACAGGGATCCCTTTATGATTGGGGACTTCCGCTGGTGCCTGAGTCACCTGCTTTCTCAATCCTTCAGCTAACAGGTCGTTTGCTCGCCCCTGGGCTTCCTTCAGACTTTGCAGTGCATTCACAATCTCTACGGTCTGATTCTGGGGAGTGGAGATAGAGGAAGGGTCGTTGGAAGACATGGTCCTGAAACAACAGTTTTAAGACGGCATAAGATACAGGGGAAAAATCAGAACAAGGTATAAAATTGATAATGAAACAAGAATATCGGGTGAGGTGAAACTCATTCAAACGGAAAAACAAATGTAGAACTCCAAGTTACCCAATAGAGTACAGTATTGTAGCTATGATGCAGTTCATAATTACAACCACGTAACTCTACTAAGTCACCCAAAACTCTAACGGATGGATCAAAACATGGCATGACGAATAATAATGATTCAAGTCAAAGATAACAGATCACAATCGGGACCGAAAGAGCGACTTAAATTGTCAAGCTCTACTCGGAAACTGCAATTCCAATCATAGCAAAACCTGGCTCTGATACCAACAAAACCATGTCACGCCCCGCTTCCCAAAATACGGAATACGAGGGGTTGACAAGGCCAGCCATGCTCTTACGGTCGAGGTAATATCTTTCCGTAGTCACACATCGGCTTCTAGCTTTACGTGGTAATCAGTAAACGACGTATAGGTAATGAGAAATGCAGTAACTGAAACAAAACAGATACAAGGAACTAACCTGATGGAGATCAAAAGGGTATAGCTCTGAATAGCTAATCAAGATGTCCGCGATGTACGTCTGGTCCTCGTCCAAGCTAGATCCACTTCTTACTCTGAGCATGCATACTCAGGTCGTCAGAGCGACACGATAGCAATGTATATAGATACAAATGGTAACTCGTACAATAATAAAGAATTCGCAACAGTAATCAAAAGGGTAAAGACGTGAAAATAAGGTAGCCAATGCAAATAGCCAAAAGAACAGGTAAACAGTAACGCGGTAAACAGTATATCAGGTACGTCAAATCAATAAACAATGCATGTCAATATCACTAATCCTATCAGTCTCTAAGTCTCACTGTACAGATCACTAAGCCTATCGTCAGTCCAAGTGTGAGAGTCAACCACTCGTGAGTATCCCCCATCCAAGGGTAGGACCCAAGGGCAAGGGACCATGGGCCCTAAAAACGCACGGTAATAATCAGTGATATCCCTGTAAATCTCCATATATCTCCATATATGCCGGCATGGGACTCCCGAGATTCTGTTGGACTCACACTCAAACTACCCACACCCCGTGGTCTACATCAAACGCCAACCATAAACTCAAATACAGGTCGGTCCATGACAAGTCTGCGCGAGAATTGGAGACAAGATCTCCATCAAGCATGTCCCGACTGATACCCAAGATAAATGGTCAGTATTTGGTGCCTTACCTATGATACCCATACAAGTGCTTCCATAAGTGTCCCATACCACTTATAATCACACTTATACACGTCCCACAGACGTCGACAATGCAATAGAACAATAGGGTCCACTGATTGTATACAAGTACGTGCCACTTTCACTTATCCATTCATGCTCAAATACTAACGTACTTGCCACAATCACCACTAATACCTAACACTGGGTAATGCACATGATCACTAGGTTACCAATGCAATGACATATATGTAACGTGATGAGAATACGATAATTCAGGCATGATTAAGAAGTCATAAGTCGGTGTCCTACCACTTGCATAATTTATCATAAATCGTACATGTAAAATTTAGCGAAACAATGAACAGGGGATAAGTAGTATGTTAGATTATCTAACCAGAAAACTTGGTTTTACGTCAATCGGGTTTCAGGATCTCTAGATATGGCCATTTCATTTTAAGCGTTCACTGCTGGAAATCCGGTTTCAGAATCGGAAGTCCGTTTCGTAACGCATTTTATTCCTAGTTGGGATCAGAACTTAGCGACGCTACAGTTGAATGAAATTTAGGGTTTTCAATAAGGTTTCCAACTCAATTGGAGGATCAGTAATACATTACTCAAAAAGAGAGTTATGGCCAGATTAAGTTGGGGTGTAAAATCTGCTTCTGCAGAATTCAGAAGGACATGCCGACAAGGTAAAATAAATTAAAAATATCAAACGGTTGAGGAAACCAGTGAAACTAGTCGATTAAGGAAGCTAATCCAATTTTCTACATAACAGTATAGGAATACGCGCATTATCTTACATGAGCAGTGATAAACAGGGGTTTAACAACAGGAGTTAACCTGGATTTCCATTCTGGACCGCAGTCCAGAATTATAATCCACCGTAGTTATCTCCATCATAATGTACTACAATTCAGTGATCAACAATATTTTACAGTAGTTTAACCAGTCAACTTCGCTACGAGCCGTCAAACGCTAAAATCTGGTTTATACACAATTTAATATAAATTTTATAGTTTGACATATATGACGTTTTCAGGTTTCAAGACAAACATTGGGGCGCCATTTTATGTGAGCAAATGATCTTATTTTGCAACCAAACTCTTAAGGGGTATTCACTATAACTCGGGCCATCCAAAATCATCTAGTGCCGTCAATTTAATTGGGTTTGTAGGTCATGGTTCATATCGAACACTCACTTATAACAATTTACATGAGAAGTATGCGTGGAAATTTTGGTAACTAGAAATGTAATATAAGAAATACCATGAAGCAAGTATTAAACTTGCCTGGTGACGAGTCGGCGATAGACCGGCAGCAGCAATAGCCCAATCGTATCACGGGCGCAGCACAGGTTCGGCCTTTGGAATCAGACAATTGTACTCAATCCAGTCAATCTCCGTGCACTCATCTTCATCACTGCCCCAACTTGTTTCTGGTTTTGATATGAGAGAGGTAGAGCTGCTGAGAGAGAGAGGGAGAGAGAGATTTAGAGAGAGACAGTGAGACAGAGAGAGGTTTAGAGAGAGAGAGAGACTTAGAGAGAGAGAGAGAGAGAGGTTTAGAGGGAGAGAGAGACAGAGAGAGGTCTAGAGGGAGAGAGAGACTTAGAGAGAGAGAGAGATTTAGAGAGAGACAGTGAGACAGAGAGAGGTTTAGAGAGAGAGAGAGAGACAGAGAGAGGTTTAGAGGGAGAGAGAGACTTAGAGAGAGAGAGAGACAGAGACAGAGAGAGATCTAGAGGGAGAGAGAGACTTAGAGAGAGAGAGAGACAGAGAGAGGTTTAGAGAGAAACAGTGAGACAGAGAGAGGGAGAGGGAGTTCGTCGGAGCTGAGGGTTCACGGTGGCTGGAGGAGGATGTGGTGGTGCTGGGGGAACTCCGGTGGCTGCGAGGTAGCGTCGGAGAGGGCAGGAGGAGGAGATGGGCTTTGAGGGGAGGCGAGGGCGTTGGTGGAAGGAGGTGGGATTGCTGGGGTGTCTACGGCGGCAGCGAGGGGAGCTCGTCGTGGTGTAGGGGAGGTGTTTTGTGTTCGGCGGTAGGTGCAGGGTTCTTGGGCGATGGAGGTGCGGCTAGGCGGTTGGCGGTGAGGAGCTGGTCGTCGTCGTGGGACTCAGAGGGCGTTCGTCGGCGATGGGGTAGGGCTCGAGGGTGCAGGTGAGACGCTCGGGTAAGAGACGGAAGGGAAAGTCATGAGGGGAAAGTGGGGCAGGCGAGGGGAGATCGGGAAAATGATGGGGAGGAAGAAGAAACGGGTGAGCGTGAAGGGAGAGAGAGCCGTTGAGAGAGGAGTGGGTCACGGGGGTCAGTTGGCGTGGGACGTGGGCTCGCGCGAGAAATGGCACGAGGGGGAAGCTCGGGCGCGCGACGTGGGCGCAACGAGAAAGAGGCGGGAGAAAACTGAATATGGAAGAAGAAGGGGGAACGGGTCGGGTGAGGGAGGTTTGGGCCGAGGCGTCTTGGGCCGACCAAAAATATAAAACAAGGAAGAGAAATAGAAAGAGGGGCCGGGCTGCTGGGCCGGGCCGGCAATTAGGGGTTTATTAATATATATTTTTAGTTTTGGGCTTTAGAGAAAATGGCCGGCTAGGTTAAATGTGTGTTTAGTTTTAATTAAATTAGTTTTGTTTTCTTGGCTGGGTTGAGCATTAAATTGTTTAATTTATTTTAGTCTTAGTTAATTTGTTTGGGCTAAGGATTTGGAAATAAAAGGGAAATAAATGAAATTGGAGAGTTGGGCCGGGGGAAATTAGAGCTTGGGCCGAGACATAAAAATAAGAGGGATTGAGATTAGGGTTTGGGTAGAAAATAAAGAGAAATAAGGTTTGGGTTAGGAGTTTAAATAAAAATAGAAAAGGGATATGAGGAAGCGGGCCGGATTAATAAGAGGAAAAGAAGGATGAAGGAAAAAGGGTTTAGGGTTTTTAAAATAATAAATAAATAATAATCATAAAATAAGTAATTTAAGAGTAACAAAATACGGATGTTGGTATACAAATGGACCGGGTATTACATAAATACCCGAAATTTATTTTGAAAGTATATAAAATATTTTTCATAAACCCCCCTCGAGTTATATAAAATTACATTAAGTACCTTAGTAAATATGAGTTTAAGCGGGATCAATTCTCTTGAGCCTCAGGGAGCCGGAGAAAGTGAGTGCTTGTCTATTTAAGCTAGAAAAACTTAATAGTGTTATCAATGGTAATTGTCTTGGAGAAACACACAAATCCTGCCGTCCATGTGCAGCAGTTACCGATAACTCTCAAATCTAATTCAGGATCCAAATCTGTTTAAAGTGTCTGACTCAAGTCTGAGTCTGAGTCTAATCTGAATCCAATCCAAATATGAATCCAATTCAATATGAATCCAATATACCAAACATGACTACTTGAACCTGAACCTGAATATCAGAACAAGATCAACATGCAAACAAGACTTGACTTGACCGAACCATGGCTATATTTTGACTTGATTATCTTACTACTTGATACAATCCTGAAATTGTTTACATGAACAACCTATACCCATGGTCTCGTCAAGTCTGATAACTACAAATCAATACAATATACTTTATGGGTTTTTAACGGGGTAGATTGGTACATAATGTATTAAAAGTGACATGATGATGGAACTAAAAGACGTAGATAAATATCCATTGCTGTTGTCCCGTGGGTCTTGACGGAGCCTTGTACTTTCCTGTTCCCATAGTCCACGGGATAGTTGGACTCCTCTCGTATACACTGATATATTATGTACCAAGTTATAAACAACTACGTTTGTATAACAAACATATACTTGTACCAATTACCAGTTCTATCCTCTTTACTTGTCTATTCCATTCTTTCTTTTGGGACCTAGTTCGTTAACGATATTTCTGTTTCTTTCTTTCTTTAGAATGTTCGTCAGGAGAACCCGACTCTCAGGAGACCGAGCATAGCCAGGAGTACTTGGAGCAGATACCTGAGCAGCACGACTACTAGTTACTTGTACTTATTTACTTTCCAGTTCATATTCCATTGTTTAGGCATTGCTTTCCATCATAGTATTTTCCTTTTCAAAAGCAGTTGTAATGTAGATATGAATGTTAATAAAAGTTGATGTTTATATTACATCTCCTGTCATTCTTGTGCTTTTATTATATATTTTTTTTACGCTTAGCGAGTTTACTTCTGAGTAAATACGTCGCGGCCCGTCACGTCTACTTCTCCGTACACTGGGAAGCGGGGCGTGACAATGTATTCCCGTACTCCTGTATTCTTATATTCCGCTATCCTGTACTTAAACCTATATTAACTTATAAATATCTTGATTAATGCTTTCCACTGGTGTTGGGGTGGTTAAGATTGAGTATTTCTGCTGCTTCGGAGTCCTACCTGTAATCCTGTACTTCTATATTTCTGTAATCTTGTATTAAACCTCATGAAGCGGTAGAACATTATATTTTAAGTTATGTTAGAAATGGCCATGACCAATATTTACCGATGGGTGTTGGGAGTTGAGAAGACGCCGTCCAATTGTTTCGGAGTCTACATCTGATTATATTCCACCATCATATATAGAAAAACCTCATGAAGCGGTTGGACGTCCATGCCTTAACTTGCGTTAGGATAGAAAACCTATACATTAACGATACTACCATCTTCCTGTATTCCTGCCGTGTTTACTCCATAGTTATATATGAATTTCTGGACTTTTATTATCATTATTTACATATACTGTCTATGATTGATTATATTCCATTGTTATTCCGTATGATCTGACATTTATCTTACTCATATATCAAATCACTGACCTGTACCATCATGCCTGTGTTAATATTCTACTCTTCATTGCTATGCGTTTTTAAGAACATGTTTGTTTTTATGTTGTTTACTTTTATAAGTGTTGCGTAATTTTATGTATTTTGTTACTAAAATTATGCCCGGTTGGTTTTCATACACTTTATTACCATTTTTTAAATATTTTGCCTATTATCCTTTCTTTTTCAAATATAAATGTTTTATAATGAGAAACTTACCGGGTGCAAGTTCACTGACACACATTCATTTTTCTTGTTCTTTTCTTTTTGGAGATGTCTGTCAGGAGGTAGAAGGAAAGGTGACGTAGGGGCAGATGTTGAGACTCGGCTAACTATCGAGCCGAGCGAGGAGGACGGTCAATATCTTCCTAGTCAAGCCGATCTCTAGTTTTCCTTTTCAGTTAGCGTGTCTAAAAGTTTAAGACGTTTTTCTTTAACTCTTGTCTATTTATTTGAAGTCGTTAGACTTTCATCAGTGAACTTGAAACTTGTAATAAATGTTGATAGATGATATTTATTTATATTAAATTCTTGTTGGATTTATATTTATTCTGCTTAATCCAGACGCTTAGCGTATTCATATCGGGAAGGGGCACTTCTCGGTATGAATAGGTCGCGGGGTTGTCACTCCCGTTTCTCGTTTTTGAGAAGCGGGACGTGACACGGGAATGGGATGACCGAACATCTAATTCTGAGGAATTTTGCATTAACGTGTTTGGTATATTTTAATCATTTCCGGTAATATATGTATGTGTAACCGTCGACCGGCAGTGAGACCGGAGGAAGGCCAGTAGATTGCTGCGAGGCTGGCAACGAACTGCCGATCGGTGGTGGGCCGGCCAGCAGAAGGCCGATCGGCGATCTACGGCCGGCTGTCGGCGAAAATTCAATCGGCGACGAACATGCCTGTGAATGATCAACAATGACTGACGGCCGGCTGATCGACGAACTATGGCCGGCCGACGGCGAACATGCCAGTGAATGATCGATGGCGGGCCAGCGACCGACGGTAGACGGCGGGGCTGGCCGGCGAGTGGCGAGGGAGACCAGCGACGGTGTTAGTCGGCGATTAACGAGGGAGACCGGTGGCGGATGGTCATGGCTCATTTCATGCAAGGAGGGAATATTTCGTGGTAATATAGGATAGACACATATTTCAGGAGGAATAGCATTATCATGAAATTTGGTCATTTGATTTCCATGGTAATCCTATATTTCTGAAAATATCTTCTACATCTAAACAAGTATGGTAATATTTTATGGTAATTTAGGATTACCATCTAAATTATTTTCTACCAAGGACAACCTTATAACTATGATCTAAGAGGTGACATGTGGCTTTTATTATTTTTAAAGGAAAAACCGAAAAAAATGTTAAAATTTCTACATTTATTTCTAAATTCTAGATTTTCCCGAGTCATTCTCTTTCACTCAGCTCCCAAAAATGCATTCATGCATCTTGAAACTTGAGAAGAAAAATTACATATACCCCTCAATATTTATTAATTTATACATATTTATTTTTATTATAGTTTTCTCTCATATCTTTTACGTTCACGTGCATAAATTCTTGTTAATGTAATTAGTTGCTTCCCTGCTTCCCATCACCCATTTCATCAAGCCATTTATCACCCCTTTTCCACACAAATTTCAGTTCTCTAACTATACGAAAGTCCAAATCAAGAGAAATCATAGTGATTTAAAAGGATTTGACTTGAATTTATTTTGGTGTTTTTCTTTAGTTTTTCAAAATTTTCCTTGCTAAATAGCATATTAGATATCTTGAAAATTTTAAAAATCTTAAATTTTTTTTGTTCGGTATTTCTATATTTTGTTTGTTATAGCACACGAGAATCATGAACTGTACAAAAACCCAATTTTTTCTTCAAATTTTCAATATTTTGCAATATCTATGAATATGACGAAATTTTAAAAATCTCAAAATTTATGTAACTACAAGAAAATTTTGAAATTGTAAAAGTAATAATATTTTTCCGCTTATTTTTTAATATTGTCCATAATGAACCACACGAAAAAGTCGCACAATTTTGAAAAATCTTAATTATATTTTGCAAAAGACATCACAAACACCCATATCCATTATCCACATACTATGCCCACCCCCACCCCACACACACACTCACCAACTTCTACAAAAGACTCATCCCAAACACCCATATCCGTATGGTCCATGCCCGTTACAATAAACGGTAATTTGGGTGTTTGCCAAGGCTCCGAGGACTTAGAATTTAATCGACAAGATCACATTGTTTTTGTCCTCGTGTCATCTTTAGTGTAAACTTGGATGTAATTTTCTTTGTGATATATATCACAATTTTTTTTTGTCCTTATGTCATCTTTAATATTAACTTGGATGCAATTTTCTTTCGTGATATGATGCTTATGCTATAATAAACAATATTGTTTTTTATATGTTATTTGGTAGGAGATTCTAATACTCCATATAATACAATTTTGGTAAGTTCCTCCACTAACTAAAATTTCTGGTCCTCCACTTATTATGCATACTTTACCACATGAAAAATTATGAAATTTTAAAAAATCTAAAAAAAATTCTTCGGTTTTTAATATTTTGCATTTTATAGCGTACAACAATCGTGAAATTCATAAAAATCCCAAAATCATTAGTTTTCCTCAAATTTACAGGATCTTGCATGCATGCTTTCACACGAAAATTGCGTAATTTTAAAAGTTCTCGAACTCTCAGTTTTCTTTGGTTTTTCAATATTTTACTAACTATAATATACGGAAATCGCGAAATTTTAAGAATTTTAAATATTTTTCAGTTTTCTTTGATTTTTCAATATTTTGCATCTATACAAGAAAATCGTGAAATTTTCTAAAATATAAATACTTTTGTCTTTTCGGTTTTTCAATATTTCGCATAGCACAACACACGAAAATCATGATAAGTTCAAATATCACAAAATCTTCAAAAATCTTAAGATTTTTTTGGTTTCTTTAATTTTTTCAATAATTTTTGTTTGCTTCAAAACATGAAAATCGCAAAATTTTCAGAAGTCTCAAATATCTTATGTTTTCTTTCCTTATCTTATATTTTACAAGGTACAACACAAAAAAGTATAATTTTTTTTCAAAAACTTCAAAAACAAAATTCCCGTTTCTACAATATTATGCATGCTATATATAGCATGTATAAATAGCGAAATTTTCAAAAATCTCAAATTTTTTCTTTCTTTCAAAATTTTAACATTTTACATGCTAAAATTTGCAAGCATACAATCAATACAGACCAATTCAGGATATCGCACTGATGATGCTCAATATTGGCAGTCTCCAAGAACAGGACACGTGGCAGATGACGTGCCCTAGAACTCAGAAGAAAGGGCCCACAAGGGCCGACCAGGCCACCCTGTGCCCGACCTGCAAACACGAGCTGGCCCTCCTCGGAGCCCCCTGCAAATTAGCCTCCTCGGTCTCTCAGCTCGCCCCGAGCTGCCATAAGACCAAGACTCCTCGGCCTCCTCGCTCGTCTCCGGGCTCCCGGCCGAGGCCGTCTTCCTCGGCCCTCCGACCAAGGCCACCGCTCACAGGCGTAATCGTCGCTCCGCGAATCTCGCCATGCGCAGATTCTACGCCAGCAACATCCCACGTTCCATGCCGTCACGATCCCCATTAATGGGCGATCCGCTCTCTACGCGGGCGTGACGTCGGGAGCGTAACTGCCGGCGAGATTCTCGCGCCTGCTGTTGCGTGCCACCGCCGCTATATAAACCCCCATTACAGAGGGGTCAAGTAAGCCATTCTTCACTCTTCTAAGCCGTTACTCTGCCCGGATCTCATCACTAACTTGATCGTCGGAAGGTCCTTGGTGGTACCAAACCACCCCGGGACTTCTTTGCAGGTACTCGGCACCAAACTTCTCATACCATCTCTTCCACCAAAACCCATTGAGACCCACACGTAACGGAAGATAACCATCAAAGTCCGCCGGGAGATCAACGGAAAACAACATCTGACGGAGACCCGAAAAGGACCTCCATCAGTTGGCGCCGTCTATGGGAAGTAACTCCACAAAACACAAAGTTGGCCTTCCGATCCCCGCCCAAATGGCGAGCAACCATCCTGAAGACCCCGGTACAAGCCGCCGCTTTCCACTCACCGAAGGCGGGGATGAGCCTCCTCCAGCGACCGTCATCAGCGCCCTCGCAGGCCGGATAGATCGGCTGCAGTCCCTCGTGGAGGCGCTCGTCCGCGTCCAAGCGGCTGGGCCTGGGCCCCAGATCGCCGCTCCACCATCTCCAGAAGGCTCAGCCCCTGTCTGGACGACTGACCACCAGCAGGCTGCGACTCCTCGCCACCGATCTCTCGAGCCGGTGCTCCCTGAGGCCCGCTGGGCGCCCCACGGCTCCACACCAAGGTCCGCCGCCAGAACGCCTCGCCTCGAGCCTCCTCGCGACCCCTATCCCCCTGAGGAGATGTCAGTCACTTCGCCTATCCACAGGCATGGTCGACACCGCCACACTCGGCGGGGCCGCACAGAAGGAGTTCACCTCAGCGGCTCAAGAGCCACCTCGCCCAAGGATCTGAAGCACCTCATCGAGAGGAACCGGAGCCGCTCCCAGACGCAGGTCACCCGCAGCGGAGACCAGGGATCCTAAGGCGCCGATTCCTCGGGATATCACGGTCGGCTCGACGCCCTCGAGAAGAAAATCGAGGGCATACGCCGGGAGGCTCACCTCTCGAGCGACGGGGCTAAGTACGCCTCCGACTCGCTCATGAAGCCGTTCACCGAGGAATTGCTCGCCGTCCACGTCTCCTGGCGCAACAAGCCCCCGAAGGTCTCTCTGTTCGACGGGAAGGCCGACCCGAAGGACCATTTGGACGCTTTCACCGCAGGGATGAGCTTCCAGGACCACTCCGACGCCGCCCAGTGCAGGGCCTTCCCGGCCACCCTTATCCGCGCAGGTCGGGACTGGTTCCGGGGGCTCGAACCCCGCTCGATTTCGACCTTCGACGAGCTGGCTACTCAGTTCCTCGGCCATTTCGTTGGGAACCGTCGACAGAAGCGCACGGTCGACTACCTCTTCACGGTTAAGAGTGGGGACAAGGAAACGTTTAAGGTCTACATTACCCGTTTCTACAACGCCCTTCTCGAGGTGCCCGAACACCGGGACGAGACCGTCATCACGGCGCTTAGATCTGGCCTGAGGCACAAGGAATGGCTGCGCTCCTTCGCGTTGGCACAACCGAAGACCATGGCCGAGGTCAAGGCATGGACCGAGCGCGAGGTTCAGCTGGAATCCGAGGTGAACGCTAACCTCCCCCGAGCGGAAAGATCCGACCAGAAGAAGAGGGTTCGGGAGGAGAGGCCGGAGCATCAGCAGCCCTACCACCCGAAGTTCCAGGAGTATACCCCCCTCAACGTCTCCCTCGCAGTATTGCTGGAGGAGGCCCAAAACGAAGGGTTCTTCAAGTTCCCTCCGATCCCGCGTCAGGCCGCAAAGCGAACCCAGGGCCCCTACCGCGCTTTCCACCGGGTACTAGACCACGCCACAGAGGATTGCAAGCAACTCAGGGACTACATCGAAGAGCTCATCCGATCTGGGCACCTCGCCGCTTACTTGAGGGACAAACGACATGCTGACCGCGAGCAAGAGCAGCATCGCCCTCCCGCCGACCTGACTATCGGTCAGATCATGCTCGTTTCAGCGGACGGCCAGCCCGGAACTCAGGGAGCCCCGAACCCTGTGCCAAGCACGGGGGCCAACAGTCCTTCAAGGAGCTCGGGCCGAGCCAATAAAGTCATATACTAGCTTGTACTTTTCTTTTAGAGCGATGTAAACTCTTCCTAGGATCTATTGTTAATTTAATAAAGATCAAGGGAACATTGCGAAAAAGAAAGAAAAGCTTTGTTTATTCAAAAGGTATTATAGGCTCCTCAACCATACATGCAAAAAGAAAGGAAATTACAACAGTGGGGGAAGGGGGCGCAACGAGCACTGCTCGTGGTACTCGGTAAAGATCTCCGCCAACCGAGGCCTGGCAAGGTCCAACCTTTGTCCCCAGTTCCCTCCGCGCGCGTCGATCCCAAGCCTCAGCTCGTAGCATTCGCGGACGAGCGCCTCTGAGCGTGCCAGCCGGTTCGCGGAGATCAGGCCGAAGCGCCTCAAAGACCGCAGCTTGCCCACGGCCTCGTCATAGAGCTGCTCGGACAGGGGGTTGTAAATCCCCGGCGACGCCCTCCAGATGGAGTACATCAGCAGTTGCAGCAGGGGGGAGCGTCGGGGGAGCAACCGGCCGAAGCGGTCCTCAATGCTCCCATAGACCAGCTGCACCGTGTCCTCGGTGCAGTTCTGGTCGTAAAGATACACGTCTACGAAGTGGATGATGTCAGGAATGGTAAACGGGAAGTCTTGTATTTTCGGCGACCTGTTTATGAAGGATGAAAGGACCAGTACCTCTTCAACCTTATATAGCCCACTGCGCAGCTCAACAGTCACCTACTTTCACCCAAAAGGGCGCCGCCACGCGGCGGTCATCAAGCCTTCTTTGATGGAGTCCAAGAGACGCGCCCCTAGCGCTTCGCCTCCCTCCACATTCAATGCGCATGCTACGCGCACTGTTGCTTCGACTATTCCTATTCCCCATGCCTACAGCTGGACGGTCGGGCTCAACCACACCAAGATTCAACCCGGCAGCTACCCTGTTCGGTCACCCCTGGCGGGTAGCTTCCCTACCGCAACGCCAGGGATCAGAAAGCCCTCCCGGAGGCAGTCGAGCCCGAGGATCCCTCGCTCGGCTATCCTCAGCGGGAAGCTTCCCTGCCACAACGCTGGGGATCAAAAAGCCCTCCCAGAGGCAGTTGAGCCCGAGGATCTCTCGCTCGGCTATCCCCAGCGGGCAGCTTCCCTGCTGCAACGCCGGGGGATCAAAAAGCCCTCCCAGAGGCAGTCGATCCCGAGGATCCCTCGCTCGGCTATCCTTCAGGACAAAAGCCCTCGCCAAGAGGCACCAGGCAGTAATCCTGCCCGGCCAAGGGTCTTTGGTAGGCTTCTACAGCCCCTCCCGCGCCAAGGACCAAAGTCCTCCCAGAGGCAGTCGAGTCCTTGCTCGGCTATTCCCGGCTGGTAGCTTCCTACCACAACCGACAGGGATCAAAATCTTCGCCAAAAGGCACTGGGCAGTAAACCTGCTCGGTCCCCGTCCTAAAGGATCAAAGCCCTCGCAAGAGGCAACCGAGCAGCTACCCTGCTCGGTCATCTCCGGCTGGTAGCTCCCTACCCATGACGCCAGGGATCGAAGCCCTCGCAAGAGGCGTCCGAGCGGCTACCCTGCTCGGTCGTCCCCGGCTGGTAGTTGCCTACCAGTGACGCCAGAGATCAAAGCCCTCCCAGAGGAAGTCGAGTCCTTGCTCGGCTATCCCCGGCTGGTAGCTTCCTACCACAACTGGCAGGGATCAAAGCCCTCGCAAGAGGCACCAGAGCGGCTATCCCTCTCGCCCGTCCCAGGATGGTAGTTGCCTACCCCCGACGCCAGAGGTCAAAGTCCTCGCCACGAGGCGGCCGCGCAGCTTCCCTGCCCGGTCATCCTTAGTGGGCTTCTTATAGCACCCCCAACGCTAACGATCGAGGCCCTCGCAAGGGGCGACCGAGCAGCTACCCTGCTCGGTCATCCATGGCGGGTAGCTTCCCTACCACAACGCCAGAGATCAGAAAGCCCTTGCAAGATGCAACTGAGCAGCTACCCTGCCCAGTCACCCCCAGATGGTGGTCAATGCTCGAAGTCAAAGATACCCTGTGGCCCGCGGAGGATCCGAGACCCCAATGAGGGGCGTCAAGTCTATCCAAATCTGAACGATCTCCCTCGACTCCGGGGCCCATGGGGATACCTCCTCGGCAACGCTTGGCATGCTTGTCGGCTAGTGATTGAAGTCAACTCGTCGGACGATCGCCAGACAGATGGCCAACCTGACATGAAAACACAACGGCACAAGCAGAGATATCTTATGAGCATTCTTCACAAACAGATGGTAGAGTGCAATTCGATGGAGCCAAGGAAAATTTTTATTACTACCAATAACAAAAGTTTTACAAAGGGTATTTTTTTAGGCTCCCCAGCCTTACAAAATTCAAAAAACAAAATAAAAGGAGGGAAATGGGGGCTCTACGCCTCGGGGCCAGGTACGACCTCGAGGTCCTCAACCTCCACCACGTGACGCGCGGGGTCCTCGGCGGCTTCCTCGCCAGGAACCTCTTCCCCCTGCGCGTCGGTCTCCACGAGAGGGAACTCGGCCCGGAGGTCTCCGTCGGCAAACTCCGGCATCCGGGCCTTAATAGCATCGAGGGCGTCATGCCAAATACGGGTCGTAACCACGGCCAAGTCATCGTAGAAGTCCTTCAACTTCTTATAGCTCTCCACCGCCCTCAGTTCGGCCGACTTAGCCGCCTCGGCTGCCGCCCCAAGTTCCTTCCGGAGGACCTTCACCGTCCTCTTCAGGTTGCCGGCAAGCACCTGGGCGTCCTCGAGCTTGACCCCGGCAATCACCGCAGCCTCGCGGTGCTGGGCCACCTCCCGTTTTCCGTCCTCCACCTCGCCTTCCAAGACGGCGACCCTCGCCGTCATCGCCTCCAGCTCCCGCTTGGAGCTCTCTTGCAGCGAGGCGAACCGGCCCGCGGCCTCCAGCACCGGGGCTACCACCTCGGCCTCCATGCGCAGGACGAGGGCTACGTGCTGGAGAACCTGAGAAACACGGAAAAGATCAGAAAGATGAAGGAAGCACTGAATCTCACAAAGAGCCAAAAAACTTACCTGCACGGACTCCTGGGCGATGGACGCCAGCTGAGCCCTGAAGGTCCCCCCAGGGACCCTACCCCCTGCCGAGGTCTCTATCTCATGCAAGAGGCTGTCCGCAACGGACAATCCCGATGGCACCGCAAACCGGAGGCCCCCTTCCTCCACCACGATCGGCGAAGACCGGACCCGGGAAGGTCCCCAGGAGCTCCTCTTGAGCGGCTTTGAGGGGGAGCCGATCTCCTCATCCGAGGCCGGGTCCTCCAGAATCAGGGCCCGCTTCCGGCCCGATGCTCTGCTGGGACCCGGGGCGGGATCTGCTCTCGAGCGCTCGCGGGACACCGCCACCGGAGCAGTAGGAGCCGGGGTGGGCTTCGCGCGAGAAGAACTGGCGCCCCCAGCCTTTGTAGGCTGCATCGGCTGGCGCATGGAGGCTTTGAGCGAGACGAAGTCCATGGTTCCTGCACAAAACAAATACCCAACAAATCAGCGACACGAGCAAAACACAAGCCAAAAAATAAGCCTAACTTACCGACGAACTCGACTCGGCTAAGCCCGGCCCAGCTCAAGACCCTCTCGGACAGCAGCACGTCAGGTCGGGGGATGGGCTCCCACGACGCCACTCTCACCGCGGCGGGGTCATCGGACTGGTTCCCCGGCAGACATTTCTCCCTCGACTACTTGGTAGGCACGGGCCAGTCCTCACCCTCGGGAGGGGAAACGAAGAAAAATTTCTTTTTCCAATCATGTATAGAGGAGGGCAAGGCCACGACCCCAGTCCCAGCAGCGCCCCTCGGCCGCTTCCTGAAAGTGAGATAAACCCATCTCGGATCGCCCGCTCGACCACCGGGGTGACTCTTGAAGACGAGAGAAGAATCGAGAATGGAAAGGCTGAAGGGAACCGCCTGTAACTTCAGGCGGATCAAGAACCCGAGGAGGATCCTCCACGAGTTCGGCACTAACTGGCCGGGGGCCAAACCGAAGAAATTCAACACAGCGAAGACCTCAGGAGAGAAAGGCAGGCGCATTCCGCCCCAAAAAGCTTCCAAATACAGGGCGATTTCCCTGCCCCGTACTTGATCCGCCCTCTCTCCCTCCCTGGCCAGTCGGAGCATGTAGCGCGAGGGGATGTGGAAGCGAGCCCGAGCATTGGCGAGCTTTTCCTCATGCCTCACCCAGCACGAGGAGGCAGGGGCCACATCTGCCTCCTCCTCCCTGGAGGCGCCCCCCGCCTCACGATCCCGGGGAGAGGATCCAACCCCTGCTCTCCGAGGAGACCCAGACACAGCTAAAGGGGCCTTAGAACCTACTCCTACAACGTCTACTGATTCTACAGAGGAAGACATCTAACCTTGGAAAAGGGAATCTTCAGGGGCTGAAAGCGGAAGAAAGGAGACGAGCGCCGAGCAACCAAGACTTGAAAGAGGGAAATATGAAGGAGTAAGGGCCCTAGAGCGGACCCCACCCATGTTTATTGCTGCATACGGCCTCATCCAACGGCGCCCGTCATCTCCCGCCGAAACGGCTCCTCGCGCCCAGCGGCTCCGATCGCTCCACGTGTCAGTCCTGCGCTGGACCGCGTCCCATCAGACGCCGCAGGCCTGCACACGTCGCATCAGCCCATCGACGCTTGACACGTGGACCGTCACTTCAGTTGCAGAGTGCACGAACCGGCGCACCTTCTTTAATGCAGAGATCTCGTCTTAATTCGCCAGCGGAAAAGACAACCGACGGCCCGAGGATTCGTCCCAACAAAGCCCTAGAAAAGAGCTCTCCTCGGGAGGCCCGGCAATCCACTCTTGACCCGACCTGCTAGCTGGTCGGGACAAGAGTGGGGGGCTAATGATGATGCTCAATATTGGCGGTTTCCAAGATTATGACACGTGGCAGGTGACGTGCCCCAGAACTCAGAAGAAAGGGCCCACAGGGGCCGACCAGGCCACCCTGTGCCCGACCTGCAAACACGAGCTGGCCCTCCTCGGGACCCCCTGCAAATTAGCCTCCTCGGTCCCTCAGCTCGCCCCGAGCTGCCACAAGACCAAGACTCCTCGGCCTTCTCGCTCGTCTCCGGGCTCCCGGCCGAGGCCGTCTTCCTCGGCCCTCCGACCAAGGCCACTGCTCACAGGCGTAACCGCCGTTCTGCGAATCTCGCCATGCGCAGATTCTACGCCAGCAACATCCCACGTTCCACGACGTCACGATCCCCATTAATGGGCGATCCGCTCTCTATGCGGGAGTGACGTCGTGAACGTAACTGCCGGCGAGATTCTCGCGTCTGCTGCCGCGTGCGACCGTCGCTATATAAACCCCCATCACAGAGGGGTCAAGTAAGTCATTCTTCACTCTTCTAAGCCGTTACTCTGCCCAGATCTCATCACTAACTTGATCGTCGGAGGGTCCTTGGTGGTACCAAACCATCCCGGGACTTCTTTGCAGGTACTCGGCACCAAACTCCTCATACCACCTCTTCCACCAAAACTCGTTGAGACCCACACGTAACGGAAGATAACTATCAAAGTCCACCGGGCGATCAACAGAAGACAACATCTGACGGACACCCGAAAAGGACCTCCATCACGCACCGTATATATAAGTCAATATCGATGATTTATATATTTGATTAGTTATTTCATATGATAGAAATTAATACTATTCTTAAATTAATTGTTAATTGTTTCCGCCTTGTGTATCAGCTGCTTTACAAGATGGTAAATATCGATCACGGATTGATTTTACCAGCTAGTAAATATCGATCACGGATTGATTTTACCGACCGATTAAGCACTACTTGTGGAAATTTGAAATATGATAAATGCGTTGTATTGTATTGACGGTCCTTGGCCTATAGGGATTTCTTTCATACAACTAATTGAGCTACCATTTGGTCCTAAGCTATAAAAGTTATTTTAGCAATTTGAAGAAATTATATGTACTTTTTTTTATTATCAAAACGCCGTGGCTTCTCATTTCTTATTGATCAAAGTCTAAATCTGCAAGTTCAACTGGAATGATACAGATAGGAAAGACACCAACATCCAACCAGTCCAACATTAATCTTGCAGATAGCGACAAAACTAAATATATGTATATAATCCAAATGCAAGAGATTCAAATAGATACAAAGCATCATTCTTTGATCCAAACTTAAAATAGACTTGACTTAATAAACTAAAAATGTGACGCATATATTAATGCCGTGCTCTCCTCGTAGGTGGCTCCAAATGTCCAGTACCTTGAAAGCTGACCCTAATTAAGCCTATTGAGCATGCATGTCGGCAAAATTACAGCTCTCTCACATTAATCAATTTGATATAAATAAATTAATTATTATGCATGCATGCATGACTTCAATGTTATCGAGAAGCTAATAAGCTTTAATACTCTAAGATCATTTCCATGATAGAGATGGATGTTTTCCAACATGATGACAAAATTTATTTAAGTTATCATTTACTTAGACTTAATATATATGAGATTTTGTGTGAGTGTGAAGGATATATATATATATATATATATATATATATATATATATATATCAATTTATTGGAAATTGAAGCACTCGAGTCTAAATTAAGAGAGGAGACCAAGTGCAATGACCGCAACTTAAGTCGTTTGAGCAATTAATTGAGAGAGCCTAGCATGCAATATATTATCCACATATCAAAGCGGAAGATATTTTTAACTGAAACTCCGAGAAGATTTGAAAAGTTTGTTATCGTTGTTTTCTTCTCTGTTTTCTTACTCCGAATTAGACGGTTGGATGTTATCAGTCTTGATCAACAAGATAAACTTTACATTCATTATTCATTGATCGTCGAACGGGTCTATAGATAACGATCGATATAGTAAATTACGGTCAAAATACGTATTCATTCACTACTACAATGGTGGTGTGCATCAAGGTAAGTCCCGTTTGCCCTCAAGTTTTGAGGAATTTATTGAGAGTATAGTATCCAATATATCGTCCACAAAATGGAGGATATTTTTTAATGAAGATTTAAGAAGATTTTGAAAAGTTTATTATTGTTGTTTTTTTCTTCATTTTCAAGCATCAAATTAGACGGTTGAATGTTATCAACCATCTTTTGGTCTTATTGAGCAATAAAGACTTCACATCCATTGATTATTGAACAGGTCTACAGATAATGATCGTATAGTAAATTACGGCCAAAATACATTTTCATTCACTACTACAATAATGATGCGCTTTGTTTGCCCTCAGGTTTAGAGAAATTAATTGAGAGCATAGTATGCAGTATATTGTCCGCAAAGTGGAAGATATTTTGCCGGAAGATTTGAGAAGATTAGGAAAGTTTGTTATCACTGTTGTTTTTTGTCCTTTTTCTAACACCAAATTAGACGGTTGAACTTTTCACTCCATATTTCAGTCTTATTTATTACTGTCATTAATTGTTGAACCGGTCTATGGATAACGATATATTGAATGATGGCACGAAGTACGAATTCATTCAATTCTACACTAGTGGTGCGCGTGTACCGCGCTGAAGGGTCAAGCTGTCTATGCAACTCTCAACTACATATGACGAACGACGGCCTTGACTGTCGGTGTGTAGCTATAACGATGGAAAATCAATACGCTAGCAGCACCATTGGGAAAGGCACCAACAAGACAATAAATTTTTTGAGCAACGATGGTCAAGATCGTTGCCAATGCCGATGGTCTAGATACATTGTCCGTGTCATGGTATTAAGTATAAGTGTTTGCATAGATAATCAAATCTTCTGAGCCGAAGGCCCAGAAAGAAATAATTCGGTCTAACAAAGCATAAACTATACAAAGGCCTTTGTAAAGCGGGTCGGATAGAAAGCTTGGATTCGGCCCTTTTGGTCAAGACTTGATTCCCAAGCAAGCGCTATAAAAGACCACTCAAAGGCAGTGAAAAAATGATCTGAATAAAATCAATCAAAAATCCTAATACAGAAATTTGCTCTAACCTAGCTCTAGCTCTTCTCTGGCTGCTATGGTCATAGATTTGGTAGATAACTGATCTCCGATCGCCGCCGCCATCGAGGCGTTGCTCAGGATCGTGATGTACAGACCTCTCCGACAGATAACTCTTTCGTCCCCGATCTACCGTCTGTAACACCAGATGGGACGACCATCGTCCCCAGTGCCGGTGTACAGCCAATCCATGACTGATTGCGTCGGTATGGACATAGCCGAGGAGCCCAGCGAGCAGGCCCGGAACAGATCCTGTAAGTCGATGTCGCACACTCCACAAGGTTTGTGGAGAGACGGAATTTACAAAAAATATTTTTACAACAAGCAATATCAACTAAACTTCCAAGATCATTCAAAAACCTTAACTAACAAAACTCACAAAGGTTTTAATCTACCATGATAGTGATTTATACCTTTATGATACTAGTTATTCGGGTCTTCTTGTCTCCTTCTTGAGCTCCTAGATGGTACGGATCGAGCTTGGTCGTCGGCTTCCTCGTGTCGAAAACGATCCATCTGAGAGTCTATGGTTCAAGCTCAAACCTTAAGAATGATGTAACTAAAATACCTAATTTGCCAATTTAGATAGCTTAGAAGATATAAAGAGTTAATTGGACTAATTTATCTCAAAATACCCTAGGTTTCACAACATATGTGAGGGTTAGGGTTTGAGGAAGAAGAAGGAGAGAGAATGTGAAGTCTAGAATGAATAAAGAATGGCTAAACTCAAAACTATGAAGTATGCAGTATTTTGATAAAATAATGCAATCATGCTTGAATAGTTGTGATAAATGAGTAAACAAAATGAAATAGCCATGCTTCATATCATGCTTTGAAAAAACCCATTCCGCCACCTCATTATCTATTTTCCAATAAATAGATATATCAAAAATGGGATGTCTCCTTAGAGAAGCACTTCTTGTAAAATTACAAGAATGCCCTCACCGTATATATATACCCGTATTCGTACTGCAAAACAATACGAATACCAAGAGATAAAAATAATCCAATAATATAATACTAGAATGCGGCTTAATCCTAAGCCCACTAATATTATTCGTCCGAACAAAATCCATGTAGCCAGTACACGTATATGACCGGAACCCTGCACGTAAAACCATACGGCCTCTATATCGTTTCGCCTAAATCAGGGAAACTCTCTGTGTGGGACTCTAAAAACTCGACAATACGCTGGTAGTGGGTTTAACCACAAGCCCGTCAGTGGCACTAGCTGTACGTAACGGCTACCCAGGTACCTGTCGAAAAGAAGACCGACGAGCAAACTCATCCAAACTCCTACTGAGCCTATCCGTGACAATCTTCGTACAGTCCGGTCTGTTCGTATGAGAGTATCGCATGCCGGTCTAGGGGGTGGAAAACGTTAGACCCCTAATAACCTGACAAGTCGTATCGATATGGCTCAAAACCATCCAAGAATCTACTGATCTAACTACCAGTAATTCTCAATCCGTCCTGGTCAGAGACTTATGGTATTGGCCAACTGAACACAGCGCGATATCGGCTCTCTATACCGGGAGAGACGAATCCCCAACAATCGCTCACTGCCTCCATGTGGCTCAGGACTGTACCCAACTAAAACCTGTTTGCACGACTCAGTAGAGCCGTGGTAGGGTAGTAATCAAAGCACAGTGGGAACTCACACGAGACAAATGACGATCTCAGGTCGAAAGACTATCTGCACTCATGTCACCAGAAAACTGCTATCTGACAATATGTATAATACCATCTAGCCAGTTCTCAGCGAGTCCGTCCAGCATAATCATCCTTAGTGAGCACATGCATACAATCTTAGGTGCATTACACCAATGGCTGTGGGACCAACCATCGTCCCTTGTCAGGGTCTAGATATGTATACAGTCTACTCTAGAGTATCGATGCCCAGTCTCGATACTCCTACGATTATGGACATTTAAGGATGTGCTTATCGACTACCCAGCTCCCACAAGTATGATTGCCATCACAATACTGGTAGTCAAGCAACCATCCTACGGGCTTTATTAACTTGTATAAGAGATATGAAATAAGAAGTAAAATATATCACACATTAAGATAAAGACTGTTAGTGATATGTATGCCCTAGAGGCCAGTGTTGTACATTAATGTATATTATAATGGATGCTTGGAATATATATATATAGAGGACTTTCTTGCTCGACATGATAGTATGCTATCCGGTTACTCTTTATCTTAACATGTAGACTTGTATTGTGATACTGTCTTGCTCTCACGTGTTGATAAAGCCCTTAGGATGTGTACTTAACTACCAGGACTATGATGGAGATCATACTAGTGGGGCCATGGTAGTCTACAAGTATATCCTTTAATTGTTCCTAGTCGAGAGTGTATCGAGACAGGTCATCGATATTCCAGAGTAGACTAGCGTATACGCTTCTTGACCCATATGATGGGCGATGGATGATCCCACATCCATTGGTGTTTGACATCAAAGATGGTATACGAGTGCTCAGTGGAGACTGGGTACACTGAACAGGACTCGCCGAGGGCTCGTATGTGGTAGTATATCTATCGTCAGATAGTAGTCCTCTGGTGACACTGGTACAGGTTAGTCTGTAGACCCAAGATCTTCATAGAGTCTTGTGTGATTCCCACTGTGCTTTGATTTCCTCCCTACCACGGCTCAAAGGAGTCGTTCAAACATGTGGATTTTGGGTACAGTCCCGAGTCACATGGAGGCAGTGAGTGATATGAGGGGTTTCGTCTCTCCCGGTATAGGGGGTTGATGTCGCGCTGTGCTTGATTGGCCATAACAGCAAATCCCTGGTCAGGGTTGTCGAGATTTACTGATAAGAGTTATCAGTAGTTTCTCGAACCGTTATGAGCCATACATTAGCATGACTTATAAAGTTACCGGGGTCTGACGTTTACCACCCCTCGACTTCATATGCGACATATCAGAAGAAGAGACCAGACTGTATGGTAGTGTTACTGATAGGCTTCATGGAGAGTATGGACGATCCATCTTGTTGATCTTCATATCGCTCAATACCCAGCTAGCCGTTACGTCCAGCTAGTACCGCTGACGGCTTTGTATCTGACTGATGTGATCATCACCTACTGCTGGCGTATTGACGAGTCTTTAGAGTCCCACACAGAAGTTTTCTGGTTCGAATGAAATGAAGTAGGGCACATATGTGATATGTGCGTGGGCCTGATTAAATACGTGTATGTGATACCGTATCGTAATCTGGCAGTTATCTGGTATTGGTTAGGTCATATGTGATATGACCAAATTATCGAATCAAGTGTTGATTTGATAATGTGATATTCAGATAAATGATATTAGTCGGTTATGTATGATATAACCGGATTATTAGATCAAGGGTTGATTTAATAACGTGATATATATTATATGTGATATAATTATATCCTAACTAATATCATTAGCTCACTAATTGCTTTATATATATATTAATGTATATTTGATATATATAAATATATATATATATATATATATATATATATATATATATATATTATATGAAGCATGGTATATTTTTCTATTTTTAGAAAATGGAAAAATGAGGTGTAAATTGTGGAGATATTTTGGGTATGGATGAGGCATGGGCTTATATAGTTTTTTATTAGTCTTGACTCACTATTCAAGCATGGTTGCAATTTAGAATTGGAATTTATTCCATGCTTGAATGAGTGAGGAGAGAGATGATTCATATTATTGTTTCTACACTTGCTTCATGCTTAATGCCTTAGCCATTTTCCTTGAGCTTCTTCTTCCTCTTGATCTCTACAATTTCTTCATCTCGCCTCCAAGCTCAAACCTTCACATGAGATGTGAATCATTGAGTTTGTGAGATACCAAGTGAGCTTATTATATCCCCTACTTCATCATCCCACACCAAACTAGCAATTTAGTATGGTGTGTTTCATACACTAAAGAAGTTTAGTGTAGAGTTAGCTTGATCTAGAGGAACTTCGGGTGGATCGTCTTTGGCGCGAAGATCACGAAGGAGGGTTGTTCTACTCGAAGAGGAACCTTGTAGAGTCGTGTGGACTTCAACCCGGAGTTTTAGAAGAGAAGGACTCGAACTACAAAGGTTATATGCTTCTTTCCTTCTTGTTGTTAACCCTAATATTCTAGTTACGATTTTGTTAGACTAACTTGGCACCTAATAAATTTAAAATTTGGCATGCTTGATGCCTCTTAAATCTCATGCTGGTGCTTAGGTAGACGTTCAGGGTATCAGAGCCAAGCTAGAGTATTAGGCGATGATCGTAGAATTACGAAACCGAAACTGCTCCGAAACATGAAACGCTAAAACCCAGTTTCTGTCAAATTTTAAAGTCGTCGAATTTTTTTTAAACAACTGCAGAATGTTATATGAGATGTAATATGAACATCGAGAAAATACGAACCCATTCCACCAGAATTGACCCGAGCACATGCCCCTAAAATCCGAGCAGGCCGGCCAAATAGTGTCCTCTGGGCTTCGTATTTTTTCAGTGTTCTGGTCTCTGGGTTTTGGTGTTTCAGGTGTTGTTTGTTTTTGCTAAAATTTCATGAGATATTAATTTTCTATAAAGGCAATTCGGAGTGTTTCATAGTCGTAATTCTAACTATATTTTGGGTTATTTAGACGGTGTTAAAAAGTTCGAACGGATATCAAATACCCACTTTAACCCTCGCTGGAAAATTTTCCAAGAGTTGGATTTTTCATAGTTAAAGAACACTCAAATATCATGTAAGTGATTCGATGGACCCTCTAGAAGAACGAAACCCACCCTAACTCGATTCTATGACTGTAAGAACCGCCGCCAAACCCTCGGGTTTGCGGTAGTTCCGCGGTGCCATAGGTGAGGCAAGGGTTGGCCTTTCTACGGTTGGTCTATAGGTACTGCGGCATATTCTGAGTATTTTTAAACTGCGCTCATGTTGAGCTTTTTTTTGGGAAATTTTGGGTGTTTGTTGATTCGATCGGAATATTTAACATCGTCTAGCTTTTTGATGACATGAGATGTTATGTATTGCTTGGATATGTTATATTGGATCGTCGTGTTTTGAATAGCCGGGGGTTTTATGTGAGATGAGAGTTTTTATTTTCATTCATGTAAAATTCATTGTATGTAATATTCTTTTATTGGAGCACTTCCGGGTTGAGGATGATGCCACCATTGTTGTATATTATTTATTTTTCCGCATTAGGATAGACCCAAGGCGGGGAGCATAAGTAACCGGGTTTTAGAGTTCAGTGGGAGACCATCTCGAGGAGTCGAGTCTGGATCTCCTAACTCTAGAATTGGCAGGGTTGCTTATCACTCTCGTAGGGGTTTAGGGATGTGGGTTTGACTATTTATCGCGACCGTGGAATCCGTGTTATATACTGGCTTAATTTAATACACGGAATTCCTAGTATATCCAATATTTCATATGTTATCTTCTGCTGCTGATATTCTGTGATGTGATCACTTTATATGCGTGAGACGAATTATTTATTATTGTATATATGATATATAATAAACGTTGCTTATGTTTTACACCCGCGCTAGTCCCGTCCCGCTATGCCGTTAGTTAAGTAACCTAACGGTGCATAACGGGACACTGCGGTGAATGCGGATGGCATAAGTGTACGTTGTATTTTCGTTTCTTCTGTGATGCTTAGGAAGCATAAAAGATGGGACTTCATTAATGAGATTAATGAAAGAAAAGAAATCTAAAAGATGTTGTAGAATCAAATTTTCAAAAAGAGTAGGTCTTGTTCTTGCTTTGCATAGTGGTATTCTTGAATATCCTGCACCTCATTCGATGAGGAAAGAGCCGAGATCCCTTCACCGGGAGTGACCTCTTTAGCGAAACTAGCAAATGCTACATCTCATTCGGTTTTTTTTGACCGCTTCTATAGTTCTTGCTTTGCATAGTGGTATTCTTGAATATCCTGCACCTCATTCGATGAGAAAAGAACCGAGATCCCTTCACCGGGAGTGACCTCTTTAGCGAAGCTAGAAAAGCCTCAAAAACACTCCTTTTCAAAAATCACCAGATTCTACAACGATATCAAGTTCATTACGCTCATGGTTTTCTAAAAAAAAACCCTGTGTAGCCCTCCGTCATTTCAGATAGGTAGTATTTAGTATTCGTGCTGTGTTTGTTGACCTTGTCAAGGCGTAGTGTGCGGTAGCTGATTAGTGCGTATCTGCTAGCATGTGATGTGATTGGATTAGGGTAGTCATACGACCTTGTTGACCTTGTCAAGGGTCGTGCATGTGGGTTTAATTCAATCAAGAAATGACGGTAGAACTTGACTAGCGCTTATGGTTTGTTGACCTTGTCAAGGTCATAAGTGGCTAGGGGTAAAAACCATTATCGGAAATTTCAAGTGTTGAAATTTGTAATGAGATTGCATACTGTTCCCCTCCGAAAGGCGACCAAGACGACGTAGGGACGTCTTGCCTGAGATTCGGGGCAGATGCTTTTTGGTTTTATCTGTCCACCTCTCCGAAGATGCCAAGTTGATTTATGGCACCGTGTATCGGAGGTTTAGACGGATGCAGCCGATGTAGCAGACTTCGTCAGATCCCCCCTCGCTTGAGGGGTTTTTGATTGTGGGGACGCTTTTCCCTGCAGGCGCAAGCCCCTGCAGTTAATTACGCTATCGCATAGCGGTAACAACTTTCTCCTTCTCCAGAATTTCACTTCGTGTCGTGTGTGTTTGTTTTGTTTGTGGATGCCCGTGGATTGTATACGGAGACTAAGTTATGCCGTCGCCCGTAGGACGTGATTAGTCCAAATCCGTATTTACTTAGATTTGGGTTTGGTGTTTTAGTTTAAGGATACGTTAGCCGTATTGAGGCTAAGATCAACTTAAACGCTCGTCAAGGATACGTTAGTCCTGTTTGAGACTAGGATCGACTTAACGTGATGATCCATTTCATATATGGCCGTCGGGACCCGTCACCTCTCTGACGTCGTTGAAGGATTACAACGATAAGTGTCAGAGGAGTTCAGAGATGTACCCTTAGACCGAAGTTGATTAGGGGATATGAAATCTATTTGAATATTTAAGGATACGTTAGCCGTGTTTGAGGCTAAGATCAACTTAAACAGGATCGTTTAGATCCGACAGAAGAGCGTTTAGGGAGCTCTACTGTTCCAGTTTAAGGACGTAGAGGTCCATAGATAGTTTAGGGACGTGGTGGTCCATGTTCCAGTTTAGGGACGTGGTGGTCCATGTTCCAGTTTAGGGACATAGGGGTCCATATTCAAGTTTAGGGACATAGGGGTCCATAGTAGTTTAAGGACGCATAAGTCCGTGGGTTTAAGGACCCCACAGTCCGTATCTTGGTTTAAGGACGCATAAGTCCATGAGTTTAAGGACCCCACAGTCCGTGTTGATGTGTGGTTGTCGGGACCCGTCACCTCTCTGACGTCGTTGAAGGATTACAACGATAGGTGTTAGAGGAGTTCGGAGATGTACCCTCGAACCGGATGTAAATTGATTTAGGAGAGCATCCGTGCTCAGTCAATTTAATTTGAGGATTTACGGCCATGATTGGGCTAAGTCCAGTTGAGAAATGTCCAACATTTTATTTGCATTTGGCCTATTAGGCCTTTACTAGGGCTCTGCCCCTGTTTAAGAATGCATAGCATTTTTGTTTTGTTTTGGGCTCTGCCCTTTTATAAATGATGCAGAGCATCTGCTTTGTTTGGGCTCTGCCTTTTTAATGTATTGCATTTTTTTTGTTTGGGCTCTGCCTTTTTAATGTATTGCATTTTTTTTGTTTGGGCTCTGCCCTTTTATAAATGATGCAGAGTATCTATTTTGTTTGGGCTCTGCCCTTTTAATGTATTGCATTCTATTTTGGCCTGCTAGGCCTTTTTGATTTGGGCCTGGGCCTTCAGTAAACAATGCAGTGCATTTTTCAGGCGCTTTGCGCCAATCATTGAGCGCAAGCGCTTATGGTGGTGACACGTGTCACGCAAGCGCAGTGCACTGCGCCGGTGCGCTGCGCTGTTGCGCTGCTGACACGTGGCGCGCTTGTAAGTCCACGGCGGCGCCCCGGCCGTCGATCCGACGCCGGAAACGCGGAAACAAAAACTTTGCAAACTAGCAAACCGGCACCACCGCGCACTTTTCACCCGGATCGGGCCATTAACCTAGCTACTAGCAAACTAAAATAAGAGTAGAGAAGTATACCAAGCGATCCGTGTCCTTCGGTCTTCGTCTCCACTCCGATCTCCTGCGGAATCTCCGTCCGTCACGACCTCGTTGGAAAGGGCACCACAAAGCCGGAATCTTTTACGGGCTCCCACCTCATGACCGAGGCAACTCGGGCGCGAAGTTGGCTAGCCGACGCGTCCAAGACTTGCTGTAGATAAAGTGTAGTGGGTTGTCTCTTTAGGGTTTTAGAAGTTGCCATGGATGGAGGAATAGAGAATGAACCATGGAAAGAGCTTTGGAACTTTGGCAAGCAAAAGAATGAAAAATGAGATGAATCAATTTCCACACATAATATGAATTCCCTCATTCTCCCCCTCTCCTCAATATGGCCGGCCCCTCTTCTCCATATTGGAGATAATGGGATCAAATTATCATGGAGAAAAGAAAAGATAATGCAAGGAAAAAGGTCACACCCACTTCTCATCTCATCAAATCACTAAACCATCACATGAAAGCAAAGAATGGACAAGAAAAGAATCTCATCATGAGAGAACAATCATGAAGCCACATATATGCAAGAAACCCCTCCACAATAAGTAATTTGCACAATTGCAAATTACCCCCCTCCATCGAAAGTCCGGCCGTGAAGGATCAAAGGAAAACCGGCCGGAACGGAATGCAAACTGGCAACTTCAGAAAACTGATCCCGTAATAAATTACAGGAAAACCCCGCTACTGCAAATACATGCCCGCATTTGTATTCCCACTGAACACAAATGCAAAGAGACAAAACTACACTATCTAATACTAGGATCCGACTTAAGCCAAAGCCTGCTAGTAAAATCCGTCCGATCACGATCCGTGCAATACCGCACGTATCTGATCGAACCCTGCCATATCTCCATACGGCCTCTACAGCGTTTCGCCCGAAACTTGAGTAACTGTATGTGTGGTGGACTCTAAAGACTCGTCAATACTATGGTTGTGGATTTAACCACTAGCACGTCAGAGGTATCAGCCAATACGTAACGGGCTACCAGGTACTGACTAAAAGGGACGTCGATGAGCGAACTCATCCTGACACCCTACTGAGCCTGTCAGTGACAATATCCGTACAGTCCGGTCCGTTCGTCTATGAGCATCGCATGGCGGGCCTAGGGGGTTGGTAAAAGTCAGACCCCCAATAGCGGTACAAGTCGTGTCGGAGTGTAGCCCAGAACACCCTGAGATACTACTGGAATACCTACCAGCAAATCTCTTGCCTTGGCCAAGGACTTTTCATGTTCCGGCTCTCCTAGACACAGCGCGACCTCACCCCCAATACCGGGAGAGACGAACCCCTGCAGATCCGCTCACTGCCTCCATGTGGCTCGGGACTGTACCCAACTAAAACCTGTTTGCATGACTCCTTTGAGCCGTGGTAGGGTAGTAATCAAAGCACAGTGGGAACTCACACGAGACAAATGACGATCTCAGGTCGATGAACTAACCTGTACACATGTCACCAGGGAACTGCTATCTGACGTCTGGTATAATCCCAACTAGCAGGTTCCCGGCGAGTCCTGTCCGGTGTACTCAAAACCCAATGAGCACCTGTATACATCTTAGGTGAACCAACTGACACCAGTGGCTTGTGAGACCGGCCACCGCCCCTCGTCGGGGTCTCGACTGTATACACTAGTCTACTCTGGAGAATCGATGCCCTGTCTCGAAACTCCCACGACTAGGGACCTTTTAAGGATGTGCTTATAGACTCCAGCTCTCACGTATATGATCGCCCTCATACTGCTGGTAGTCAAGCAAGAATCCTAGGGGCTCTATCAACGTGTAATAGCGACTCGTAAAGTCACCTAAAGCAGTACACGATGATAAAGATAAACCAGATAGCATACTATCATCTCGAGTAAGACTGTCCTACTGGGATAGGTCCTCCCTTCAATCATTGCAATCACGTGCCTGTGATCCAATAATTGACTCTGAGGGCACTATCTCCAACAGCGCTGTTTCCTGATTTAAAATCATGAAAGTCCACGGAAGAGGCTTCAGAAAAGGGTCACGTGCTTACACGTGACCAGCAGTCACGTGTTGGCACGTGACATCTAAAAGTATCGGCAAGGCGAATTCAGCTTCCCGACTGCATCAAGGAAAAGGGCTTCAGAAGAGGTCACGTGTTCCCACGTGACCAGGGTTACGTGTTGGCACGTGATACTCAAAAGCAGCAGACTTGTTCTCCGGTTAAATCAAGAAAAAGAGTCTAGACGAGGGTCACGTGCTCACACGTGACCAGGGGTCACGTGATGGCACGTGACGGTTAAGCAGCAACCAGAAGACAGAGCGCAAAAAGAAAGAAGAAGGCTCGTTCTAAGGGGGTCACGTGCCCACACGTGACCAAGGGTCACGTGGCCACACGTGACCGACTTCAAAGCCCATTTGTTAACAGAATTAAATTCTGAGAAAAGACCTCTCAAATCTTTCCAAAAGCAACCGATTGAATTAAAGATGATTAAATATCATCTATCTATGGGAAAATCTCTAATTTGGAAAGATTTCCCCGTAAAATCTAACTAAAATAACAGAGGAGAATCTCTGGATTTAAAATCCAATGGTGAGTAAAATTCACCTAATAATCCAAAGGTCCAAAACGAATGATGGATACAAATCAAATCTCCTAATGAAAGATCCACCAAAACTAATTGACTCGGCTGCTTCTCCTATAAATAGGAGCCAAGAGACACAAAAAAAAAAGATATAGGCAGAGGGAAGAAAAGAGAGAGAGCCTTGATACTTTAGAGGAATTTGGATCTTCTGCAAAAGAAAACCCTAGGTAAGAAAGGGAAGGTTTCATTGAAAGAAAAGAGAATTTAATTCTCAACAGAGTTTGACTCTGATATAAAACAGAAGGACATATTTCTTCTCTCTTTGATGGAGGATCTGTAAAGTGCACATCTCCCCTTGAGTTGATAATTTAATTCTCAATGGGTTGAGATCCTGCCATGCAGATCCAAAGCATAGAGAGGGAATGGAAGCATGAGAATTTAATTCTCACAGAACTATAGGAATTTAATTCCTTCAAAATAAAATTAGGGTTTGACCCTGTGTTATGGGAATTTAATTCCTTCAGAATGAAAAGAATCAGGGTTTAACCCTAGTTAAGAACTTAGCTCTGTTAAAACAACAAGAATTTAATTCCCTTAATCTTATTCCCCAGAATAATTCTCTAACAGAGAGTGGGGGTTTAATTCCTTAAAGCTTTTATTAGGGTTTAACCCTATTCAGTTCTTCACATATATGAGGAATTTAATTCCTACAGAAAATTCAGAGTTCAACTCTTCAAAAGGAACTAGGAATTTAATTCCTCTGAAATTATTGTTAGGGTTCAACCCTACGAGGAATTTGATTCCTGGGAGGGATTAACAGATCTTCTAAGCAACTACAGAAAAGCAGGGTCACGTGTCACCACGTGACCCCCCCAAAAGATCTACAGAAAGCCCTTTGAGGCAGTCCATCACGTGCTCCACGTGACCCCCGAAACACAGAAAGAAAAAGCAAAAGAAATAAAGGCCTTGGGCGCTCTCACGTGCTCCCACGTGACCTCTTGGCTAATGCTTTAACAATCAGCGCACTAATCCTCCTCACGTGGCGGCACGTGATGCTCCAAAGAAAACATAAAAAGTGTCTAACGCTTATTTACAGAACGAAGAAAAGGAGATCTGGCTCCACATTTAGGGCGCCCTCACGTGTCACCACGTGACCCATAATGAGCATTCTAACAAACAAGAGCGAGGGCCTTCATCACGTGCTCACACGTGATGGCCGCCAGAATTAAAAGAGTTAAACACTGATCTGCAGAATAAAATAAAGGGAATCAGGGCGCTCTCACGTGTCCACGCGTGACCCCTCTCTCCTTAGTGTTTAACACTAATCTGAAGACTTTGTCCTAAGTGTTTAACACTGATTTGCTTAGTGTTTAACACTAATTTGAAATCTCTGATTACCAGTGTTTAACACTGATTTGCTTTAGTGTTTAACACTAATTTGAAAGCCCTGTTGCTAGTGTTTAAACACTGATTATCTTTTAGTGTTTAACACTAACTTGCTAATCTTATTCCCAGTGTTCAACACTGTTGGTCTTTAGTGTTTAACACTAGCTTTAGCCCAATTGGCTAAATTTCTAGAGGCAAAGCCTCTCCTTCAATGGACCAACAGAGGGCCAATATTTCAAACATAATTGGACTTAGCCCAAACTGGCCATAAGTCCTCAAATCATCTTGAACTGAGCACATCTGCTCTTTCAACCAACTCATTGGTTCAAGGGTACATCTCGGAACTCCTCTGATATTTGTCGTTGTAATCCTTCAACGTCTTCAGAGAGGTGACGGGTCCCGACAACCACACATCAACACGGACTGTGGGGTCCTTAAACTCATGGACTTATGCGTCCCTAAACCAAGGTACGGACTGTGGGGTCCTTAAACCCATGGACTTATGCGTCCTTAAACTACCAATGGACCTCCATGTCCCTAAACTGGCAATGGACCTCCATGTCCCTAAACTGGCAATGGACCACTATGTCCTTAAACTGGTATTGGACCACTATGTCCCTAAACTGGAACAATAGAGCCCCCAAATGCTCTTTTGTCGGATCTAAACGATCCCGTTAAGTCGATCTTAGTCCCAAACTGGACTAACGTATCCTTAACAACCGTTTAAGTTGATCTTAGCCTCAAATATGGCTAACGTATTCTTAAACCTTCAAACAGACTTTAGTCCCAAATTGGACTATAAATCCCCCAATCAACTTTGGTTCAAGGGTACATCTCTGAACTCCTCTGACACCTGTCGTTGTAATCCTTCAACGTCGTCAGAGAGGTGACGGGTCCCGATGACCATACATTCAATGGACCACCATGTCCCTAAACTGGAACAATCGATCCTCCAAACGCTCTTTTGTCGGATCTAAACGATCCCGTTAAGTTGATCTTAGTCTCAAATTGGACTAACGTATCCTTAACAAACGTTTGAGTTGATCTTAGCCTCAAATATGGCTAACGTATCCTCAAACCAAAACCCCAAACCCAAATCTAAGAAAATACGGATTTGGACTAATCCACGTCCTACGGGCGACGACATAAATCAGTCTCCGTATACAATCCACGGGCAACCACAAACAAAACAAACACCCACGACACGAAGTGACCAGCTGGAGAAGGAGAAAGTTGTTACCGCGATGCGGTAGCGTAATTAACTGCAGGGGCTTGCGCCTGCCGGGAAGAGCGTCCCCACAATCAAAAACCCCTCAAGCGAGGGGGAATCTGACGAAGTCTGCTACATCGGCCGCATCCGTCTAAACCTCCGATACTCGGTGCCATAAATCAACTTGGCATCTTCGGAGAGGTGGACGGATAGCACCTATTAGCATCTGCCCCGAACCTCAGGCGAGACGTCCCGCGTCCCGGCCGCCGTTCGGAGGGGAACAGATTCTGGCACGCCCGGTGGGACCTCTTCCTCTTTCCACTCCACACTTCGTGTGTCGTGATTCGCGAACCAATCACGGTTCGCTAATGGTTGCCCTTGGGTTTTGAGATACTAAGACTTGGCGTTTTGCTTATTGCAGAAAGCAAAGGATCGATGGCTTCTACTTCTGCGAAATGCTCCAACTGCTCGGACTGCAATTGCGACCAACGCTCTGCCTCGCCAGGAGGTATAACCTACGGACCCCAAGCCGCTTCATTATTCACAATACCGGTGGACCAGGTGACTCAGGCCACTATCGGATTGTTCTTTGGGACTATGCTCCCACCGACAAGCTTTACGGCGCCGGTGCTGACAAAGGAAGCTCCCAAGAAGTCGGTCTTTGATCGTCTTACCCCTGCTGCGGCTCCTCTCAACGGGTCGCCCAACATCAGTGCCTCGGTCTTCTCTAGATTGGGCCAGAAATCCTGTGGACCCATCATGGGGCCTACAATCCCAGAGAAGGCTGCTTCTAAGAAAGTGACCGGTCCTGCTCCTGAAGTCGCCAAGGCGGCTTCCCCGGCCAAAAAGTCGGTCTTTACAAGATTGACGACTTCAGCTCCCGCTCCTGCTACCCAAAGGACATCGGTCTTTAACAGGCTAACACCAGCAACGACCCCCCACCTACACAGGGGGCAAGACGAAGCCATTCTCACCGCTGAACCAACGCCGTCCGCTCGACACGCTTGACGTCGCCATTGGCGCCGAGTAAGGAAGGCTGGGGGCAACTCCCCCTCTGGGCTAACTCCATCAGCCCCGATGGCGGAAGTTAATGCTGCTGTTCCAACGGGGAACAGCTTCGAGATGCTAAATAAGGTGCGAAGGAATTCTCCTACTGCGGTGCTAAAGAGGTCTCCTCCCCCACTAAAAAAGGTTGTGGAGATAAAGTCAGAGCAGCCCCGATCCCCTCAACGGCTGTCTTCCAAAATCTATAAGGTTTGGCGGCAGGCCCGAGATTCGATGATCGATCCAAACTTCTCCCGCCAGCACAAGAAGCTGAAAATCCAATCGGAAGCCGGTCACCAGGCTAAACCACGAAAGGCTGTCTGGACGCCCACCTCAACGGCCCCCTCAACCTCCACTGCTCATGAAAGGAGGAAACCAGAGAAGATCCCTCAGCCTGCAACGACAGCCAAAGGCACTAAGCCCAGACGCCCTAAGTCTGAGGGCATGATGGTCCACACCGTATACATGGCGTCAGGAAAAGAAGACAGCCGTGCGTCTACAGGTCATAGACCGCTCACACGGTCGGTGACCAAAGCTCAGGAGCAACAGCAAAAGCTCCAGGAAATGATGAATGCTATGGCCGCACTTACCGGGCCAAAAGAAAACCCAGAAACGTCTTCGGACGAACGCCAGGAGGAAGAAACCGACGCCGAATTCCTTCGCCGAATATTGGAGAAGAAGGACAAAGAGGCTGCTGAACAAGCAGCCAACATACAGCGTATGGGCCTCCTCTTCCAAGATATGATAGGAATGATGATCCAACAGGATCCACCCGCTGAGGATCCCCCGATCGTCCTTGAAGATGACATGGGAGAAACGTCAAATCCACCACCGGCCCTCTCAACGGCCAAGGAGGAGACAATCTCTAAGGCTGACTTGGTCGACTATATAGCCCAGCAAATCCGGGTTCATCATGCGACTGAGGCAGCTGGTCAAGTCGTAAAGACGGGGCGGCCATATCCAAGCTGGTACGACCAAATCAAGTACCCACCGGGTTACACAATTCCCAAGTTCCATATTTACAAGGGGACCGGCAATCCCCACCAACATGTCGCCCAGTTCAGGGCCCTTTGCGGTAACACCGGCGGAGATGATAAACTGTTGCTTCGTCAGTTCGTGGGCAGCTTATCAGAAACAGCGTTCGAATGGTATTCGGAACTCCCGAACGATTCTATCAAGACGTTCGCTGAAATGGAGTTACTATTCACTCAGCGATTCGCAAGCGCCAGCGAACGCACTCCAATAACGGCACTAATTAACGCCAGGGTAAAACCAGGCGAAACTTGGGTCCAGTATGCTATACGCTGGCGGAATTTGTGGTCGAAATGCGAGCAACGCATTGAGGAAGCGCCCGCGGTGGGCATGTTTGTGGGAACCCTAGACCCTCACGCCACTATCTCCCAGTTTATGATGTTCTTTAAGCCAACCACATTCCAGGCTTTAATCGACAAGTTGGCTCAGATGAACCAAATGGGTCATAGACCGTCTCCCCCGAAGCCAGAACCTCGGAATGACAAGGGTAAAGGAAAGGCCACCTTCGTCGCGAATGCCCAGCAGCAACCCAATGCCCCAAAGCTGACGGATCAACTGGAAGAAAGACGCCGGTATTATAATGAGAAGATGAAGCGTCCCTACTCGTTCCCACGGGACAAGATGAAACGGCTATTCGAACTGGCAGTACGCAACAGACTTATAAACCTGCCAAATCCAAGGCGACCGCCACAACCCACTGAGGTGAACAACCCCAACTATTGCCCTTACCATCAAACGGTAAGCCATCCGATTGAGGATTGCTTCGTCTTCAAAGGATGGATTGAAGATCAATACCTCCAGGGAAAGTTTGCGCTGTCCGAAAAGTGGAAGGTGAACCCGCCACAGCCGCATACTCCTAAGAAGACGGACGCACCGGGGGCGACTTGTTCCTTTATTGAAGAAGCTCCATGGGAAATCGTGCTATCAGCTAAAACCAAAAGGATGTTGAGTGACCTTCATGCGTGCCCGGCGGTTGAATGGAAGAACCCGCTTGAACCTCAAATCATCGAAGGGATGTTGAAGCCGCGCCCAACTACAAAGATTCGTGGGTGATGGCCCAAGTACTCACACCCAACCGTCAGAATCTTCGAAGAAAAAGAAGAGGAAATCCAAAAGGCCCGTGAAGCCTGGAAACAAGCGCACGGATTTGCAGAAACAGATTGACGCGCTGGAGAAGTACAATCAAAAGGCACGGACTCCCGTCACACTGCAAGAGTTCCTCAACCACGTCTTTCAGAAGGAAGATGAGGAAGAGAGCTCATCGGATGAATCCGAGGGACATGTGGCGAGTTGTCATGTGATTTCCCACTCGGAAGATGAGAAAACTCCTGGCACCGAGAAACTGGGGGCACACCCTGAGCCAGGACTTGTGTGGCCAACAGATGAAATGATCGACGCCTTTCTGGACGAGATTCGTCTAAAGAGTAAAGCAGATCAGGAGCGTGAGATGGCCGCATCCGAAGGAGCCGAACGCAGGCGACTAAATGAAAGAGTTGAAGTACTCCCGCCAGATCGAAAGGCATCCGAGGCAGACAAGAAGATATTCAAGACGAGGAAACGGTTTGCCAAAGCCATGTCGATAGGAATGAAGCTACCACCCTCGGAAGAAAACACACTCAATGGGGTGGAGAGGCACCCTGATTATTGCGCATATCATCGGAAAATTTCACACCCCACGGAGGAGTGCGACGCCTTTAAGATATGGTGGCAAGGTTATGTTGCTCATCGGCAACATTTTAAGCGCATGAAACGCAAGACTCGTCGAGAACAAAGAAGTACTGCCGACGAGCACAACAGGACCACTGGCAACTGTTACATGGTTAACGCCGGAGGGTCATAAGTTCTCACCTTTGGGAGCGACTCCGATGAAGAAATGGCTCTGGGCCCTCTCTTTAAAGAATCCGTTTTAGGGAAAGAGGAGAAATCGGAGGCCTGTGAGAACATTCAGCTGCGCAATCGCACACTCCCAGAAAAGAATCTCGGGCCCGCGAGTAGAAAAGATAAGGGAAAGGAAAATATCACTGAAGATATCACTTTAGATGACCAAGTCATGAAAGAGCTGGCTGCCAAAGACCCTCCTAGGAAGGGTAAGGTGGACTATAACATCCTAGCGCACCTAAGGAAGCTACCTTCTCAGCTTAGCATTCTCGATGCCCTCCTATTATCAAAAGAAGCGCGAGACTCACTAATTAAGGCGTTACAAGAACTTGAGCAATTCCAAGCCTTCCTCGCCACTGAAAGGATGAAGGATGAATTGGAGGAAGTGCACACGGCCGACATCACTTTCGGTGACGAAGACCTCCTTCTCGGGACGTGCGACCACAACCGTCCCCTATATGTCTCTGGATACTGCCATGATATCAAGATAGGCAAGATCCTGGTGGATAATGGATCCTCCGTCAATCTCCTTAATATTCGGGTGTTGAAGGAAATCTGCATGAGTGTGCAACACCTCGCTCGTGACAAAATTACTATCTCCGGTTTCGATTCACAATCGTCACGGACTCTCGGATTCGTGATACTAACATTACGCTTTGGACTCCTCGTCACAGACATCAAATTCCATGTCATTGACGCCAAGACCTGCTACAACGCCTTGCTCGGTCGTCCTTGGCTACACGAGTACAACATCATCCCTTCTACACAACATCAGTGTATGAAGTACTTTAAGGATGGTTTCGAGTACACCGTAACAGGTGAGTTGAACCCATTTTCCGTGAACGAAGTCCGCAAATACGAAGATGCGAAGTACTTTTTGCCAGATTTCGAGGATACAGAAAGGTGTTGCAACCCGGAGAACAAAGCCGCCGCCACCATCCCTGTTTTCGGGAGCAATACCGAAGAAGAAGAAGAGATAGTTTATGCTGGGCCATCTCAACGCAACAACCCGGGGACGCCCGCCCCCATGTTGGTCTTCGGAAGTGACTCGGAAGATGAGGTTAATGCCGTGTTCTCCAATCGGCTGTCAATACAAGCACCCCCTAGCGATGATCAGAGTTTGCAAATCACCATGGTGCCGCGGGAACACTACAAGGATCTCGACACACTTCAAGCTCACAATGTGCAGGACCTGCAAACATTTTACGTCCCTCCCAGGCAAAGGGGTGAGAAGTTAATTCTATTCTACCGATCCTCAGAGTCGAAAATAGAGAAAGAGATCTGGCATGGCACGGATGTTACACTCGACAGGCTCCAACCTATCCGTTTGCCCAGATACTACACAAATGGACTAAAGAGGCTATTGAAGTGCCAAGGAGTACCCTTAAAACAGACTGTTCGACAAGCTCGGTTCTACAACAGGATTTGGGATGTCCCTGAGACCCAACGCAAATTGCCCAACGGGAAAATGGAAACACTTGGGCTTGGATACGCGAGAACCGGAAAACGAGAACGGTCCCACAGTAGCTACGCCATATATACTTTTGATGAAGAAGAGGACGCCCCGTCAGGAAATGCCAACCCCTCATCAAAACTAGATCCCGCGATTGAAATGCCGAGTCCGTCGTTTGAAGAACGAATGGACAAGCCTATCAGGAAAGTGGGTCAAAAAGCTCGGGAAGACCACAACCGCGAGATGGCCATCTACGAGAAGGCCAGGACGCAACGTCTATTTCAACGGGCTGCAAAAGACAAAGATGCTCATCCTTGTCAACCCGTTGTACGAAAGGCCCGACGCAGAGACGGAAATAAATCAAGAAGCGGAGAGAGGAGCCGACAACAACGATGCAGGATTAGAGAGTCACGTGAGCGGGCATTGCGCGGTCTGGATTTGTCCCTCGCGAAGAAGAAGAGTCGAGCGTATTCCTTCCCTCGAGACAAGACGGAGAAGTTACTCAAGCTCACTATAAAACATCAAATGATCGCGCTTCCAGAGTCTAGACACCCTGAGCAAGCTAACAGGACTTCTCATCTGAGCTATTGCTCTTATCACCGAGCCATAGGACATCTTACCGAAGACTGCTTCACCTTCAAGAACTGGGTCGAGGACCAGTACCAACAGGGCAGATTCGCTTTGTCCAACGGCTGGAGGGTAACGCCGCCACAAAAGCACGAACCCAAAGCCGCAAGAGCAGAACCGGATCCACCTCAGTCCTGGAAGCGGATTCGCACCTGTTATACGATTACGATATTAAAAGAAGAGCCCGAGAACATGGATGACCTTCCCTGGTGCTTTGAGAACAGCGATGATGAGGTGGTCTCAGAATTTCCGCCAGCTCCGAAAGAACTGGAAGATGGCATACATACTACTGCAGATAACCTCAAGAAGATTGAGCTGGGATCGGCAGATGATCCGCGACCGACATTCGTCAGCGAGCTGCTATCTGAAGAAAGGGTGGCCGCATTAAAGAACGTGCTTCTACAGCATAAAGACTGCTTCGCGTGGAACTATTCCGAGATGCCAGGATTAGATCCGGAGATTGCTGTGCATAAATTAGCAATATCCCCAGATATCAAGCCAGTCAAGCAGGCGCCAAGAAGGATGCGACTCGAGCTTGAAATGAGAATCAACGCCGAAGTCAAGAAGCTGATCGATTCTGGATTTATCCAAGAAGTCCAGTATCCCGACTGGATCGCCAATATCGTCCCGGTAATGAAGAAGAATGGGACGGTACGCATATGCGTGGATTTCAGGGATCTCAATAAAGCCTGTCCAAAGGACGATTTCCCAGTACCAGTAACCGAGCTAATGATAGATAACACGTTCACTCACGAGGTTTTCTCCTTTATGGACGGTTCGTCAGGATACAATCAGATAAAGATGCATCCCGAAGACCAGAAGCATACCGCTTTCCGGACCCCTTTGGGTATATTCTGCTACAGGGTTATGCCCTTTGGTCTAAAGAACGCCGGCGCTACCTATCAAAGGGCCATGACAAAAATCTTCGACGACCTCATACATGACATCGTCGAGTGCTATATCGATGACCTTGTAATAAAGAGCACGTCATACGAAGAGCATTTAAAGCATCTGGAGACTGTATTTCAACGCCTTCGGCAATATAATTTGAAGATGAATCCCCTCAAATGCGCGTTTGGAGTCTCCTCGGGTAAATTCCTGGGATTCATCATCCGACATCGAGGTATCGAAATAGATCCATCTAAGATCAAGGCGATCATGGAAATGCCTACGCCAAAAACCCTCAAACAGTTGCGGTCTCTCCAAGGGAAGCTCGCATACATTCGGCGATTTATCGCCAATCTTTCAGGCAAATGCCGTCCTTACAGCCACCTGATGAAGAAGGGAACTCCATTCGTTTGGGATCACAAATGCCAAGGTGCACTAGACGAGATCAAGCAGTACCTGCAGAACCCTCCGGTGTTGGCTGTGCCGGTCAAGGGAAAACCCCTCATTCTTTATACAACCGCCCTCGAAGGTTCCTTAGGCGCATTATGGGCACAAGAGAACGATCAAGGGAAAGAGAGAGCACTCTACTACTTAAATCGAGTTCTGCTGGGGGCAGAAAACAACTACTCGCCCATTGAAAAACACTGCTTGGCGTTAATCTTCGCGATAACAAAACTCAGACACTATGCGTTGGCGCACGAAGTCCGTCTCATCTCGAAGGTGGACCCTCTTAAATATTTGATGTCGAAGGCTATACTGACGGGTCGACTCGCTAAATGGGCTCTACTCCTGATGGAGTTCTCAATAATGTATCGACCTCTTAAGGCAGTGAAAGGTCAGGCCATTGCTGACTTCCTCGCTGAGCATCCAGTACCTGCCGGTTCTCCTCTGAACTGCGATTTGCCGGACGAACATGTATTCGACGCGATCGGCGGCGGTGATACCCGATGGGAACTCTATTTTGACGGGGCATCTTCCATGAAGAAGCGCAAACTATGTACCCCCATAATCAAATCGGGAGTAGGTCTCATCTTCGTAACCCCACAAGGAGGGATAATGCGCTTTGCTTTCTCCTTAACGGAATCGAGGACGAACAATGAAGCCGAATACGAAGCTTTGATAGCGGGCCTCGAGATCGCTATTAACATGGGAATTGAAGACCTCTCTATATACGGGGATTCCCAATTGGTTGTTAGTCAAGTAAATGGTGACTACCAAACGTGCAAACCGGAGTTGGTGAAATATGGCGAAAAGGTGCAACAACTATTGACCCAAATTCCCTCCTACACTTTGGAAAGTATACCACGTGCGGAAAATAGCAAAGCAGACGCGTTAGCTAAGCTCGCTAAAGAACTGGCTGACGAGAACCTCGATGACGTCAGAATTGTGGTACAAAGCCGTCGAGTGCTCGCCCCGGCAGAAATATCTCCGGAATTATACGAAGAAAAGGGGGCGACTGAGCAGACGACCCTACAAATAAAAGACCATGAGAAGGCCGAGGACTGGAGGGAAGTCTTCATAGACTACTTTAAGTCCCACCGAATGCCCGAAGAAGCGTCCTCAAGACATCAGCTCATGAAACGAGCTCTATTTTTTGCTTTTGTCAACGACACTCTATACAAGAGATCGTTTGATTCTCTGTGGCCGAGATGCTTAGGACCTGACGAAGAAGAAAGAGTCGTTCAGGAAGTTCACGACGGACTCTGCGGTTCTCACCAGGCAGGCCCGAAAATGAAATTGAAGATCAAACGGATGGGCTATTATTGGCCCACGATGGTCCAAGACTGCCTCGAGTATGCGAAGCGATGCCACTCGTGCCAGATTCATGGAGACTTTATCCACCAACATCCGAACCCACTACTCCCAACGGTGGCTAGCTGGCCATTCGAAATGTGGGGGACTGACATAGTCGGCCCCATCGAGCCAGCAACGTCCCGGGGACATCGTTTCATCCTGGCGACAACTGATTACTTTTCCAAATGGGCAGAAGCAGTACCGCTGAGGGAAGTGAAGACGGAGAATATCCTCCACTTCTTCAAGACGCACGTCATCTATCGGTTTGGAACCCCACGGCGGATTATCTCCGATAATGGGCCAGCCTACAGAAGCCATAAGATTAGCCGCTTCGCGCAGCAGCACAATATAGACTAGAGATATTCTTCAGTTTACAATCCACGAGCTAACGGTCTGGCCGAGGCCTTCAATAAGACCTTGGCGAAGATCATAAAAAAGAAGGTGTCCCGAAATAAGAAAGACTGGCACGAGAGGCTGCAAGAGGCCCTTTGGGCCTATCGAACTACATTCAAGACGGCCACGAACACAACGCCGTATGCGTTGGTATTTGGGATGGAAGCAGTGCTCCCCCTCGAGATAGAGTTACCCTCTCTACGAGTGGCAGTCCACTACGAGCTGACAGACGAAGAAAATGCTCACCTTCGGCTTGAGGAGCTCGATGCCCTCGACGAAACCCGGCTCATAGCGCAACAAAATCTGGAAGCTTATAAAGCAAAGATGACGCGCTCATATGAAAGATTGACCCGACCGAGGACATTCCGCCAAGGCGAACTCGTGTTAGTGGTCAAAAAGCCTATGATCCCCAATCGAGCCAAGCGGGGAAAATTCGAGCCAAACTATGAAGGCCCATACATCATAGATAAAGTCTACCAGGGTGGGGCCTATCTACTCATGGACATGCACGGTGAAAGGACTTTCAGGCTAATAAACGGTCGCTTCCTAAAGAGATACTACGCTTAATGAGCCACGGCCTAGGTCAATGATAGATGACGAGGACTATGTCCGCTCGCTATCTTCCTAAGCTCGAGCTTTATAAGCGGTAGCCGGCCTTCTCCATGTCGGACCGAAATGTCCTTAAACTAATAACGGACCGAAATGTCCTTAAACTAATAACGGACCGAAATTTCCTTAAACTAACGACGGACCGAAACGTCCCTAAACTACTACCGCAGCATCCTTAGGCTGAAAAAAAAGGGAGAAAAAGAAAAAAGAAAAAAGAAAAAAGAAAAAACAAAAAAAAACGGTATGTCCATAAGCAAAATGGGCACGGATGAAAACCCGAAAGGCCTCCGTGAGTAAAAACAGCAGGGCTACCGGCGAGTGTTCGTGAAAACCCGAAAGGGCACGACCTTGTAAAAAAAAAAAGAAAGAGAAAAAGAATAAAAAAACGGTATGTCCATAAGCAAAATGGGCACGGACGAAAACCCGAAAGGGCTCCGTGAGTAAAAACAGCAGGGCTACCGGCGAGCGTTTGTGAAAACCCGAAAGGGCGCAAACTCGTTAAGAGACACTTATAGGGTCCTCTCGACCTTGTAAGGAGAAAACACCCGCGTGGGATCCTTACGACTCACAAAGGAGCAACACACTTAGGGATCCCCACGATTCCTAAGGAGAAAATACACTTGTGAGATCCTCACGACTCGTAAGGAGAACTCTCTTATAGGACCCTCACGGCTCATAAGATTTGAAAGTCTTAAGTTACAGAAATCTTAACCTGTTCTTAAGCAACCCCCACAACCTCCGATATGGCCCTACAAGCGGCTCAATACTGACCCTTGTATACAATCCACGGGCGCGAATAAACATTTTCCTAACCAGGTCCCACTCGTGACTGGGGATATGTCCATACGGTGAACAACCCTTGTAAGTCCTCTCGACTTATAAGGAGAAAACCCTTTTGTAAGATCCTTACGACTTACAGGGGAACATACACTTAGGAATCCTCACGATCCCTAAGGAGAAAACACATCTACGAGATCCTTACGACTTGTAGGGAGAAATATCTTTGTGAGACCCTTACGGCTCATGAAGTCAAAAGCCTTGGTCGATAGGACCCTTAACCCTGTTTACTAAGCCACCTTTGTTCGATATCGACAAAGGCAAATGATGATTCGCTCCTGGCAACATCCCAGTTGCAGCGGTGCTGATGCCGAAATCGGTGTCTAAAATCCAAGCTTGCGGCGAAAAAGCTAGCAAGCCACATATGCATACGAAATAGCCGAAATGATGGGGCAACTTGCAATAAAAAGCAGCAAGTAAAAATGTATGCATGAAAAATAGCCGAAATGATGGGGCAACTCGCAATAAAAAACAGCGAGTGAAAATGGAAAAAATAGCCGAAATGATTGGGCAACGCGAAAAATCGCCGAAATGATAGGGCAATCGCGACCTCCGCGATATAAAAGCTGAAATGATAAAGCATCGCGGAAAAAGAAATAAAATAAAAAAAGGGTTTCAATTTATGCTCTACAGGTGATGTTCCATCACACCCTGTACACAATCCAAGAGCGTAAACAAAAAGGGGATCATACTTCTCCCCCAGGTTTCACCAAAGAAAGAAGCTAAATCTCAACGGGTCACAAGCGACCTAGAGATCATCCCAACACTCGTCTCGTAACGACAGACACAACTTCAAGCTAAGCGGAACAGCGGCAACTCCCAGTTCCATGGCTCGGTGGTATACATATCGCCAGCAGTCAAACCTCCATCCTATGAAATGCGGATACAATCAGCAAAATTCCTGGTTACGTGGAACGCGGATAACGTCACTCTTTGACCCCGTGGAAAACGTCCAGAGCGGATCCTGGTCCTCGCAGAGCACGGCAGTGAACCTGTGTGAAGCATCCAGAGCGGAGCCTAGTCCTCGCCGAGCACAGCAGTGAACCCGTGTGAAGCATCTAGTGCAAAATTCCTGGTTACGTGGAACGCGGATAACGTCACTCTTTGACCCCGTGGAAAACGTCCAGAGCGGATCCTGGTCCTCGCAGAGCACGGCAGTGAACCCGTGTGAAGCATCCAGAGCGGAGCCTAGTCCTCGCCGAGCACGGCAGTGAACCCGTGTGAAGCATCTAGTGCAAAATTCCTGGTTACGTGGAACGCGGATAACGTCACTCTTTGACCCCATGGAAAACATCCAGAGCGGATTCTGGTCCTCGCAGAGCACGGCAGTGAACCCGTGTGAAGCATCCAGAGCGGAGCCTAGTCCTCACCGAGCACGGCAGTGAACCCGTGTGAAGCATCTAGTGCAAAATTCCTGGTTACGTGGAACGCGGATAACGTCACTCTTTGACCCCGTGGAAAACGTCCAGAGCGGATCCTGGTCCTCGCAGAGCACGGCAGTGAACCCGTGTGAAGTATCCAGAGTGGAGCCTAGTCCTCGCCGAGCACGGCAGTGAACCCGTGTGAAGCATCTAGTGCAAAATTCCTGGTTACGTGGAACGCAGATAACGTCACTTTTTGACCCCGCGGAAAACGCCCAGAGCGGAGCCTGGTCCTCGCCAAGCACGGCAGTGAACCCGTGTGAAGCATCCAGAGCAAACACCGGACCGTGGAGTCCTTAAAATCTACGGACTATGATGTCCTTAACCTCGACCGTGATGTCTTAAAACTAACGATCAACTACCTCGATTCCCTACGGATTCTGCCTTGGTTTAAGGGTACATCTCTTCATTCCTTTGATACCTGGCGTTGTAATTCCTCAACGTCTTCAAAGAGGTGACGGGTCCCTGCAACCAAACATCGGACTGTGGAGTCCCTAAATCCACGGACTATGAGGTCCTTAACCTTGACCGTGATGTCTTAAAACTAACATCGGACTGTGGAGTCCCTAAATCCACGGACTATGAGGTCCTTAACCTTAACCGCGATGTCTTTAAACTACGATGCCTTGGGAAACCCCTGACTCCGTGAAACACGGATGAGGGCGACCACATCCAGCACTTGCAGGTTCTCACGACCTGTAAGGAAGAAAAACTCTCTTGTGAAGTCCTTACGACTCTCAAGGGACAACCCGCTTAAGAATCCTCACGATTCTTAAGAAGAACTTACACCTATGGGATCCTCTCGACCCATGGGGAAAAAAACTCTTTATGAGACCCTCGTGGCTCATAAAGTGCAAAAGTCTTAGGAAGCAGATCTTAACCCTGAATCCTAAGCTATCACTGCCCTGCAAGGAGATCAAGATAAATTGTCCTCAAACGCATTCAATGAAAGGGGACACACCATTGAGAAGAAAAATGTATCTTTTATTCATAAACCAAAATGGATACAAAGTACAATTCATGAAAGAAACAAAAAAGAAAGATACTCTCATTCATGAGTATGTACAAAAAAAAAGGAGAAAAGATACAAGTCTTCAAGCCGGCGGGCGGTGCAGTAATTTTACCAGCTCATCGTTCTGTTGCTGAGCCACGGCTTCATGACGCAAGATCTCCAGAAGACGAGCCTCCGCCTGAGCTTGCTGAGCTTGATACGAAGCAAGCCGAGCTTCGAGCTCTTTCTCGGTGGCTTTATGAGCCTCGACCCTCTCACGAGTGAACATGACAGCTTTATCGAGAGCCACCACCTCCCTGATAGACTCTTGAGGCACTCGCCAGAGTTTGTACGCTTTGTTGGCCTAAGACTCGCCTGAAGCTCGCTCAGCGCCTTAGAAGCCAGCTCCCTCTCCGAGAATTTACGGCCGAACCCCTTTTCTCGCGCGACAATATGTTCGCCACGCATCGCCCTATCAGGCCATGTAAGCTCACTTTCGCGACCGCAACCTTGGAAACGAGACATACACGCTCAAGACCATATAAATGGGCTTCCGGTCGACGGCAATAGGCGATCTAAAAACACGCTCACATAACCTGGTATGAAAAGCAACGAGAAACTTTCCGATGATCATCCTATCGGGCATGTGTTCGCAATCATATGAGCATCCGAAAAAAGGAATAAAATTCGAAGCTTTAATGCGCATGCGACATGACAACAGTGTTGATAATTGAAGGAAGTTTTCATAAAAGGAACACAAAACTTATTCATGCAAGCGAAAAACATGCATACGAGTACCGAGCCTACACGGAAGTTCAACATAAAGCATACAAAAAAAGGGACTAATTTAAATATTCTACGCTAGCGGGAAAAGGTCACCAAATAAGGGATCAGTAGCACAAGGGTTAACAAAGCAAAGAACAAAATTCTCCATCTCTCCCTCCGCTCTCTCCAGCACATTAAAGCGGCGGTTCTCGCGAGGAGTCGCTCCCCATCGATTGGTGCCATGTTCGTCCGCGAAAGCAAACATAATAGCTCGCCGGGCCCTTATTTGGCTCAACAGGTGAATCGAGCAGTCCTTCAAAGCCTGAGTAATCAGGCACGCTTCGTGAAAACCCTCGAGCTTCTCTTCAGCCGCATCAAGCATCGCCAGGGTCATCTCTACCGGGTGAGGAGGAATGTCGGCAAGCACGGCCGTGAGGATCATCCGGAGCCAGAGGGAACCCATTGGGAGGGGAGACCCCCTACGGATCGAGAGTTCATACATCGCCGAGTCGTATTCATCATCGGTAAGGAGTGGATCCACCAACCGGGCGGCAAAGCGGGGGATCATCTCCTCGATAGGAACTTCCCATGGCTGCCGACGAGCGTGTGGACGGTTGCAGGCCATGGCACTTAGCTGTTCTCGAATTAAATCGCGTTAAAATGGGAATAAAAGTTCTCTGTGAAGAGAAAAGGAAAGCCACTGCCTCAGATATAAAAGGGTGCATTAAGTGCTGTGCGCGGAAAATCTTGCATGATGAAGCTATTTCCAAGGCCCAAAAAAGGAAAGGCATCGAAAATCAGGGAGATGGAACTATTTCCAAGGCCCTTTTTCTGCATCTGATATTGTGCACTGAAAATATGGCATGGGAAAATTTTGTGAACAACCCCATCAAGGGACCCCCACGTGCAGAACACGTAAGGCCCAAACTTGATGTGCACTAAAAAAAAATGGAGTAGCACCCTGCATATTAAAAGCATCAACAACAACAATAGCAAAATGATGAAATCCCAGAGAAAGGCATGCAAGCAGGGAAAGACATAATAAAACTTGTCACTCATACTTCAAGAAGTTCATACAAAATAAAGAGGACACGTTTACAATGGTAAGACTTCAGACGCGGGGCATGGGTTGAGAAACTCAAGATTAACTTTGTCCAAGATTCTCCAAGCATGTCGAACCTCCCGAGTATGCTTCCTTTCGCGATCGCAAGCGTCGGGGTCCTCACGAATATCCTCCACCCTCCGATAGGCGGCAAGTATGGCTGACTGCTGAAAGGCTTGGTGCAAGAGATCAATAATGTGATCTCGCCTCCTCTTTGAGATCAAGCCCATCAGGTACACCGAATGTACCTTATCCTCAGCAGTGTCCAAGGCCCTGAGCGGTATGCCGGTGCAAAAGAGAGGAAGTGCCTCCCGGATCGCCAGCACGATCAGCCTTAGAAGAGAAGAGCGACGGGGGAGTAGCCGATGGTTGTACTCGTCAAAGCGGCTCATGATCTCGGCACACTGAGCATCGGTGAACTCCTGGTTCTGACTGCGGCCCAGTGCACGAATATTCCCATAGGAAATAATCTCGTCAAGACCATACAGATGGGCATCCATGATACCTGAAATAAAGGTCATGAGACATCATTACAAAGCTCCTGTTGCATTAATTGCAGAAGGACAACCTCGGGTCGAGAGCCCCCAAGAAGCCTCCGTGTGAAGAAACTGAGTTCTTCATTGGAATTAAATTCCTTACTAAGAAAAGGGAATTAAATTCCCAGAAATTTTTTTGGATGAAATTAAATTCCATGGAGTTGAAACGCCATCATCATCTTCCTAAGGATCATCTAAACCCTAAGAGATCTACTGTTGGAGGTTAAGTGGTCTCATATTTTGGTTAGAGAACTTGAAGAAAAATGGGTTCTTTGTGAAACCCTTGATATGGATTTAAAATCCAGAGAGTTTTGTCAAAATGAAGGTGCTTCGATCACCATTACCTGAGGAGGAAGAGTCCTTTTAAACAGAGTTAAACTCTGAAAATGTTTCAAGGCAGAGAACTAAGCTCTGGAAGAAGAGAATTAAATTCTCAGAAAAAGTTCTCAAAGGAAGGAGATGAGCAAAGTGAAGGCTCTTCGGAAGGGACATGAACATTTATAGGGTGTGATGGAGACGTTTCATCTTCCCAAATCCTTAAAGGAATCCAACGGTCGCAAAAGGTGACAGCGTTGCACTCACGTGCGGACACGTGAGAACAACGCTGTGGAGGCATTTGTTTCCTGATTTAAAATCATGAAAGCCCACGGAAGAGGCTTCAGAAAAGAGTCACGTGCTTACACGTGACCAGCAGTCACGTGTTGGCACGTGACATCTAAAAGCATCGGCAAGGCGAATTCAGCTTCCCGACTGCATCAAGGAAAAGGGCTTCAGAAGAGGTCACGTGCTCCCACGTGACCAGGGTCACGTGTTGGCACGTGATACTCAAAAGCAGCAGAATTGTTCTCCGGTTAAATCAAGAAAAAGAGTCTAGACGAGGGTCACGTGCTCACACGTGACCAGGGGTCACGTGATGGCACGTGACGGTTAAGCAGCAACCAGAAGATAGAGCGCAAAAAGAAAGAAGAAGGCTCGTTCCAAGGAGGTCACGTGCCCACACGTGACCAAGGGTCACGTGGCCACACGTGACCGACTTCAAAGCCTATTTGTTAACAGAATTAAATTCTGAGAAAAGACCTCTCAAATATTTCCAAAAGCAACCGATTGAATTAAAGATGATTAAATATCATCTATCTATGGGAAAATCTCGAATTTGGAAAGATTTCCCCGTAAAATCTAACTAAAATAACAGAGGAGAATCTCTGGATTTAAAATCCAATGGTGAGTAAAATTCACCTAATAATCCAAAGGTCCAAAACGAATGATGGATACAAATCAAATCTCCTAATGAAAGATCCACCAAAACTAATTGACTCGGCTGCTTCTCCTATAAATAGAAGCCAAGAGACACAAAAAAAAAAGATATAGGCAGAGGGAAGAAAAGAGAGAGAGCCTTGATACTTTAGAGGAATTTGGATCTTCTGCAAAAGAAAACCCTAGGTAAGAAAGGGAAGGTTTCATTGAAAGAAAAGAGAATTTAATTCTCAACAGAGTTTGACTCTGATATAAAACAGAAGGACATATTTCTTCTCTCTTTGATGGAGGATCTGTAAAGTGCACATCTCCCCTTGAGTTGAGAATTTAATTCTCAATGGGTTGAGATCCTGCCATGCAGATCCAAAGCATAGAGAGGGAATGGAAGCACGAGAATTTAATTCTCACAGAACTATATGAATTTAATTCCTTCAAAATAAAATTAGGGTTTGACCCTGTGTTATGGGAATTTAATTCCTTCAGAATGAAAAGAATCAGGGTTTAACCCTAGTTAAGAACTTAGCTCTGTTAAAACAACAAGAATTTAATTCCCTTAATCTTATTCCCCAGAATAATTCTCTAACAGAGAGTGGGGGTTTAATTCCTTAAAGCTTTTATTAGGGTTTAACCCTATTCAGTTCTTCACATATATGAGGAATTTAATTCCTACAGAAAATTCAGAGTTCAACTCTTCAAAAGGAACTAGGAATTTAATTCCTATGAAATTATTGTTAGGGTTCAACCCTACGAGGAATTTGATTCCTGGGAGGGATTAACAGATCTTCTAAGCAACTACAGAAAAGCAGGGTCACGTGTCACCACGTGACCCCCCCAAAAGATCTACAGAAAGCCCTTTGAGGCAGTGCATCACGTGCTCCACGTGACCCCCGAAACACAGAAAGAAAAAGCAAAAGAAATAAAGGCCTTGGGCGCTCTCACGTGCTCCCACGTGACCTCTTGGCTGATTCTTTAACAATCAGCGCACTAATCCTCCTCACGTGGCGGCACGTGATGCTCCAAAGAAAACATAAAAAGTGTCTAACGCTTATTTACAGAACGAAGAAAAGGAGATCTGGCTCCACATTTAGGGCGCCCTCACGTGTCACCACGTGACCCCTAATGAGCATTCTAACAAACAAGAGCGAGGGCCTTCATCACGTGCTCACACGTGATGGCCGCCAGAATTAAAAGAGTTAAACACTGATCTGCAGAATAAAATAAAGGGAATCAGGACGCTCTCACGTGTCCACACGTGACCCCTCTCTCCTTAGTGTTTAACACTAATCTGAAGACTTTGTCCTAAGTGTTTAACACTGATTTGCTTAGTGTTTAACACTAATTTGAAATCTCTGATTACCAGTGTTTAACACTGATTTGCTTTAGAGTTTAACACTAATTTGAAAGCCCTGTTGCTAGTGTTTAAACATTGATTATCTTTTAGTGTTTAACACTAACTTGCTAATCTTATTCCCAGTGTTCAACACTATTGGTCTTTAGTGTTTAACACTAGCTTTAGCCCAATTGGCTAAATTTCTAAAGGCAAAGCCTCTCCTTCAATGGACCAACAGAGGGCCAACATTTCAAACATAATTGGACTTAGCCCAAACTGGCCATAAGTCCTCAAATCATCTTGAACTGAGCACATCTGCTCTTTCAACCAACTCATTGGTTCAAGGGTACATCTCGGAACTCCTCTGATATTTTTCGTTGTAATCTTTCAACGTCTTCAGAGAGGTGACGGGTCCCGACAACCACACATCAACACGGACTGTGGGGTCCTTAAACTCATGGACTTATGCGTCCCTAAACCAAGGTACGGACTGTGGGGTCCTTAAACCCATGGACTTATGCGTCCTTAAACTACCAATGGACCTCCATGTACCTAAACTGGCAATGGACCACTATGTCCTTAAACTGGTATTGGACCACTATGTCCTTAAACTGGTATTGGACCACTATGTCCCTAAACTGGAACAATAGAGCCCCCAAATGCTCTTTTGTCGGATCTAAACGATCCCGTTAAGTCGATCTTAGTCCCAAACTGGACTAACGTATCCTTAACAACCGTTTAAGTTGATCTTAGCCTCAAATATGGCTAACGTATCCTTAAACCTTCAAACAGACTTTAGTCCCAAATTGGACTATAAATCCCCCAATCAACTTTGGTTCAAGGGTACATCTCTGAACTCCTCTGACACCTGTCGTTGTAATCCTTCAACGTCGTCAGAGAGGTGACGGGTCCAGACGACCATACATTCAATGGACCACCATGTCCCTAAACTGGAACAATCGAGCCTCCAAACGCTCTTTTGTCGGATCTAAACGATCCCGTTAAGTTGATCTTAGTCTCAAATCGGACTAACGTATCCTTAAACCAAAACCCCAAACCCAAATCTAAGAAAATACGGATTTGGACTAATCCACGTCCTACGGGCGACGACATAAATCAGTCTCCGTATACAATCCACGGGCAACCACAAACAAAACAAACACCCACGACACGAAGTGACCAGCTGGAGAAGGAGAAAGTTGTTACCGCGATGCGGTAGCGTAATTAACTGCAGGGGCTTGCGCCTGCAGGGAAGAGCGTCCCCACAATCAAAAACCCCTCAAGCGAGGGGGAATTTGACGAAGTCTGTTACATCGGCCGCATCCGTCTAAACCTCCGATACACGGTGCCATAAATCAACTTGGCATTTTCGGAGAGGTGGACGGATAGCACCTATTAGCATCTGTCCCGAACCTCAGGCGAGACGTCCCGCGTCCCGGCCGCCGTTCGGAAGGGAACAAGCGCTCTGGTGCGTTGCGCCAATTTTAGAGAGCAATGCTCTATCTTAAAAGCGCATAGCGCAAGTGGTTCTGGTGCTGACACGTGGCGCTCTCTGGGGGCTTGCGCCAACCGAGGAGCGCAACAGTGCAGTTTTGCAAGTGGAAGGCACTATTTCAATAACTTATCCAATTTTGGATTCAAGAATAAAAAGTGCAAGGCACTGTTATTATTTCTTTTTTTTTTATTGAAGATCATTGATCTTGTTCTTAGATCAGTGATCTATTCAGAAGAAATTCTTCTATTTTATAAAGGTTTTTACCTTTTTCTTGAATTTTCTTCAAAGTTCTTTCTATTTTGAAGTTCTTGATCTCTGACACTGTTTTTTTTTTTGAGTTGGGGTCTAGGGGTCTTTATATAGTGCCCATAGATTTGTTTGGTTTGTTAAAGAGATCATTCTCTGAGTGATTTGGGGAATTTTCCCCACCGTTGGATCTTTGATCCAAGGGCTTCTGTTTTACAGAAGGCAATCTTCTTATTTTAACAAGAACAGAAAGATATTTCTAGAATTTTAATTCTGTTTGGCGCAAACGCCCCAGCGCGTGACACGTGTCACACAGCGCAGAGCGCAGCGCAACTGCGCTGACATGTGTCGCGCAGCGCACAGCGCAGCGCGACTGCGTTTGCGCTGACACGTGTCGCGTAGCGCAGCGCTTGCGCAACTGAAGCGTTGCTTCCTTTAATTTTTGTTTTAAACAGAGCCTTGCTCTGATTGGGCGCGCTGCCTTGGGCGCTGCACTCCTTGCGCTGGCATGCCAGATTTTGACACGTGGCGCTCTGCGCGAAGCGTAGGGGATCTATAGCGTCGCCGCATTATTAGAAGTTACATTTTCAAAGTAGAGCCTTGCTCTGATTGGGGAAATCAGAAGCGTTGCTTCATTTCCTGTCTTGGAATTTGAACAGAGTTTTGCTCTGATTGGGGTAAACAAATGTCCCCCTCGCTGGTGCGCTTACGTGGCCCCAAATGTGAGCGCAACGGCCGCAGAATTCCAAGCGTTACGGCAACTTTTGGAAGCCGAAAGGACACTTGATGCCTATAAATAGGGCCTTTGGCCCTCTAAGATGATTTTCATCCCTTCATAAGCATTTTGCCCAGAGCCCTGCTCTTTCTGTTCAAGCACCTTTAAGAGTTAAAACTCTAGACAATTTTTAGGTAAAAATTAATTTGGATTAAATTAAATCAATTTTTAAGAGCCTTGCTCTCAATAGATCCCTGATCTAAAGAAGACCCATTTAGGGTTCCTCTTGGCAGAGCTTTGCTCTATAGGTCTGAAAGGATCTAAAGAGAACTAAAAGGAATTCTATTAAGGTTCCATTAATGGAGCTTTGCTCTCTAGAAGATTTTCCTTGTACTTTCTTAATTTGTTGATGGAGCTTTGCTCCTTCCAAATCATATAGAAGAACTCTTAAGAATTCTTCGTGGATCTTGGAAATTAAAGATGATATTTTTATATTATTATTATTATTATTATTATCTTCTCAGAGCAAAGCTCTCAATGTTTTTAGGGGATTTTCTTCAAATTCTCCTCATTACTGAATTTGATAGGTGTCACCCCTGTTCGCAGAGCATTGCTCTCGAGGAGTTTAACTCTCTGTGCTTGTTTTTAACAAGGATTCGCTTAATCCGTCTGTCTACTAATTATGTTAATCTTCTTTTACAGGAGCAATGGACGCCCATATGTACGACCTTGATGAAATCATCTCTTACGGAGACATCCGCCGACTCGGCCGTTCTCAGAACCGAGAATTTACCAACGCCGAGTGTGCCGAGATCATGAGTCGCTTCGACGCGTACAATGGTCAACTGCTTCCCCGACGCTCCTCTCTCCTGAAGATGATCGTGGGAGCCATTTGGGAAGCACTTCCCCTATTCTGTTCCGGCGCCGCTTGGGGCGTTGGATGTTGCTGAGGATAAGGTGCACTCGGTATATCTGATGCACTTAATCTCGAAGAGACGGTGAGATAATCTTGTCGATCTCCTGCACCAGGCTTTCCAACAGTCCGCCATACTCGCTACTTATCGGAGGGAGGAAGACATCAGGGGGGACCCCGACGCTTGTGCTCGCGAAAGAAAGCACACTAGGATGGTCCGCGACGCTTGGAAAGTCATAGATAGGGTTACTTTCGAGTTCCTCAATCCATGTCCTGGGTCCGAGGTTATACCATTGAAACCATTTCAAATAATGTTGTTATTTATTTCTTTATGATTGTAAGAACCCCTTCATGATATGAATGGAATTTTTTTATTTTAGCTTGTCTTATTCCTCGTTCTGAGTCTTTTGCACATGCATGAATGAGCGTGTCTCGAATGCTTGATCCATCGCCAATCAGATGTTCTTTCTGTCGCTCTCTTCTTTGCTTTATTATCCGCATATTACCTTAGCGAACATGGTTGACAGATAATAGAGTAAGCATCTTAGTTTCTTCAAGAGATAGTGATGGCTTAGGCCGCAGGTTCAGATCTGCTGCCTAAGACTTTTCAACTCTATGAGCCGTGAGGGTCTCATAGAGACTTTTCTCCCTACGGATCGAGAGGATCTTGTAGGTGGATTTTCTCCTTAGGAATCGTGAGGATCTCTAAGTGTGTTTTCTGTTATAAATCGTAAGGATCTTATAAGAGAATTTTCCCTCTTACGAGTCGAGAGGACCCGTAAGCGGTTGTTTCCCTCCTTGTCGAGATTCGAATTTGGAGAGTGAGACCCGTGAATAGTATGCAAGAGACCGTCTTAGACTGACTTGCAGGGTCTCATTGCTCAGGAAACAAGTTTTTTAGCCCCTGCTGCCTGAGGCTTTATCTTGCAAATTGAGACGAATCCGGAACTTCCCGCGGAGACACTGATTTCTCTGCGAGCCGACGCGAGTCAGGAGGCTCTCATCAAGGATGCTAGTTTCCCTGAATTGAGGAGTTTGCCAAGGACACTTGTTTCCCTGGTGTTGAAACGAATCGAGAATTTCCCGCGGAGACACTGGTTTCTCTGCGAGTCGACGCGAATCAGGATTTTCTTCGTCAAGGACACTTGTTTCCCTGAGTCGAAGGATTTTGCCGAAGACACTGGTTTCTTCGGAGTTGAGACGAATCAGGAATTTCCCGCGGAGACACTGGTTTCTCTGCGAGCCGACGCGAATCAGAAGGCTCTCATCAAGGACGCTGGTTTCCCTGAGTTGAGGTATTTGCCAAGGACACTTGTTTCCCTGGTGTTGAAACGAATCGAGAATTTCCCGCAGAGACACTGGTTTCTCTGCGAGTCGACGCGAATCAGGATTTTCTTCGTCAAGGACACTTGTTTCCCTGAGTCGAAGGATTTTGCCGAAGACACTGGTTTCTTCGGAGTTGAGACGAATCGGGAATTTCCCGCGGAGACACTGGTTTCTCTGCGAGCCGACGCGAATCAGGAGGCTCTCATCAAGGACGCTGGTTTCCCTGAGTTGAGGTATTTGCCAAGGACACTTGTTTCCCCGGTGTTGAAACGAATCGAGAATTTCCCGCGGAGACACTGGTTTCTCTGCGAGTCGACGCGAATCAGGATTTTCTTCGTCAAGGACACTTGTTTCCCTGAGTCGAAGGATTTTGCCGAAGACACTGGTTTCTTCGGAGTTGAGACGAATCGGGAATTTCCCGCGGAGACACTGGTTTCTCTGCGAGCCGACGCGAATCAGGAGACTCTCATCAAGGACGCTGGTTTCCCTGAGTTGAGGTATTTGCCAAGGACACTTGTTTCCCTGGTGTTGAAACGAATCGAGAATTTCCCGCGGAGACACTGGTTTCTCTGCGAGTCGACGCGAATCAGGATTTTCTTCGTCAAGGACACTTGTTTCCCTGAGTTGAAGGATTTTGCCGAAGACACTGGTTTCTTCGGGGTAGAGACGAATCGGGAATTTCTCACGGAGACACTGGTTTCTCTGCGAGCCGACGTGAATCAGGAGGCTCTCATCAAGGACGCTGGTTTCCCTAAGTTGAACTGATCTGTGGTGGTCTTTCAGGTTTTATATAAGTTACCGTCAAGACCGTGAAGCTAGGAATTTGATCTTCGCTTCGTTTGCTGGCACTGCGTCTGCTGTATTAAGACGAATGTCGCGGTTGTCTCTAAGCTGTTGGTGAACCATCGAGATTTGGCTTTGCTTTCTGGCGGAGCCTGCTGGGAGGGTGCGGTTCCGTCTTTGTTTGTGCCCTTGGATTGTATTCAGGGATCGATATGATCTTGACTGTAGGGCGAAAGTTATATATATATATTTTTTATTTCCGCGATGCTCTATCATTTCAGCTTTTATATCGCGAAGGTCGCGATTGCCCAATCATTTCAGCTATTTTTCGCGGCGCCCAATCATTTCGGTTGTTTATTTTATTTTTACTCGCTGCTTTTTATTGCGAGTTGCCCAATCATTTCGGCTATTTTGTATACATACGTTTTTACTTGCTGCTTTTTATTGCAAGTTGCCCCATCATTTCGGCTATTTCGTGTACATACGTTTTTACTTGCTGCTTTTTATTGCAAGTTCCCCCATCATTTCGGCTATTTCGTATGCATGTGCGGCCTACTGGCTTTTCGTCGTAAACCTGAAATTAGACACCGATTTTGGCATCAGCACCGCTGCAACTGGGATATTGTCAGGAGCGAATCATCATTTGCCTCCGTCGATGTCGAGCAAAGGTGGCTTAGCGAACAGGGTTAAGGTCCTGTCGACTAAGGCTTTTGACTTTATGAGCCGTAGGGGTCTCACAAAGGTATTTCTCCCTACAAGTCGTGACGATCTTGTAGGTGTATTTTCTCCTTAGGAATCGTGAGGATCCCTAAGTGTATGTTCCTCTGTAAGTCGTAAGGATCCTACAAGAGGGTTTTCTCCTGGTAAGTCGAGAGGACTTATAAGGGTTGTTTGTCATGCGTACATATCCCCAGCCACGGATGGGACTTGGTTAGGGAAATGTTTATTCGCGCCTGTGGATTGTATACAAGGGTCAGTACTGAGCCGCTTGTAGGGCAATATTCAAAAGTTGTGGGGGGTTTACTTAAGCACAGGTTTATGTCTCTGTAATTTAAGACTTTCAAATCTTATGAGCCGTGAGGGTCCCATAAGAGAGTTCTCCTTACGAGTCGTGAGGATCTCGCAAGTGTATTTTCTCCTTAGGAATCGTGAGGATCCCTAAGTGTGTTGCTCCCTTGTGAGTCGTAAGGATCTCACGCGGGTGGTTTCTCCTTACAAGGTCGAGAGGACCCTGCAAGTGTCTTTTAACGAGGTTGCGCCCTTTCGGGTTTTCACATACACTCGCCGGTAGCCCTGCTGTTTTTACTCATGGAGCCCTTTCGGGTTTTCATCCGTGCCCATTTTGCTTATGGACATACCGTTTTTTTTTCTCTTCTCTTTTTTTCTTTATTCTTTTTATTCTTTTTTCTAACGAGGTCGCGCCCTTTCGAGTTTTCACGAACACTCGCCGGTAGCCCTGCTGTTTTTACTCACGGAGCCCTTTCGGGTTTTCATCCGTGCCCATTTTGCTTATGGACATACCGTTTTTATTATATATATATATATATATTTATTCTTTTTTTTATCTCGTCAGCCTGAGGATACTGCGGTAGTAGTTTAAAGACGTTTCGGTAATTAGCTAGTTTTAGGACGTTTCGGTCCGTCGTTAGTTTAAGGACGTTTCGGTCCGTCATTAGTTTAAGGACGTTTCGGTCCGTCATTAGTTTAAGGACGTTTCGGTCCGCTAAGGAGAAGGCTGGCTACTGCTTATAGAGTTTGAGCTTAGGAAGATAGCGAGCGGACATAGTCGTTGTCATCTATCATTGACCTAAGCTGAAACTCATTAGGCGTAATATTTCTTCAGGAAACGGCCGTTTATTGGCCTGAAAGGCCTTTCACCGTGCATATCCATGAGCAGATAGGCTCCACCCTGGTAGAACTTGTCTATGATGTACGGGCCTTCATAGTTCGGCTCGAATTCCCCGCTTGGCGCGATTGGGAATCATAGGCCTTTTGACCACTAGCATGAGTTCGCCTTGGCGGAATGTCCTCGGCCGGGTTAATCTTTCATATGAGCGCGTCATCTTTGCTTTATAAGCCTCCAGATTTTGTTGCGCTATGAGCCGTGTTTCGTCAAGGGCATCAAGCTCCTCAAGCCGAAGGTGAGCATTTTCTTCGTCCGTTAGCTCGTAGTGGACTGCCACCTGTAGAGGAGGTAGCTCTATTTCGAGGGGGAGTACTGGTTTTGTACCGAATACCAACGCGTACGGCGTTGTGTTCGTGGCTGTCTTGAACGTAGTTCGATACGCCCAAAGAGCTTCCTGCAGTCTCTCGTGCCAGTCCTTCTTATTTCGGGACACCGTCTTCTTCACGATCTTTGTCAAGGTCTTGTTGTAGGCTTCAGCTAGACCGTTAGCTCGCGGGTTATAAACTGAGGAATATCTCCAGTCTATATTGTGTTGTTGCGCGAAGCGACTGACCTTGTGGCTTCTGTAGGCTGGCCCGTTATCGGAGATGATCCGTCGCGGAGTTCCAAACCGATATATGACGTGCGTCTTGAAGAAATGGAGGATATTCTCTGTCTTCACTTCCCTCAACGGTGCTGCTTCTGCCCATTTGGAGAAGTAGTCAGTCGTTGCCAAGATGAAACGATGTCCTCTGGACGATGCTGGTTCGATGGGACCGACTATGTCAGTTCCCCATATTTCGAACGGCCAGCTAGCCACCGTTGGATGTAGTGGATTTGGATGCTGGTGGATGAAGTCCCCGTGGATTTGGCACGAGTGGCATTGCTTCGCATATTCGAGGCAGTCTTGAATCATCATGGGCCAGTAGTAGCCCATCCGTTTTATTTTCAACTTCATCTTCGGGCCCGCTTGGTGAGAACCGCAGAGTCCGTCGTGAACTTCCTGAATAACTCTTTTCGCTTCGTCAGGTCTTAGGCATCTCAACCACAGAGAATCAAACGATCTCTTGTACAGAGTATCATTAACGAAGGCGAAAGACAGAGCTCGTTTCATAAGCTGATGTCTCGACGACGCATCTTCGGGCATTCGATGGGACTTAAAGTAGTCTATGAAGACTTCCCTCCAATCCTCAGCTTTTTCTCGTTCTTTTATTTGCAAGGTCTTCTGTTCAGTCGCTCCCTTTTCTTCGGATGATTCCGGAGATATTTCCGCCGGGGCAAGTACCCGACGGCTTTGTACTACGATTCTTACGTCATCGAGATTCTCGTCAGCTAGTTCCTTAGCGCGCTTGGCTAATGCATCCGCTTTGCTGTTTTCTGCACGCGGTATGTTTTCCAAAGTGTAGGAAGGGATTTGGGTCAACAGTTGTTGCACCTTTTCGCCATACTTCACCAACTCTGGTTTGCACGTTTGGTAATCGTCGTTTACTTGACTGACGACCAGTTGGGAGTCTCCATATATGAGCAGGTTTTCAATTCCCATGTCGATGGCGATTTCGAGGCCTGCTATCAAAGCTTCGTATTCGGCTTCATTGTTCGTCCTCGGCTCTGTTAGGGAGAAAGCAAAGCGCATTATCCCTCCTTGTGGAGTCACGAAGATAAGGCCTACCCCTGATTTGATTATAGGGGTACTTTGTTTGCGTTTCTTCATAGAAGATGCTCCATCAAAATAAAGCTCCCATCGGGTATCACCACCGTCGATCGCATCAAACGCATGTTCGTCTGGAAGATCGCAATTCAAAGGAGAATCGGCGGGTATCGGATGCTCAGCGAGAAAGTCAGCGATGGCCTGGCCTTTCACTGCCTTCAGAGGCTGATACGTTATCGAGAACTCCATCAAGAGCAGGGCCCATTTAGCGAGTCGCCCCGTCAATATGGCTTTTGACATCAAATATTTAAGGGGGTCCACCTTCGAAATGAGACGGACTTCATGCGCCAACGCATAGTGCCTGAGCTTTGTTATCGCAAAGATCAACGCCAAGCAGTGTTTTTCAATGGGGGAGTAATTGCTTTCTGCCCCTAGTAGGATTCGACTTAAATAATAGAGTGCCCTTTCTTTCCCTTGGTCGTTCTCTTGCGCCCATAATGCGCCTAAAGAACCTTCGAGGGCGGTCGTATAGAGAATGAGGGGCTTTCCTTTGACCGGAGCAGCCAGCACTGGCGGGTTTTGCAGGTACTGCTTGATTTCGTCTAGCGCGCTTTGGCATTTTTATCCCAGACGAACGGGGTCCCCTTCTTCATCAGGTGGCTGTAAGGACGGCACTTGCCTGAAAGGTTGGCTATAAATCACCGTATGTATGCGAGCCTCCCTTAGAGAGACCGCAACTGCTTGAGAGTTCTCGGCGGAGGCATTTCCATGATCGTCTTAATCTTCGACGGATCTATTTCAATACCTCGGTGTCGGACGACGAATCCCAGGAATTTGCCCGAGGAAACTCCGAATGCGCACTTGAGCGGATTCATCTTCAAGTTATATCGTCGAAGGCGTTGAAATACGATCTTGAGATGCTCGCGATATTCCTCGTACGATTTGCTTTTCACCACGAGGTCGTCGATATTGCATTCGACGATTTCATGTATAAGGTCATCGAAGATCTTCGTCATGGCCCTCTGGTAGGTGGCACCGGCATTCTTTAAACCGAAGGGCATCACCTTATAGCGGAATATACCCAAAGGAGTCCTGAAGGCGGTGTGCTTCTGGTCTTCGGGATGCATCTTTATCTGATTATACCCTGATGAGCCGTCCATGAAGGAGAAAACCTCGTGAGTTGACGTATTGTCTATCATCAGTTCAGTGACTGGCACTGGGAAATCATCCTTCGGGCAGGCCTTATTGAGATCCCGGAAGTCCACGCATATGCGTACTGTCCCATTTTTCTTCATCACCGGGACGATGTTGGCGATCCATTCAGGATATTGAACCTCCTGAATAAAGCCAGAGTCGATTAGCTTCTTGACCTCAGCATTAATACTCATCTCAAGTTCGAGCCGCATTCTCCTCGGCGCCTGTTTGACCGGCTTGATGTTCGGAGATATCGCCAGTTTATGTACAGCAATTTTTGGATCGAGTCCCGGCATTTCGGAATAGTTCCACGCGAAACAATCTCTGTACTGCATAAGCACGTCTTTTAACGCAGCCACTCTTTCTTCAGATAGCAACTCGCTGACGAATGTCGGTCGTGGGTCGTTCACCGTCCCCAACTCAATTTTTTTGAGGTTATCTGCAGTGGTGTGTATCCCATCCTCTAGTTCTTTCGGGGCTGGTGGAAATTCTGAGATCACCTTATCGTTGTTGTTTTCGAAGCACCAGGGAAGGTCATCCGTGTTCTCGGGCTCTTCTTTTAATATTGTTATCATGTGACAAGTACGAATTCGCTTCCAAGCCCAATGTGGAGTTGGTTCTGTTCTCATGGCTTTGGGTTCGTGCTTCTTTGGCGGTGTTACCCTCCAGTTGTCAGACAGAGCGAACTTGCCGAGCTGATACTGATCTTCGACCCAATTCTTAAAGGTGAAGCAGTCCTCGAGAGGGTGCCCTATTACTCGGTGATAAGAGCAATAATTTGGGTGTGAGACTTCGCTTGCTTGTTCGGGGTGTTTAGACTCCGGCAGTGTAAGCATCTGATGTTTTAGAGTGAGGTCAAGTATTTTCTTCGTCTTGTCCCGAGGAAAAGAGTACGCTTGACCCATTTTTCTTATGAGGGATAGATCGGAACCGCTCGTTTCCTGTTTGCGTGGCTTCTTGGTCCCGCTTTGTTGCTGTTGGGCACCTTCTTTGCCTTTCGACTTACTTCTGCCTCTGTGTCGAGCCTTTTTTATAACAGGTTGATAGGGAGCGGCATTTTCATCTTTCACAGCCTGTTGGAGGAGGCGTTGCGTTTTGGCTTTCTCGTAGATGGCCATTTCGCGGTTGTGGTCATCTCGGACTTTTTGACCAGCTTCCTTTATAAGCTTGTCCATTTGTTCTTCGAACGACGGACTGGGCACCTTTACATCAGGAACTTTTACTGGTTCAGTATTAACGTCCTCCCATTGAGCATCCGCTTCTTCATTGAAGTCATGTACGACGTAGCAACCGTGGAGTAGCTCTCGTTTCTTGGACCGAATGTATCCAAGCCCGATTGTTTCCATTCTCCCATTAGGCAACTTGTGCTGAGTTCCGGGGACGTTCCAGACCCTATCATAGAATTTGGCTTTCCGGGCGGTTTGTTTAAAGGGTATCCCTTGGCGCTTCAGCAACCTCTTCAAACTTTCTGTATAATATCTAGGTAAACGGATGGGCTGAAGACTGTCAAGCGTAGGGTCCGCACTGTGCCAGATTTCTTTCTCCACTTTGGTTTCTTCAGAGCGGTAGAATAGAATTGCCTTTTCACTTCTTCACCTGGGAGGGACATAGAACGTCCGCAGCTCCTCCACGCTGTAGGTATCAAGTGCATCGAGTTCTTTATGGTGTTTAAGCGGCACCATGGCGACTTGCAGACTTTGATCTTCGTCAGCGGACGTTTGTATCGAAGATCGAGCAGAGAATATAGCGTGGACCTCATCTTCCGAATCACTACCAAAGATCAACGTAGGAGCGGATGGTCCTAGCTTGTTGTATTGAGGCGGACCCGAATAAACTATCTCCTCTTCCTCCTCGGTATCACTCCCGAAGACAGGGATGGTGGCATTAGCTTTGTTCTCTGGCTTGTGACACCTCTCCGTGTCTTCGAAATCCGGTAAAAAGTATTTGGCATCTTCATATTTGCGGACTTCGTTCACGGAGAACGGGTTCAGTTCTCCCGTCACGGTATACTCGAGACCATCCTTAAAATACTTCATACACTGATGTTGTGTAGAAGGGATGATGTTGTACTCGTGTAACCATGGTCGGCCGAGCAGCGCATTGTAGCATGTCTTGGCGTCTATGACGTGGAACTTAATGTCCGTGACGAGTAGCCCAAAGCGTAGCGTCAGTATTACAGACCCAAGAGTTCTTGATGATTGGGAGTCGAACACGGAGATGGTGATTTTGTTCCGAGCAAGGTGCTGGACGCTCATGCAGATTTCCTTTAACACCCGCACGTTGAGGAGATTAACGGAGGATCCATTGTCGATCAGGATTTTGCCTATCTTTATATCGTGGCAGTATCCTGAGACATAAAGGGGGCGATTGTGTTCGCACGTCCCTAGGAGAAGGTCCTCGTCACCAAAAGTGACATCGGCCGTGTGCACTTCTTCCAACTCATCCTTCATCTTTTCTTCGGCTAGGAAAGCTTGGAATTGCTCGGGCTCTTGTAGTGCCTTGATTAACGAATCTCTCGCCTCCTTTGATAGTAAAAGGGCGTCAAGAATGCTGAGCTGCGAGGGTAGCTTCCTCAGATGCGCTAGAACGTTGTAATCCACTTTATTTTTCTTCGGCGGGTCCTTGGCAGTTAGCTCTTCCATGATTTGGTCATCTAGGGTTATATCCTCAGAGATCTTTTCTTTCCCTTTATCTTTTTTGTTTGAGGGTCCGAGATTCTTTTCGGGTAGCGTCCGATTGCGCAGCCGGATATTTTCGCAGACCTTCGGCTCTTCTTCTTTTCCAGAGGTGGACTCTTTAAAGAGGGGGCTAAGAGCCAGCTCCTCGTCGGAATCGCTCCCGAATGTCAGCACTTGTGATCCCCCGGCGTTAACCATGCGACAATCGCCGGTAGTTCTGGTAAGCCCTTCGGTCGTATTTTTCCGCTCCCGATGAGTTTTGCGCTTCTCCCGCTTAAAATGTTGTCGGTGAGCAACAAATCCTTGCCACCATCTATCGAAAGCTTTGCACTCTTCGGTGGGGTGCGAAATCTCCCGATGATACAAGCAGTAGGAGGGGTGCATTTCCACTTCACCAGTAATGCTTACTTCAGAGGATGGTAGCTTCATGCCTATTGATATGGCCTTAGCAAACATTTTCCTCGTCTTGAATTTGCTTTTGTCCGCGGTGGATGTATTTTGCCCCAGCGGAAGTATTCCAACTGTTTTGTCAAGTCGCTGGCGTTTGGCCCTTTCGAATATGACCGCCTCGCGTTCCCGATCAGCTTTACTTTTTAAGAGAGCTTCATTGAGGAATGCGTCAATTACTTCGTCCGATGGCCCCAAAATTTCTGGTTCAGGGTTTGCCCCCAGCTTTTCAGTGCAAGGAGTCTCCTCATCGTCCGTGAATGAATGGGAGATCATATGACAGCTCGCCACGTATTCTTCGGATTCATCCGCCGAACTTTCTCCCTCATCTTCCTCTTGAAAGACATGGTTGAGAAACTCTTGGAGCGTAATGGGAGTCCGTGCTCTCTGGTTGTATTCCTCCAGCGCGTCAATTTGTTTTTGTAAGTTCGTGCGCTTGTCGCCAGGCTTCACGGGCTTCTTGGATTTCTTCTTCTTCTTCTTTGAAGATTTTGACGGCTGGCTGTGAGCACTTGGGCCACCACCATCGGTCTTTGGAGTTGGACGCGGCTTCAACATCCCCTCAATGACCTGTGGTTCCAACGGGTTCTTCCACTTGATCTCAGGGCATGTCTGAAGATCGTTTAGTATTCTCTTTGTCTTGGCTGACAGCACAACCTCCTATGGGGCTTCTTCGACTAGAGAGCACGTTGCCCCCGACATATTAATCCTTTTAGAGGCGTGAGGTTATGGTGGATTCACCTTCCACCTGTCAGATAACGCGAACTTGCCCTGTTGGTACTGGTCTTCAAGCCAATTTTTGAAGACGTAGCAATCTTCGATCGGATGACCCAGTACTCGGTGATAGAGACAGTAGTTGGGCTCATTGACATCGTTTGGCTGCGACGGACGTTTTGGATCCGGCAGATTTATGAGTCGGTTGCGCAACGCCAGCTCGAATAATCTTCTCGTTTTATCTCGAGGAAACGAGTAAGGACGTCCTAGCCTCTCTTCAAGGGGTACGTGTGGACGCATATTATTTTGACGAACGACCGGCTTCGAGTTGCTCGGCTGTTGTTGAGCATTAGCGACAACGATCGCTTTCCCCTTCCCCTTTTCATTTCGGGAGTCCGGCTTTGGAAGAGAAGGTCTGTGGCCCATCTGATCCATTTGCGCTAGCTTGTCAATCAGGGCTTGGAAGGTAGTCGGCTTGAAGAACATCATAAATTGCGAGATGGTTGCTTGCGGATCAAGGGTTCCCACAAACATACCCACTGCAGGAGCTTCTTCAATGCGTTGCTCGCATTTTGACCATAAGTTCCGCCACCGTATAGCATATTGGACCCATGTCTCACCTGGCTTCACCCTGGCGTTAATCAATGTTGTCATCGGGGTGCATTCACTGGCGCTTGCAAAACGCTGGGTAAACAACATCTCCATCTCCGCGAAGGTCTTGATAGAGTCGTTTGGGAGCTCAGAGTACCACTTGAACGCTGTATCTGACAAGCTGCCAACGAACTGGCGAAGCAACAACTTATCATCATCGCCGGTGTTGCCGCAGAGCGTCTTGAACTGGGCAACATGCTGGTGGGGATTGCCCGTCCCCTTATAGACGTGGAATTTGGGTATTGTATAGCCCGGCGGGTACTTTATCTGGTCATACCAGCTCGGATATGGTCGTCCTGTTTTTACGACCTGACCGGCTGCCTCAGTCGCATGATCAACCCGAATTTGTTGGGCTATATACTCGTCCAAGTCAGCTTTGGAGATCGTATCCTCCTTGGCTGTTGACAGAGCCGGTGGAGGATTTGACGTTTCTCCCCTGTCGTCTTCAAGGACGATTGGGGGATCTTCAGCTGGAGGATCTTGTTAGATCATCATTCCCACCATATCTTAGAACAGGAAGGCCATACGCTTTATGTTGGCTGCTTGTTCAGCAGCCTCTTTATCCTTCTTCTCCAATATCCGATGAAGGAATTCAGCGTCAGTTTCTTGTTCCTGGCGTTCATCTGAGGACGCTTCGGGGTTTTCTTTTGGCCTAGTGAGTGCGCCCATTGCGTTCATCATCTCCTGGAGCTTTTGCTGTTGCTCCTGAGCTTTGGTTACTAACCGTGTAAGCGGCCGATGACCTGTAGATGCACGGCTGTCCTCTTTACCAGACGCCATGTACACGGTATGAACCACCATGCCCCCAGACCTAGGGCATTTGGTCTCGCTGTCCTTGGCATTTGCCACGGGCGTGGGAATTTTCTCTGGCCTCCTTCTTTTATGGGCCGTTGAAGTTGAGGGGGCCGTTGCAGCAGGCACCCTGGTGGTGGTCGTCCTTTGCTGTTTGTTCGGACGGTTCTTTTCTTCCCGCACTTTTGCCCTTTTCTGTTGGCGAAAGTGATTTTGGTCGACTACCGAGTCCTGAACTCTCTGCCAGACCTTGTATATTTTCGAGGACAGCCATTGAGGGGGCTGCTCCAGCTTCGTTTCCGGAACTCTTTCCGCAGGCGGAGGAGATCTTTTCAGTGTAGCAGTTGGAGAGTTCTTTCGTACCCTCCTAAGTGGTTCAAAGCTGTTCCCAGTTGGAACAGCAGCATCAACTTCCACCATTGGAGTGGGTGGAGTTAGCCCCGAGGGGGAGTTGCCCCCAGCCTTTCTTACTCGACGCCAGTGGCGACGTCGAGCATGACGAGCCGTTGGGATTGGCTCGGCGATAGAGACGGCTTCTTTTTGCCCCCTGTCCGGATGAGGCGCCGCTGGTGTTAGCCTCTTGAAGACTAAGGTTGTCCTTTGAGGGGTGTTATTCAATCTGTCAAAGACAGATCCTCGAGCAGGGCTAGGAGCAGGAATAGTCAGCCTTGAAAAGACTGACTCTTTGACAGGAGAAGCCGCCTTGACGACTTCTGGAGCAAGGGTGGCTGTCTTCCTTGGGGCGGCCATTTCAGGGTTCTGGCTCAGCCTAGCAAAGACAGAGGCCGCTGGTTTGATAGTGGACGACCCGTTGAAGGGGGCCGTCGTAGCAGTGAGCCGGTCGAAGACCGACTTCTTGTTTGCTTCTGGTACATGCATTGGCATGGTGAAGCTTGCAGGCGGGATCATGGTCCCGAAAAACAGGCCGGTGGTGGCTTGGGTCACTTTCTCCACAGGCATAGTAAGGACGGAGGCCGCTTGAGGCCCATATGCTACACCTCCAGGTTAGGTGGAGCGCCGGTTGCATTGGCACTTCGAGCAGTTCGAACAGTTAGAGGCCATTGATGCTTGATTTCTGCGCCAGGCAAAAGACCAAATCTTAGTAACTTGAAACCCAAAGGCAACCATTAACAAACCGCGATTCGTTCGCGAAGACGACATACGAAGTGTGGAGTGGAAAGAGGAAAAGGTCCCACCGGGCGTGCCGGAATTTGTTCCCCTCCGAAAGACGGCCAAGACGACGTAGGGACGTCTTGCCTGAGATTCAGGGCAGATGCTATTTGGTTTTATCTGTCCACCTCTCCGAAGATGCCAAGTTGATTTATGGCACCGTGTATCGGAGGTTTAGACGGATGCGGCCGATGTAGCAGACTTCGTCAGATTCCCCCTCGCTTGAGGGGTTTTTGATTGTGGGGACGCTTTTCCCTGCAGGCGCAAGCCCCTGCAGTTAATTACGCTACCGCATAGCGGTAACAACTTTCTCCTTCTCCAGAATTTCACTTCGTGTCGTGTGTGTTTATTTTGTTTGTGGATGCCCGTGGATTGTATACGGAGACTAAGTTATGCCGTCGCCCGTAGGACGTGATTAGTCCAAATCCGTATTTACTTAGATTTGGGTTTGGTGTTTTAGTTTAAGGATACGTTAGCCGTATTGAGGCTAAGATCAACTTAAACGCTCGTCAAGGATACGTTAGTCCTGTTTGAGACTAGGATCGACTTAACGTGATGATCCATTTCATATATGGTTGTCGGGACCCGTCACCTCTCTGACATCGTTGAAGGATTACAACGATAAGTGTCAGAGGAGTTCAGAGATGTACCCTTAGACCGAAGTTGATTAGGGGATATGAAATCTATTTGAATATTTAAGGATACGTTAGCCGTGCTTGAGGCTAAGATCAACTTAAACAAGATCGTTTAGATCCGACGGAAGAGCGTTTAGGGAGCTCTACTGTTCCAGTTTAAGGACGTAGAGGTCCATAGGTAGTTTAGGGACGTGGTGGTCCATGTTCCAGTTTAGGGACGTGGTGGTCCATGTTCCAGTTTAGGGACATAGGGGTCCATATTCAAGTTTAGGGACATAGGGGTCCATAGTAGTTTAAGGACGCATAAGTCCGTGGGTTTAAGGACCCCACAGTCCGTATCTTGGTTTAAGGACGCATAAGTCCATGAGTTTAAGGACCCCACAGTCCGTGTTGATGTGTGGTTGTCGGGACCCGTCACCTCTCTGACGTCGTTGAAGGATTACAACGATAGGTGTCAGAGGAGTTCAGAGATGTACCCTCGAACCGGATGTAAATTGATTTAGGAGAGTAGCCGTGCTCAGTCAATTTAATTTGAGGATTTACGGCCATGATTGGGCTAAGTCCAGTTGAGAAATGTCCAACATTTTATTTGCATTTGGCCTATTAGGCCTTTACTAGGGCTCTGCCCCTGTTTAAGAATGCATAGCATTTTTGTTTTGTTTTGGGCTCTGCCCTTTTATAAATGATGCAGAGCATCTGCTTTGTTTGGGCTCTGCCTTTTTAATGTATTGCATTTTTTTTGTTTGGGCTCTGCCCTTTTATAAATGATGCAGAGCATCTATTTTGTTTGGGCTCTTCCCTTTTAATGTATTGCATTCTATTTTGGCCTGCTAGGCCTTTTTGATTTGGGCCTGGGCCTTCAGTAAACAATGCGGTGCATTTTTCAGGCGCTTTGCGCCAATCATTGAGCGCAAGTGCTTATGGTGGTGACACGTGTCACGCAAGCGCAGTGCACTGCGCCGGTGCGCTGCGCTGTTGCGCTGCTGACACGTGGCGCGCTCTGGTGAGTTGCGCCAATTTCAGAGAGCAATACTCTATCTTAAAAGCGCATAGCGCAAGTGGTTCTGGTGCTGACACGTGGCGCTCTCTGGGTGCTTGCGCCAACCCAGGAGCGCAACAGTGCAGTTTTGCAAGTGCAAGCCACTATTTCAATAACTTGATCCAATTTTGGATTCAAGAATAAAAAGTGCAAGGCACTGTTATTATTTATTTATTTATTTATTTTTATTGAAGATCATTGATCTTGTTCTTCGATCAGTGATCTATTCAGAAGAAATTCTTCTATTTTATAAAGGTTTTTACCTTTTTCTTGAATTTTCTTCAAAGTTTTCTCTATTTTGAAGTTCTTGATCTCTCACACTGTTTTTTTTTGAGTTGGGGTCTAAGGGTCTTTATATAGTGCCCATAGATTTGTTAGGTTTGTTAAAGAGATCATTCTCTGAGTGATTTGGGGAATTTTCTCCACCGTTGGATCTTTGATCCAAGGGCTTCTGTTTTACAGAAGGCAATCTTCTTGTTTTAACAAGAACAGAAAGATTTTTCTAGAATTTTAATTCTGTTTGGCGCAAACGCCCCAGCGCGTGACACGTGTCGCGCAGCGCAGAGCGCAGCGCAACTGCGCTTGCGCAGCTGCGCTGACACGTGTCGCGCAGCGCACAGCGCAGCGCGACTGCGTTTGCGCTGACACGTGTCGCGCAGCGCAGCGCTTGCGCCACTGTGCTTGCGCAACTGCGCTGACACGTGTCGCGTAGAGCAGCGCTTGCGCAACTGAAGCGTTACTTCCTTTAATTTTTGTTTTAAACAGAGTCTTGCTCTGATTGTGCGCGCTGCCTTGGGCGCTGCACTCCCTGCGCTGGCGTGCCAGATTTTGACACGTGGCGCTCTGCGCGCAGCACAGGGGATCTAAAGCATCGCCGCATTTATTAGAATTTACATTTTCAAAGTAGAGCCTTGCTCTGATTGGGGGAATCAGAAGCGTTGCTTCATTTCCTGCCTTGGAATTTGAACAGAGTTTTCCTCTGATTGGGGTAAACACATACCTTCTATGAGATAGTTGGATCCCGATACCCACTGCGAGTAAGAGTTACTCCTGAGAGAATTTTACACATCACAATTAGCCGATCAAGTATGTGTCTAGGAAGGTGTTAATGGGGTCACGCCCCTGAGAAAACGATATTTATTTTAATTAGGTCCGTGTGAAAGTACGGGGAACCTCTCTCAAAGTACCGGCACTGGCCTGGCTGAAAGATTGGCGAACTTGTAAGGTGCAATTAATCCCAGCTAGTCTTACATTTTCGGGTTTGAAGGAAGATTTGATAAAAACAGTGGGAGCCGTCCTGATTAGATAAGATAATAACCAATCTAATTTTGCAAAGAACGCACGTTAACGCGTTTCCTTCTCTCTCTTTCCAGGCAGCAACCAATGTCACGCCTTAATCAAGATAATAATATGGATGTATTGACCGAACCCGCTTGTTATGCTGAGTAGGGGAACGTTGGTTCCGCTCCAACTTATAAATGTTATAAGTTTGAGCATGAAATAGGGGAATATCTGGATTCACTTGCCACCCTAACAAAGAATAAGCATGTTGATGCATCTTCTTCGGGTGTATTAGTTACCGAGAACTGTTTCTCAGTACATTCTACGTTCTGGGTATTAGATACCGGATCGGGATCCCACATATGTAATATGTTGCATGGGCTAAGGAAAGGTAGAGAACTGCGAAAAGGTGATCATTCCATAAAAGTAGGGAATGGTGCAAATGTTGCAGCCAAAGCAGTTGGTGAATATCACTTAGTATTACCTAAAGGGAATACTTTGATCTTGAATGAATGTTATTACGTACTCTCTATGATATGAAATTTAATATCAATTTCTTTATTAGATAAAGAAGGATATAACTTTGTAGTAGAGAATAATGTTATGAATATTTACCTAAATCAAGTGTTGATTGGGTTTGGTGCGTTATATAATGGTTTATACGTTCTAAATCAAAACACAGTTCTTAATGTACAGAACACAAATAAGAGAAAACGTTCAGAAATGAACGAAGCTTTCTTATGGCACTGTAGACCAGGTCATATTAATGCGACAAGACTGGCTAAGCTTCATAAAGATGGATATTTGAATCCGTTCGAATTTTCATCTTATGAAACTTGCCAGTCATGTCTCAAAGGCAAAATGACCAAAACTCCGTTTACTGGACACGGAGAAAGAGCTACTAAACTCTTGGGACTGATACATAGTGAGGTATGCGGTCCTATATCTACACATGTCAGGAATGGTTTTTCATACTTTATTACATTCACCGATGATCTCTCAAGATTCGGATATGTGTTCTTGTTGAAACACAAGTCTGAAGCTTTTGAGAAATTCAAGAAATATAAGTGCGAAGTCGAAAACCAGACGGGCAAAAGTATTAAAATCCTACGATTTGATCGGAGAGGTGAATACTTGAGCGGGGAATTCCAAGACTATTTAAAAGAGAATGTGATTCTCTCTCAGCTTACTCCTCCGTATACACCACAGCACAACGGTGTATCGGAGTGGAGAAATCGCACCCTATTAGATATGGTGTGCTCTATGATGAGTACTGCTGAGTTGCCTATTTCTTTTTGGGGTTATATGCTTGAGACAGCCTCATATCTATTGCTTCAAGTTCCATCAAAATCTGTGCCTAAAACACCATATGAGATATGGAGTGGAAAGAGGCCGTATCTTAAACGAGTTAAGATATGGGGTTGTCCGACCTATGTTAAAAGGTAAAATCCGGACAAGCTCGAGGCAAGATCAGTTCTATATAAGTTTGTAGAATATCCAAAGAATTCACATGGATATATCTTCTACCAAAGTGAGGAACATAAGGTGTTTGTTGCTCAACATGCCACCTTTTTGGAAAAGAGATTTCTTGTAAAAGAAATTAGTGGCAGTGAGGTAGAACTGGAAGAAGTTCCAGCAGCACAGACTACAACTGACGATTTGGTGGAACCAGAAGATCCAATAGTACCCAACGAACCCCAGCCACTCCGCAGATCTAGTAGGGTTCCTTATCCACCTGAGAGATACTACGGTTTTCTCGTAGACGGTGGGAGCGAGGATTGAATCATGGAAGATGATGGCCCTACTAGTTTCGAGCAGGCCATCACGAGTGGAGACTCTGTGAAATGGCTGGACGCTATGCGATCTGAGATGGAATCCATGTACATTGACAAAGTATGGACTTTGGATGTTGCTCCTAAAGGGGTAAAACCCATTGGGAGCAAGTGGATCTTCAAAAAGAAGATAGGTGTAGATGGAAAAGTTGAGACTTTCAAAACTAGACTTGTAGCAAAAGGTTTTCGTCAACGACCTGGCGTTGACTATGATGAAACCTTTTCTCCTGTCGCTGTGTTTAAGTCCATCAGGATCCTACCTGCCATTGCTACATACCATGACTACGAAATCTGGCATATGGACGTCAAGACCGCTTTTCTAAATGGTGATTTAGAAGAGAGCGTGTATATGCCATAGCTGGAGGGCTTCGTAGACAGTGGGAGCAGCGGAAAGGTGTGCAAGCTGCTTAAATCCATCTACGGATTAAAGCAAACATCGCGGAATTGGAACATCTATTTTGATGAAGCTATCAAAGAGTTTGACTTTATCAAAAATATAGATGAACCGTGTATATACAAGAAGAAAGTAAAGAGTAAGGTTGTTTTTCTCGTATTATACGTGGATGACATACTCTTGATAGGAAACGATATTCCTATGCTACACTCAGTCAAGCTCTTCTTATCACTCAAGTTCTCCATGAAGGATCTTGGTGATGCCTCCTACATCCTGGGGATTAAGATCTATAGAGATAGATCTAAACGGACGTTGGGATTGTCCCAATCTAGGTACATAAACACCATACTAAAGAGGTTTAGTATGGAAGATTCCAAACGAGATAATATACCCGCTTGCTCAGGAATCACTCTCTCCAAAGAGATGTCTCCCAAGACTGATTTGGAGAGAGCTCGCATGCAAAGGATACCCTGTAACACCCTAGTTCATTTATACGAGTTCCATTTTGGGTATTTCTTTATTTATGGCTATTTCTTGATTTATTATGTTTGGGTGCGAGTAAATATAATTGGTATCCGTGTTTGCATCTGACCCGACCCGCATGTTGGAAACCCGTCTTAATTCCTGTTTATGATTTATCCCTGCTAGTTATGAGGATCCGTGCACTTTCATGTTCTATATCCTGTATATCTGCATTATATCTGGCATCTGCATTTTTAATAATACAATTATAATCTAATAAAATATTTTTAAAATATCTAGCATAGCCTACATGATGCCCCTAACTCTGTGGCGGCATCCGTACATCGTGTTCTCGTTCCGTTTAGTGAAACAGACTCGTTTGGATAGCTACGTGCACATTACGTGTATCCATTCTTAGGGGTATGTATTTTCCTTATCCGGATATCGTATTTTGGTTTTGCTTGATACGTATATTATCCGTATTTTCAAACTGTAATTTTAGACCCGACCCGGGTATGTTTTGGACTATTTTTATATTAGGCAAAATCTCAATACAATCAATAATATATTCTTTACTATTTCTAACTGTTAATATAATATATATACATATAATATATATATACATATAATATATATACACGTTTCTATTTTTTTAAACTAAAATATATTTTAAATCTTTTAAATCCTAACTAAACAATCACTGTCTCTCTCTCTCTCTCTCTAAATATCCTATATATATTCTTTCTTTATATTCTTTTAAACCTACACTAATCCCATGTCATCTCTCTCTTTCTCTTCATCTTCTTCGTTCCCCGCCTCACGAAGCCCACACCCCCTGCCATCGCCATCGCCTCACGTCACCGACCTCCTCACCTTCATCCCCTCACCTTTCCCCTCGTCACCTCCTTCTCCTCTCCTCCTCCTCTATCGTGACGACACCCTGCAACTGACCCATCACCACAGAACCTCCAACCCTCGCCGTCGCCGTCGATCATCACACCACTTTCGCCCTCGTCTCCACAACCCCGTCACTAACACCCTGACCTCGTCTCCTCCTTCTCTTTTCCTCTTATCTTCTTTTTCCGAACACACCCGAAACCTGTAAACCCAAGAAACCCACAGCTCCATCACCTTTATCGTCGGAAACATCGTAGTCGCCACCACCGTTGTCTCACCGCCCTCATCCCAATCTCGTCACCACCACATCCTCTCCCTTCCCTCTTTTCCCGAGCTCCTCACCACCCTGACAACCAACCACAGCAACCCTGCATCTCACCGCAGCCACACCCATTTCCGGCACCCCTCATCGCCAGAGACCTCGCTGTCACCCCTGCCTCATCGTCTCTGACCCCAAAACCCAGAACACCAATGTAACAACCGAGTCCAATTCTACAAATTTCCGTTACCGTATGTGTGGTGTGTGGTATTTATTCCATTTATCTTGCTTGACTGTTGTCAGTTATAGTTTACACCGACATGTCATATTCTGCATATAACAATTTAAGTCAACTAAAATTAAATTAAAAATACTTGTCATGGCCTGCTTGACACCCCTAACCCTGTGGTAGCGTCCTTGCATCGTGTTCTCGTCCCGTTCAGTGAAACGGACGTGTTTGGACGGTTACGCGCACATGCGTGCGTCCGTTCTTGGGGGTATGCTTTTTTAATTATAAAATCCTTCATTTTAATTTTTGGAACATACCAATAATTTTATATTTCAAATTCAAATTTTTGGACTCGACCCGGGTGCAATTCTGAAATATTTTGTATTTCCGCCAAATCCTATTTTTCTAAATCTTTTAAATCAGCTAGAATATTTTGTTTCAGCTTATTAGAATTTTAAACCAACAAATTATAATTCTTTAACAACTGAAGTTATTTCCTTGGTTCCCCGGCCAATGAAATGGCCCTCTGGTACATTTATAGAAAATCTTTTTTCTCTTTTTATCCCCTAATCTTTTCTCCCCCAACCAATCGCGAGCCCCCTTTCACCCAACCCCACAACTTTCTCCCTCTCTCACTTTTCTCTCTCTCTCTCTCTCCCCTCCCTATCCCTACACTAAAATCCAATTTCCTCTCTCCTTACTGTTACTCTCCCTCTCTCTCACTCCTCTCGCGAGGATCTCTCTCTCTCCCCCCATATATCTTTGTATTCTGTATCCTTCACGAACCCATCCCCTGAAAACCTAACCGCAGCTCTCCCCTCGCCCATCGTGTCACCGCCGACGCCGCCATCGCCGTTCGTCGCCGCTCCTCACCCTCGTCACCTCCGCCACCATTCCCTCTTTCCCCGATCACCATGCGCTCGCGCCGAGCAGCCATGCACCCCCCTGCATTTTGCACCGCCGGAACTGTCGCCGTCAGTGACCTCGTCCCCGTGCCCCTGGCCTTCGCGCACACCCCAGTGAGCATCGCCCCACCTTTCTCTCCTCCATACTCCTTCCTTCCCCTTCTTCCATTATTTTTTTTTTCTGTTAAGCCTTTTAAACCACCGGTGGTTCTCTGCAGGTCGTGCACCGGAGCTCCGTCGACGCAGTCGACGATCACAACCCCTCTACAGATCATCGTGATCACCCCCTCCTCAATCCTCATTCTCTTCTTTCTTCTTGTTCTTCTCTTCTTTTCTTTCATGCATTCTTGTATCTTTTAATGTTCACTGTTTTGTCTGTTCGCCGGAATCCGGCGGTGCCGACTACGTTTCCCGACGACCCAGCGAGGACCCCTGACCCGTGTGACTCCACCGTATGTCGTTTGGGTTCATTCCATGTACCGTGCGCGCGTCGCGATTTTTCCCCGCCGACGCGTAACGTTCCGTTTTCAGTTTCGCGACCCGTCGAGGCAAGTGAAACTTGCTACATGCTATTTTAAACTATTCGTATGCTATATTATTTATTTCCTGTTAAATCTCTAATTAGAATCGATAGAATTGGATTTCAAGTTAACCGTATAAAGCTTCGTTACACATTTTTTGATCCCGAACATGAAACCTAATTTTGCATCTAATTATTTATACCTAACGATCACCTGTACATGATAGACCACATTTGTTTATAGGCATGATACCCCTTTTATCCAGTTTTAACCTATCGGACATCCATGTGCAACTTTAACCTGTTCAATTACAACTGCATCCGTTGAACGGATTATACTTGTCGTCGCATCCATAGATCACTCAATATTTATTAACCTGGTTTTCAGCATTCACATCTATAATACTGTATTCACATAATGCTGACACTGCCTGTTAAACACAACTGATAACTGTACGGCTAATTGATTAAATCTGCTTTATTGCCTAACCGATGATATGTGCCATTTTATTGTGTTGATACCCATGCTTGATTATTTATAACCAAGATTATGAGCACACACATGATATCTTTCACCACCTGTTATGACTTGCTACATACCTACTACTTGACCCGACATGGTACCGTACACTACTTGACTGGACCTGATGTACCATGACTTGACCCATTACCTGATCTTGTGTCTAATGCCAATAAACCTGACATGTAGTCCTTACGGACCGTTCCTGTTGTCTATCCAGACAAACCTGCTCTTACCTGATCTTGTGTTGGTATTAGTTCTTTATTACGGAATACCTGACTTGACACATATAACTTGGGGGTATGGGGAAATCAATGATCAAATCCTGACTTGTAACTCGACAGTTGCTCGCTTATACTGATCAGTTTTAGAGGCTAGGCCCGCCTCGTGACGATGCTGCTGACATCGTTGGTCTGTACTCCTTTCCTGTTAGTGCCTAGCGGCACGTCTCGGTTTCAGCCCGAGAGTCTGTAGACCGTGGTTCCGGGCATGCACGGAATACTATTGAGTTACATCGATGATTCATCAAATTGATTTCAAAGATTTTAGAGTAGAAAACCCAATAGAACAGTTTAGTTTACTCACTGCACACTACCCTTCACTGCCCTTATTTATATTACTGTTACACCTGCTTTTCATTCATGTTTATATTTGCATTGCCTGTTACCCTGTTTATATTTTATCACTTGATGATATGACGCGCTGACGTCTGGGTTTTGCATGGCCCAGATTCCGTACCTTTGCTGCAGTCCGAGCAGGAGTACTTCAGCCAGCAGGCTGAGCAGTGAGGTTTCTGTATTAGTTAGTTCTTTTATTTCCTGCATTTTATTCCTGATGTGAGCCCGCATTATGGGACATACATTCCGGTTATTTGTATTGGATCTTTTGCTTCCGCACTTTTATTATTCTTGACTCATGTTATCTTGGCTTATGGACATGTATTAGATAGTTATAGTTGTTCTTGATATCTCTACAGCCGTAATGTGACTGTAGATGGATACTTCCTACCCACAGGTAGCATGGTTGGCTATGTCACATGCCCAGTTTAGCATACTCTGGGAAGCGGGGCGTGACATGGTTCTTTTGGTATCAGAGCCATAGGATAGTCGGGTTGATTCTTTTGTAGTTGGGTATTGTACCCAATACACGAATCAGAATACCCGTGTTTAGGAAACATGTCCTGCCACCCTGCCGTTTTACCGTTCTTGAATCAAGTTCTTCCTGATTATATCTTTTAAGATGCGCAAACTTCCTTTGCATATCGAATCGAAAACCTGATTCCTTGTTATCTCTAGAACTTAGGCGACTTGGGTGGAGTTATGTAATTGTAGCTATGATACCGCGACATAGTTACAATGCGGCACTCTATTTAAGTAACTTGGAGTTCTAGCCTTGGTTTAGATTTTGAATCTGTTATCATGCTAATCTTGGGTGTTTTGGTTTCAGGAGTATGGCAGACAAGAATCTGAAGACGTACCAAAGGCGTGTTGACGAAGCCGCCATGCTTGGAGTGATACGGGGAATGCTGGAGAATCAAAAGAGACAGACCGAGCCGATCCAGCCACAAGCTGAATCGTTTCAGGAAGGATTGCAGACCGTTCAGCGGTCCGTGAACAATGTTGGAGCTAAGCCAGTTGATCGTGTGGGGACCGTAGCAGATTTCAGGCGTTTGGGTCCGTCTGTCTTTACCTGTTTGGAGGAGCCGTTGCCAGCGGAGCAGTGGCTAGTTGACACGGAGAACTTGCTTACTGCGGCGCAGATCCCAGAAGATAAAAGGGTGGATGTGGTGCGCATTCAGTTAGTGGACTACGCCCGTGAATGGTGGCTTGTGGAGGAGACCTACTTGCCCAAGCCGATCAAGTGGGCGGATTTTTCGAAGAGTTTCCTGGAGAAGTTCTTCCCGCGGACTGCACGGGAGGAAATGGAAGAGAAGTTCATCGGTCTGAAGCAGAATGGAGCGCTCGTAGTTGTACATGTGGCTGAGTGGACACGGCTCAGTAGATTCGCTGGACCTTTAGTTGCCAACGATGCAGACAGGGCACAGAGGTTCATGCGCAGCTTGGATGTGGACATCCAGAGGCAGATTGTCTCCCTGGGTTTGACCACCTTCTCACAGGTTCTTACAGCAGCCCGAGAACAGCAGAGCCTATCTGGGAAGACTGGGAGTTTGCAGCAGACAGCAGTTGCAGTAAGGAAGCCGGCATTTGTACCAAACCGAGCTTATGGACGCAGAGGTATTCCAGTAGACCGTCGTGGTGTAACACCGATGAAGAAGCCTGCTGTCGTTGATCAGAGGAAGCGCGTGGTTTGTAACTATTGCCACTTACCCGGACATTTGCAAAAGGAGTGTCGCAGGATGCAGGGACTTTGTCTGGTTTGTGGATCGGCAGATCATACAGTTAGTTCTTGTCCGTCGATGTTACGCACAAGGGATGATATTCCGAAGCCTCCGCAGAAACCATTTCAGGGACAGAAGCAGCTGACTCAAGGACCTAATCAGGCTCGAGCTTTTACCTTGACGGCTGAGGAAGCTAAGGCGTCAGGAGAAGTTGTTTCGGGTATTCTACTCGTTCATGGTTTTCCCGCATTAGCATTATTTGATTCTGGTGCATCCCATTGTTTTATGTCGTCCAAGTTTATAGCTACACACTCGATTACCTGCACGACCCTGTCTAGTTTCTGGGACATATACGCTGGGAATGGGAAAATCATATCTAGTAGGGAATGTAAAGATTGTACAGTTGTTGTTTGCGGACGGGAGTTTTTTGCAGATTTCTTGGTGATTGATACGGGCAGCTACGAAGTCGTCTTGGGGATGGATTTTCTTGGCACTTTCCACACTCACATTGATTGTAGGGCAAAGAAAATAATTTTCCAGATTCCCGGACATCTCGAGTTTACCTTCACTGGAGGAAGCAGTTCTGTCGGGCCAGTCGAGTTTAGGGCTAGGCCGACAACTAATATTCTTGCATCAATGGTGGTTGATGAAAGTGAAGAGCCAGCTGTTGTTCGCGATTTTATGGACGTGTTTGAAGATATATCGGGATTACCGCCGAAGCGAGACGTGGAGTTCGCAATTGATCTTATTCCTGGTGCAGCGCCAGTGTCTAAAGCGTATTATCCAATGGCACCAGTGGAGTTGGAAGAAGTCAAGAAACAGGTTGTTGAATTGCTTGAGAAGGGTTGGATTCGAAGCAGTAACTCACCTTGGGGAGCTCCAGTTGTTCTAATTAAGAAGAAAGATGGCATGAGAAGGATGTGCATCGACTATCGAGAATTAAACCGGGTGACTATTAAGAACAAGTACCTGATCCCTCACATTGGCGAACTTTTTGAACAGCTTAGTGGTGCGAGGGTATTCTCGAAGCTGGATTTGCGATCCGGATATCATCAGGTCCGAGTGAAAGCAGAAGATATTTGCAAGACGGCGTTTCGAACCCGTTATGGACATTACGAGTACTTAGTGATGCCCTTCGGAGTAACGAATGCACCGGCGATATTCATGGACTTGATGAACCGAATCTTTTCGCCATTCTTGGACCAGTTTATTGTGGTGTTCATTGACGATATTCTGGTTTACTCGAAGAGTTTTGAAGAGCATGCTGAGCATTTGAAGATCGCACTGCAGACGTTGAGACAAGAGAAGTTATATGCGAAGATGAGCAAGTGCGAGTTTTGGCTGGAAGAAGTAAAGTTTTTGGGGCATGTCGTGTCTGGCGATGGAATCGCCGTCGATCCCGAAAAGATTGCAGCAGTTCGTGATTGGCCGATTCCGAAGAATGTTGCGGAGATAAGAAGTTTTCTTGGACTCGCCGGGTATTACAGAAGATTTGTGGAGAACTTTGCTCGTCTGGCGGAGCCGTTGACCAAGCTTACGCGCAAGGAGGTACCTTTTGTGTGGACGGATAGATGTGCGTCAGCTTTTGAAACGCTGAAGCAGAGATTGATAACCGCTCCTATTCTGACTGTGCCAGACAGTTCCGGAGGATTAGTGATTCACAGCGACACATCTGGGAAAGGATTGGGATGCGTTTTGATGCAGCATGGGAAGGTTGTAGCGTACGCATCAAGACAGTTGAAGACCCATGAGAAGAATTACCCAACTCATGACTTGGAGCTTGCGGCTGTGATTTTCGCTTTGAAGATTTGGAGACACTACCTTTTGGGCGAAAGGGTCGAAGTTTTCACGGATCATAAGAGCTTGAAGTATGTGTTCACACAGAAGGAGCTTAATATGATGCAGCGTAGATGGTTAGAGTTGATGGCTGACTACGATCTTGATCTCAAGTACCATCCGGGGAAGGTTAATGTTCTACCGGATGCGCTCAGCCGGTTACCAGCTATTCAGATGTTGACTACGCAGAAGGAACTCTTGGAAGACTTTCGAAGATTTGATTTGGAGGTTATGCTACCGCATTCTTCGGGACAGTTGATGCAGATGCAAGTACATTCATCGTTGATCGAGAATATTAAAGCAGCGCAATCGCAGGATCCTAGATTGCAAAAGTTTCGAGAACAGGTTGAAGCCGGACTACGAACAGATTTATTGATCCACGAGGATGGTTCGTTGAGGTATGGTAGCCGTTTGTGTGTGCCAAAGGGAGATATTCGTGAAGAGCTTATGAAGGAGGCACTCAATTCAGCTTATTCCGTACATCCAGGAGGCACGAAGATGTACCGAGACTTACGACAGCATTTCTGGTGGGAAGGCATGAAACGGGAGATTGCTCGCTTTGTGGCAAAGTGCTTGGTGTGTTAGCAAGTTAAGGCTGAACATTAAAGGGTTGCTAGTTTATTGCAACCACTTCCGATTCCTCAGTGGAAGTGGGAACATATAACCATGGACTTCGTGACAGCTCTACCGCGGAGTCCGAAAGGCAACAATGCAGTATGGGTAATTGTTGATCGTTTGACCAAGGCAGCTCATTTTATTCCTTTTCGGGTTGATCAATCAACAGAAACTTTGGCGGAGCGGTACATGCTGGAGATTGTAAGATTGCATGGAGTACCGGTGAGCATCGTGTCCGATTGGGACACTTGGTTCTTATCACACTTCTGGAGGAGTTTACAGGAAAGTTTGGGGACTCGATTGAAGTTTAGCACAGTTTATCATCCTCAAACTGATGGCCAGTAGGAAAGAACGATTCAAACCCTTGAGGATATGTTGAGAGCATGCATGTTGGACTTCAAAGGTTCTTGGGAGGATCATTTACATTTGGTGGAGTTTTCTTACAACAACAGTTTCCAGGCAACTATTCAGATGGCTCCATTTGAAGTTTTGTATGGTCACAAGTATCGTTCACCTGTTTGTTGGGACGATGTCGGTGAATGAAGTTTGTTGGGACCAGATTTGGTTGTATAGACAGTTGAGAAGGTTAACGTTATCCGGAACCATATGAAAGCAGTACAAGACCGACAGAAGAGTTGGGCAGATACGTCGAGAAGACCTCTAGAGTTCGCCGTGGGTGAGTTGGTATTCTTGAAGATATCACCGACTAGAGGGGTGATTCGTTTTGGAAGTCGAGGAAAGCTCAGTCCTCGATTCGTTGGACCCTTTGAGATCTTGGAGCGTGTTAGTGAGGTAGCGTACCGTTTGGCGTTACCGCAGTCCTTAGCGAATGTGCACGTGTGTTTCACGTATCTCAACTCCGTAAGTATGTTCAGGATGAAACGCATGTATTGGATCATTCGGAGTTGACGGTACGAGAAGACTTGACTTTTGAGGAGCGACCGGTTGAAATTTTGGATCGAAGGGAAAAGGTTCTTAAGAACAAGGTTATCCCTCTTGTACTTGTTTCTTGGGGTAAACGCTCACATGAAGAGTCCACTTGGGAACGAGAAGATGAAATCCGGCAGAAGTTTCCTCATCTTTTCTTATAGTTTGATTTTTGTCTATCTTTTGTATTCTTGGAATTTCGAGAACGAAATTCTTTTTGTAGTTGGGTATAATCTAACAACCGAGTCCAATTCTACAAATTTCAGTTACCGTATGTGTGGTGTGTGGTATTTATTCCATTTATCTTGCTTGACTGTTGCCAGTTATAGTTTACACCGACATGTCATATTCTGCATATAACAATTTAAGTCATCTAAAATTAAATTAAAAATACTTGTCATGGCCTGCTTGACACCCCTAACCCTGTGGTAGTGTCCTTGCATCGTGTTTTCGTCCCGGTCAGTGAAACGGACGTGTTTGGACGGCTACGCGCACGTGCGTGCGTCCGTTCTTGGGGGTATGCTTTTTAATTATAAAATCCTTCATTTTAATTTTTGGAACCTACCAATAATTTTATATTTCAAATTCAAATTTTTGGACTCGACCCGGGCGCAATTCTGAAATATTTTGTATTTCCGCCAAATCCTATTTTTCTAAATCTTTTAAATCAGCCAGAATATTTTGTTTCAGCCTATTAGAATTTTAAACCAACCAATTATAATTCTTTAACAACTGAAGTTATTTCCTTGGTTCCCCAGCCAATGAAATGGCCCTCTGGTACATTTATAGAAAATCTTTTTTCTCTTTTTTTTCCCCTAATCTTTTCTCCCCCAACCAATTGCAAGCCCCCTTTCACCCGACCCCACAACTTTCTCCCTCTCTCACTTTTCTCTATCTCTCTCTCTCTCCTCCCTATCCCTACACTAAAATCCAATTTCCTCTCTCCTTACTGTTACTCTCCCTCTCTCTCCCTCCTCTCGCGAGGATCTCTCTCTCTCTCTCTCTCTCTCTCCTCTCACGAGGATCTCTCTCTCCCCCCATATATCTTTGTATCCTGTATCCTTCACGAACCCATCCCCTGAAAACCTAACCGCAGCTCTCCCCTCGCCCACCGTGTCACCGCCGATGCCGCCATCGCCGTTCGTCGCCGCTCCTCACCCTCGTCACCTCCGCCACCATTCCCTCCTTCCCCGATCACCCTGCGCTCGCACCGAGCAGCCGTGCACCCCCCTGCATTTTGCACCGCTGGAACTGTCGCCGTCAGTGACCTCGTCCCTGTGACCCTGGCCTTCACGCACACCCCAGTGAGCATCGCCCCTCCTTTCTCTCCTCCATACTCCTTCCTTCCCCTTCTTCCATTGTTTTTTCTGTTAAGCCTTTTAAACTGCCGGTGGTTCTCTGCAGGTCGTGCACCGGAGCTCCGTCGACGCAGTCGACGATCACAACCCCTCTACAGATCATCGTGAGCACCCCCTCCTCAATCCTCCTTCTCTTCTTTCTTCTTGTTCTTCTCTTCTTTTCTTTCATGCATTCTTGTATCTTTTAATGTTCACTGTTTTGTCTATTCGCCGGAATCCGGCGGTGCCGACGACGTTTCCCGACGACCCAGCGAGGACCCCTGACCCGTGTGACTCCACTGTTCATCGTTTGGGTTCATTCCGTGTACCGTGCGCGCGTCGCGATTTTTCCCCGCCGACGCGTAACGTTCCGTTTTCCGTTTCGTGACCCGTCGAGACAAGTGAAACTTGTTACATGCTATTTTAAACTATTCGTATGCTATATTATTTATTTCCTGTTAAATCTCTAATTAGAATCGATAGAATTGGATTTCAAGTTAACCGTATAAAGTTTCGTTACACATTTTATGATCCCGAACATGAAACCTAATTTTGCATCTAATTATTTATACCTAACGATCACCTGTACATGATAGACCACATTTGTTTATAGCCATGATACCCCTTTTATCCAGTTTTAACCTATCGGACATCCATGTGCAACTTTAACCGGTTTAATTACAACTGCATCCGTTGAACGGATTATACATGTCGTCGCATCCATAGATCACTCAATATTTATTAACCTGGTTTTCAGCATTCACATCTATAATACTGTATTCACATAATGCTGACACTGCCTGTTAAATCAGTGAAGGATATTCAGAGTTTCTTGGGTTTAGCTGGATATTACAGAAGATTCATTGAAGGCTTTTCGAAGATAGCAACACCACTGACCAAGCTCACACGAAAAGATAAAGAATTTGTGTGGTCAGAAGCATGCGACCAAGCTTTCGTAAAACTCAAGTCAAGACCGACATCTGCACCTATTCTCGTCTTACCGGATCAATCTGGAGGATTCGAAGTGCATTGCGATGCATCCGGTAAGGGATTAGGATGTGTTCTACATCAGCACGGTAAGGTTGTGGCTTATGCTTCAAGACAACTGAAGACTCATGAGCGCAATTATCCGACGCATGATCTGGAGTTGGCAGCCGTCATTTTTGCTCTCAAGATTTGGCGCCACTACTTACTTGGTGAACGAGTGAACATCTACACAGATCATAAAAGTCTGAAGTATGTGTTTACTCAGAAGGAGTTGAATATGCGGTAGAGAAGATGGTTAGAACTCATGGCGGACTTTGACATCAATTTGCAATATCATCCAGGAAAGGTGAACGTAGTACCTGATGCTCTTAGTCGCCAACCATTAGCAATGAATCTCACCGCTCAGTGGAAGCTTCAGCAAGACCTACATCAGATGGAGATTGAACTAGTCATGCCAGGTGATGTTTCAAATTTGATGAATCTACAAGTCCAATCAACTATTGTCAATCAGATCAAGGCAGCTCAAGCCAGCGATGCTAAGTTGCAAAAGATCAGATAACAAGTGGAGAATGGACTCCGAACAGATTTCATCATCCATGAAAATGGATCTTTGAGATACGGCAGCAGATTGTGTGTACCAAAAGGTTCTGTTCGGGAAGAGTTAATGAAAGAAGCTCACAGCTCTCCCTATTCAGTATATCCTGGAGGTACCAAAATGTACCAAGATCTACGTCAGAATTATTGGTGGCATGGAATGAAGCGTGAAGTAGCCAGAAGTGTCGCAAAATGTTTGGTGTGTCAGCAGGTAAATGATGAAAATCACAGGACAGCTGGACTACTTCAACCGTTACCAATTCCAGAATGGAAGTGGCAGCACATCACGATGGACTTTGTAACTGCTCTTCCTCGCAGCACAAAGGGTAACGATGCGATTTGGGTCATTGTGGATCGACTCACAAAGTCGGCTCACTTCATCCCATTTCGAGTTGGCCAATCAACCGAGACACTAGTGAAGAAGTACATGAAGGTAATAATCTAAATTAGGTTTAAAAACTCGTCATAATGTACTATCTCTGATACCCATGAACTCATACAGGAAATTGTGAGACTTCATGGAGTACCGGTCTGCATTGTCTCCGATCGTGACACCAGGTTCCGATGGCAGAGTCTGCAAGCTAGCTTGGGAACAAGTCTGAACTTCAGCACGGCTTATCATCCACAAACAGATGGTCAGTCGGAACGAACTATTCAGATCTTGGAGGATATGCTCAGAGCATGTATGCTCGACTTCAAAGGATCGTGGGAAGATCACCTGCATCTTGTGGAGTTTGCGTACAACAACAGCTACCAAGCAAGCATAGGAATGGCACCTTTCGCAGCATTGTATGGAAGGAAGTGTCGATCGCCATTAAGTTGGGACGACATCGGAGATAGAGAACTCCTTGGATCAGAGATGATAGTAGCGACCGTTGATGTGGTTCGTACTATCAGGAAAAGAATGCGCATAGCCCAAGATAGACAGAAACACTGGGCTGATGCGAAGAGACGACACTTGGAGTTCCAGCCAGGAGATCATGTATTCCTGAAAATCTCTCCGAACCGCGGAGTGATCAGATTTGGAAGACGGGGAAAGTTGAGTCCAAGATACATTGGACCGTTCGATATACTCGAACGAGTCGGTGAAGTGGCATATCGTTTAGCGCTTCCACCCTCATTGGAAGAAGTGCATAACGTGTTCCACATATCCCAACTCAGAAGGTATGTGAGTGACCCCAACCATGTACTTGATCATTCCGAGCTCACGATACAGCCCGATTTGTCTTGTGAGAAACAACCTGTGGAGATCCTGGACAGGAAAGTGAAGACACTTCGGAACAAAGAAGTTAATCTGGTCCGGGTAATGTGGAGAAAAGACACTCCAGGAGAATCCACGTGGGAAAGGGAGGACGAGATGCGTGCAAGATATCCGCACCTTTTTGTAAACTAGTCCTCAAATAAAAATTATAAATTTCGAGGACGAAATTTTTGTAAGGAGGGTAGATTGTAACAACTCCAATTTTTGTATACCAAAATTTGCTTTAAATATGATGTATACTTGGAGTATTAATATTGCTGGAAACAATTTAAGTATCTATTTCCTTACAATAATTACAAGAAGGAGCTTGTAGCTCATTGGTAATACCTTGCACTGCTGAACCAAGCCACCAGAGTTCGAATCCAAAGCCCCACATATTTTTTATTATCTTTTTGTTTTAAATTTTTGGGAAGTCAAACGGTCAAACAGCCATAACTCACAATTTTTTGCAATATATAAAAAATAAAGTATTCCAAAATTCCCCCCAGACAAAACCACACCCAACGAGACCCGACTCGGCCCTGAATCGGCCGAGTCGGCCGGCGACTCGGCCGAATCGGCCGGCGCCGCCGGCCGGACTCGGCCGGATCGGCCGGCGACGCCGGCCGGACTCGGCCGGTCGGCCGAGTCGTCAACACGAAAAATCTTCGTGTTGACTTGGCCAACCCCCCTGTGTACTTTATTTTCCCAGTACTGTTACCAATTTTTCATTAAACCTCTTTTAATCCTAAATTTAATGAAATTTTTACATTTTTTAAATATTTTTTTAATCCAAACCCTAACCCTAGCCTAGCCCTATATAAAGACCCCTACCCTCTACTATTTCACCTCACCACTCTAAGTCCACTCTCCCAAATTCTCGAGAACTCGGTACAAAGAGCGAGAAGCGAAGCGCTGCCGAAACCGACGACGGATTCCGGCGATCGGACTAGAACCTTCGCGACGTTTTCGACGCATCGACAACCACCACTTCCCTTAGCCTCCTTAGCTTGTCCAAACCCGTAAGTCCCATCTCTTCTATCTCTCTTTTCTTTAATATAAAAATACGACTTTTTGGAACCCTACGGAAATCGGAACAAAACGATTTCCGATCCGGTTTTTCTGCAAATTTCCACTTGTCACCTAATACATAATACCTACCTATATTCATGTTGACTATTAGTTACCCATAAACCAGTTTAAACAAACTTTCTCACATGAAATGATAGCTTCTTTACAAGATCGTATTCTTTTCATAAAAATACCATGAAGTTTATTTTTCTTCGTTTAATCAATTCCCTCACTCCTAAATATGTTTATCTTGATCACTAAACTTGTAGAAATCAATTTGAATGAATTTTCACACATGAAATGATAACGTTTTCAAATACCGTATTCTTGCGCTTTAATACCTTTAAGTTTAATATATCATGTTTTACTTCTAAACTTCATCAAAACTTAAAATAAGTCACGAGGTAATAACCTACCTCTACACACACACAAATATAACCTTAATTGATAAATGTCAAAACATAGAATACGAAATTACAAGACTTTTCACTAAAATACCCTTTTCTTTATAAACCTTTTTCTAAAAAGTTCTAAGTTGTTTACAATTTTTAAAACAATATCTTTTAATAGGAAAATACGATATGTCATGGACATCGATCGCTTATCTAAACTGACTTTGTGGTGTCTAGGCTAGGCAAGTGAGCTTGGGTAACTTTAAAAGGCCCGTCTCACTATTCGTGAGCGGATCCCTCCCTCCTCAGTTGTACTTACCTGGCCACAATTGGCGGTGAAGAGGCGATTTGAGGCTTCTAATGACTTGTCGTTTAGACCCTTAGAAATAGGCTAGTTGGCTTAGGAAACCCTAGAAACTAAAATACAGAAAACTATACTCTTTTACAAATAAATACCTTTTATTTATAAAACCGTTTTCCTAAATGAATAGTATTTGTTAAACCTAAGCAAAGTGCCACTACAACCCACTTTTGGGGAACCCGTTAGGGATAGTACGGTTCATCGTGCACCCGCGGGCTAGTAGTGCGAGATTCAGACCTCCGCAAGGAGCATTCGGTCTCGAAGGGTTAAAATACGACATTTGAGAAAAATGAGATTTTGGAGATTAAAATATTTATTTAAAATTATTCTTGTGTTAATATATATAATTATCATTTAAACACCTATTTTATTATAATATAAAGTTTCCACTTTTTCCTAAAATTACAAGATTAAAAGTTACATTAAAATACCATGAATTTCAAATAAAATATTTAGTACTTTTATTAGGATATATTCACTAGAATAACAAAAATAAAATTCACACTCATTATAACTATAAAGACGAATAATAAATACTTGAGGTGTATTTTGAAAACTATACAAATGTACTTTTTACATAAAACCCCCTCAAGTTTTATAAATTACAATAAGGCCCCTAACAAATATCGAACTTCAACTTACCTTCTCTTAGTCTGACTCGGGTTAGAGTCTGACTATTTCTGACTTGAATATGATTCAAGTCAATCTATATTCTTTTATATTCCAACACAATTTGAATACATGAATCCCTTAATCCAGCTAACAATATATTCATTTTGACTGAATCAAACCATGGATATTCATCCATTATCCTGATATTCCATTTACCTGATTATACAGTTTCAACATGTTTACTGATATCATGGTTTTGGTCAGTCACCCAACTTACATATTCCAATACTACAATACTGTTAAAACACTACGGGGTTTAAGGGGTAGATTGGTACGGAAGGTGTTAAAGGTGGCACGAGGTGGCCAGATTAAGACATCTAACCTGAATCCTATTGCTGTTTTACCGTAGCATAACGGTTCCTTGTACTTTCCTTTTGCCCTGATCTCTAGCATATAGAGATCCCCCTCGTATACACTGGCATCCTTCTGTACCAAGCTACAAACAACAGCGTTAAACAATGTTCCATAATATTCAACAATATAATACTTTAGAAAATACTTTTACACTGTCTTCCTAACTCTTCTTTATCTTGGGACTTACCGAGCGACCTGTTCGCTGACGACATTCTATTTCTTTCTTCTTTGAATGTCGTCAGGTGCGTTGGACCAAGCTGAGATCGAGCCCACCGGTGAAGATTTGGAGCAGTTCCAAGAAGATCCCGAGCTTTAGATATTGTACCTTGTTCTTTCCAGTATTTTCATTTTCTGTTATGCCACTGTTTAGGCATTGCTTTTCATTTCAGTTGTATTTTCCTTTCATTCATTGTACAAAGAATGTTATTAATAAAAGTTGCTGTTATTTCTATATCATTCGTCTCTTGTGTTTTACTTTATATTGCTTAGATACGCTCAGCGTATGTTCTTCTGAGTACATACGTAGTGGGCCTAGTCGCGTCCACTTCGCCGTACACTGGGAAGCGGGGCGTGACAGGTTTTGTTGGTGGCCCATGCAGGTCAGAGCTGTATGAATCCCTGTCATGCAGTTCTGGTCTGCGTGAACAACCTAAGCAATATAACACAAGACGCAGCAACTAAGACATTCTTTACAATTCATGTTCTTTGAATCTTTCAAATCTCTATTCCTTGAATCTTATCATTTCATGTATTTGAATCTGTCCTAATCCAAATTTTTCTTCAGGGTTATGGATTCCCCGAACAACACCACCACCAACGTCAACAACACCCTTCCAGCACTACCTCTCACACCAGTTGTTCCGGCACCACCCACTGAGCAAACGATGCTATTCGAGGCGATCCGCAGCCTTTTCGAGGGACAGCAACAACTTTTGAACCGTCCTGAGGCCGATGCACCGGGAGTAAAGAAATTCAGGGCTTCGCACCCAAAGCAGTTCTCTGGTAAAGGAATCCCTCTAGAAGCGGAAGAATGGGCACAAAGCATCGAAGACGATCTGGCAGCAGCTCAAGTGCCAGACAACGCTTGGGTCCGTGTAGCAAAACTACAGCTCACGGATAATGCTCGCAATTGGTGGAAGGCAGAAGAAACCCGTCTGGTACAGCCGATTGAATGGAAGATATTTCGCGAGAAATTCGACGCGAAATATTTCCCTGTGACTGCCAGGTTCGCTATGGAGCAGCAGTTTATTCATCTACAACAAGGATCAATGTGGGAGAAATCGGTAGATGAATATGATGTTGAGTTCACTATGTTGAGCCGGTAAGATATGTCATAATAGTTCAATTTTTTAAAAATCACATACTACACTGATAACACGATCTTTAAACAGATTCGCGGCACACCTGATACCGACGGACGAGATCAGAGCCCGTCGTTTTCAGCAAGGTTTAGACACAGAGATTAAGGCTGCTCTAGCCACAGGAAAGTTTTTGACTCATGAGGAAGCCCTAGAAGCTGCCCGCAGTTATGAGGCAGTAATAAAAGAGAGGGGCAGACCTCAGTCTGCAGGATTCAAGCGCTCTGCCAACCAGATGGCAGGTGGAGCCACGTCCAGACCACCTTTCGTGCCAAGGCAACCCGGAGTACCAACTCATCGTCCTAGCCCAGCCTTTTGCACTTACTGCAAGAGAACTGGACATATGATGAAGGACTGCCGTCGAGCCAACCGCCTCTGCTTAGTCTGCGGTTCAGCCACTCATGATATTGGATCTTGTCCCCAAAGACAGAACTCAGTTGCTGCACCCAGGCAGGCAAATACCTATCAGCAGCGACTAGCTCTTCAGGCACCTGCTACCAGACTTGCACTGCCTGCACCACCTAGGGGAACACAAGCTGCACCACCACCTCGACAGTTCCATCAAGCTCAAAGGAACGTTCCGAGGAATGCTCCTCAGGCCAGGAGGAATGTGCCGAAGCGCCAGGCTTTTATGATGTCTGTGGAAGAAGCTGAGGCCACTGACCAAGTCATTACTGGTAAATTCCTTCTCAAACTTATCTTTAGTTTTGTTTACCTACACACTTTCCCTATACCTAAAACCTATCCTATATACTTTAGGTACAATCCTAGTAGCTTCACTACCTGCACTTGCACTGTTTGATACTGGAGCATCCCACTGCTTTATGTCGCAACGGTTTGTCCGAACCCATGCGATTCCAGTCTCACCGCTTGTATTCAGCTGGAACGTCAGTTCCGGAAATGGTGTTCTAAAGGCAACTATGGGATACAACATGTGTCCAGTCGTCGTCTGCAGTCGAGAGTTTTACGCTGACTTCAAGGTACTAGACATACCAAATTTCGATGTGGTTCTAGGAATGGACTGGCTTGGAACCTTTTATGCTACCATCGACTGTCGTCAAAGGAGGGTAGTATTTGAGATTCCAGATCATCCGGTCTTCTATTTCAAGAGTGGAGACCGTACACTAGAGCCAAGTACTTACAAAGCAAAGCCAAGAGAAGCAGTAGTTGCAGCAGCTCATGCAGAGGAAGAATCAAGACCGGAGGTAGTTCGAGATTTCGACGATGTATTCCCTGACGATATATCAGGTTTGCCTCCCGATCGAGCTCTTGAATTCAGTATTGACTTAGTACCAGGAGCGCAACCAGTGATCAAAGCACCGTATAGACTAAGTCCGGAAGGATTGAAGGAAGTTCGAACACAGTTGGACGAATTACTGGCGAAAGGATGGATTCGTCCCAGTACTTCAAGTTGGGGAGCACCTGTTCTACTGGTAAAGAAGAAGGAAGGTTCATACAGAATGTGCATCGATTATAGGGCCTTGAACGAAGTTACTATAAAGAACAAATATCCACTTCCGCGCATCGACGATTTATTCGATCAGCTAAGTGGATCTTGTGTCTTCTCTAAACTAGATCTTCGTTCAGGCTATCATCAAGTGAAGGTCAAGGAAGCTGATATTCACAAAATAGCTTTCAGAACTCGCTATGGGTATTACGAATTTCTAGTAATGCCATTTGGGGTGACCAATGCACCAGCAATCTTCATGAACCTTATGAATCAAGTTTTCCAGGATTATTTAGACAGGTTCGTTGTCATCTTCATCGACGACATCCTGGTATATTCTAAGAACCGGAAAGAGCATGCGGAGTACCTACGAATAGTCCTGGAAACTCTTCGACGACATAAGCTTTATGCCAAGTACAGTAAGTGCGAGTTTTGGCTAAAAGAAGTTGGTTTTCTTGGACACATCGTATCAGGAGAAGGAATTTCTGTGGATCCAGCAAAAGTTTCAGCAGTCAGCGAATGGCCTACGCCAAAATCAGTGAAGGATATTCGGAGTTTCTTGGGTTTAGCTGGATATCACAGAAGATTCATTGAAGGCTTTTCGAAGATAGCAACACCCCTGACCAAGCTCACACGAAAAGATGAAGAATTTGTGTGGTCAGAAGCATGCGAGCAAGTTTTCGTAGAACTCAAGTCAAGACTGACATCTGCACCTATTCTCGTCATACCGGATCAATCTGGAGGATTCGAAGTGCATTGCGATGCATCCGGTAAGAGATTAGGATGTGTTCTATATCAGCACGGTAAGGTTGTGGCTTATACTTCAAGACAACTGAAGACTCATGAGCGCAATTATCCGACGCATGATCTGGAGTTGGCAGCCGTCATTTTTGCTCTCAAGATTTGACGCCACTACTTACTTGGTGAACGAGTGAACATCTACACAGATCATAAAAGTCTGAAGTATGTGTTTACTCAGAAGGAGTTGAATATGCGGCAGAGAAGATGGTTAGAACTCATGGAGGACTTTGACATCAATTTGCAATATCATCCAGGAAAGGTGAACGTAGTACCTGATGCTCTTAGTCGCCAACCATTAGCAATGAATCTCACCGCTCAGTGGAAGCTTCAGCAAGACCTACATCAGATGGAGATTGAACTAGTCATGCCAGGTGATGTTTCAAATTTGATGAATCTACAAGTCCAATCAACTATTGTCAATCAGATCAAGGCAGCTCAAGCCAGCGATGCTAAGTTGTAAAAGATCAGATAACAAGTGGAGAATGGACTCCGAACAGATTTCATCATCCATGAAGACGGATCTTTGAGATACGGCAGCAGATTGTGTGTACCAAAAGGTTCTGTTCGGGAAGAGTTAATGAAAGAAGCTCACAGCTCTCCCTATTCAGTATATCCTGGAGGTACCAAAATGTACCAAGATCTATGTCAGAATTATTGGTGGCATGGAATGAAGCATGAAGTAGCCAGAAGTGTCGCAAAATGTTTGGTGTGTCAGCAGGTAAAGGATGAACATCACAGGACAGCTGAACTACTTCAACCGTTACCAATTCCAGAATGGAAGTGGCAGCACATCACGATGGACTTTGTAACTGCTCTTCCTCGCAGCACAAAGGGTAACGATGCGATTTGGGTCATTGTGGATCGGCTCACAAAGTCGGCTCACTTCATCCCATTTCGAGTTGGCCAATCAACCGAGACACTAGCGAAGAAGTACATGGAGGTAATAATCTAAATTAGGTTTAAAAACTCGTCATAATGTACTATCTCTGATACCCATGAACTCATACAGGAAATTGTGAGACTTCATGGAGTACCGGTCTGCATTGTCTCCGATCGTGACACCAGGTTCCGATGGCAGAGTCTGCAAGCTAGCTTGGGAACAAGTCTGAACTTCAGCACGGCTTATCATCCACAAACAGATGGTCAGTCGGAACGAACTATTCAGATCTTGGAGGATATGCTCAGAGCATGTATGCTCGACTTCAAAGGATCGTGGGAAGATCACCTGCATCTTGTGGAGTTTGCGTACAACAACAGCTACCAAGCAAGCATAGGAATGGCACCTTTCGCAGCATTGTATGGAAGGAAGTGTCGATCGCCATTAAGTTGGGACGACATCGGAGATAGAGAACTCCTTGGACCAGAGATGATAGTAGCGACCGTTGATGTGGTTCGTACTATCAGGGAAAGAATGCGCATAGCCCAAGATAGACAGAAGCACTGGGCTGATGCGAAGAGACGACACTTGGAGTTCCAGCCAGGAGATCATGTATTCCTGAAAATCTCTCCGAACCGCGGAGTGATCAGATTTGGAAGACGGGGAAAGTTGAGTCCAAGATACATTGGACCGTTCGATATACTCGAACGAGTCGGTGAAGTGGCATATCGTTTAGCGCTTCCACCCTCATTGGAAGGAGTGCATAACGTGTTCCACATATCCCAACTCAGAAGGTATGTGAGTGACCCCAGCCATGTACTTGATCATTCCGAGCTCACGATACAGCCCGATTTGTCTTGTGAGCAACAACCTGTGGAGATCCTGTACAGGAAAGTGAAGACACTTCGGAACAAAGAAGTTAATCTAGTCCGGGTAATGTGGAGAAAAGACACTCCAGGAGAATCCACGTAGGAAAGGGAGGACGAGATGCGTGCAAGATATCCGCACCTTTTTGTAAACTAGTCCTCAAATAAAAATTGTAAATTTCGAGGACGAAATTTTTGTAAGGAGAGTAGATTGTAACAACTCCAATTTTTGTATACCAAAATTTGCTTTAAATATGATGTATACTTGGAGTATTAATGTTGCTGGAAACAATTTAAGTATCTATTTCCTTACAATAATTACAAGAAGGAGCTTGTAGCTCATTGGTAATACCTTGCACTGCTGAACCAAGCCACCAGAGTTCGAATCCCATGCCCCACATATTTTTTATTATCGTTTTGTTTTAAATTTTTGGGAAGTCAAACGGTCAAACAGCCATAACTCATAATTTTTTGCAATATATAAAAAATAAAGTATACCAAAATCCCCCCCAGACAAAACCACACCCAACGAGACCCGACTCGGCCCTGACTCGGCCAAGTCGGCCGGCGCCGCCGGCCGGACTCGGCCGGTCGGCCGAGTCGTCAACACGAAAAATCTTCATGTTGACTTGGCCAACCCCCCTGTGTACTTTATTTTCTCAGTACTGTTACCAATTTTTCATTAAACCTCTTTTAATCCTAAATTTAATGAAATTTTAATGAATTTTTACATTTTAAAAATATTTTTTTAATCCAAACTCTAACCCTAGTCGAGCCCTATATAAAGACCCCTACCATCTAATATTTCACCTCACCACTCTAAGTCCACTCTCCCAAATTCTCGAGAACTCGGTACAAAGAGCGAGAAGCGAAGCGCTGCCGAAACCGACGACGGATTCCGGCGATCGGACTAGAACCTTGGCGACGTTTTCGACGCATCGACAACCACCACTTCCCTTAGCCTCCTTAGCTTGTCCAAACCCATAAGTCCCATCTCTTCTATCTCTCTTTTCTTTAATATAAAAATACGACTTTTTGGAACCCGACGGAAATCGGAACAAAACGATTTCCGATCCGGTTTTTCTGCAAATTTCCACTTGTCACCTAATACATAATACCTACCTATATTCATGTTGACTATTAATCACCCATAAACCAGTTTAAACAAACTTTCTCACATGAAATGATAGCTTCTTTACAAGATCGTATTCTTTTCATAAAAATACCATGAAGTTTATTTTTCTTCGTTTAATCAATTCCCTCACTCCTAAATATGTTTATCTTGATCACTAAACTTGTAGAAATTAATTTGAATGAATTTTCACACATGAAATGATAACGTTTTCAAATACCGTATTCTTGCGCTTTAATACCTTTAAGTTTAATATATCATGTTTTACTTCTAAACTTCATCAGAACTTAAAATAAGTCACGAGGTAATGACCTACCTCTACACACACACAAATATAACCTTAATTGATAAATGTCAAAACATAGAATACGAAATTACAAGACTTTTCACTAAAATACCATTTTCTTTATAAACCTTTTTCTAAAAAGTTCTAAGTTGTTTACAATTTTTAAAACAATATCTTTTAATAGGAAAATACGATATGTCATGGACATCGATCGTTTATCTAGACTGACTTTGTGGTGTCTAGGCTAGGCAAGTGAGCTTGGGTAACTTTAAAAGGCCCGTCTCACGATTCGTGAGCGGATCCCTCCCTCCTCACTTGTACTTACCTGGCCACAATTGGCGGTGAAGAGGCGATTTGAGGCTTCTAATGACTTGTCGTTTAGACCCTTAGGAATAGGCTAGTTGGCTTAGGAAACCCTAGAAACTAAAATACAGAAAACTATACTCTTTTACAAATAAATACCTTTTATTTATAAAACCGTTTTCCTAAATGAATAGTATTTGTTAAACCTAAGCAAAGTGCCACTATAACCCACTTTTGGGGAACCCGTTAGGGATAGTACGGTTCATCGTGCACCCGCGGGCTAGTAGTGCGAGAGTCAGACCTCCGCAAGGAGCATTCGGTCTCGAAGGGTTAAAATACGACATTTGAGAAAAATGAGATTTTGGAGATTAAAATATTTATTTAAAATTATTCTTGTGTTAATATATATAATTATCATTTAAACACCTATTTTATTATAATATAAAGTTTCCACTTTTTCCTAAAATTACAAGATTAAAAGTTACATTAAAATACCATGAATTTCAAATAAAATATTTAGTACTTTTATTTGGATATATTCACTAGAATAACAAAAATAAAATTCACACTCATTATAACTATAAAGACGAATAATAAATACTTGAGATGTATTTTGAAAACTATACAAATGTACTTTTTACATAAAACCCCCTCAAGTTTTATAAATTACAATAAGGCCCCTAACAAATATCGAACTTCAACTTATCTTCTCTTAGTCTGACTCGGGTTAGAGTCTGACTATTTCTGACTTGAATATGATTCAAGTCAATCTATATTCTTTTATATTCCAACACAATTTGAATACATGAATCCCTTAATCCAGCTAACAATATATTCATTTTGACTGAATCAAACCATGGATATTCATCCATTATCCTGATATTCCATTTACCTGATTATACAGTTTCAACATGTTTACTGATATCATGGTTTTGGTCAGTCACCCAACTTACATATTCCAATACTACAATACTGTTAAAACACTACGGGGTTTAAGGGGTAGATTGGTACGGAAGGTGTTAAAGGTGGCACGAGGTGGCCAGATTAAGACATCTAACCTGAATCCTATTGCTGTTGTACCGTAGCATAACGGTTCCTTGTACTTTCCTTTTGTCCTGATCTCTAGCATATAGAGATCCCCCTCGTATACACTGGCATCCTTCTGTACCAAGCTACAAACAACAGCGTTAAACAATGTTCCATAATATTCAACAATATAATACTTTAGAAAATACTTTTACACTGTCTTCCTAACTCTTCTTTATCTTGGGACTTACCGAGCGACCTGTTCGCTGACGACATTCTATTTCTTTCTTCTTTGAATGTCGTCAGGTGCGTTGGACCAAGCTGAGATCGAGCCCACCGGTGAAGATTTGGAGCAGTTCCAAGAAGATCCCGAGCTTTAGATATTGTACCTTGTTCTTTCCAGTATTTTCATTTTCTGTTATGCCACTGTTTAGGCATTGCTTTTCATTTCAGTTGTATTTTCCTTTCATTCATTGTACAAAGAATGTTATTAATAAAAGTTGCTGTTATTTCTATATCATTCATCACTTGTGTTTTACTTTATATTGCTTAGCTACGCTTAGCGTATGTTCTTCTGAGTACATACGTAGCGGGCCTAGTCGCGTCCACTTCGCCGTACACTGGGAAGCGGGGCGTGACAATATGTGCCATTTTATTGTGTTGATACCCATGCTTGATTATTTATAACCAAGATTATGAGCACACACATGATATCTTTCACCACCTGTTATGACTTGCTACATACCTACTACTTGACCCGACATGGTACCGTACACTACTTGACTGGACCTGATGTACCATGACTTGACCCGTTACCTGATCTTGTGTCTAATGCCAACAAACCTGACATGTAGTCCTCACGGACCGTTCCTGTTGTCTATCCAGACAAACCTGCTCTTACCTGATCCTGTGTTGGCATTAGTTCTTGATTACGGAATACCTGACTTGACACATATAACTTGGGGGTATGGGGAAATCAATGATGAAATCCTGACTTGTAACTCGACAGTTGCTCGCTTATACTAATCAGTTTTAGAGGCTAGGCCCGTCTCGTGACGATGCTGCTGACATCGTTGGTCTGTACTTCTTTCCTGTTAGTGCCTAGCAGCACGTCTCGGTTTCAGCCCGAGAGTCTGTAGACTGTGGTCCCGGGCATGCACGGGATACTATTGAGTTACATCGATAATTCATCAAATTGATTTCAAAGACTTTAGAGTAGAAAACCCAATAGAACAGTTTAGTTTACTCACTGCACACTACCCTTCACTGCCCTGATTTATATTACTGTTACACCTGCTTTTCATTCATGTTTATATTTGCATTGCATGTTACCCTGTTTATATTTTATCACTTGATGATATGACGCGCTGACATCTGGGTTTTGCATGGCCCAGATTCCGTATCTTTGCTGCAGTCCGAGCAGGAGTACTTCAGCCAGCAGGCTAAGCAGTGAGGTTTCTGTATTAGTTAGTTCTTTTATTTCCTGCATTTTATTCCTGATGTGAGCTGATTGGTATGAAAATTTGTATTTACCGCAATCAGAAACGGCGTCGCTTTGCAGCTAGCCGGTGAGTGCGGGTCGATCCACAGAGATGGGTAAATTCCTTTTATGTGTTTTAACGAGTTGATTCAAAGTGTCGTTTTGGTTGGTTTATAAAAATCTATGAAAACTGGATCTAATTAATCTAATTAAAAGTCTTGCTAGGGTTAGGCTTAGGGGAAGTTTTGGAGATTAACGTTTTCCTCACCGCTTTCATTGCCATATTTTAGATCTATTAGATGTTACAGTGATTATCAATAAATTGGATCCGAATCTTTTGGGAAGATATTTCTTCCTCTAGATTCGCATCCTTCTTTTGTTGATAATTACCCTAACCCCCATGGAAAACGCGCGCAACCGGCCCTTTATACTACGGTTCACCGTTACCTCGAGGGGTAGGGTGCCGCAGGGAGCGGTTGTACGCGTATGTATGGAGTTCTAATTCATTAGGTGAATGTGGCATTGAAAGGGGTGAGAGATCTCATCTCTCAACCCTTTCCCTAAGGCTAACCCTAATAAGCGAAGAGACTACTCGCTCATTAGGGGATGATAATGCATACTAATTAAAAGAAGAAAAAAACATAATTTACCTTACTAGGTTGACGGCTCCCTCCAAACGATATAGAACAGATCTGAATATAACTCCCAGAAATTCTGAAATTTATTGATTGAAAAGAGGCATAGGGTTTTACAATTTTTGATTACAATTTATAAGAAAACAGGGAAACTAGGGTTACAGACTCTCGCACATGTGAAAATACAGATTTGCCCACTGAAAATCCAAACACCCGCACCGACGCACCGACACAAGAAGTCGGCACCGACACGGGCATTAAATGGCCGCGGAACCGCGGCAATAGAGCGCTTGGGCCGCGGTTCCGCGGCCCTTTGGTGAGATCGTCTCACCAAACTTTCTGGGTTGCTTCTTGTTGGCTTGGGCTTCTTACTTATATATATATTTTCTCTGTTTGGCTTCTTATTCTTCTCCAGATCTTTCAGTGAAAACTTGTAGCGATCTTTTAACCGTTTGCCATGACATTTTGGACCTTGCACTGTTCTTCGTCTCGGCTTGAGTAAGATCCGTCTGCTTGTTGGTCAAAAGTCCCTTTTCTGTATCAACTTTCGTCTTTTTCACTGTATTTGCTCCAAGAGCCTGTATCCTGTAACATGCAACAAATGTACGTCAAGAGTACCTGTTTATTTATAAAACGGATAAGAATAAGGGAATGAATAATGCAACATTATAGTCTGAACAAATACCCCCAAACTTACCTTTTGCTCGTCCTCGAGCAAACTTATTATTTTATTCACTAAAATCCTAACCACACTTTCGCAGGGAAACGCGATTGCACTGAGCTCGTGCAACAAGCCGTTAAACCTCTAGGTGTCCCTAGTAGGAGGAGTGTTGTCTCCTGAGGGTTTTCAGCGGATTACACCCACAAAATCCTATCAACTCGCCCATTGACTTTTGTTCTCCAATTAGGTTTTCTAACAAGGAATTCTATTATCTTTTGACTCGCAAATTATCCACCCATATTCTTCACACTTCCTCATCATCTAACTTAAGATTATATATGTTCTATAGACTTATTTAGCTTTTGGCATCTCCTAAGTTTTCCTTCTAGAGTTTCATCTCCACTTAGGAATTTCTATCAACTCTACTAAAGATACAAGTTCTATTCTTCATCATTTTCTCTCATCTAAATCCCAATCACATACCTCTACGTGTGTGTATAGATCACCACTACACTTGGAAATTCAAATCAAGCAATCGTACTCTCGTCCATTGTCCAAAGCACTTATTAATTCGTGAATTTTGAATTTCGCTTACACATCCTTCATGCGACTGTTAATACTTCTTGAGGTACCAACACCCGATTACAAGATGCGTTAGCATTTTAAAGCGTACTTCCTAGTTTTGCAACACCCAAGGCTTTTAGCAGTGACTCCCAAACCAGTTGGTCTAAGGCACTAGGTGATAAAGCACCCTCGCTAAAGATTTTTCTATTTTTACAGCCTTAAGTAATCACAAAAAACCAGTGTCCATTTTTTTCTTTATTCACTTTTTTTTTCTTTTATTTTCATTGTACTAAGGACTTTAGACAAGAGCATTTCAAGGTCTCTTCTACTATTTCAAGTTTCAAGGTGCGTGATTGTGCAAATTGTAGGGTATACATTTTCAGAATTTAGACTTAAGCTAAGAACTATTTTTCAAACTTATATTCTAATAAGAATGTCAATACTCTTTCCTTGTTTCGACTTAGCCTAAGAAGTGAACCCAAAATTTGCCTATTTCTAAATAAACTACAAGGCATATACTTTCTACCGTTAAACTTTAAGAAAGGCTATTTTTAGGGTTTTTAATTTACTAAGTCTAAGATCTAGTTGTTCCTAGCCAGTTAACCTATCTGTCAAACTTAAATCAAATATGGCCAAAATTGAATACACTATTTTTATAATTTTTGAAATTTTTCAAATTTTTATGGGTTTTCAAATAAATAAGTAAATGCAAAAATATGTACAAATGAATGCGAAGGAAGAAGACGTACCGAGCATACCCCCAAACTTGTACTTGATAGTGTCCTCACTGTCATACTAAACCAAGAGGGTCAAAATGTCGTCACACCCCTGTTTATTTATTTAAAAAAAAATTTATTGTTAAGAAAAACAAAGAATATATACAAAAAGGCCCTCCCCCAGACTTCATTTAAACTATGTTAGACATTACTGCCATACTTTGCCTAGACCAAACGTCAACACCAACCAGTTGAAAAATTTATCAGTAAAGAGTATTGGTTGGTGGAAGAATAAGTTGTAGCGATCCGCAAAGAATTGGGAAAGGTAGAAGTAGAGGTATGGAAGGTGTGGAGGTAAATATACAGGCGATGGTGATATATCAAAACGAGAATGTAAATGATCAGCAATCAGTGGAGTATTGGCATTCTCGTAACTTATTAAAAGAAATGGGGGTATTTCAACTTCTAAAGGAGGTTGACTCACCACAATACCCCCAAGATGTTCCTGTGGGTCCTCTATTGACTTGGCATCATTCATCAATTGTATATGATATTCAATTATGAGGGAACTTATCTCCTCGATGTCCTCCATAGTCCAACCGAAAACTTGCCGCCTATCTTGTAAAACCATTACGAGGGCGTTCTCTTGCTCGAGGGCTAGAGATGCCGATATGATAATGGGAAAGGTCTCATTCTCACCTATGTAAGCATATCTAAGGTGAGACGGCAAGGGCGTGAGTTCGAGTTTCGGAGGTGAAAGAATCATTGCGGAATCTACCTCGAACTCAAAGGACTCCAACACAGGTTCGAAATCACTGCAAATAACCGATTCGGATGGCTCGACTGACTCATCCAAAAATTCAAACGACTCATAATCGGGCTGTGAGTCGTCATCATCCAAAAAAATGAAACATTCATAATCAACATCGGTTGTGTCAACGGTGGTAGGCTCAAGGAGGGACGCACTAGTGGCGTCAAAACTGTTTTCATCAAATAGAAATCTTTCAAGCTCGCAGTCCTCCTGCGTGATTTCATGAATAGAGCAAACTTCTCGTGTACTAGTTTTAGGCACGGGGGGCAGACTTCCCATCTTATAAATATTGAACTCACTAGACATCTTCCCAAAGGATAGAGTCATGGAGCCATTGCGACAGTTTATTACAGCATTGGAAGTGGCCAAAAATGGTCGACCTAGGATCACCGGAATTTGGTTTCTTGGGTTAGCAACAGGTTGTGTATCCATAACAATAAAATCAACGGGGAATATGAACTCCCCAACTTTGATCAACACATCCTCTAGCTGACCCCTTGGATGGGTGATTGATCGATCAGCCATTTGGAGAGTACAACGAGTGGGTTTCAACTCTCCAACCCCTAATTGTTCGTACACGGAGTAAGGAATCAGGTTAACACTAGACCCAAGATCTAGAAGTGCTCGATTAATTTTCTTATCCCCAATTGTGATGGAAATCGTAGGATAGCCGGGGTCCTTTCGTTTTTGGGGGTAAGGTTTGATGGTGGTTAATAGCATTGCTCACTGCACTAGCCACTAGCACTTTCTTGGGTACTTGAGATGCTTTTCTCTTTGAGGTGCATAAGCCCTTTAAGATTTTTGCGTATGAAGGGACTTGTTGGATTGCATCTAAGAGAGGTATATTTATGTTAACCTGCTTAAATAACTCCACAATCTTCTCCACTTGTGCAGTTGGTTTATTGGGACTCAACCTGTTTGGAAATGGTGCATTTGGAAAATTAGTTGAGTCAAATGTCTGCGGAGTAGAATGTGGAGTAGGAACGGATCCCGGTGTAGATGTGTTCATGTTGTGAGAAATGGGTCTGTTCGAGCTAGAAGAAGTAGAGCCGCGTGAAGGGTGGAGAATAGGCTCTAAAGAAAAAGGTGAAGACGAAAGTGAAGAAAATGAAGAAGGGGAAGGTGACGATGGAGAAGACGAAGAAAAAGAAGAAGAAGAACCACCGGCGGGGATGTCATCATGAGTTCCCACATTATTTTGCAACTCTCTTCCGGATCTCAACGTAGTCACCGCATTTACATTGTGATTGTGATATGCGTTTTGTGGGTGACCGGGATTTAGCAATGGTTGAGATGGAAGCTTTCCCTTTTCTCTCTCGCTCAACGCAGCAGTTAATTGTGCAATTTGTGCCTCAATAGATTTGATGCTTTGATCGTGTGAGGCGTTGTTATTCATTAAAGATTGAACATAATTTTCAAATCTTGCTGCGGATTCTGTAGATTGCTTGAGAAATGCATCTAGACTTTTCTCGAGCGAGGTAACCTTATCATCATTAGGTTGAACCAAATTGTTCGTTTGATTTGCATAAGGTTGTTGTTGGAAAGGTTGCTGGTTTTGAGTTTGTAAAGGTGCTTGTTGTTGTTGTGGAGGAGGTCTTTGAAAATTATTGTTCCCTTGGACTTGTTGATTTTGGTTCCAAGCGAAATTCGGGTGACTCCTCCACCCCGGATTGTATGTCGAAGAGTACGGATCATTTCTTTGTCGTTGCTGAAATGCAGCATTGACTTGATCCTGTCCTTGAATAGGTGCATTATAAGGACACTCTTCGGTTAGATGCGATGGATTCGCACAACAAGTACAAACAGTTCGTGTGGGTAGAGTAGGGGCAGGAGAAGACGATGAGATTTTGGTCTCAATGGGTTCTAGCTTTTTCATAAGTGAGGCCATCTCGGCCTTCATAGCAATCGACATATCTACTTGATGTATGCCTGCCCTAGATTGACCAACAGAAGAAGATGATGTGGTCTTGGTACTCTCCCACTGAATTGTTTGCTCACTAAGGTCCTCAAGAAACTGCCACGCTTCATCACTAGACTTAGAGAGAAAATGACCTTGACAGATGGTTTCTAGCAACTGCTTCGTTGCCGAGTTCAATCCTTCGTATAATGTTTGGCAAAGTTGCCAACTTTCGATCCCATGATGAGGGCATTGAACTAGTAGGTCTTTAAATCTCTCGAAGCACTTCCAAAATGGTTCGGAAGGAAGCTGTGAAAATTGTATTATCTCGTTACGGATTCTAGCAGTTTTGTGATGAGGATAGAACTTTTTCAGAAAAGCCTTCACAAACTCGTCCCAATTTCTTATGAAGTGTAATGCGGTGCTATATAGCCACTTCTCGGCTAGGTCACATAAGGTAAAAGGAATGACCCTTAGCCTTATAGCGTCATCACTTAATTGGGTTGTTTTCATCATAGCGCATACATTTTGGAATTTATTAATAAAAATATACGCATCTTCAGATTCCAAACCATGAAATTTTGGCAGCATATTGATGAAATGTGGTTTTATTTCAAAATTATCCCCATTTGCCGGTGGGGGTGAAAGACAGGTGGGTAAAGAAGTGCGGACGGGGTAGAAGAGATCCTGGAGCGCAACTCGTGCGGGCGCTACAACAGGCGGAAGATTCGGGTTATTCGCACCTAACGGAGGTGGAATCAATCCCGTCGGTAAGGTATCATTGGGGTTGAATCCCGACATACCTTCGGTGAAAGAATTTGAAGGTGGAGGTAAGAAAATGGAGGGAATTTCGACCTCGGGTTCGTCGAAGGGTTCGTCGGTCGGTACCAACGAGACACGGACTAATCGGGCGTTAGTATCCCTAGTCCAAAGTGACATACACTAAAAGGAATAGTGTAGTCAGAAAAGGAAAAAAAAAGAATGTGGGGGTAAGATAACGTCAATGAGAAGAAGTGAGTGGAAGTGAGTTGCAAGTTTTCTTAGCGGCAAGTTGCAAGTTTTGAAAAGATTCTTCTTTTATTTTTTTTATTTATGTGAGAGTTTTGCAAAAAAGGTTTTTGGAAAGGGACTCGTGACACAAAATGTATCAACCACACATGCACAATCAGGCCTAGATCTAGGGTCGCCTAGGTTTGCTAGACAGCTCCTAACTAGGGCTAGAAATAGGACCTCAAACCGCCTCTTCACTGACAAGTACGGCCAGGTAAGTGGGAAGGAACCACCACTACAGTGGACCTAATTAATAACCACTAGCCTAGACATCGCAATGTCGGTTAGGATAAACGGCCGATGCCTATACTAGTCCTTTTCCTATTGAGCTCGATATCCTTAGGTCTGAGTCTAGTCTTTTTTAATTAATTGTGGTCGATGCAAAATGCTTTAAGTGTTTTCTGGGGTCCTGGGAAGGGTGATGAAATCCCCACCCAATCTGAGTTTGGTCAATTAGCCCCTTAGAGTCCGGTTAAATTATGCAAAACAACAAAATTTCACTTGCAATCAATTTTTAGCACGGCGTAAAGAAACCTGCAGAAATCTGTTATTTAGAAGGGGGAGAAAGACTTTTTACGCAAAGAAGTCCTGCAGAAAAATTTTACAGACAGAGATATGGAGGTTGCAGAGGGGAAGAATGAGGATCAAACCCACAAAATTTGAGGTGCTGACGTGGCCAAATGAGCGCGGAACCGCGGTCTGGAGGCTACCAATGCGGCGGAAACGCGGTCGGGGGGTGGGTTCAGCCTCTGGAAAAATTTTTGTAGCTCCTGTTCACCAATTCTCCTTTGTCCTGATATGTACTTTTCTGATTTGCCCTCTGTAAATATCCAGATCCGCAATTCGTCGCTGTTCCTGCAAGATTCAGAAAAATATACCCTTCAAACAGATCAAAATTGATAATTTTTTGTATTTTTTTTTATATTTTCAGATTTTTATAATTTTTAAAATTTATATCAACCCGAAAATTCACAAAAAGAAATATTACGCCATCCCCGGCAACGGCGCCATTTGATTGGTATGAAAATTTGTATTTACCGCAATCAGAAACGGCGTCGCTTTGCAGCTAGCCGGTGAGTGCGGGTCGATCCACAGAGATGGGTAAATTCCTTTTATGTGTTTTAACGAGTTGATTCAAAGTGTCGTTTTGGTTGGTTTATAAAAATCTATGAAAACTGGATCTAATTAATCTAATTAAAAGTCTTGCTAGGGTTAGGCTTAGGGGAAGTTTTGGAGATTAACGTTTTCCTCACCGCTTTCATTGCCATATTTTAGATCTATTAGATATTACGGTGATTATCAATAAAGTGGATCCGAATCTTTTGGGAAGATATTTCTTCCTCTAGATTCGCATCCTTCTTTTGTTGATAATTACCCTAACCCCCATGGAAAACGCGCGCAACCGGCCCTTTATACTACGGTTCACCGTTACCTCGAGGGGTAGGGTGCCGCAGGGAGCGGTTGTGCGCGTATGCATGGAGTTCTAATTCATTAGATGAATGTGGCATTGAAAGGGGTGAGAGATCTCATCTCTCAACCTTTTCCCTAAGGCTAACCCTAACAAGCGAGGAGACTACTCGCTCATTAGGGGATGATAATGCATACTAATTAAAAGAAGAAAAAAAACATAATTTACCTTACTAGGTTGACGGCTCCCTCCAAACGATATAGAACAGATCTGAATATAACTCCCAGAAATTCTGAAATTTATTGATTGAAAAGAGGCAAGGGTTTTACAATTTTTGATTACAATTTATAAGAAAACAGGGAAACTAGGGTTACAGACTCTCGCACATGTGAAAATACAGATTTGCCCACTAAAAATCCAAACACCCGCACCGACGCACCGACACAAGAAGTCGGCGCCGACACGGGCATTAAATGGCCGCGGAACCGCGGCAATAGGGCGCTTGGGCCGCGGTTCCGCGGCCCTTTGGTGAGATCATCGCACCAAACTTTCTGGGTTGCTTCTTGTTGGCTTGGGCTTCTTACTTATATATATCTTTTCTCTGTTTGGCTTCTTATTCTTCTCCAGATCTTTCAGTGAAAACTTGTAGCGATCTTTTAACCATTTGCCATGACATTTTGGACCTTGCACTGTTCTTCGTCTCGGCTTGAGTAAGATCCGTCTGCTTGTTGGTCAAAAGTCCCTTTTCTGTATCAACTTTCGTCTTTTTCACTGTATTTGCTCCAAGAGCCTGTATCCTGTAACATGCAACAAATGTGCATCAAGAGTACCTGTTTATTTATAAAACGGATAAGAATAGGGGAATGATTAATGCAACATTATAGTCTGAACATGAGCCCGCATTATGGGACATACATTCCGGTTATTTGTATTGGATCTTTTGCTTCCGCACTTTTATTATTCTTGACTCATGTTATCTTGGCTTATGGAAATGTATTAGATAGTTATAGTTGTTCTTGATATCTCTACAGCCGTAATGTGACTGTGGATGGATACTTCCTACCCACAGGTAGCATGGTTGGCTATGTCACGTGCCCAGTTTAGCGTCCTCTGGGAAGCGGGGCGTGACAACCAAACCCCAGTCCCTTCTTCTTCTTCTTCTTATTCTTCTTCTTCTCTTTTCTTTTCTTGGTTCTTGGTTTCCGGTGATCGCCAGAGTCGTGTACGTCGCCGTCGATCCGGGCAATCCAGTAGACGTTCCCAGCCAGCGTGGTCACGCTCTTGCTTTTCTTGGTTCAGTTCTGTACGCGCGTGTATGCATTGCGACATTTACCCGACGTCGGACACAGCGTACGCACCCCGTCGTGAGATCCGATCAGGCAATTTTATCTTGCTATATGCTATACTATTATATTTGCATCCATATGAATAAAAATATTACATGTTTATTCAATTATGCATCCCATGTTACAGTTTTACTATTTTCGGATAACCGTTCGTATCCGTATAGTTTATTACATATCTAGTCGTATGCAAGTTTATCTTGCTATATGCTATGTTATTATATTTGCATCCATATTAATAATAATATTACATGTTCATTGCATTGTGCATCCTTGTTACCGTTTTACTGTTTTACGATACCAGTTCACATCCGTATCATTTATTACATATCTAGTCGCATGCAAGTTTATCTTGCTACATGCTATGTCTATATATTTTCCTTTATATGAATAAAAATATTGCATGTTCATTATATTGTGCATCCCTGTTTTGGTTTACCGTTTTACGACACCCGGTCATATCCGTACTGTATATCACATATTTAATTGCATGCCTGAACCTGATTGCTTCATGTTACTGCTAGATTCATGTACCATACTTGCTAGTATGCATTATACGACTCATGGACTCATTATATGTTATCACTGATTACTATTCGTGCATCCGGGCTTTTACCGTGATTCGATACTAGTTACATTTTACTGTTGCGCATCCATTGGATACACTGTACACAACCTGACATGACCTGATACACCACTGCTTGACTTGATACCTGATCCTGTTACTAATGCCGACAACCCTGACCTGTTGTCCCGATGGACGTTACTGTTGTCTGTATAGACAAAACCTGTACCCGCTTGATCCTGTGTTGGCATTAGATATCGATTGGTAATACCTGAGTTGAACACATAACCTTGGGGGTAAGGGGAAATCAAGAATGTAACCGAACGTAACTCAAAGGGCTATTATATTGTTTGCTGTTTTTCCGGGCGTTACGGAATATATTGTTTGCCGTTTTTCCGGGCGTTACGGAATAATCCTGTTACCGTGGTCCCGTGGGGAATGAACAGGACATGGACGATGGGTTATGATGAGGATTACATTAATTGATTTCGAAGACTTTAGATTAGATAACCTAGAGTCCAGAAATAGGTTGCACACCACATGTACATACACCTCACTGTTTCATTTCCGTGTTTACTTTTTATATTCATGTCATCGTTTATATTCATGCCTGCATATCTCGTGTATCCTGTTTACTTTATTTTTTGATATTATGACGCACTGACGTCTGTGTTCTGCATGGCCCAGATTCTCTATCTTTGTCGCAGGCTGACCAGGAGTATTTCAGCCGACAGGCCGAACAGTGAGGAGCATGTTAGTGTTTAGCTTTGTTTATTTTCCTTTCTGTACTTTTATTTCCTGATGTGAGCCCGTATTAGGACGTATTTCCAGATTGTTACTGTTTATTGGATTTATTGCTTCCGCACCTTATATTTCTTGACTCGTTTATTCTGGCATATGGACATGTACTAGATAGTTTATTTTATTTTACTGTTCTTGATATCTTATAGACAGCCGTAATATGACTGTGGAGAGATATTTCCTAACCACAGGTAGCATGGTTGGCTCTGTCATGTGCCGATCTTAGCGCACTCTGGGAAGCGGGGCGTGACAGGGTTTGTTTAGTATTAGAGCCATATGATTTAGGTTAATCGGGTTTGATTCTTTTATAGTTGGGTATTGGACCCAATACACGAATCAGAAATACCCGTAATTAGGAACATGTCCTGCCACATTGTTAGCGTAATTCTTGAAACATATCTTTCTCTTGACCCTTTGTTGTGACGATATGCAAACAACTTTGCATCTCGGTTTGAAATCCTTTTGTTTCTCTATTGTTTCTCCCTTCCTATTCCTTCGATTCCGACACTAGGATTTGGGGACTTGAACGGAGTTATGTGATTGTAATTATGAACTGCAGCATGGGTATAATGCGGTACTCTATTTAAGTAACTTGGAATCCTAGTATTGATTCACTTCCTTGTTTTATGGTCGTTATATTACCTTACTTCTCTCGGTTTATTGTTTACCAGTTCATGTTTTATCGCAAAATTGAATCCTGTTTACCGTGCTTATCTTCTTCAGTGTTTGGCTTCAAGTGAAGTCATTTCGGGTATCCTACTTGTTCATGATTTTCCCGTATTAGCACTATTCGATTCCGGTGCATCCCATTGCTGTATGTCGTCCAAGTTTATTGCTACATACTTGATTGCTTGCATGGACCTGTCTTGTTGTTGGGACATACACATTGGGAATGGAAAGATTATATCTAGTAGTGAGTGCAAGAATTGTTCGGTTGTTATCTGCAGACGGGAGTTATTTGCAGATTTCTTGGTGATCGATACCGGCAGTTATGATGTTGTCTTGGGAATGGATTTTCTTGGCACTTTCCACGCTCACATTGATTGTAGGGCAAACAAAGTGATTTTCTAGACTTCCGGACATCCGGAGTTTGTTTTCGCTGGAGGTAGCAATTTTGTCGGGCCAGTCGAGTTTAGAGCTAGGCCGACAGGCGCCGTTCTTTCGTCGATAGAAGTTGCTAAGAATGAAGCGCCAGCTGAAGTTCGAGAGTTCATGGACGTGTTCGAGAACATCTCGGGTTTACCGCCAAAACGAGATGTGGAGTTCCCGATCGATCTTGTTCTTGGTGCAACGCCAATCTCAAAGGCGTACTATCTGATAGCACCAGTGGAGTTGGAAGAAGTAAAGAAGCAGGTTATTGAATTGCTAGAGAATGGTTGGATTCGCAGCAGAAATTCACCCTGGAGAGCTCCAGTTCTTCTAGTCAAGAAGAAAGATGGCACAAGGAGTATGCGCATCGATTATCGAGAATTAAACTGGGTGACTATTAAGAACAAGTACCCGATCCCTCGTATTGACGAATTGTTCGAGCAGCTTAGTGGCACGAGGGTATTCTCGAAGTTGGATTTTCGATTCGGATATCATCAAGTTCAAATTAAATCAGAGGATATTTGCAAGACTGCGTTTCGAACTCGATATGGACATTACGAGTATTTAGTGATGCCATTCGGAGTCACGAATGCACCGACGATATTTATGGACTTGATGAACTGAATCTTTTCTCCGTTCTAGGACCAGTTTATAGTGGTGTTCATCGATGATATTCTGGTCTACTCAAGGAGCATGCAGAACACTTGAAGATCGCACTGCAGACATTGAGGTATGAAAGATTGTATACAAAGATGAGCAAGTGCGAATTTTGGCTCGAAGAAGTGAAGTTTTTGGGGCATATTGTATCCAGAGATGGAATCGCCGTTGATCCTGAGAAGATTGCAGCAGTTCAAGATTAGTTGATTCCGAGGGATGTAGCGGAGATCAGAAGTTTTCTGGGACTTGCAGGATACTACAGAAGATTCGTGGAGAATTTTGCTCGATTGGCTGAGCCTTTGACCAAGCTTACGCGGAAGGATGTACCGTTCGTATGGACGGATAGTTGTGCGTCAGCTTTTAAGGCGTTGAAACAAAGGCTGATAACCGCTCCTATTTTGACCGTACCAGACAGTTCCGGAGGATTAATGATTCACAGCAATGCGTTTGGGAAAGATTTGGAATGTGTTCTGATACAGCTTGGAAAGGTTATAACCTACGCATCGCAGCAGTTGAAGACCCATGAGAAGAATTACCCAACTCATGATTTGGAGCTAGCAGCTGTGATTTTCGCTTTGAAGATTTGGAGACACTACTTATTAGGCGAAAGAGTCTAAGTATTCACCGATCACAAAAACCTAAAGTACGTGTTCACGCAAAAAGAGCTTAACATGAGGCATCATAGATGGTTAGAGCTGATGGCTGACTATGATCTTGATTTCAAATAGCATCCGGGGAAAGTAAATGTAGTGCCGGATGCGATTAGTCGGTTGCCAGTAATTCGGATGTTGACTGCACAGAAGGAGCTTATCAATGATCTTCGGAGATTCGAGTTAGAGATCGTGTTACCGCATTCTTCAGGATGGTTGATGCAGCTGCAAGTACAGTCGTCGTTGATCGATAATATTAAAGCAGCGCAGTTGTACGATCCAAGATTGCAGAAGTTTCAAGAACAGGTAGAAGCGGGACTTCGAGCGGACTTGTTGATTCATGAAGATGGTTCGTTACGATATTGAAGCCGTTTGTGTGTGCCGAAGGGAGATATTTGTGAAGAAGTTATGAAAAAGGCGCACAGTTCTGCATATTCCGTACATCCAGGAGGCACGAAGATCTATCGTGATCTACGACAGCATTTCTGGTAGGAAGGCTTTAAAAGGGAGATTGCCTGCTTTGTAGAGAAGTGCTTGGTGTGTCAGCAAGTTAAGACTGAAGATCAAAGGGTAGCTGGTTTATTGCAACCACTTCCGATTCCTCAATGGAAGTAGGAACATATAACCATGGATTTCGTGACAGCTTTACCGCGGAGTCCAAAGGGCAAAAATGTAGTTTGGGTGATCGTTGATCGATTGATCAAGGCAGCTCATTTCATACCATTTCGACTTGGTCAGTCAACGGAATCGTTAGCAGAATGGTACATGCAGGAGATTGTGAGATTGCATGGTGTACCTGTAAGCATCGTTTCCGATCGTGATACCCGATTCTTATCGCACTTCTGGAGGAGTTTACAGGAAAGTTTGGGAACGCGATTGAAGTTTAGCACTGCTTATCATCCCCAGACAGATGACCAGTCAGAGAGAACGATCCACACTCTTAAAGACATGTTGAGGGCTTGCATGTTAGACTTCAAGGGTTCGTGGGAGGATCATCTACACTTGGTGGAGTTTTCTTACAATAACAGCTTTCAGGCGACTATTCAGATGGCTCTATTCGAAGCATTGTATGGTCACAAGTGTCGCTCATCCGTCTGTTGGGACGATATTGGAGAGCGAAGATTGTTGGGACCGGATTTGATCGTGCAAACAATAGAGACGGTTAATACTATCCGGAATCACATGAAGGCAGCACAGGATCGGCATAAGAGTTGGGCAGATACATCGAGAAGACCTTTAGAGTTTGCTGTTGGTGATCTTGTATTCTTGAAGATATCACCGTCTAGAGGAGTGATTCGTTTTGGGAGTCGAGGCAAGCATAGTCCTTGATTCGTGGGACCTTTCGAGATTATTGAGCGTGTTGAAGAAGTGGTGTATCGATTGGCTTTACCACCATCTTTGGCGAGTGTTCATGATGTGTTTCATGTATCTCAACTCCGTAAGTATGTTCGAGATGAAACACACGTGCTTGATCATTCGGAGCTGACAGTAAGGGAAGATTTGACCTATGAAGAACGACCGACGTCGAATATTGATCGAAGAGAAAAGGTCCTCAGGAACAAGGTTATCCCTCTCGTACTTGTTTCATAGGGGAATCGCTCGCATGGAGAATCGACTTGGGAACGAGAAGATGAGATTCGACGGAAGTTTCCAGATCTCTTCTTATAGATTCATGTTTATTTATCTTTTCTTGTTCCGGGAATTTCAAGGACGAAATTCTTTTGTAGTTGGGTATAATGTAACTTCCTAGTTCATTTATACCAGTTCCATTTTGGGTATTTGTTTATTTATGAATATTTCTTGATTTATTGTGTTTTGGGTGCGAGTAAATATAATTGGTATCCGTGTTTGCATCCGACCCGACCCGCATGATGGAAACCCGTCTTAATTCCTGTTTATGATTTATCCCTGCTAGTTATGAGGATCCGTGCACTTTCATGTTGTATATCCTGTATATCTGCATTATATCTGGCATCTGCATTTTTAATAATACAATTATAATCTAATAAAATATTTTAAAAATATCTAGCATAGCCTGCATGATACCCCTAACTCTATGGCGGCATCCGTACATCGTGTTCTCGTTCCATTTAGTGAAACGGACTCGTTTGGATAACTACGTGCACGCTACGTTTATCCGTTCTTGGGGGTATGCATTTTCGTTACCCGGATATTGTATTTTGGTTTTACTTGATACGTATATTATCCGTATTTTCAAACTGTAATTTTAGACCCGAGCCGGGCATGTTTTAGACTATTTTTGTATTAGGCAAAATCTCAATACAATCAATAATATATTCTTTACTATTTCTAATTGTTAATATAATATATATACATATAATATACATACACGTTTCTATTTTTTTTAAACTAAAATATATTTTAAATCTTTTAAATCCTAACTAAACAATCACCGTATTTTTCTCTCTAAATATCCTATATATATATATTCTTTCTTTATATTCTTTTAAACCTACACCGACCCCACGTCATCAATCTCTTTCTCTTCATCTTCTTCGTTCCCCGGCTCACGAAACCCACGCCCCCTGCCATCGCCATCGCCATCGCCTCATGCCACCGACCTCCTCGCCTTCATCCCCTCACCTTTCCCCTCGTCACCTCCTTCTCCTCTCCTCCTCTATCCCGAAGACACCCTACAACCGACCCATCACTACAGAACTTCCAACCCTCGCCGTCACCGTCGATCATCACACCACATTTGCCCTCGTCTCCACAACCTCGTCACTAACACCCCGACCTCGCCTCCTCCTTCTCTTTTCCTCTTCTCCTCTTTCCTTGCACACCCGAAACCTGCAAACCCAAGAAACCCACGACGCCATCACCTTTACCGTTGGAAACGTCATAGTCGCCACCACCCTCGTCCCAATCTCGTCACCACCACCTCCTCTCCCTTCCCTCTTTTCCCGAGCTCCTCACCACCTCGACAACCAACCACAGCAGCCCTGCACCTCACCGCAGCCACACCCATTTCCGGCACCCCTCATCGTCAGAGACCTCGCCGTCACCCCTGCCTCATCGTCTCTGGCCCCAAAACCCAGAACACCAAACCCCAGTCCCTTCTTCTTCTTCTCTTTTTTTTTCTTGGTTCTTGCTTTCCGGTGATCGCCAGAGTTGTGCCCGTCGCCGACGATCCGGGAAATCCAGTAGACGTTCCCAGCCAGCGTAGTCACGTTCTTGCTTTGCTTGGTTCAGTTCTGTACGCGCGTGTATGCATTGCGACGTTTACCCGACATTGGACGCAGCGTACGCACCTCGTCGTGAGATCTGATCAGGCAATTTTATCTTGCTACATGCTATACTATTATATTTGCATCCATATGAATAAAAATATTACATGTTTATTCAATTATGCATCCTATGTTACAGTTTTATTGTTTTCGGATAACCATTCGTATCCGTATAGTTTATTACATATCTAGTCGCATGCAATTTTATCTTGCTACATGCTATGTTATTATATTTGCATCCATATTAATAATAATATTACATGTTCATTGCATTGTGCATCCTTGTTACCGTTTTACTGTTTTACGATACCAGTTCACATCCGTATCATTTATTACATATCTAGCCGCATGCAAGTTTATCTTGCTACATGCTATGTCTATATATTTTCCTTTATATGAATAAAAATATTGCATGTTCGTTACATTGTGCATCCCTGTTTTAGTTTACCGTTTTACGACACCCGGTCATATCCGTACTGTATATCACATATTGAATTGCATGCCTGAACCTGATTGCTTCATGTTACTGCTAGATTCATGTACCATACTTGCTTGTTTGCATTATACGACTCATGGACTCATTATATGTTATCACTGATTACTATTCGTGCATCCGTGCTTTTACCGTGATTCGATACTGGTTACATTTTACTGTTGGGCATCCATTGGATACACTGTACACAACCTGACATGACCAGATACACCACTGCTTGACTTGATACCTGATCCTGTTACTAATGCCGACAACCCTGATCTGTTGTCCCGATGGACGTTACTGTTATCTGTATAGACAAAACCTATACCCGCTTGATCCTGTGTTGGCATTAGATATCGATTGGTAATACCTGACTTGAACACATAACCTTGAGGTTAAGGGGAAATCAAGAATGTAATCGAACGTAACTCAAAGGGCTATTATATTGTTTGCCGTTTTTCTAGGCATTACGGAATATATTTTTTGCCGTTTTTCCGGGCGTTACGGAATAATCCTGTTACCATGGTCCCGTGGGGAATGAACGGGACATAGACAGATGGGTTTCGATGAGGATTACATTAATTGATTTCGAAGATTTTAAATTAGATAACCTAGAGTCCAGAAATAGGTTGCACACCACATGTACATACACCTCACTGTTTCATTTCCGTGTTTACTTTCTATATTCATGTCATCGTTTATATTCATTCCTGCATATCTCGTGTATCCTGTTCACTTTATTGTTTGATATTATAACGCACTGACGTTTGGGTTCTGCATGGCCCAGATCCTCTATCTTTGTCGCAGGCTGACCAGGAGTATTTCAGCCGACAGGCCGAACAGTGAGGAGCATGTTAGTGTTTAGCTTTGTTTATTTTCCTTTCCGTACTTTTATTTCCTGATGTGAGCCCGTATTAGGGCGTATTTCTAGATTGTTACTGTTTATTGGATTTATTGCTTTCGCACCTTATAATTCTTGACTCGTTTATTCTGACATATGGACTTGTACTAGATAGTTTATTTTATTTTACTGTTCTTGATATCTTATAGATAGCCGTAATGTGACTGTGGAGAGATGTTTCCTAACCACAGGTAGCATGGTTGGCTCTGTCACGTGCTGATAGCGCACTCTGGGAAGCGGGGCGTGACATACCCTATACTTCGGAAGTAGGATTTATCATGTATGCGATGTTATGTACCAGACCGTATGTAGCTTACTTACTAGGTGTAGTGAGCAGGTATCAATCTGATCCTGGGGAACAGCACTGGACAGCTGTGAAGAATATTCTTAAGTACTTGAGAAGGACTAAAGAAATGTTCTTGGTGTATGGTAATGGTGAACTCCAGGTGGACTGCTTTACCGATTCGAGCTTTCAGAGTGATAAGGACGACAGTAAGTCGGTCTCGGGTTTTGTTTTTACCCTCAACGGAGGTGCGGTGTGTTGGAAGAGTTCCAAGCAAGACACCGTAGCAGACTCGACGATGGAGGCTGAATACATCGCTGCCAACGATGCTGCCAAAGAGCCTGTCTGGATGAAGAAGTTCATAGCTGAACTTGGTGTGGTTCTATCCATTGAGCATCCAATACCTGTGTATTGTGATAACAATGGAGCTGTGGTTTTAGCCAAGGAACCCCGGTCCCATCAGCTATCCAGACATATTATTAGACGGTATCACTTGATCCGGGAGATAGTAGATCGCCGGAAGATCTAGGTCAGGAGAGTTAACATGAAAGACAACGTAGCAGATCCACTCACGAAGGCCTTCCCCCAGACGCAATTTGAGAGACTCTTTGGGATGTTGGGTATGAGATACTACAACACATGGCCTTAGTGCAAATGAGAGATTGTTAGTGATATGTATGCCCCAGATGCCATTGTTGTACATTGATGTATATTATAATGGATGCTTGGAATATATAGATAGAGGACTTTATTACTCGACATGATAGTATGCTATCCGGTTACTCTTTATCTTAACATGTAGACTTGTATTGTGATACCGTCTTGCTCTCACGTGTTGATAAAGCCCTTAGGATGTGTACTTAACTACCAGGACTATGATGGAGATCATACTAGTGGGGCCATGGTAGTCTACAAGTACATCTTTTAATTTTTCTTAGTCGAGGGTGTATCGAGACAGGACATCGATATTCCAGAGTAGACTAGCGTATACGTTTCTTGACCCATATGATGGGCGATTGATGATCCCACATCCATTGGTGTTTGACATCAAAGATAGTATACGGGTGCTCAGTGGAGACTGGGTACACTGAACAGGACTCGCCGAGGACTCCTATATGGTAATATACCTATCGTGAGATAGCAGTCCTCTGGTGACACTGGTACAGATTAGTCTGTAGATCCGAGATCGTCATAGAGTCTTGTGTGATTTCCACTGTGCTTTGATTTCATCCCTACCACGGTTCAAAGGAGTCGTGCAAACAGGTGGATTTTGGGTACAGTCCCGAGTCACATGGAGGCAGTGAGCGATAGGAGGGGTTTCGTCTCTCCCGGTATAGGGGGTTGATGTCCCGCTGTGCTTGATTGGCCATAACAGCAAATCCATGGCCAGGGTTGTTGAGATTTACCGATAAGAGTTATCAGTAGTTTCTCGAACCGTTATGAGCCATATATCAGCATGACTTATAAAGTTACCGGGGTCTGACGTTTACCACCCCTAGACTTCATATGCGATATATCAGACGAAAAGACCGGACTGTATGGTAGTGTTACTGATAGGCTTCATGGAGAGTATGGACGAGCTTGCTTGTTGATCTTCATATCGCTCAATAGCCGGGTAGCCGTTACGTTCAGCTAGTACCGCTGACGGCTTGTAGGTGACTGATGTGATCATCACCTACTACCGGCGTATTGACGAGTTTTTAGAGTCCCACACAGAAGTTTTCTGGTTCGAGCGAAATGAAGTAGGGCACATATGTGATATGTGCGTGGGCCTGATTAAATACGTGTATGTGATACCGTATTGTAATCTGGCAGTTATCTGGTATCGGTTAGGTCATATGGGATATGACTAGATTATCGAATCAAGTGTTGATTTGATAATGTGATATTCAGATAAATGATATTAGTCGGTTATGTGTGATATAATCGGATTATTAGATCAAGTGTTGATTTAATAACATGATATATATTATATATGATATAATTATATCCTAACTAATATCATTAGCTCACTAATTGCTTTAAATATATATATATATATATTAATGTATATTTGATATATATATATATATATATATATATATATATATTATATGAAGCATAACATATTTTTCTATTTTTAGAAAATGGAAAAATGAGGTGTAAATTGTGGAAATATTTTGGGTATGGATGAGGCATGTGCTTATATGGTTTTTTATTAGTCTTGACTCACTATTCAAGTATGGTTGCAATTTAGAATTGCAATTTATTCCATGCTTGAATGAGTAAGGAGAGAGATGATTCATATTATTGTTTCTACACTTGCTTCATGCTTAATGCCTTAGCCATTTTCCTTGAGCTTCTTCTTCCTCTTGATCTCTACAATTTCTTCATCTCGCCTCCAAGCTCAAACCTTCACATGAGATGTGAATCGTTGAGCTTGTGAGATACCAAGTGAGCTTATCATATCCCCTACTTCATCATCCCACACCAAACTAGCAATTTAGTATGGTGTGTTTCATACACTAAAGAAGTTTAGTGTAGAGTTAGCTTGATTTAGAGGAACTTCGGGTGGATCGTCTTTGGCGCGAAGATCACGAATGAGGGTTGTTCTACTCGAAGAGGAGCCTTGTAGAGTCGCGTGGACTTCAACCCGCAGTTTTAGAAGAGAAGGACTCGAACTATAAAGGTTGTATGCTTCTTTCCTTCTTGTTGTTAACCCTAATATTCTAGTTACCATCTTGTTAGACTAACTTAGCACCTAATAAAATTAAAATTAGGCATGCTTGATGCCTCTTAAACCTCATGCTGGTGCTAAGGTAGACTTTCAAAGACAAACCAAATAGCATTCTATCATATTGAGCAAAATTGTCATGTACATACATATTCCTAGCATCCTATACACTGAAGCTCTTTAGGGCATACATATCCAACAGATCCATCATCAAGGATGACCTAGATGTCCAACTCTGCACCCTTGGTCTAATGGAGATGACTTGGACCTCATTCTGGATGAGGTAAGAGACGTGTGCTCGACCTCTCAAAGCATCAACGACCGACCCATGATCTTAGTTCCTAAGGTTAGGTGAGTGATTAGAGGTCCAGTCCAGCACTCAGACTATTCGGGTTCAAGACGAGCATGGTGCCGCAGACCGAGTTATCAGTGTTGGGGTCAAAATTACACATCGGTTGACCAGGTCAAAGTCAAAGTCAATCCCAAACCAAGTGGGCCCAAGGATGAATCCAAATCCAAGCAAGCGGATCCATGCCCAGGTCAAGCCCAAGCATGAAAAGGCTGGCTCCCCATGCCAAATGAATAAGTTTTAAAGCATAAATATTTTTAATGTAATTTTTATGATTAAATATAGTAAAATGGACAACAAACCCAAATTATTTAAAACCCCATGGCTTATGTGCAAAAGAAAAAAGCACATGGCATGGAAAGACACATGTGCCATTTTGAAAAGCATAAGAGGTCATATATAAAATGTAAGGTCTATATAAGACATCATGATGAATGATAACAAACAAAATTCTTCTCATATTTTTCTAGGGATCTGTGCATCTTTCTCCTTTCTCAAGATTTTAAACCTTCTTCTCTTTTTTGAATTAAATCAAGAGTTTAACTTCTTTTCCCAAAAAGAAACAGTTTTTCACCATAAAATCCTTGAAGAGTAGTTCAAATCTTTCAGCAAATCTCTAAAAGAGGATATTTTTAAATCTCACTACTCTCTTTCTCCAAAAATCCCACTTTAGAAAGATACAAGGCTTAAGAGAGGATTCATGGCTCAAGAGAGAAGAAAGAGGTCCCTTTTCATTATCTCCGAAAATCTTTGGGAGTTTACTCCAGAACAAGAATCTGTACTTTAGGAATTTAATTTCAAACCAATTTTTGAGAAGTTCGACTCTAAGATCCAAATTCTCAAACGACTTTAACCTCAAAATCCAGACCTTTTAGGAGTTTTAACTCCACCATAGATCCTTTTTTTTAGAGTTTAACTCCAAAAGTCAATCGGGAGTTCAACTCCCAGTCCAGAACTGTGCCTTTTTTCTGCGGGTGCTCAGCATCCAGGTGCAGGGCGCGTGATCCGCTGGCATCCAGCGCTGATGCGCTATGCACGTGAACCGCTGGCGTCCAAGTATCCGCGTGCCGGGCACGTGACCTGCGACGCCCAGCAGCCGCGTGCAGGACGCGTGATCCGCTTGCGCCTACGCGCCATTTCACACGTTCTTTGGACGCTCCTCATCCCTCTTTTTCCCACACGCTCCACACGCAAAACACATCTCCTGTGAAACATCTTCCTTGTTTTGATGATTAGAAATGTTCATCTATATTTATATGGTTAAAACGAGCGGCACCTAAATTCCTATGATTTTGAAACCAGTTGTCCGTAGGTCTAAGTGGCATCTTAACTAATAAAAAGTTTCTTTGTTCCAATCCCTATATATGAATACTAGCATTGTACCCGCGCTACACGCGCGAGGAAAATATGAATCAAGAATAATGAAATGCTGAAGTAGTTTTCAGGTTAAAATTTAAATTTTATTTAGTCTTAATGCTCGCACTCTCAATTTATGTTGATTATACTCAATAATTAATAGATACTTAAGAGATTAAAAGTTATATTTTTATTTTAAATTAGAATTAAGTATGTATTTCTCTGAATTGAAAAGACATGCAAAGTACTAATGGATGATAGCATAATAAGATACATGATATCTATTTAACCTAAATATATAAAATGTGAAAGCACAAAGATATTTTAAGGAAAATGCATATTATTAGTCATCCATTTCATTGAAACAGATGTATAATATAAGCAAAAAATCATATCATAAGTATAGACAAAGTACATCACTATAGCCTTATTACATCAGAAAATAAAACACTATATAACAAACTGAAAAATTAAACAAAACCTTACAATCTCACAGCAGCCTAATCTGAAGATATTCTGCATCACCGCAGAAATAAAACCATATCATATAACATTTGCCACAGCCCAACCTGATATGAAACAATATGCTACATCACTACAACCTAACCTAATAATGAAACAACACCCTAAACATTATCACGGCCCAGCCTGGAAATCAAACAACATTCTGTAACATCGTCACAGCCCAATATCTAAAAAATAAAACAACGCCCTACAATATTATATTTTCAGATTATTTATTTCTATCATTGATATCAATATTGTTACCACTATCATTGTCATCGTCGTCAGGTTCAAGGGGATCAATAAGACGTAAAACTTTTGATATAATATATCCACGTGTTTGTAGTGAACCAAAATTCTTAATGGTCACATTGGTCTGCATTACAAATAGAGACCATTCACACGTCGACACATATTCATTGAATATATTTCTCTCATTGTACTACATGATTGGTTTTAAAAAAATCAATAAACATGTGTGTATTAATTGTAGAAATGTGAGTTTGTAACCTGATTATAAACAAACTACATATATGCGATGGGCTGGAAAGGCATGGTTTCTACTTATCATTATAAAAAATAACATGTATCTCACCTGTATGATCAACAACCCCGCCACTAATTTTATACTTGAGAGGAAAAGATAATTTGAATCGAAATTTGCTAAATTTGATTGTTTTAATAAGATTATTGCAACCATATGCAGTACAGCTTATGTCATAGCTTGTCAATAATTTTGCAATCGGATGCTGACATTCATTGCATGAATTTGAATTGTAAAATATATGAATTATCTTTTATTGCAATGTGAGCGGATGCTCACTAAACGACAGAATTGTTGTGTAGTTATGCAATGTAGCCTTTATTTTAAACCCCAATTTCTATACAACCATATATATCAATAAAATAATATTTTCATAATATAATATAATTTTTATTAAATAAATCATATTGTTTCTTATCTTTGTCCGTTGGAGGTAGAGTTTCTGTAAGCATGATTAATTGCTGAATAGTTATGAGATCATAAGAGTTTGAAAAATATGAATAGTTTTGCTGAAATCGTTTTGCATCATATAGTAAACAATACTAATATTGTCATTGACAATATATTATAAACGTATTGAGAAATATTTGGCATCGAAAGTTTATATGTGAAAGTTACCATTTAGAAAGGCATAAGACATTATCTTCATTAATATCTTAAATTTTGATATATAAATTATGCTTCCGAAGGAAAAATTCAAGTCTCCGTTACTGATCGTAATATATGAAATGACTTTTATTTACTTGACTATTTAGCATATTTTATTGTTAATCATGGCAGCAACTGATTGATTGGTGGTTATTTCTTTTGACAAATGAATGCCTACAATAATAAGGTACGCAAAGGACAAAGGCGGCCTAAACCTAGCATGTAAACATTAAGGCCTAAAAATTTATCTCATCCGACTTTTACATAATCTTAGATAGATAGATAATAAGTGAGAAATCGTAATTTACTATCGACAAATTTATCATAACCAAATGTTCTTCAAGTATTTCTGTTGAGCATAGGAATATAACTGCAATTTACGAACTGCAGCGGATCGAGATTTTTTTCTTGTTAAAGGACTTTTGTATATCATCATTATGTGTGAGCTGTTGCTTCACGGATGAGTATATATATATATATATGAGCTTTTGTCATTTATACAAACTCTTTTGTTTCATATGTATTTTTTCTTATTTGCATTAATTACTTTTACTATGCTTTACTTAGATCATGCATGCACCTTCACTCTCTTCGTGCATACATTGATATTTTTTTTAAATCATATGGCTCTATCCACCATATCAATAAAAGGAGGGTATAAAGGGCAGAGTTGTCAAAATAGCCTACGGTAATAAGGGAACAAAGGGGGCAGAATCATGCAAAGATATGTGCTATATATAAGAATAAAAAAATTGGTGTTTCTAAAGGATAAGTAATGCCGTCAAAAATTTTAATGCAGTACGGAAACTTACCTAACTATCTGTGCATTAAGGAGGAGCATTGCAGACAGTTGCTATGACACACGTGGAGTTCAACCTAGCTATTAAATCATACCTCCAATAATTAATGCTACGGCGTAGGCTACCTTAAAATTAAACCTAACTATAGAATCATGCCCCTGTTAATTAATGCTATGCTACTTCAAAATTGACAGAAGGATATTATTAGTATGTTTAGGGGGAAAAAACAACCTATGAATAGAAAGAAATAATAAATATTTAATATATATTCTAATGTACTTAGTTTGAACATCATCTAATTGACAAACAATCATATCTTTTGGCAAATAGATACCCATAATTATTATGAAAAATGCTTAACCAACCGGCATGAAATCCTACCACAGTTTACCCAAGAGACAAACACCAAGTGCCTATTTGTTTGACACTAATATCTAGGTGTTGTGGGTCCCATCATTTTATCTCTTAGGTAAATTGTGGAAGGATTTAAACCCGCAGGTAAAGTATTACTCGTAATTATTGGCATGATGGATTATTTTCAGTTCCACTGCGTGTCTATATTTTGCTATTATTGAAGTGCACCTTGTGTTATACTTTTGATGATACTACGAAAATATTTAACATCATAATTTAAAATGAATGATGTCTTGTTTTATCAAATAGTGAAGGCTTGTGAGAAATTAATGTGATGCCATTGTCATGAGGATAGTGAAAGAGTGCAACATTGTTTTAGGTAGAAAACTGTTTTCTTGAAAAGACTGTCATGATTTGGGTGTTTTTTAATCAATAATAGCATTGCTCATTCGCTATCTGATTTATCATTGAAACATCATCTCAAGGGTATGAGCTTCCGAAAACCAAGCGTTGGTAAAAAGTACGTTCAAGCTCCATAGAATCAATTGTGTCAAACTCTCAACCGAAGTTAGGCATCGTTGTATCTTATTATCATTGCGCAAACTCTCAACCGAAGAACTAATTACGTCTAACATTCGACCGAAAGCTCATATGTTATAATCTAGTTCTCAATACGCAAACACTCCACTTTTTCTGATACTCTCAAGAAACTGCAATGGAGGCTCGTCATCCATCAAAAATTATTGGCAAGTTGATACGGATATAAAGCTTGAATATTTTCCACAAGACATTGAGAAAATCAAAATATTTTTATAAGCACACATTGTTTTAAATGTAAAATGCATATCACACATACATCTTAAAGATATAAACCACTTAAGTTGCTCACATGAAAAGAAATAGCAAATTTCATAGCACAAATCACCAAGGTAAGCATTCATGAAACTATCTATATCAATAATAAATTTTTCAATAATAAACTTCGCAAACAATTGATGAACTAAATTAACATCGGCAAAGCAGTTGTTAACCATCACTTGTTCACTACGTCCATCCATCTTGCAAAAGATTACGGCAGAGAAAATCGACGACTCATCCTATAGTTACTAATAGGTAAAATATTGTTAGAATTTAAAACATAAATAATTGTGCTTTTGTCGATATAGAGCAATGAATATAGAGAACATGATCCGATAAAAATCGTAAAGCATTTCTGCCTTCCTCTTGGACTTACCTTGCTGTGTTTGATTTTATATATCTGATTGAGAAATGCAAAATTATCGTCATTTTACAAATTTACGCAGGACATGTTTGCTGAGTTGAGACCGAACATGATCCGATGCTTGACCATCGAGGAAGTCAACATGACATTAACAGAAATCGAGGAAAACGAGCACACGAGCTCAACAGACAAGATCAGCAGTGGCAAGCATTCCGACACCGAGTCTCGCAAGCCTCTGTCTCAAGCAACCACCCACACATCCATTGGCAAAACCACGATAAATAGGGTTGCCGAAGAGAACGGCCAGGCCCATGACGGAGCCCTCGACAGCGAGAGCTATTCCAAATCTGGAAGCATTGACCATGAGGAAGTGCTCCTCTCCGTTGACGGATCAGACGGCGATGACGAGGATGATGACGGTGGGCCTGCCGGTTCCTACGAGGACGAAAACGTTCAAGTCCGGCAAAAGGTAGTCAAGGTCGACCCCAAAGAAGAAGAAGACTTTGATCGCGAATTCCGAGCTCTCATGCAAGAGAGCCTTGAGAGCACAGGTTTCGGCAGCAGAGGCAAGGGTTTTATCACGGATATATGAGGAGGAGATGAAATGGGCGATAAATTGTTTTTTCTTTATAAAAGAAAACAAGAAGTTGGATCCATCCGAGGATCAAAAGTTGAGAAAGGCCGAGATTGAATCGTCAGCAGCCAGGCGCGTGCCGAGATTGTTTCGTTCGATCGGTATGTATGCAAGGCGAGAAGCTTTACCATGGAGGCGGCTACTGTTATACAAATTATAGATAGAGGGTTTGATGTTTTATGTACCATATCTTGATGGTGATGAAAACTAGTAATATGAACAAGTGTTGGTTACTGTTCTACAGATATTAATGATAATCGAACTGATCCTGGTGCATGAGTGATTAACACTAAATATTGTTTCTTTTCATGTCATTTTATTGTTGCATTGGCGACATTAGGTGTGATTATTTCCCCCCACCCACAATATTTTGAAACCATGAATTGATTCAACTTCTGGTGAATTTTTGATAGAGTCGACCTGGGCCTAGCATAATGTTTTAGCAAGACAGTCATGGGCTGATCAAGGAAAATAAGTGAGCAATGTGTTAAACTTTCTCAAGACAAACTTTTAATTAATTTGTTCTTATTACCCGCAAGCTTATATTAACTTATTCCCCTTTATTTTTTAATGTTAACCCGAGAGGCTTATTGTTTTTATTCTGCGCAAATGCTGGTGCAAAAAGCCCACTTTTTTAATATTAAAACACAATATTTGCAAATAAAATAAAATATAGTTAAGTAGATTTAGTACAAGTAAACAAGATGAAATCTGACAGCAGAATAAATCGAATGAACACATAAAAACACAGAGGTAATGTATTCCAATTTTGAGCAATTAGTCTATTACCAAAATCCTTGGCATTAAATAGCGTATTGATGATGCTCATAAGTGGGAGCTCCCCAGATCATGACACGTGGCAGAAAACGTGTCCCGATGCACACGGAAACAGGGCAAAGACTACACATTGGAAGCGTCTCCCGGGCTATTGTCCGGCTGCCTGGACCCGACCTCCGAGAATTCCCTGAACATTCCCGCGCTCGCCAAGTAAACGGCCATTGGCTCCCCGCCGAGCTCTCCTACACGCCGAGCTTTTCGGCCCTTCGCCTCCAGCTATCCCGGAGCCAAACCAGCTCGGCCTCCCGCCCGCTTTTAGGCCTCTCGCCGAGCTAGGCTTCCTCAGTTCCATCGAGCGACCTAGAACGCATTTCACCGGCGTCTCCGCGAATCTCGCCAGACGCGAGTTATCCGCCGCCCCACGATCCCGCGTTCCAGCCGTCGCATCCCCCATTAACGAGCATATCTCGTCATTAATGGGGGATCCTGTCATTCTCAAAGGCGTAACGCCAGGGGCGTAACGACCTGCGAGAATCTCACGGCCGCTAGCCCATGGCTGCCGCTATATAAACCCCTCTCTCAGACGACTCAGGTAAGGCAATTCTTATCCAATAGGCCGCTACTCTGCCCAAATACCTCGACTAACTTGATCGCCGGAGGGTCCACGGTGGTGCAACCACCCGGGGACTTCTTTGCAGGTAGCTCGGCTTCATACCAAACCAAATCCATTAAGATCCATATGCCTCAGGAGACAATCCTCAAACCCAATCTCAGCCGTTCGCCAACGCTGTCAGCAGATCGTCGAAAGACAACATCTGAAGGAGATCCAGAGCTTCATCAGTTGGTGCCGTCTGTGGGAACTTCGAAAATTCCACTCATCGAAAGTTGATCTTCCTATCTTGAGCTGATGGAGAGTGATCATCGCGACGATCCCAGCACTAGCCGCCGTCCTTCCCACAACGGTGACGCGGACGGATCCTCTCCTCATCCTAACGCCTTTCATTCCCTGTCTGCAAGTATCGACAGGCTCGCGTCCATCATGTATGCCCTTGTCCGTATCCAAATAGCTGGACAAGCCTCCCAGGTCGTCGTTCCCCCATCTCGGGGCCATGACCTCCGCAGAGGGGGAGATGACACTGCCCACGCTAGCACGACTGAACAGCGTCTCTCTATTTCCGGCGGCCACAGATCCCCCGTGGCGACCAATTCAATGACTCGCTGGGCACCTCACAGCTCCACGCCGAGGTCTCATGAATGAGTACCCCGCCCCGAGGCCCATCGTGCTCCTGTAACACCTTAGAATGTGCTTTGTAGCTAATTATATTTTTATATATAGTTTTTAATAAAAAGTTTACCAAATTGATTTCCAAATATTTTATCCTATTTAATGAATATTTTATTAGATTTTTCCTAGGCTTGCAAACACTTGTGCATGATAACTAGGGTTGTTTTTGGGGTTAAACATGATTAGCAATCATGGTTAACTAACCATTTTCCCTAATCTAGTTTTATGTTTTGTTTAAGTGTTATGGGTTTTTTTAAGTGTGCATGGTTGTTAAAATAAAAAGGGTTTTATTTTGAATTTTTGTTTGGGTGTTGACTTGGTGAGAGAGAGAGAGAGAGAGTGCATTATGAGGCATGATGGCTTGCCCATGCCTTCATTTAATGAAGAGAGAGAGAGAGAGAAGAGGGGGTTGACTTGTTGTGTTCCCTCATTCTCTCACCCTCATTCTCTCACTCCCATTCTCTCACACAACACACACACACACACACACACACACTCATCTTCAGCTGAAGCAGCAGCCTCAGCATCAGTAGCAAGCAGCAGTGGCAGCAGCAACAACAACATTAGCAACAACAACAACAATAGCAAGATCAGCAGCAGCAGGAGCTTTAGCAGCAGCAGAGAGCATCACAAGAAGATAGCCACAGCAGCAGCTCCATCAGCAGTACACACCAGCATCAGCACCAGTAGCTCCGGCAGCAGCAGTTGCAGATGAAGTAGCAGCAGCAGCAGCCCAGGGCAGCAGTATCAGCAGCCAAGGCAGCAGCAGCAACAACCACTTCTCCAGCAACTTGCAGAAGCTCTTCCTCCCCCATACACCTCTTCTCCTGCTTCCTAGGATCTCGTAGGGTATAATTCTGAAACCCAACTCCTAGTTTGCTTAGTTGTGTGATAGTTAGCTTCGGTTTGTGTTTAATTGTGAGTTTAGTGCTAATTAAGGTGATGTGTGTGGAATGTTGGTTAAGTGGCGATTGTGTTAGTTAACCTAGCTTATTTTAGTGTTATTAGGGTCACTGAACTGAGCTTAGCCCTGGATTACACTAAAATACCATAAGGTTTCTAAATTGTGCAAGTTGGTGATTTTAAAGCGATATATTGGCAATCTGGAATCTGCTTTTGACCCGGACCCTTCAGAACAAAATTGAGGAAACTGGAGCATGCTTGTTAGGTCTAGATCCCACACCCAGAACACGAGCCCCTAATTCCCAAACTTGGCCGCAATTTTAATGCATCGGGCCGCAATTTGCGGCCAGGAGGGGGAATGGGGTGCTGGAGTTTTGGGTAGGGTTGTCTGCAATGTTGTATAGTGCTTTGGCATGTCTAGTTTTGTAAGATTTGAGCTGTAGGAAAATCTGGGATCATATATCGTTTTGGTGTTCGTTGTGTTTGCGCGATACGCGCGATACGTGAGAGGGTTCTGTGATCCAGCGTATCGCGGCGTGTCGCGATGGTTTTAGACGCGTATACACACGATTCAGCGTATCGCGCACACGCGCGTTTAGTTCGCGACGCGAGTTTCTTGTTTTGGTTCGATATCGCGTTTTGCGGAATATTTGGCTTATATATGATTTTTGTGTCTAAATTGCAGGTTTGCAGGCAGGGACTACGGACACGGCTACAGGGGGAGCAGATGGTAGGATTCACCTAGCGTGGAGCATAGGTGAGTAGATTTAACATCTACAGGGGAATCGCCTGCATGACGTTATGCGTCTGGGCTAGGATTCTAATACTTGTCGCATATTCTACGTCATTGTTAGAATTGCTCCTTTACCTATTTACTTAGATATAGTTGTACCGTGACTAGTAGCCGTAGGGCACTGCACACATTATTGACGGTTCATGTTGCACGAGCACGGATTGTACGCTACACACACACCGTCAATAATTGCCATGTCACACACTAACCATTATAGATTCTATTGCTTATCACACATGACATCTAGCTTATCGGTATACCTTGCACATATTTTAGTTATACCGGGGGGATATCCTACATATTCTACTTATACCCAGGGGGGTATACGACATCGGTTCTTATAGGTAGATACCTATACATTGCTACACCTGTATGTTACACACATATTCAGTTGCAGTTACATATTTACCTTTACTGATGTTACTTAGCTGTATCTTTTTGGTTTCGCATACATCTGGTTTCAGCTATATATTCTCATTTATATGCTCGCATTTCAGATATATCGCATATATTTATTCCTGGATTCGCGCATTGTTTATTTGGATTTTACATGATGTTTTCTGGATTTAGGAACCGCGGGAGTTCATGAATTTATGCATACATTGAAAAACCCGGTTTTCTTGATATGATATTTGCGCAGCCACCATAAGATTTATCGGTTCTGATTATATACTCCATACGAGGTGTGGTTGCCGTATGAGGGTACATGGTGGGGCCCGGTATGGTTCCCCTCGGCAAGAAGATCGATGGACTTTGCTGATTGAGCCTGGAGGCGGGCGAGTACCTACCGGTGGCAGTACCCATGACTCGGCGGGGGATCACGGAGACACCGCTGGGAGTCATGTACGTATGCATACGTCGAAAGGCGAGAGTCAGAGCTAGGCACTCGTGCTTTCGGGATAGCGTATGATACGTGATCAGGATTTCTGTGTCGATACTTGGCACATTGTTTTCATGATATTTCTTTTAATACCTTTGTATATATAACAGGGGATTTAGCCGTTGTTATATATACCCTTACACCAATATTAGTGGAATGGGACGCTAATATATGTGTATTGCCCCCATCATATTTTATTTCTGCATATATATATATAGGATGTTAGAAATTATTTGAGATTCGACTTGGGATATAGCTGATTCATTGAGATTGGATATTGGATATGAAAGAGATTGATGATTTGTACATTCGGGATATAGGAGATCTATTCGATATTGTACATTGAGAAGATGCGAGACTTATATGATATGAGAGCCCAACTTGGGGGCTGATTTGAGGATTTGGGATTTGCGTGTCTTGATGGATTGTGATCCTGCCACGATGTCAGGTTTCCGTGGGAATGGCATATTCCACCCTATACCTCACACTTATCTATTTTATGCACAGTTTCATATATTGGTAGTACCTATTAGTGTACCCTTATGATAGTTGCATATCTACTTTCTCATATCCCTATTGCATGGTTATTGCATACTATTGTCATGTTACTATTGCTTCACATATTGATTGTACCTGCTAGTGTACTTTCCATTATTCTGCATTCACATGACATGTTATTACTGTAATCGCATATCTTAGATTCATGCTGTACGTACATTCCTGCGATTACCTGCATATGTTATCTACTATTCACGAGTTAGCAACTCACCCCCGTTGTGCCACAGGTGTTTCAGGTTGTTCCCCAGAGTAGTCGAGGCAGGCTATTCAGCTATTCAGCTATTCATCTATCATCTTTTGCTACAGATACCGCATCAGCTCACAGTATTATTTTGCTTAGGTGGGTTGGATGATTATCTGTATTTCATATTGTACATTCGTTGTATTTTGTACTCTCCATCTACTATTGTATTGTTGACTTAGAGACTTGGTGAGGACGATATTGTATATTATTGTGGGTTTGTTGTCTTTTATATACAGCTTTCTCTCTATTGTCTTTATTTCTTCGCTACGGCGTCGTATATTTATGATGTTATTGTTTTCCGTCTTGAGCTAGTTTTTACAAAAAGGGGTGTTGCCAAAATTTTAAAGAAAGAAAGTAAAACTTTTAAGGAATTTGGTTTGCGATTTCAAATGTTTCAAAAACTTATATTATCTTTTCCGTATTTTTTTGGTTTAGATTTCTGGGTTTTGGCTTTCTTTTACTGCGTTACGTCTTTTGGCGTTGCGTAGTATTAGGGCCGTCACGGGCCAATTTTGGGTCGTGACAAAGTTGGTATCGGAGCGCTAGGTTTTACCTTTCGGAGTGTAGGATGACCTTAGTATGATGGAGTAGGTAGCTTAAGCAGAGTAGTGTAGTGTGTGTATATCTGCAGCATACCCACGATACGGTACCTTGCATTAAGTGACCTAAGTACAATTTGCTTGAAATTCCTTCCTTGATGATTCATATCCTTGAGATTCGATTCCTTATTCCCATCGAATCTTATATCTATTTATAGCCTTGCCGCCAATGACTATGGGGACTCAGAGTGATGCAGCGAGGGCCGAGGTCAGAGTTGGCTCGGGTGAGACGAGTACTGACCAGGATGGCACTCTAGTTGCACAGGTGCAGACGGATCAGCCTACGACATATACTATTGATAGACTTTTGGCAGAGATGCAGGACTTCCGCCAGACTATGAGTTCTTTGGTTGATGTCGTTCGGGAGCTACGACAGGAGGTTGTCACCCCTGTTACTCAGTTGTCACTTGCGATCAGCATGCAGCAGTCCATCACCTACATAGCACCAGTGGTTGCAGCTCCAGTTGATGAGGCGCATATTCCAGAGGCTCAGAGAGTTCCAGGACAGTGGAGGACTCGTACCAGTGTACCAGCCCAGAGACAGAGGTTTGGTCATCGAGACAGATTTCGTGGCCGTCGCGGGAGTAGCAGAGGCTTAGGGCGAGGACAGTCGTTCAGCTCTCATCCCCAGGATGGTCAGCAGTCAGCGCGTGGATGTTTTCGATGCGGAAGCCTTCAGCACTTCGTCAGGGGTTGTTCCTCAGCACGGCGTCAGGATCGTACTCAGAGAGGCCGTGGACGTGGAAGATTTGCTCAAAGGGCTCAGTCTACCAGAGGAGTTCATCCAGCTGCGAGTAGAGGGCAGACACAGGAGTTTGCTTCCACTCATCGGGACGCGCAGACGTCCAATGCAGAGTTTTTAGGTATCCTTATTTCGCATGTTCTTTTGATGTGTTCGTTTGTTTTTCATGCTTGTGCCGTGGTTGGATAGATTAGTCATAGTTGTGTTAACTTCTGTCAGCGATTCTTTTGTTGCGAGACACGTATTCAGTTGTGTGCCAATTGGATAGGAGATAGAGATTCGTCCATCGTTTCGATCCTTCTAGAGATGTTGGATTTGACGTTCTCCTGGGCACGGACTGTTTAGTTACGTATTAGGCGTCTGTGGACTACCGTGAGGAAACAGTCAGGAATTGTTTTCCCGGCAAGTCAGTTCTTGTTGTGCAGGTGGATAGTGGTGCCGCCTCTCACAGCTTGAATTCAGCCTTTTTCGCTAGTCGGCTTTTAAGGAGATGTCGTGGATTCTTGGCGTTCATTCGTGATACCGGAGCCACAGTTAGGATTGTTGGACCGGGTTCCTTTCGTGCGAGAATTTTCCGACGTTGTTTCGGATGAGCCGGCGAAGCTTGGGAGATAAAGGATCAGCTGCAGAGTTATGGTTTGGGGAGTTTGTGTGTCTGAGTGTTTCGCTTTTGGAAGCTCCTATTTCTGTTCTTCGAGAAGGAAGACGGCAGTTTAGGGTTGTGTATCGACGGATCGTTAATTGAACCGGCTTACGGTGAGGATAGGTATCTTTTAATTCGCCGTGACGATTTCTTCGATCAGCTCCACAGTGCGAGACATTTCTAAGTTTGCTTGGGATCAGGTCATCATTATTGCGGGTTCGGAGTGATGGCTTTCCGGAGACTGCCTTATGCGTGGTACGGGCTTTGGGTGTTTTTGCGAGTCGTTGGATTCACTGATGCCCTAGCAGCATTCGTAGATGTGATGAACCAGATTTCTTCAGGCCGTTCCTCGACCAGTATTGTTGTGTTATTACGACATTCTGGTCTACTTAAGGTGTCTTGAGGGACAGGAGTAGCACCTGAGGATTTGTTATGCAAATACTGGGAGAGCACCAGCAGTTGCTAAATTCTCGGAGTGTTTCTTCAGGCTTGTTTTGTGTTGACTCCTAAGTCTTATAGTCGCGGGAGACGGTTTTGTATGGTTCCGAGAAAGATCGTGGCCGTACAGCTTAGGCCCAGACTTGTGTGCAGGACGGAGATCCGCAGATTGTTGGGCTTAGCAGTTTTTACCGCCGTTTCATGCAGGATTGCTAGAGTAGTACTGCACCGTCGACTGAATGGACCGGAGGGGAGGTTTCTTTTCTGTGGACTGAGGGATGTGTACGGAGTTTTCGGCAGTTGGAAATTCGGTTAACAACTGCATCAGTTCTTTCTTTGCTTTTGGTTCGGGCTACTTTGTTATTTAACTGTAATGTTTCTTGAGTGGGCTCGAGTGTGTACTGAGATGACACTATAGAGTTATCACTTTTGCTTCCCTACATTTGGAGGAAGTACGAGAAGGATATTCCACTCATGATCTGGAGATGGCCGCGGTGGTTTTGCGTTGGAGATTTGGAGACACTATCTGTTCGAGAGTCATGTCAGATTTTCACGGACCACCAGAGCTAATGAACATCTTCCTGCAGCGGATTTTGATTGTTGTGATAGTCTTCTGCAGATTTACAGTTCTGTGTGATCGTCGAGTATAGCTTTTGTTCGTCTCTACGGAGGGGACAGCCTGCTCATGTCCGCGCCCGACCACTTTTCTTAAACCGCTTTCGCGAGACACTGCCCGCCGATGCTCATTCGTCAGTGATACTTGAGCATACTCGGCTGGGTAATGATTCGGAGACCTTGATTTGTGACAATGGTGTGCTAAGTTAGGGACGCGTTGGTGTACCTGATGTCATCGGGTAGAGACGTGTAATCTTAGAACATGCATATCTGTCAACTCTCTATATGCATTCAAGTTCCACCAACATTTAACGTGACTTGTGAGATAGTTACGGGTGGACAAGGATGTAAAGAGAAGTTTCAGGTTTCATTTCAAGGTGTCTGTCTTGTTGTGTGCTTGGGTCTGTTTCCCCCAATCAGAGCAAAGCTCTGCTAAAAATTCAAAATTCAAATATTCTGAAGTAACGCTTCAAGTCTCGGGCGCAACGTGCCACATGTTAGGCGCTGATACGTCAGCGCAGCGCCCAAGAAGGCGCACCCAATCAGAGCAAAGCTTTATTAAAGGAAGCAACGCTTCAGTTGCGCTGCGCTGTGCGCTGCGCGACACGTGTCTGCGCAGATACGCTAGCGCAGATGCGCTGCGCTGTGCGCTGCGCTGTACGACACGTGTCAGCGCAGATGCGCTAGCACAAGTTGCGCTGCGCGACACGTGTCACGCGCTGGGGCATCTGCGCCAAACAGAATTAAAAATTTTAAGAAATCTTTTCTGTTCTTGTTAAAACAAGAAGATTTTCTTCTGCAAAGCAGAAGCTCTTGGATCAAAGATCCAACGGTGGGGAAAATTCCCCAAATCACTCAGAGAAAGATCTCTTTAACAAATTTAACTAATTTATGGACACTATAAAAAGGACCCTAGGCCTCAATTAAAAGGGAGGAATATCTTTCTAAAAAAAAAGGGAGAGAAGAGAACTCTGAGAAACTCCTCAAGAATAAAAAAAGGTAAAAACCTTTAGAAAAAAGAGAAAGTTCATTTATGAACAGATCATAGATCTAAAAATAAGATGAATGATCTTTAAAAAAAAAAAAATAAGACAAAAATAGTGCTTTGCACTTTTCATGAACCTTTGGTTCTCTGAGATAAGAAAAACAAGAAAAAACTTATTTTTCTTTGATCTAAATTAAATCAAGAAATCAAATAGTGCTTTGCACTTCTGTTCTTGAATCTAAAAGATTCTTGGTGCTTTGCACTTGCAAACTGCGCTGTTGCGCTCTTGGGAGAGCGCCACGTGTCAGCATCTAAACCACTTGCGCTATGCGCTCTTGAAATAAGAGCTTTGCTCTCTGGAGTTGGCGCAACTCACCAGAGCGCGCCACGTGTCAGCAGCGCAACAGCGCAGCGCACTGCTCTGTTGCGCTTACGCTCACCAGAGCGCGCCACGTGTCAGCAGCGCAACATCGCAGCGCACTGCACTGTTGCGCTTGCGCTCACCAGAGCGCGCCACGTGTCAGCAGCGCAACAGCGCAGCGCACTGCACTATTGCTCTTGCGCTCACCAGAGCATGACACGTGTCTTCACCACAAGCGCTTGCGCTCAGTGAGTGGTGCAAAGCGCCTAACAAATGCAATGCAGGGCCAAGCCCAATTTAAGGACCAAACATGCCTAATTAAATTGATGCTCTGCATCATTTATAAATGGGCAAAGCCCAAACAAAAATAATAAAACGCTATGCAGACGCCTTGCAGATCCCAAAATAAATTGATGCTCTGCATCTTTTATGGGCAGAGCCCAAACAAGAAAGTAGAAGTAATGCAATGCATTATTTAAGTGTGGGCAAAGCCCTAGCACAGGTCTAATGGACTAAAAATAAATAAAATGTTGAACATTTTCAACTGGACTGAGCCCAATTCTGGCCGTAAGTCCTTAAATTAAATTGAACTGAGCACAAATGCTCTCTCAAATCAATTTATATCCGGTTCGAGGGTACATCTCCGAACTCCTTTGACATCCATCGTTGTAATTCCTCAACGACGTCAAAGAGGTGACGGGTCCCAATGACCACACATCAATATGGACTGCGGGGTCCTTAAACTCGTGGACCGTAACGTCCTTAAACTAATATTGGACCGTAACGTCCTTAAACTAATGTCGGACCGTAACGTCCTTAAACTAATGTCGGAGGAACATGGACCACCATGTCCCTAAATTGGAATATGGACCACCACGTCCTTAAACTGGAGCATGGACCGCAACGTCCCTAAACTACCTATGGACCACTACGTCCCTAAACTGGAACAATAGAGCCTCCAAATGCTCTTTTGCCGGATCTAGACGATCCCGTTTTAGTTGATCTTAGCCCCCAAACACGGCTAACGTATTCTTAAACATTCAAATGGATTATAAAAATCCAAATCGATTTCGGTTCAAGGGTACATCTCCGAACTCCTCTGACACATGTCGTTGTAATCCTTCAACGTCGTCAGAGAGGTGACGGGTCCCGACGGCCATATTTTAAATGGACCAATACGTCCTTAAACTGGAAATGGATCTAGACGATCCCGTTAAGTTGATCTTAGTCTCAAACAGGACTAACGTATCCTTAACAAACGTTTAAGTTGATCTTAGCCGCAACGCGACTAATGCATCCTTAAACTAAAAACACCAAACCCAAATCTAAGTAAATACGGATTTGGACTAATCCACGTCCTACGGGCGACGGCATTACTCAGTCTCCGTATACAATCCACGGGCAACCACAAACAAAATAAACACACACGACACGAAGTGAAATTCTGGAGAAGGAGAAAGTTGTTACCGCGATGCGGTAGCGTAATTAACTGCAGGGGCTTGCGCCTGCAGGGAAGAGCGTCTCCACAATCAAAAACCCCTCAAGCGAGGGGGAATCTGACGAAGTCTGCTACATCGGCCGCATCCGTCTAAAACTCCGATACACGGTGCCATAAATCAACTTGGTATCTTCGGAGAGGTGGATGGATAAAACCAAATAGCATCTGCCCCGAATCTCAGCTCAGGACATCGCGGTCCTGTGCGCCGTCTTTCGGAGGGGAACAGATTCTGGCACGCCCGGTGGGACCTTTTCCTCTTTCCACTCCACACTTCGTGTGTTGTCTTCGCGAACCAGTCGCGGTTTGTTAATGGTTGCCTTCGGATTTCAAGTTACTAAGATTTGGTCTTTTGCCTGGCACAGAACTCAAGATTCAATGGCCTCTAATTGCACCAACTGCTCGAAGTGTCACTGCAACGGACGCTCCACCTCACTGGGAGGTGTAGCATATGGGCCCCAAGCGGCTTCCTTCCTCGCTCTGCCAGTAGACCAGGTGACCTAGGCCACCACTGGCCTGTTCTTCGGGACCATGATCCCACCTACAAGCTTCTCTGAGTCAATACCTGCACCGGAAGTGAACAAGAAGTCGGTCTTCGACCGGCTTACTGCTACGACGACCCCTGTCAACGGGTCGCCCATTACCAAACCAACAGCCTCTGTTTTCACCAGGATAAATCAGAACTCTAAATTGGCTGTCTCAAGGAAAGAAATAACGGCTGCTCCAGAAGTCGTCAAGGCGGATTCCCCTGTCAAAGAGTCAGTCTTTTCAAGACTGACGACTCCTGCCCCTGCCCGAGGATCTGTCTTCGACAGGTTAAATATCATCCCTCCAAGGACAACCTCAGTCTGTGAGAGGTTAACACCAGCGGCGCCTCATTCAGACAGGGGGCAAAAAGAAGATGTCTCAATCTCCGAGCCAGTCCCAACGGCTCGTCATGCTCGACGTCGCCATTGGCAACGAGTGAGAAAAGCAGGGGGCAACTCCCCCTCAGGGCTAACTCCACCGGCTCCAGTGGTGGAAGTCAACGCTGCTGTTCCAACTGGGAACAGCTTTGAACTGCTGAGGAGGGTACGGAAGAATTCTCCAACCGCTACGCTGAAAAGATCTCCTCCGCCTGCGGAGAGAGTCCCAGAAACAAAGCAAGAACAGCCCCCTCAACGGCTGTCCTCAAGAATTTATAAAGTTTGGAGGAGGGTTCAAGACTCCGTTATCGACACGGATCACACCCGTCAACGAAAGAAGATGAAGGTGCAAAAAGAAAAGGACCGTCCTATTAAACAGCAGAGGACAACGATCACCAAGATGCCCACTACAAGGGCCCCTTCAACTTCAACGGCCCACAAAAGAAGAAGGCCGGAGAAAACCCCCGCGCCCGTGGCAAATGCCAAAGGTGGTAAGCCTAAACGCCCCAAGTCCGGGGGCATGATAGTTCATACAGTTTATATGGCATCGGGAAAGGAGGATAGCCGCATATCAACAGGTCATAGACCGCACACGAGGTCAGTGACCAAGGCTCAGGAGCAGCAGCAGAAGCTCTAAGAAATGATGAACGCTATGGCCGCACTTACAGGGCCAAAAGAAACTCCTGAAACATCCTCGGACGAGCGTCAAGAACAAGAAACGGACGCTGAATTCCTTCGTCGCGTACTGGAGAAAAAAGATAAAGAAGCTGCGGAGCAGGCAGCCAACATAAAGAAAATGGCCCTCCTATTCCAGGATATGGTGGGTATGATGATTCAACAAGATCCACCTGCTGAAGATCCCCCAATCATCCTTGAAGACGATAGGGGAGAGACGTCGAATCCTCCACCGGTTCTGTCCACTGCTAAAGAGGATACAATCTCCAAAACTGATTTGGATGAATACATCGCCCAGCAAATACGGGTTCATCATGCAACCGAAACAGCCGTCCAGGTTGTGAAAACGGGGAGACCATATCCGAGTTGGTACGATCAAATCAAATACCCGCCAGGTTATACGATTCCCAAGTTCCATGTCTACAAGGGGACGGGCAATCCTCACCAGCATGTCGCCCAGTTCAGGGCACTCTGCGGCAATACCGGTGGAGATGACAAGCTTTTACTTCGCCAGTTTGTTGGAAGTTTGTCAGATACGGCGTTCGAATGGTACTCTGAGCTCCCGAACGATTCTATTAAAACCTTCGCGGAGATGGAGCTGTTGTTTACTCAGCGTTTTGCAAGCGCCAGTGAACGTACCCTAATGACAGCACTGATTAACGCCAGGGTAAAGCCAGGCGAGACGTGGGTTCTGTACTCTATACGATGGCAGAACTTATGGTCAAAGTGTGAGCAGCGCATTGAAGAAGCTCCCGCGGTGGGTATGTTTGTGGGAACCCTCGATCCACAAGCAACCATCTCGCAGTTTATGATGTTTTTCAAGCCGACTACCTTCCAGGCCTTGATTGACAAACTAGCGCAAATGGATCAAATGGGCCATAAACCCCTTTTCCAAGGCCAGACACCTGAAATGACAAAGGGAAGGGAAAAGCGATCGTCGCCGCTAATGTTCAACAACAACCGAGCGACTCGAAGCCGGTTGCTCGTCAAAATAATATGCGCCCGTACGTACCCCTTGAGGATAGGATGGGACGTCCTTATTTCTTTCCCCGCGATAAAACGAGGAGGTTATTCGAGCTGGCGTTGCGCAATAGACTCATAAATTTGCCGGATCCAAAACGTCCGTTACAACCAAGTGACGTTAGCGAACCCAACTACTGTCCTTACCATCGAGTACTAGGCCATCCGATCGAAGACTGCTATGTTTTCAAAAATTGGCTTGAAAACCAGTACCGACAGGGCAAGTTCGCGTTATCTGACAAATGGAAGGTGAATCCCCCGCAGCCACACACCTCTAAGGGAACGAATACGCCGGGGGCAACATGTTCTGTCATTGAAGAAGCTCCTAGGGAGGTTGTATTATCAGCCAAGACAAAGAAGATGCTAAACGATCTCCAGACATGTCCAGCGATTGAGTGGAAGAACCCGTTGGAACCGCAGGTCATTGAAGGGATGTTGAAGCCACGTCCAACTCTAAAGACCGATAGTGGTGGTTCAAACACTTGCAGCCAGCCGTCAAAATCATCGAAAAAGAAGAAGAAGAAATTTAAGAAGCCCGTGAAGCCTGGCGACAAGCGCACGGACTTACAAAAACAAATTGACGCGCTGGAGGAATACAATCAGAAGGCACGGACTCCCATTACGCTCCAGGAGTTCCTCAATCACGTCTTTCAAGAAGAAGACGAGGGAGAAAGTTCATCTGATGAATCCGAAGAATGCGTGGCGTACTGTCATATGATTTCCCATTCGATCACGAACTATGAGGAGACTCCTTGCACCGAAAAGCTGGGGGCAGATCCTGAATCAAAAATTCTGGGGCTATCAGATGAGGTAATTGACGCATTCCTTAATGAAGCTCGGTTGAAAAGTAAAGCTGATCAAGAACGCGAGACGGCTATATTTGAAAAGGCCAAGCGCCAGCGACTTGATGAAAGAGCTGAGACGATCCCGCTGGAGCAAAACACCTCCGCTACCGACAAAAACCAATTCAAGATTAGGAAAAAGTTCGCTAAGACCATATCAATGGGCATGAAGCTACCATCCTCTGAAGGAAACATCACTGGTGAAATGGAAACGCACCCCTCCTATTGCTTATATCATCAAAAGATTTCGCACCCCACTCAAGAGTGCAAAGCTTTCGATAAATGGTGGTAAGGATATGTTGCTCATCGACAACACTTTAAGCGGGAAAAGCATAAAACTCGTCGAGAGCAAAGAAATATGACCGAAGGGCTTAAAAGAACTGCTTGCGATTGTTGCATGGTTAACACCGGTAGATCACAAGTGCCCACATTCGGGAGTGATTCTGATGAAGAACTAGAACTTTCCCCCCTCTTTAAAGAGTCCGCCTCGAGAAAAGAAGAAGAACCGAAGGTTTGCGAAAATATCCGGCTGCGTAATCGCACGCTGCCCGAAAAGAGCCTCGGCCCCTCGAACAAAAAAGATAAAGGGAAAGAAAAGGCCACTGAAGATATCGTCTTAGATGACCAAATGGTGGAAGAGCTAGCTGCCAATGACCCACCAAAAAAGAATAAGATGGATTACAACGTCTTAGCACATCTGAGGAAGCTGCCCTCGCAGCTCAGCATTCTTGACGCCCTTTTGCTATCAAAAGAGGCGAGAGATTCATTGATTAAGGCGCTCCAAGACCCAGAACAATTCCACGCATGCTTGGCCGAGGAAAAAATGAAGGATGAATTGGAGGAAGTGCATACGGCTGATGTTACTTTTGGCGATGAAGACCTTCTACTTGGGACGTGCGAACACAATCGCCTTCTCTATATCTCGGGATACTGCCATGATATAAAGATAGGCAAAATCCTGATCGATAACGGGTCGTCTGTTAACCTACTCAACGTGCGGGTGTTGAAGGAAATCTGCATGAGCGTCCAGCACCTTGCTCGGGACAAGATCACCATCTCCGGGTTCGACTCCCAATCGTCAAAGACCCTTGGATCTGTGATACTGACGCTACGCTTCGAGCTACTCGTCACGGACATTAAGTTCCACATCATAGACGCCAAGACATGCTACAACGCTTTGCTCGGCCGACCATGGTTACACGAGTACAACATCATCCCTTCTACACAACATCAGTGTATGAAGTATTTTAAGGATGGTTTTGAGTATACCGTGACGGGAGAACTGAACCCGTTCTCTGTGAACGAGGTCCGCAAATATGAAGACGCCAAATACTTCTTACCGGATTTCGAAGACACAGAGAAGTGTCATAAACCGGAGAACAAAGCTAACGCCACCATCCCTGTCTTCGGCAGTGATACTGAGGAGGAAGAGGAGATAGTTTATTCGGATCCGCCCCAACACAACAAGCCGGGACCATCGGCACCTACATTGATCTTTGGCAGCGACTCGGAAGATGAAGTCCACGCCGTATTCTCTGCTCGACCTTTAATACAAATGTCCGTTGACGAAGAGCAAAGTCTACAAATCGCCATGGTGCCGCCTGAGCATCATAAAGAACTGGATGCACTTAATATCTACAGTGTAGAAGAACTGCGGACATTCTATATTCCTCCCAAACGAGAAAGCGAAAAAGCAATTCTATTTTACCGCTCTGAGGAAACCAAGGTGAAAAAAGAAATCTGACATGGCGCGGACCCTGCGCTTGACAGGCTTCAGCCTATCCGCCTTCCCAGATATTATACAGAGGGTTTGAAGAAGCTGCTGAAACGCCAGGGGATATCCTTCAAACAGACCGTTAGAGAGGCCAAATTCTATGACAGGGTCTGGAACGTTCCCGGGACTCAACGCAAACTGCCTAGTGGGAGAATGGAAACAAAAGGGCTTGGATACATCCGGTCAAAGAAACGAGAGTTACTACCCAGCTGTTACGTCGTGTATGACCTCGATGAAGAAGCGGATGCTCAATGGGAGGACGCTAATCCTAAGCCAGTGAAAGTTCCAGATGCAAAAGAGCCTAGTCCGTCGTTCGAGGAACAAATGGACAAACTTATAGAGAAAGCTGGTCAAAAAGTCCGAGATGATCACAACAGTGAGACGGCCATCTACGAGAAAGCCAAGACGCAACGCCTTCTCCAACAGGCCGTAAAAGATGAAAATGCCGTCCCCTGCCAACCTGTTATAAAAAAGGCTCGACGCAGAGGTGGAAACAAATCGAAAGGCCAAAAAGACGATCAACAGCAACAAAGCGGGGCTAAGAAGCCACGCAAGCGGGAGTCGAGCGTTATTGATCTGTCCCTCATGAAGAAAATGGGTCGAGCATACTCGTTTCCTCGGAACAAGACGAAGAAGAAACTTGAGCTTGCTCTAAAACATCAGATGCTCACACTGCCGGAGTCCAAACACCCCGAACAAGCAGGCGAAGCTTTTGACCCAAACTATTGCTCTTACTATCGAGTAATAGGGCACCCGCTCGAAGACTGCTCCACCTTTAAGAATTGGGTCGAAGATCAGTACCAGCTCGGCAAGTTCGCTCTGTCTGACAACTGGAAGGTAACGCCGCCACAGAAGCACGAGCCCAAGGCCACGAAAGAAGAGCCAGTTCCGCATTGGGATTGGAAGCGAATTCGTAATTGTCACGTGATAACAATATCAAAAGAAAAGCCCGAGAACATGGATGACCTTCCCTGGTGTTTCAAAAACAACAACGATGAGGTAATCTCAGATTTCCCACCAGCGCCGAGAGAACTGGAAGATGGAATCCATACCACTGCAGATAACCTTAAGAAAATTGAGTTGGGATCAGTAGACGATTCGCGACCGACATTCATCAGCGAGCTACTATCTGAAGAAAGGGTAGCTGCGTTAAAGGATGTGCTTCTGCAGCATAGAGATTGCTTCGCGTGGAACTATTCTGAAATTCCGGGACTAGATCCAGAAATTGCTGTGCATAGGTTGGCAATATCTCCGGACGTCAAACCAGTAAAACAGGCGCCGAGAAGAATGCGACTCGAGCTTGAGATGAGCATCAACGCTGAGGTCAAAAAGTTAATCGACTCTGGCTTTATTCAGGAGGTTCAATATCCTGAATGGATCGCTAACATCGTCCCGGTGATGAAGAAAAATGGGACAGTGCGTATATGCGTAGACTTCCGCGATCTTAATAAAGCTTGCCCGAAGGATGATTTTCCAGTGCCAGTCACCGAATTGATGATAGACAATACGTCCACTCATGAGGTTTCTCCTTCATGGACGGCTCGTCAGGATATAATCAAATAAAGATGCATCCCGAAGAACAGAAGCACACCGCCTTCAGGACTCCTTTGGGTATATTCTGCTATAAGGTGATGCCCTTCGGTCTAAAGAACGCCGGTGCCACCTATCAGAGGGCCATGACGAAAATCTTCGATGACCTTATACACGAAATCGTTGAATGCTATATCGACGATCTCGTGGTTAAAAGTAAATCATATGAAGAACATCTCGAGCATTTGAAGACCGTATTTCAACGCCTTCGGCAATACAACTTGAAGATGAACCCTCTTAAGTGTGCATTCGGAGTTTCCTCGGGCAAATTTTTAGGATTCATCGTCCGACACCAGGGTATCGAAATAGATCCGTCCAAGATCAAGGCGATCATGGAAATGCCTCCGCCGAGGACTCTTAAACAGTTGCGGTCTCTCCAAGGGAAACTCGCATACATACGGCGATTTATAGCCAATCTTTCAGGTAAGTGCCGTCCTTACAGCCACCTGATGAAGAAGGGAACCCCATTCGTCTGGGATCAAAAGTGACAAAGCGCACTAGACGAGATCAAACAGTACCTGCAAAACCCTCCAGTGTTGGCTGCTCCGGTTAAGGGAAAGCCTCTCATTCTTTATACAGCCGCCCTCGAAGGTTCTTTAGGCGCATTATGGGCACAAGAGAACGATCAAGGGAAAGAAAGAGCACTCTACTACTTAAGTCGAGTTCTACTGGGGGCAGAAAGCAACTACTCCCCCATCGAAAAACACTGCCTGGCGTTGATCTTCGCGATAACAAAGCTCAGGCACTACGCGTTGGCACATGAGGTCCATCTCATTTCAAAGGTGGACCCCCTTAAATACTTGATGTCAAAAGCCATATTGACGGGACGACTCGCTAAATGGGCCCTACTTTTGATGGAGTTCTCGATCACGTACCAACCTCTCAAGGCAGTGAAAGGCCAGGCCATCGCCGACTTCCTTGCTGAGCATCCGATACCCGCCGATTCTCCTCTAAATTGCGATCTTCCAGACGAACATGCATTTGATGTGATCGACGGTGGTGATACCCGATGGGAGCTCTATTTTGATGGAGCATCTTCCGTAAAGAAGCGCAAACAAAGTACCCCTATAATCAAATCATGGGTAGGACTCATCTTTGTGACTCCACAAGGAGGGATAATGCGCTTTGCTTTCTCCCTAACAGAACCGAGAACAAATAATGAAGCCGAATACGAAGCTCTGATAACAGGCCTCGAGATCGCCATTGACATGGGAATTGAAAACCTCCTCATATACGGGGATTCTCAACTGGTCGTTAATCAAATAAACGGCGACTACAAAACATGCAAACCAGAATTGGTAAAGTACGGCGAAAAAGTGCAACAACTGTTGACTCAGATTCCCTCCTATACTTTGGAAAACATACCGCGCGCGGAAAACAGCAAAGCAGACGCATTGGCCAAACTTGCTAAAGAACTGGCAGACGAGAACCTCGATGACGTTAGAATCGTGGTGCAAAGCCGTCGGGTGCTTGCCCCAATAGAAATATCTCCGGAATCATCCGAAGAAAAAGGAGCGAGCGAGCAGATGGCTCTACAAATAAAAGACAGGGAAAAGGCCGAGGATTGGATGGAAGTCTTCATAGACTACTTTAAGTCCCACCGAATGCCCGAAGAAGCGTCCACAAGACATCAGCTCATGAAACGAGCTCTGTATTTCGCCTTCGTCAATGATACTCTGTACAAGAGGTCATTTGATTCTCTATGGCTGAGATGCTTAGGACCTGACGAAGCGAAAAGGGTCGTCCAGGAAATTCACGACGGACTCTGCGGTTCTCACCATGCAGGCCCGAAGATGAAGATGAAGATGAAGATAAAACGGATGGGCTACTACTGGCCCACGATGATTCAGGATTGCCTCGAATATGCGAAGCAGTGCCACTCATGCCAAATTCATGGGGACTTCATCCATCAGCATCCAAACCCATTACATCCAACGGTGACTAGCTGACCATTCGAAATGTGGGGAACCGACATAGTCGGCCCCATCGAACCAGCATCGTCTAGAGGACATCGTTTCATCCTGGCGATGACTGACTACTTCTCCAAATGGGCAGAAGCAGTACCGTTAAGAGAAGTGAAGACGGAAAACATCCTCCACTTCTTCAAAACGCACATCATATACCGGTTTGGAACGCCAAGACGGATCATCTCCGATAACGGGCCAGCCTACAGAAGCCACAAGATCAGTCGCTTCGCGCAACAACACAATATAGATTGGAGATATTCCTCGGTTTATAATCCGCGAGCTAACGGTCTAGCTGAGGCCTTCAACAAGACCTTGACGAAGATCATGAAGAAAACAGTGTCGCGAAATAAGAAAGACTGGCATGAAAGACTGCAAGAAGCTCTCTGGGCGTATCGAACTACGTTTAAAACGGCCACGAACGCAACACCATATGCGTTGGTATTCGGTACAGAAGCAGTACTCCCTCTCGAGATAGAATTACCCTCTCTACGAGTGGCAGTCCACTACGAGCTAACGGACGAAAAAAATGCTCACCTTCGGCTTGAGGAGCTTGACGCCCTTGATGAAACCCGGCTCATAGCACAGCAAAATCTGGAAGCTTATAAAGCAAAGATGACGCGCTCATATGAAAGATTGACCCGACCGAGGACGTTCCGCCAAGGCGAACTTGTGCTAGTGGTCAAAAGGCCTATGATTCCCAATCGTGCCAAGCGAGGAAAATTCGAGCCAAACTATGAAGGCCCATATATCATAGATAAGGCCTACCAGGGTGGGGCCTATCTACTCATGGACATGCACGGTGAAAGGCCTTTCAGGCCAATAAACGGTCGCTTCCTAAAGAGATACTACGCTTAATGATCCACGGCCTAGGTCAATGATAGGTGACGACGACTATGTCCGCTCGCTATCTTCCTAAGCTCAAGCTTTATAAGTAGTAGCCAGCTTTCTCAACCACGGACCGAAACGTCCTTAAACTAATAGCGGACCGAAATGTCCTTAAACTAGTAGCAGACCGAAACGTCTTTAAACTACTACCGCAACATCTTTAGGCTGACGAGATATAAAAAAAAACATATAAAAAATAAAATAAAATAAAAACGGTATGTCCATAAGTAAAAGGGCACGGATGAAAACCCAAAAAGGGCTCCGTGAGTAAAAACAGCAGGGCTACCGGCGAGTGTTCGTGAAAACCCGAAAGGGCGCGACCTCATAAAAAAAGGGGGAAAAAAAAAATATATATATATATATATATATATATAAATAAAAAGAATAAAAAAAAACGGTATGTTCATAAGAAAAATGGGCACGGATGAAAACCCGAAAGGGCTCCGTGAGTAAAAACAGCAGGGCTACCGGCGAGTGTTTGTGAAAACCTGAAAGGGCGCAACCTCGTTAAAGGACACTTATAGGGTCCTCTCGACCTTATAAGGAGAAACCACCCACGTGAGATCCTTACGACTCACAAGGGAGCAGCATACTTAGGGATCCCCACGATTCCTAAGGAGAAAATACACTTGCGAGATCCTCACGACTCGTAAGGAGAACTCTCTTACGGGACCCTCACGGCTCATAAGAGTTGAAAGTCTTAAGTTACAGAGACCTAAACCTGTGCTTAAGCAACCCCCACAACTTCCGATATTGCCCTACAAGTGGCTTAATACTGACCCTTGTATACAATCCACGGGCGCGAATAAACATTTCCCTAACCAAGTCTCTTCCGTGACTGGGGATATGTTCGCATGGTAAACAACCCTTGTAAATCCTCTCGATTTATGAGGAGAAAACCCTCATGTAGGATCCTTACGACTTACAGAGGAAACGAACACTTAGGAATCCTCACGAGTCCTAAGGAGAAAATACACCTACAAGATCCTCACGACTTGTAGGGAGAAATAACTTCGTGAGACCCTTACGGCTCATGAAGTCAAAAGCCTTAGTCGACAGGACCCTAACCCTGATCGCTAAGCCACCTTTGTTTGACATCGACAGAGGCAGATGATGATTCGCTACTGGTAATAGCCCAGTTGTAGCGGTGCTGATGCCGAAATCGGTGTCTAATTCTAGGCTTACGGCGAAAAGCCAACAGGCCACACATGCATACGAAATAGCCGAAATGATAGGGCAACTTGCAATAAAAAGCAGCAAGTAAAAATGTATGCATGCAAAATAGCCGAAATGATTGGGCACCGCGAAAAATAGCCGAAATGATTGGGCAACTCGCAATAAAAAGCAGCGAGTAAAAATAAAATAAATAGCCGAAATGATTGGGCACCGCAAAAAATAGCCGAAATGATTGGGCAATCGCGACCTTCGCGATATAAAAGCTGAAATGATAGAGCATCGCGGAGATAAAACAAAAAAATGATGATAAAACTTTGGCCCTACAGTTAAGATCACATCGATCCCTGTATACAACCCAAGGGCGTAAACAAAGAGGGAACCATACTTTCCCAACAGGCTTCGCCAGAAGACGAAGCCAAATCTCGACGGTTCAGTCCAACTCCGAAGAAACCAGTGTCTTCAGCAGATTCCTCGACTCATGGATACAAACACTCCTTGACGAGAGCCTCCTGATCCGCGTCGACTCGCAGAGCCACCAGCGCCTCCTTGGGAAATCCTCGACTCGTTTCAAACCCCAAGGAAACAAATAATCCTTGGCGCTTGGGAAACAAATAATCCCTAGCAAACTCCTCGACTCACGGATACAAACACTCCTTGACGAGAGCCTCCTGATCTGCGTCGACTCGCAGAGCCACCAGTGCCTCCGTGGGAAATTCTCGACTCGTTTCAAACCCCAAGGAAACAAATAATCCTTGGCGCTAGGGAAACAAATAATCCTTAGCAAATTCCTTGACTCACGGATACAAACACTCCTTGACGAGAGCCTCCTGATCCGCGTCGACTCGCAGAGCAACCAGTGCCTCCGTGGGAAATTCTCGACTCGTTTCAAACCCTAAGGAAACAAATAATCCTTGGCGCTTGGGAAACAAATAATCCCTAGCAAATTCCTCGACTCACGGATACAAACACTCCTTGACGAGAGCCTCCTGATCTGCGTCGACTCGCAGAGCCATCAGTGCCTCCGTGGGAAATCCTCGACTCGTTTCAAACCCCAAGGAAACAAATAATCCTTGGCGCTTGGGAAACAAATAATCCCTAGCAAACTCCTCGACTCACGGATACAAACACTCCTTGATGAGAGCCTCCTGATTCGCGTCGGCTCGCAGAGAAACTGTGTCTCCGCGGGAAATTCCCGATTCATCTCAACATGCAAATGAAGCCTCAGGCAGCAGGGACTAAAAAAAAAAACTTGCTTCCTGAACAATGGGACCCTGCAAGTCAATCCAAAATGGTCTCTTCCATACTATTCACGGGTCTCACTCTCCAAAGTCGAATTTCGACGAGGAGGGAAACAACCGCTTGTGGGTCCTCTCGACTCGTAAGAGGGAAAAATTCTCTTATAGGATCCTTACGACTTATAAGAGAAAACCACACTTAGGAATCCTCACGATTCCTAAGGAGAAAACCCGCCTACGAGATCCTCTCGATCCGTAGGGAGAAAAGTCTCTATGAGACCCTCACGGCTTATAGAGTTGAAAAGTCTTAGGCAGCAGATCTGAACCTGCGGCCTAAGCCATCGCTATTTCTTAAGAAAGTCAGGATACTCGTTCTAATCATCCGTCAACCATGTTTGCTAAAGTGATATGCTGATAGTAAAAGAAAGAGAAGACGGAGAAAATGACACATGACAAAAAAAGGTGTATCTTTTATTCATAAACTTGATCGGGTACATGATACATTATGTCAAAGAAAAAAAATTATATATATATACATTCTTTTATCTACAAGTACAAACGATACAAAGATGGATAACTACTGAGGAGGAAGTGTCTTTAGTAAATCCACAAGCTGCTCTCGCACTTCCTTCAGCGCTTCCTCCTGAGCGGCTGCCGCGGCCACCTCCGCTTCCACCTGGGCTCGCTGCTGCAAGAAAGATGAAAGTTGCTCCTCCGCCGCCTTCTGGGCTGCTTCCTGGCTGGGTGCATCTCGCTCGACAACATCAAGGTGTTGCCTCAATGATAACCCTTCAGAAAGACATTGCAGAAGGCCCTCAAAGACAACCTTCAGCCGTGCGGCGTTGGCCTCACCCGAGCATGCAGTTGGGCAGACTTGCTCGAAGTCTTACCTCGCTCCCTACGCCTTGAAATGACTTCTTGTTCGAGGTGGTGGAAGTAGGGAGCGCTCTGCTCAATCCACGCTGTTATTTGATTACTGGCAGCCAAGGCCTCGGGAGCGGGACGCAGCGACTCCAACCGATGCAGGTGGGCCTCAATCTCCCTGCAATGGTTAACCCAGGATGCGACGATGCCCTCATCATGAAAGTTCACGAGTATTGCTAGCATCGGGTTAACCATCATAGCGAAGTCTGCGGCAAATGTAGGAGTTTCAATGTCGAGTTCCTCGACGTAGTCACTCAACATGCGCAGACTATTCGCGGCGCCTTTTGAAGACAGACTCCTTAGATAAGGACCCGCCGGCATTATGATGCGAGATTCGAAGGACGCCGAGACCGGAACGACAGCTGAAAAGAAACAAGATGTGATCAGATAACAGTTCTGAAAATAAAGAAGGAAGACTTTATCAATGTGATAGTCGTTGTACCAGCTGAGGCAGGTGGCAGAGCCGGAAGAATCGGCAACGCAGCCCGTCTTTCATCCCCTCCTTCGATTTGTAACACTGCAGTCGAGATAAGAAAAAGGGGTTTAGAAATAATCCCATCAATAAAGAAAGAGGGATGTCATTGGAAATCATACTCACCAACGCCACCAGAGGAAGAGGCAAGCTCGGATGGGAAGGAGAAGTGTGGGAGCAACATCTGGTAAAGATGGTCAAAAAGTACTCCTGAAAAGACACAACAGCACGACTTCAGTACATAAAAACTATACATCTGAAAGATAAGACTAATAAGTTGCGGACCCATACCTTCCAACGTCGTAGATGGTATAAGAGAGGGTTGAGAGGTGACTACCGCCAAGGCAGTCGTTGAAGGTGCTCCTTCAAGCAGTGGGGCATCGGCGCTGGCTGCACCTGCGTTACAAGAAAGGTGAACTTGTCAGAAAGGATTGTAAAATAAGAAAGACAGTAACCTAAGGTTTACCTGAGGAGCTCCCGGTCGAAACAGAAGCGACTCCCTCCTCTATCGACATGAGGCCACCGCCCGTAGCCTCATCACCCGACTCGATGGGGACCGTCGTCGTGCTACCGCGACCAGGAGACGGCAAGAGATCGTAAGCAGGGAGGGCAATGATTGGAGCGTTGCCGGATTCTTGGAAGGAAGCGGCTTACTCTTCCCCGAGAGTCGTATCCATCTCACCTGCAACTATTTCGAGCCCCGCCGTCTCGATCGGCTCATCCACTGTCACCACGAGGTCGCCGGCCTCAAGCGCCTCGTCCACCACCACCCTCGGTTCAGTTATAATGATCATATCATCTGCCACCGCCTCAGGTTCGGCATCAATGACCTTCTCGGCTGCAGGCCCCTCGACCTCCACCTCAGGCTCCAAAGCCACAACGACGTTGCCCACCGTGAGCTCGAGTTCGGCAGGTACCGCCTCCTCTGTTTCTTTAGGATCAACGGTTTCCGTCTCCCCGTCGATCGGACTTGGCCCTGCAAGATAAGAGATATAAGGACCAATGGCATTAAAATCCTTATAACAAAAACTCTGAGAGAAACATTACCTGAAGTGAATTTACCGTTTGCGCTCCGAACTGCGCGTGCCACCTCTCTGCGGGCAGTGGATAGGGCGATAGGGGCCTCTTCAGATGGAGTATCAGCATGAGGGGCAGTGCTGGGACCCGCTCCCGCAGCCAAGGCAGCCCTGCGTGCCTTTGCCTCACGCCTCAGCCGCTTCCTTTCATCCCGGGCTGTCGCAATGGACCTTTGCGACGCCTCCTTCAAGGCGACGTCATCCTCGTTCAGGGATGCCTCCAGATCCTTTAAGGCATCTCTCATCGGCTCTTCAAGACGAACCTCCTGCGGTAGCCCAGAGGAAGCAGGAACATCAGAAGCCGGTAGAACATCTGCGTCACTTAGAGGGAACGGCATTGAGGTTCCTGTGATTAAAAGGAGAGGTTAGATCGACCATAACACAAGGGAAATGAAAGCTTAATAAATCGAAACTTACTAAGGCCCATAGACGCTCTAAGACGTTCCTCCTCCTGGAAAGTCTTCAAAGAAGCGGCAATGGCTTCTTCGTCAGTGATGCCTGTCGAAAAGAAAGAAAGAAAAGCGTTAGTCAAAGGCAATGAAGAGGATATGTTGCAATAAAGAAAAGGCGACTAATAGTTACCTGATTGCGCAAGCTTGGCCAGCCACGCGTCACGCTTTGCCAACCACGCCGAAGTTTCGAGAGCGGCTTCCAAGTCTATATCGTCCGGCGGCAGCATCACTAGTCCTTCGTTCGTCCCGTATTCGATCAGGCCCTCGGCATAGGGAGCATGGGGTTCCTGACCGAACACGACGTCCGCAGCGAAGAGCGACTTCTTTTTCTTTTGCCCTCCGACCCTAGGCTCACGGGGGATCGACTTCCGTTTAGCAGCCACTTTGGGACGACGGGTCCCGATGTCCGCACCCACGCCAGACTCCGGCGAGGGTACAACCACTGTCTCCACTGGAGCACAGGGTGCGGGTGGCGCATTTGTGATATCAGGGAGCGGCAGCTCACGTGGAGGACTTTGCGCACGCGATGGTCTGCCCCCGGCATCTTTTAAAGGAGGAACCACCGGGGTCCTTGGCATTAAGGGAGCATTACGGTCGGTGCCGGGAGGTGCTTCTTTGCGGTCGATCAACACTCGCCTCTCCTCCTTTATAACGGCCCCCGTCGCATGATTGTACCACTCTTTATATACATTAAGGAGTCGTGGAGCGCAGGCCGGCGTGCTGATAAAAAAACGAGAACCCGTGTTCAGGCGCATGAAGTGATGTAACGCGTTCTCCATCCCTTCTTCATTGGCAGCAGGTTCCAGCAAGAAAGCTTCCAAGGGTACCCCTTGATCGTAGCCCAGTTGTTGGGCGAAACGATGTGGGTTATATCTCATGAAGATTGCCGCACCACCCTGCCTGAAGACTAAGAAGCCCGGTCTAATAGAATACAAGAGGAGGGTTTCCCGGGCCGTCAACACTGAAGCTCCATCCTTAAAGGAGTCCTGTAATGGTCGCACCGCAGTGGTGGACGCTTTTCCAATGGTTAATACCTTGTCAATGAAGGACATCCCGACTCCAACGGTGTGAGGGCGAAGCAGTAAGCCCCTGGCGTTCCGTGGTGAAGGGGTCACGATTGATGAGCCAATCAACTGTATAATGCGAGGAAAACCGCACTTGTCAAAGAATGAAGGCCTTTTATGCATGCCAAAGACACCCGCCATGTGTAGTTCGAGCCACGATGCAAAGTAGTGCATCGGGAAGACCGCGTGCAGTACCCCGGGCTCATTGGCATCCGCTGCTCGGCTAAGACCATGATATAGGTGCGCCAAGCCAGCAATCCCCACAGGTACCTTTACCTCGATGACCATTCGGTGGGCTGGGTAAAAGACAGAAGGCCGCATGCGATGAGAGTGCATTGGGATCGCGAACCAACTCAGCCACAGTCCGAGAAATCCTAAGAAAAAGGCCTCCTCATCCATTCCAGGGGCCGCAATTTCTGCAAAAGACATGGTCGGGGAGTTAGGAAGAAAAAAGTCCTTTTGGTCTATGTCTTTCGCTGGTAGGTTATCCAAACCTAAACCGAAAGGGTCATCCAGGGTGGCAAACTTGGCAGATCCCGATGAAATGACGCTTGGACGAAGGAAACGAGCAATGAAGTCCTCAAAGTTAACCCCCCGACTCCCATGTTCGATAAAAAGGGACTCGTAGATGTTCAACACCTTGATCAGGCTCGGGAATTGGTGTTGAACGGCATTTTCCGGCGTGATCCCCCTTACCATCGGCTTAGCACCGAAAACGTACTCATCTGTCGGGAGCAGCTCTTTATAGTGTTCCCCCATGACTGGTAGGCCGGATACCTCCGCGAATTCCTCCAAAGAGATGGACACTTCCCGATCCATGGCAAGGAAAGTGTGGGTGGGAATGTTCCACTGCTCCAGGAAAGCCTTAAACCACCAGGTGGGGAGCGTGGGATACTGGAAGAGAGAGACGTAGACCGCGGGGTACAATCCTAATCTTATCAACTGTGACTTCTTCGTCGACAGGATGTACCGGGCCCACGGCAGGTAGCCAATCGGATGGCGGGGGATCAGACCAATGTTATATGATTGCCCCCAGGGTCTCGCCTCGCCCTGACAGATACGACGTCCTAGGATATCCAAGACCATAGGACGTTGGACCGGAACCGCATCCATAGCGGGATGAAGAAAGCTGTTCGCGATCCAATCCACCATCTCCACGGCATACTGCACCGAGGGCGGGGTAGCATAATGGATCGCCGTAATGGGCTCGGACGGCACTGCGCATGTGAAGCTGCGTCGACCCATAATGATCTGGTTATACCAAGACCCCCAAAGGTGGAGTTTCTTGTACTCCGGGTCGTATTCTCTAATCATGGTCAAGACCTCGTGGTCCGAGGGTGCCTCGGGAAATCCCTCCTCCGAGCGGACGAACGAGAATGAAGTGTCTAGAGACATGATCGCCGCAAAAGAACAATTTAGCCGTTAGTGTTGTAATTCCAACGTTTGGCGTTAAAAAAAATGCATTAATTAAATTAAATTAAAATTAATTAATTACACCACACAGCAGTGCAGTGAGCAGGAAACTAAAGAGGGACCCACAAAATCTGGATGACAACCTCATCATTGGATGAGAGTGTCAGTTGGTCCCCAGGAAAACATTCCCATTTATAAAAAAGGGGGGTGGGAAGAATCCCTAGAGACAAGGAGAAAATCTCCTCTTTCAGAGCAAAGCTCTGTCACAGAGTGACACTTGTCAAACTCTGGTCCCAGGGAAATAAGATTCCTTAAAAAGAGCACAGCTCTATGGTAATAATGGAAAGGTCCATCAGAAAATGTCTATACCAAAAAGAATTAAAATTTTTGAATTCTTGGAAAATACACGAAAAACTTGTGAAATTTTTTCATTTATCAGATCTAAAAGATCCACAAATGATCTATGAGCAAAGCTCTGTTCATGGGTTAAAACCTATGAACAAGATCCCTGTAGATCTACAAGTTTTTGAGAGCAAAGCTCTGTTTATGAAACCCCAATGGGGATCTATTTAGATCAAAAGATCTATAAGAGCAAAGCTCTTTGGTTAAGGTTAATTTAAGTTAATCTGATTTGATTTAATTTTACCTAAAGTTTTTAACTTTGGAAATGAGCAAAGCTCTGAAGTTCTTAAGCAAGAGCAAAGCTCTGGAAAATCAAAATCTTGAAAAGATGGCGAAGAGTTTCTAAGGGCCATAGGTCCTATTTATAAGGCGCTTGCGCCCCTTCAGCTCACCCCTTGATCCAACGGTCAGGGGCTTGCCACCGCTGCATTCACATGCGCGCCACATGAGCGCAACGGTGGGGGGGCATTTGTTTCCCCCAATTAGAGCAAAGCTCTGCTAAAAATTCAAAATTCAAAAATTCTGAAGTAACGCTTCAAGTCTCGGGCGCAACGCGCCACATGTCAGGCGCTGATACGTCAGCGCAGCGCCCAAGAAGGCGCACCCAATCAGAGCAAAGCTCTATTAAAGGAAGCAATGCTTCAGTTGCGCTGCGCTGCGCGACACGTGTCAGCGCAGTTGCGCTGCGCTGTGCGCTGCGCGACACGTGTCACGCGCTGGGGCATCTGCGCCAAACAGAATTAAAAATTTTAAGAAATCTTTTCTGTTCTTGTTAAAACAAGAAGATTTTCTTCTGCAAAGCAGAAGCCCTTGGATCAAAGATCCAACGGTGGGGAAAATTCCCCAAATCACTCAGAGAAAGATCTTTTTAACAAATTTAACTAATTTATGGGCACTATAAAAAGGACCCTAGGCCTCAATTAAAAGGGAGGAACATCTTTCTAAAAAAAAAGGGAGAGAAGAGAACTCTGAGAAACTCCTCAAGAATAAAAAAAGGTAAAAACCTTTAGAAAAAAGAGAAAGTTCTCTTATGAACAGATCATAGATCTAAAAATAAGATCAATGATCTTTAAAAAAAAATAATAAAAATAAAATAAGACAAAAATATTGCTTTGCACTTTTCATGAACCTTTAGTTCTCTGAGATAAGAAAAACAAGAAAAAACTTATTTTTCTTTGATCTAAATTAAATCAAGAAATCAAATAGTGCTTTGCTCTTCTGTTCTTGAATCTAAAAGATTCTTGGTGCTTTGAACTTGCAAACTGCGCTGTTGCGCTCTTGGGAGAGCGCCACGTGTCAGCATCTAAACCACTTGCGCTATGCGCTTTTGAAATAAGAGCTTTGCTCTCTGGAGTTGGCGCAACTCACCAGAGCGCGCCACGTGTCAGCAGCGCAACAGCGCAGCGCACTGCACTGTTGCGCTTGCGCTCACCAGAGCGCGCCACGTGTCAGCAGCGCAACATCGCAGCGCACTGCACTGTTGCGCTTGCGCTCACCAGAGCATGACACGTGTCTTCACCACAAGCGCTTGCGCTCAGTGAGTGGCGCAAAGCGCCTAACAAATGCAATGCAGGGCCAAGCCCAATTAAAGGACCAAACAGGCCTAATTAAATTGATGCTCTGCATCATTTATAAATGGGCAAAGCCCAAACAAAAATAATAAAACGCTATGCAGATGCCTTGCAGAGCCCAAAATAAATTGATGCTCTGCATCTTTTATGGGCAGAGCCCAAACAAGAAAGTAGAAATAATGCAATGCATTATTTAAGTGTGGGCAAAGCCCTAGCACAGGTCTAATGGACTAAAAATAAATAAAATGTTGAACATTTTCAACTGGCCGTAGCCCAATTCTGGCCGTAAGTCCTTAAATTAAATTGAACTGAGCACAAATGCTCTCTCAAATCAATTTATATCCGGTTCGAGGGTACATCTCCGAACTCCTTTGACATCCATCGTTGTAATTCCTCAACGACGTCAAAGAGGTGACGGGTCCCAACGACCACACATCAATATGGACTGCGGGGTCCTTAAACTCGTGGACCGTAACGTCCTTAAACTAATATTGGACCGTAACGTCCTTAAACTATTGTCGGACCACCACGTCCCTAAACCGGAACATGGACCACCATGTCCCTAAATTGGAATATGGACCACCACGTCCTTAAACTGGAGCATGGACCGCAACGTACCTAAACTACCTTTGGACCACTACGTCCCTAAACTGGAACAATAGAGCCTCCAAATGCTCTTTTGCCGGATCTAAACGATCCCGTTTAAGTTGATCTTAGCCCCCAAACACGGCTAACGTATCCTTAAACATTCAAATGGATTATAAAACTCCAAATCGACTTCGGTTCAAGGGTACATCTCCGAACTCCTCTGACACATGTCGTTGTAATCCTTCAACGTCGTCAGAGAGGTGACGGGTCCCGACGGCCATATATTAAATGGACCAATACGTCCTTAAACTGGAAATGGATCTAGACGATCCCGTTAAGTTGATCTTAGTCTCAAACAGGACTAACGTATCCTTAACAAACGTTTAAGTTGATCTTAGCCGCAACGCGACTAATGCATCCTTAAACTAAAAACACCAAACCCAAATCTAAGTAAATACGGATTTGGACTAATTCACGTCCTACGGGCGACGGCATTACTCAGTCTCCGTATACAATCCACGGGCAACCACAAACAAAACAAACACACACGACACAATGTGAAATTCTGGAGAAGGAGAAAGTTGTTACCGCGATGCGGTAGCGTAATTAACTGCAGGGGCTTGCGCCTGCAGGGAAGAGCGTCCCCACAATCAAAAACCCCTCAAGCGAGGGGGAAGCTGACGAAGTCTGCTACATCGGCCGCATCCGTCTAAACCTCCGATACACGGTGCCATAAATCAACTTGGCATCTTCGGAGAGGTGGACGGATAAAACCAAATAGCATCTGCCCCGAATCTCAGCGTCAGGACATCGCGGTCCTGTGCGCCGTCTTTCGGAGGGGAACAGGGTCGAGCATCTGAGGCCGACTGGAGTGTTGCAATCTTTAACTGTTCCGAAGTAGGAGTGGGAGTAGATCTCCATGAATTTCGTTATGGTTTCTACCCAAGTTTAGTCAGGGTGTGACTCCATTCGGATTCTTGTTGTCCGGTTATACTCAGTTTGCTCAGTTGTTCTTTTTTAGTGGTGTGTTTGTTTTGATTGTTGTCAGCAACTGGGGATCGTCACTCGCCATCGTTAGGATTCTCCTTCGATAGCCGTTATCAGAAGACACTCCAATTGGCCACCCTTAGGCTTAGGGGTTAGGTCGTGTCGATCACCAGTCTGTTGTTTTTCTGACTCTGCGTGAGTAGGATTTTGGACCCCAGCTATGTCTAGAGACTTCGGAGATGATCCAATTGATTCGGGTCAGGATGGGAATTGTCTATTGCGAACTGAGGTCTTATGCCGACTGCCTTGGTTATAGACTCGAGTTCGCAGGGACAGATCATGTATTCCTACGGACTTTCCGATGAATGACGTGTTGGATTTTAGGAAGCTTGTCCCAGGATTTAGGTTTTTCCGAGATCCTATAAGCGAGTTAGTTTCGTTGCCTTTAATTTGGCACTTCCGCCCAGATTATTGAGTCCCAGAGCACCGAGACGAAACTGACATCACGACCCTTAAGTCGGGTCTTAGGCATAAGGAGTGGCTCCGCTCCTTTGCATCAGCGCAGCCTAAGACCATGGCCGAGGTCAAAGCCTGGACCGAGCGAGAAATCCAGCTCGAGTCCGAGGTAAATGCGAACCTACCCCGGAGCGACCAGGCCGATCAAAAGAAGAGGGGTAGAGAAGAGAAGAATAAGGTTGATAGGCCAAAGCCGTACTCCCCGAAGTTCTAGGAGTATACCCAGTTCAACATCTTCCAGACAGAACCGTTGGAGGAGGCAAAGGGCGAGCGTTTTTTCAAACTCCCTCCGGTCACCAATAGGGCGGCCAAACGGATACGAGGCCCTTACTGCACCTTCCACAGGTTGCAGGGACACCCCACCGAGAACTGCAAACAGCTCTGTGACTATATCGAGGAGTTGATTGGCTCGGGGAACCTGGCAAAGTACTTGCGGGAAAAGTGACAAGAAGACCAGGAGCAAGAGAACCATCCCCCTCCCTGCGAGTTGACGATCGGTCAAATCATTGTCGTATCCACGGGTAGTGCGCCTGAGGCCGGTGAGATTCGACGCCTCCTGCCGGTCGAGGGGACTATCAGCCAGCCCCGGAAGAAGAGCAAAGCAGCCGAGTCCATCACCTTCACCGACGAGGACCTCCACGGGATATCCTTGCCTCATAACGACCCCCTAGTGATTACAGCACGGGTCCACCGCTACGAGGTTCAAAGGATACCGGTCTACTCGGGGAGCTCGGCAGACATCCTTTTCTACGACTGCTTTTTACGTATGGGGCTCGGCCCGTTGGACCTGAGGCCGACTGCCCACATTTTGTCGGGGTTTACTAACCACTCCATCCCGGCAGAAGGAGTGGTCACCCACCTACTTAACATCGGGAAGGCAGGACGTACGCGAGCCGCACCAGTGGAGTTCATCATCGCTAGAATTCCATCGACCTACAATACCCCCCTTGGGACGCCCGATGCTAAATTCCCTTCGGGCCCAGATCTTGACCTACCACGTCGTGATCAAGTTTCCACTCGACCAAGGCGGAATAGGCCGGGCCTACGAGAACCAGCAAACCGCAAAGATTTGCTTCACGGTGACATCTACGCCCGAGGAACGAAGCGACGACCTTGAAAGCACGGGTGATTTCCAGGGGTCCTTGGATACTCGGGACGAACAAAAAGAAATCTGAAGGGCCCCGGTGGAGCCGCTAACAGAGGTCCCTCTCATCGAAGGGGATAATGAACGAACTGTCTAAATTAGGTCACTCTTAACGGGGGCCCAGCACGACGACTTGATCCACTTCCTCAGGGGGAACTCGGACGTGTTCGCTTGGGCGCCCGCCGACATTCCCGGGATCGACCCCAAAGTAATTTCACATAAGCTCGGAGTCGACCCAACAGTCCGACCCATCAGGCAGAAGAAACGAAGTTTCGCGCCGATCAAACAAAAGGCGATCGAGGACGAAGTTGACAGATTGCTTGCAACCAACTTCATTCGAAACGTGGCATACTCAGAATGGCTGGCGAATGTAGTAATGGTTAAAAAAGCAAGCAGGAAGTGGCGCATGTGCGTTGACTTCACAGATCTCAATAAGGCTTGCCCGAAAGACAACTATCCCCTCCCTCGGATAGATCGGCTCGTCGACAGTTTGGCAGGCCACAAATTACTTAGCTTCATGGATGCTTTCTCTGGCTACAACCAGATCCGTATGAACCCGGCAGACGAAGAGCTCACCGCATTCACAACGGACCGGGGGGTATACTACTATAAAGTGATGCCCTTTGGCCTCAAAAACACCGGGGCTACGTATCAACGCTTGGTCAACAGGATGTTCAAAACACAGATCGGGAGGAACATGGAGGTTTACGTCGACGACATGCTCATTAAGTCGACCTCGTCAGATGAGCACGCCAAATATCTTGGCGAGACTTTCGACATCCTCCGCAAATACAAAATGAAGCTGATTCCCGCCAAGGGCGCGTTCGGGGTCACTAGTGGAAAGTTCCTCGGATTCATGGTTACCCACCGAGGAATCGAGGCTAACCCATAGAAAATCAGCGCCATCCTCAACAAGGCCGTGCCAAAGACCAACGTCGAAATCATGCGGCTCACTGGGAGAGTAGCCACTCTGAGTCGCTTCATGTCAAGGTCCGGAGAAAAGTGCCTCTCTTTCTTCAAAGCCCTGAGAAAGATCCCAAGGTTCGAATGGTCGGAGGAGTGTCATATCGTTTTCGAACAATTGAAAATGCACCTGGCGACTCCTCCACTGCTCACCTGGCCGATTGAAGGAAACGAGCTATCATTGTATCTAGCGGTGTCCAGTCAGGCTGCAGGCTTGGTGCTCGTCCGAGAAGTTGACGGAGTCCAGAAGTCTGTCTACTACGTAAGCCACGTCTTTAAGGACGCGGAAATAAGGTACCCGGCCATAGAAAAGATTGTCTTGGCGCTTATCGTGGCCTCAAGGAAACTATGACACTACTTCCAGGCATACACCATCCTTATCCTCACCGAGCGTCCCTTAGGGGCTATTCTCGCCTCCCTGAGTCATCTCGTCGCTTGGAAAATTGGAGGTTGGAGTTATCTCAATTCGATATAAAATATTGCCCAAGGTAGGCTATTAAGGCACAAGTCCTGACCAACTTTATTGTCGAATGCACTATCCCCAATAAGGGGGCAGTGTCGGTGCCGGCCTTCGGGTCTCAACCCTCGATCGAGGAGAGGCCCGACTCCATCCCCGATTGGGTCCTTTACATCGATGGGTCATCTACCGAGGACAGGAGCGGTGCCGGCCTCATCATTTGAGGGCTGAACGAGATAGAGATGGAGTATTCTTTGAAGCTTGGATTCAAAGCCTCAAACAATGCCGCGGAGTATGAGGCCTTGCTGGCTTGACTACGAATCGCCTCCGGAGTGGGATTGAAGACGGTCCGAATCCGCAGTGACTCCGCCTTGGTCGTAGGCTAGGTGAATGGCCTTTTCGAGGCACGTGAGCCTCTGATGGTGAAATATTTAGCCGAGGTAAGAAGACTACGAAAAGATTTCGATGAAGTTCAAGTGGAGCAGATCCCCGGGCATCTAAACGCCCAAGCCGACGCTCTGAGCAAGCTAGCATCCTCCTATACGGCCAACAAAAAGAAAAATATCCTCTTCGAGGTCTTGCCACGGTCCAGCGTAGAAGACAGAGCGACAACACTTTAAGTTTACGTTGCCCGGGAAGAAGACCGGGATTGGAGGAAGCCCCTTGTAGAATTCCTGAAGGAGAGTACGCTACCAAAAGATCAAGGGGAAGCCCGCCGCCTCTGAACCAATGCCCTCCATTTCGTTTAGAGCAGTGGAAACCTCTACAAGAAATCCTTCACTCAACCTCTGCTTCGGTGCGTCGACCCCCACGAGGCCGACTACGTCCTCCGTGAGGTTCACGAAGGGGTCGGCGGAGCACATCAAGGGGCCCACACCTTAGTCCAGAAGACGGTACTCCAAGGATACTATTGGCCGACCATCCATCAGGATGCAAAGAAGCTCGTCAGAAGGTGCAGGAGCTGCCAACTCCATGGCAGCATACCCTGTCTTCCGGCTACCGAGCTAACGGCCTTGACCTCCCCATGGCCGTTTGCCCAGTGGGGAATGGACATGGTAGGCTAACTCCCTACTGGTATGGGTGGGCACAGATACATCCTCGTCGCGGTGGACTACGTTACGAAATGGATCGAGGCCGTCCCCATCAGCAAACCGGACGCCACCACGACTATCAAATTCCTGCAAAACAATATAATATCCCGGTTCGGGATACCGAGGTGTATCGCCACCGACCATGGGACGAACTTCGAAAATGAAAAAGTCAAAGGATTTTGCAGCGAATACCATATACTGATGAAGTTTGCCTCGGTCGCGCATTCTCAATAGAACGGGCAGGCCGGGGTCGCTAACCGGGATGTCATCTGAGGTCTTCGAACACGTCTGGAAGGAAGACAGGGAGTTGGGTCAACGAACTGTCTCGGGTCCTATGGGCCCTACGCACATCGAAGAAGACCCCTATTAGAGAGACCCCCTTCAGCCTCTGCTACGGCACTGAGGCGATGGTCCCAACAGAGATCAGACTGCCCAGTTACAGAGTCGAGCACTTCGACGACGAGGCTAATACCTTGGCGCTCCGAAATAATTTGGACATCTTGCTGGAGAAGCGGGACCGGGTGCAGATCAAAGCCGCTACTTACCAACAGCAAACTGCTCGCTACTATAACGCCTGAGTAAAGCATCACGCCTTTAAAACTGGGGATTTGGCCTTAAGGCGAAATGAGTTCGTAGACCAAAGCAAGTTGCACAAGTTTTCCCTGAAGTAGGATGGCCCATTCCTCGTCTTCAAAGTATTGCCCGGCGGGGCCTATCGCTTGCAAGACGTGGCGGGTCGCAAATTTCCATGGTCTTACAACAGCGAGAAGCTCAAGTTGTACAAGTGAATTTGAAAATTGTTTCTATGAATATATGTTTCTTCTTTGCCAAAGCGATGTAAATTTTTCTAAGCCTTTTGAATTAGAAGAAACTCCTCCTACGTGTTTCCCTCTTCCTCGGTTCAAAGGTCACCGGTTCCGTTTTGTGAAAATACTCAAACGCACCAAGAAGACAAAAAGGAAACAATAGTACGTCGCAAAAAGAAAATTTTATTTATCAAAGGTATTGTGGGCTCCTCAGCCTTACATGAAAATTAAAATTACAACAAAGGGGGTACGAGGTCGAGAAAGTACTGCTGGTGGTACTCCGTGGAGATCTCCGCCAGCTGAGCCCTGGCCCCTTCAGCCCGCTCCTTCTGATGTTGCCCATGTACCCGGGACCCACGGAAGCACTGGAACTTCCATCTGCCAGGCAAGAGTCCACGATCTGCCTCTTTCGGAAACACTCCAAAAGAAGGGCCGTCGACCGATCATGCCTGTTTTTTGAGATAAGGTCGAGGACATAGAGTGTGTGCAGCTTATCGAGCGCCTCATCCTGCAGTTCCTCGGAGAGGGGGTTGTACAGCCCCGGGGACCTCCTCCAAATTGCATACATCAGCAATTGGAGGAGGGACAACCGACAAGGAAGTAGACGGCCGAAATTGTCCTCGATGCGCTGGACCATACCCCGGTACGTCTCCTCGGAGAGGGACTAATTGTACAAGTAGACGTCATCGGAAGTGGCGATCTCTTCGATCGTGTAGATGTGCTCGGCCATCTCAGAAAAGTAATGCTGAAAGAAACCCATCTCTATCTCTATTTATAGCCTCAACAGAATCCCCCAAGGGCCGAAATTTGCGCGTGCATGGGCGCGAATCCTGGGATATTTTCATTTTTTCCAATACAGGACTGCCACGTTGCGGGCATCCCTTGCCTCATGGCCGACCGAAGTCGGAATGACTCAGATCTTTGAACGCTTTACTTATGCGTTTCAGCCATGTGCCGCCCGCGACGGTCACTCTTCCAGATTTCACACGTCGGAGGAGGTCGGGCGACACCTCGCAAAACCGAGAAGCTTCCCTGCTCAGTCAATCCATAGCAGGTAGCTCCTACCCATTTACGCCAAGGATCAAAGCCCTCATCAAGAGGCCACCAAGCAGCTATCCTGCTCAGTCCATTGATTGGATGAGGTTTTATTTGCGCGCTTGCTCTTTTAAAAGATGAATCAAAGAATAGTTACCGCAATCAAGAACAGTGTCGCTTGGTAGCTAGCCGGTTGAGTACGGGTCGGTCCACAGGGAGATGGATTCCTTATCTTTGTGTTCTAACGAGTTAATAAAAAAAATGGTGTTTTTATTTTAAGATCTAAGAGTTCATTTTTATGATTTTAATTTAACAACTAAGACAGATAAATAAAATTAACAACTACGGTAGATAAATAAAATTAACAACTAGGGCAGATAAATAAAATTTATAAATAGGGCAGAAAAGAAATTTATAACTAGGGCAGAAAAAAAATTAACTAGGGCAAGATAAAAAAAACTTACTTCTTTATTGATGCACTCTTTGACGATTACATTGAATTGAAAATCTAAGATCTGGAATTTAAAAGAGGCATCTCTAAAGAGGCACCCAAAAGGAGGCACGCTCCAAAAAGAGCTGTAGGCTTCCTATTTATAGATAATAGAAAACCTAGGGTTTATATCTGATCCATATCTAAAATTACAAAACTATCATGAGAAGCCTGGTTAACGCACCGACATCCACCGACACACGTGCACCGACACGTGCACTGCACGTGCACTATATGACCGCGGAACCGCGGCCATAAGCCTGGTTTGGCCGCGGTTCCGCGGCCGTTTGATGGGGTCTTTATCTCAATTCTTCAGGGCTGTTTCCTGTTGCATTTTACTTCTGGTTTCTTCACTTGGTTCTTCAGAATGTCTTCTAGTTTCTTCCAGATTTCCACAGTGCAGAATGTTGTGGACTTTTACCGTTCGTTTCGTGTTGAAGTCTTAAATCTTGTGCTGCCTTTGTACTTTGTGCAATCGAACTATTTGCTGATCTTCGTTTGTCCCTCAAACTGTAAGCATGATCAAGATTCTTTATTTGTTGGTCTTAATCTCACTTTTGTAACGTCTTTTCATCATTTTCACTGTTTTGTTCCTAGAACCTGTAACCTGCAACTATGTAACAGACATGGATCAAAAGCACCCGTTTATTTGTAAAATGAATAAGAATGGGGAATATAATAATGCAAAATTATGATATGAACAAATACCCCCAAACTTATCTTTTGCTCGTCCCGAGCAAAACTAGTTTTATTCTCGAAAATGTATAACCTCACTTTCGCAGGGAAACGCGATTGCACTGAGCTCGTGCAACAAGCCGTTAAACCTCTAGGTGTCCCTAGTAGGAGGAGTGTTCTCTCCTGATGGTTTTCACCGGATACTACCCACAAAATCCGATAAATTTGTCCTATTGACTTTTATTCTTCAATTCGGTGTTCTAGCAAGAAATCTATTATCTTCAACTTAGAAATTATCAACCCGTATTTTTCACACTTACTTATCATTTAACTTAAGACCGTATATGTTCTGCAAATTTATTCAGCTTTCAGCATCTTTTGAGTTTTCCTTCTAAGGTTCCATCTCCACTTAGGAATTTCTATCATTTCTACTAAAAATATAAGTCCTATTTTTCATTCCTACCTCTCATCCAAACCCAATCATATACCCCTACGTGTGTGTATGTATCACCCCTACACTTGGAAATTCAATTCAAGCTCTTATACTCTTGTCCATCGTCCAAAGTACTTTTAGTTGGTGAATTTTTAGATGAAATTGCTCACACATCCTTCATGCGACCGTTAATACTTCTTGAGGTACTAACGACCGATTACAAAATGTGTTCGCGCATTAAGGCGTAATTCCTCGTCTTGCAATACCTAAGGCTTTAGCAGTGACTCTCAAACCAGTTGGTCTAAGGCACTAGGTGATAAGGCACCCTCGCTATATATTTTTCTATTTTTGCAGCCTTAAGTAATTACAAAACCAGTGTTCATTTTTTTATCTCTTTATTCACACTTGTATTTTTATTTTATTTTCCTTTATACTAAGGATTTTAGACAAGAGCATTTCAAGATCTCCTCTACTATTCCAAGTTTTAAGGTTCGTGTTTGTGCAAGTTGTAGGGTATATATTTTCAGAATTTAGACTTAAGCTTAGGGATTATTTTTCAGACTTACACTTTAATAAAAATTTCAATACTCTTGCCTTATTTTGACTTAGCCCAAGAAATGAACTCAAAATTTGCCTATTTCTAAATAAACTACAAATACATATATTTTCTACCGTTAAATTTTAAGAAAGGTTATTTTTAGGGTTTTTAATTTACTGAGTGTAGGATCTAGTTTTTCTTAGCTAGTTAACCTTTTTGTCAAACTTAAGTCAAATATGGCTAAAATTGAACTGTTTAATTTTTATAATTTTTAAAAAATTTCAATTTTTATGGGTTTTAAAATAAGTATGCAAATGCAAAAATATACACATGAATGCGAAGGAAGAAGGCTTACCGAGCACACCCCCAAACTTAAACTTGACAGTGTCCTCACTGTCAGGCTACACCAAGAGGGTCAAAATGTCGGCACTCCCCTGTTTATTTTTTTAAATATTTTTTTATTGTTAAAAGAAAAACAAAATATATATACAAAAAGGTCCCTCCCAAACTTAAGTTTGACAGTATTTCCACTGTTTTAAGCGTTAAAGTTCAGAGTTAGGGAGGAGAAAAATCAAACTATACAAGGCTTTACACAGGCCAAAGGTTAGCACCAACCATTCAAAATTTTTATTGTTATAATGGTAGGGTTGGTGAAAGAATGGAGTGTAGAGAAAGGAGATGAGAAGCACACGAGTCTGTGTGGAGATAGAAGCAGTATACGGTCTCGGTGGAGGAGAAGAATGGCGGAAGAGAAAAAGAAATGGTTGTGGTTCGACTTCTTCAAGTGGAGGTTGATTAATCACAAAATCCGTGTCATTTAGAAATGTGAGTTCGTCGGCGAAAATATCTTCGAAACTTTCATTGAAGGTCCGATTGAACGTTTCAATGTTAATAAGTGTCACGCCAGAATTCAACACACATGATTTTTCAAAAATTACGGAGGTAGGAGACTCGTAAAGCTCATCTACCTTATTCTCAAAAGATTCTAAATCAAGTTGTTTTTCTAAAATTATCGAACTCAAAATATCGGATTGTGATTCATCAACACTTGGTATCATTAAAGAAAGATTAGAAGAACCAAAGAAAGTGGGAATACGAACTTGAGGGTGGGGATGGAGTGTATAAATTAGCACAATTTGTAATGTCCGATGTGTAAAAAGCGATTGTGCTAATCTATCAACCCACGGAGAAATAAGATCAAATCCCTCAAGATTCGTGAGAAAACATGGGTACATCGAAATTGGTAAACCAGACATTGGAAATGAAAGCGATACGGTCTCTTACGTGGTCGGAACGATGATGGAGGGAAGTGGGTGAGGAAGGGTATCAGTTAAAGGTTCCGGAGGGTGTACGCAGTCAGTGGGAAGAACAGGATGAGTTGGAAAATCCGACTCATCAAACAAAACTGGTTTATCCTAAATAATTTCCTCAATATTCTCCTCAAAATCCATGCCATTCTCATCAAAATCAAGATGCATATGAAGTTCGGGAAAAATATTTAATGATTCGGGATGATGAGTTGGAGAGACAATTTCAATCAAATCTGCGGGTTCATCATCCAAAATATTCCCAGCGTCAATATCCTCAATCAAGTGAAAATCAATTTTTTTTAGACACCTCATCAAAAGCATGGATATTTATCAATTTAGGTTCTAGAGTGGAGGTGTAGAGGTCAAATGGATTGGTGACGGTTTCACTCGAAAGGGGCTCTTCACAATTAGGTAAATCAAACACTACAAAGTCGCACAACTCATTACACGTTTTATCTTTAACTGGTGAATCATTTGGGACACTTGATTGAAAACCGGAGTTGTGGGATTCAATTGGGGATGGATAGGTTTGATTTGGAAGTGTGTACAGCTCACTCTCACCACTCAAATTCTCACTCTGTCCAACCGCCTCATCATACATTGGAAAATTTGGAGCTAGTTGGAAACTAGCTACCGGTTCACTAGGTTGTCTTGATGAATTAAGGGCGGCAATGGACGCATTCAAATTCCTCATCTGTTGGTTTGTTACTACAATATAAGCTTCCAACGACTGTTCCAGACTAGACATGGGTTGTGACGGGGTTTCAGTAAAATATTCAAAGTTGTTTGGATTCTGGAAACTCACAAATGGCTGTGTAGAAGCAATGTTTAGGGAAGGTGCGAAAGTCGGGTAGGACTGGTAGGAATTGAATTGTTGGACAGGAGTAGGATCAATATTTGGATAAAAAGGTGAATGGACTTGTTGATCCCAAGAACTAGAAGTGTTGAAAGGAGTGAAAGATCGGTTACGAGATTGTTCTATATGTTCAGCAATAGACATGGGTTTCGGAGTTACAAAAGGACTCGAAAAAAGAGTATCAACGTAAGGAGGTGGTGAATGTTAAAACGGTTGATACACAGTGGATTGCGGAGTCCAACTGTTTCTCTTAGACGCCTCTATTTGATCTTTCAAAGAAATTTTGGGCATGGAGGGATCGTCCGTAATTCGACCAAAACAATTTGCGTAGGAAGCAAAGTTTGGTTCAGGGTACCAAAGTTCGGCAAGAGTTTTGGGAGTTGGGGTATCCATGATGTGAGAAAGGAGAAGAAAAAGAATGTGATGATTTTTTAATTTTTTTTATTTATTTATTTATAAAAAAATTGGTTTTGGAGTTTTTGAAATTTTTGAAAGTGTTTTTTTTAAAGAGTTTTTGCAAAATTTGTACGGACTACTACACACTTTCAAACAGTCACAATATAAGCATGCACAATCAAGCCTAGAGCTAGGGTCTCCTAAATCAACTAGACTGCTCCTAACTGTTCCAAATGGCAAGTTGTGAGATCCTCAAATCGCCTCTTCACCGCCAATTATGGCCAGATAAACACAAGTAAAGAAAGGAGGGATCCGCTCATGAATCACCGTGAGACGGGCCTTTTAAAATTACCTTTCCTACTTGTCTAGCCTAGGCACCACAAAATCTGGTTTAGATAAACGACCGATGTCTACAAATTTTCTTTTGTCCTATTGAGCGCGACAGTCCTTATTGGCTGAGTCTAATATTTTTTATTAACTCGAAGATTGATGTAAATGCTTTTTGTGATTTTTGGGGTCCTAGGAATGGTAATGAAATCCCCACCCAATCTTGATTGGTGTTATAGCCCCTTAAAAGTCCGTTTTAAATATGTAAAGCAATTAACACACAAAAAATCTAAAACACTTTCAAAATTTTTTATTATTTTGGAGCGTAAAGAATCCTGCACAAAAACAATTTATTGGAGAGGTAGAAAGAATTTTGCACAAAAAACCCTGCAGGAAAATTTTCTGTTGAGATCAGGAGGTTACAGAGGAGATAAAAAATACTCATAGAGGGATATGAGGTGATAATGTCAGCAGGCCACGGCGGATCCGCGGCCAAAGGCACTGATTTGCGGCGGTTCCGCGGTTATGTGGGCGGTTCAGATCCCAAAATTTATGTTCTATTCTGTTCTGATTTTTCTCTGTCTGTTCAGATCTTCTGTTTTTGGATTTGTTCACCGAGCTTGCTCTAGATCTGAATTTGTCCTTCTTCCTTTCCTGCACAATTCGCACAATACCTCTCAAAAAGAACAAAATGTTTTTTATTTTTATTGGATTTTTAAAAAAAAAAATTGTTTGTTTTTAAAAATTTTCAATTTTTCTAATTTTTAAATTTTTAAATTTTTTTATAATTTTTTTTATTAACCCGAAATTACACAAAGAAAGAGACCACCGTCTCCCCGGCAACGGCGCCATTTGATTGGATGAGATTTTATTTGCGCGTTTGCGCTTTTAAAAGATGAATCAAAGAATAGTTACTGCAATCAAGAACGGTGTCACTTGGTAGCTAGCCGGTTGAGTACGGGTCGGTCCACAAGGAGATGGATTTCTTATCTTTGTGTTCTAACGAGTTAATAAAAAAAAATGGTGTTTTTATTTTAAGATCTAAGAGTTCATTTTTATGATTTTAATTTAACAACTACGACAGATAAATAAAATTAACAACTACGGCAGATAAATAAAATTAACAACTACGGTAGATAAAAGAAATTTATAACTAGGGCAAAAAAGAAATTAACTAGGGCATGATAAAAAAAACTTACTTCTTTATTGATGCACTCTTTGACGATTACATTGAATTGAAAATCTAAGATCTGGAATTTAAAAGAGGCATCTCTAAAGAGGCACCCAAAAGGAGGCACGCTCCAAAAAGAGTTGTAGGCTTCCTATTTATAGATAATAGAAAACCTAGGGTTTACATCTGATCCATATATAAAATTACAAAACTACCCTGAGAAGCCTGGTCAACGCACCGACACCCACCGACACATGTGCACCGACCCGTGCACTGCACGTGCACTATATGACCGCGGAACCGCGGCCGTTTGATGGGGTCTTTATCTCAATTCTTCAGGGCTGTTTCCTGTTGCATTTTACTTCTGGTTTCTTCACTTGGTTCTTCAGAATGTCTTCTAGTTTCTTCCAGATTTCCACAGTGCAGAATGTTGTGGACTTTTACCGTTCACTTCGTGTTGAAGTCTTGAATCTTGTGCTGCCTTTGTACTTTGTGCAATCGAACTGTTTGCTGATCTTCGTTTGTCCCTCAAACTGTAAGCATGATCAAGATTCTTTATTTGTTGGTCTTAGTCTCACTTTTGTAACGTCTTTTCATCATTTTCACTGTTTTGTTCCGAGAACCTGTAACCTGCAACTATGTAACAGACATGGATCAAAAGCACCTGTTTATTTGTAAAATGAATAAGAATGGGGAATATAATAATGCAAAATTATGATATGAACATCCATCCTCAGCAGGAAGCCCCTGCCCATCTACGCTAAGGATTAAAGCCCTCATCAAGAGGCCATCGAGCAGCTTCCCTGCTCGGTCCATCCTTAGCGGGCAGCCCCTGCCCATCTACCCTAAGGATCAAAGCCCTCATCCAGAGGACACCGTGCAGCTACCCTGCTCGGTCCGTCCTTAGCGGGCAACTTCTATCCATCCACACTAAGGATCAAAGCCCTCATCAAGAGACCACCGAGCAGCTTCCCTGCTCGGTCCATCCTTAGCGGGCAGCCCTTGCCCATCTACCCTAAGGATCAAAGCCCTTAACAAAAAGCCACCGCGCAGCTACCCTGCTCGGTCTATCCTTAGCGGGCAGCTCCTGCCCATCTACACTAAGGATCAAAGCCCTCATCAAGAGGCCACCGAGCAGCTCCCCTGCTCGGTCTATCCTTAGCGGGCAGCTACTACCCACTGACGCCAAGGATCAAAGCCCTCATCAAGAGACCACCGAGCAGCTTCCCTGCTCAATCTATCTTTAACAGGAAACTTCCTACCCATCTACTCTAAGGATCGGAAGACCTCAACCTTGGCAAACGTCGACCAATCTAAACTAGGCTCTTGTCTAACTTATTTTAAGAGAAACGGCTGCTGGTCCAACTCAAAGGAATGAGGAAATCTACACCTTTCTCCTCGAAAGAGCCAACCGACGAAACTTAAGTGAGCGATCGTCACCTCGAGTCCAGGGGCATAAGGACATCGGCCTTTGTATACTTGACAAATAATTGGGTTTCACTCGACGCGTGATCGGCATCTAAAGGGCCGGTGTAACAATTCCAATTTTAGTGTACAAAAATTTGTTTAAAAGTCAATGTATACTTGGGGTATTTGCATTTCCTGTGAGTACTATAAGTAATTGTTTTGCTTTTTAATAGCAAGAAAGAGCTTGTAGCTCATTGGTAAGACCTTGCACTACTGATCCAAAACACCAGAGTTCAAATCCCATCAGCCACATTATTTTTAATATTGTTTTATTGTAAATTTTTAGAAGTCCAAGGGTCTATACGTGCATAACTCGTAAAAATCTCACGTCACATATAAAACAAACTGTCCCAGGGGGTAAACCAAGCGACGACGGACCTTTGACGGCGAGCCCCGGCCTGACTCGGACTGAATCGGCCGATGACTCGGCCGACTCGGCCCGCCGCTGCCGGCCGAACTCGGTCAGATCGCCGAGTTGTCAACATGAAAGTTCTGCCTTTTGGCATCCCCATTACCCCTGTATACTTTAAATTTTCTGCATATTAACAGAGCTCTTTAAAACTCCATTAAACCATTTTTTTAATAAAAAAATTAATACTTTTCTCACACCCTTTCACCCACCATATCCCTTATCTTATCCTATAAATACCACCCCTGAACACACACACCCCCTCACTCCCAAATCCTGTCCAAAACTCTCAAGAAAACTCTTTAAAATTTTGTGTACAAGTGAAGTTAGCGAAGGGCGAAGCTCCGGCAATTTTCCGACGACGACTCTAGAAGCTTCCGGCGACGAAACGACGCACCGGCAAATCCTACTTCCTCCTCTCCCTCTTCTCTAACCTAACAACATGTAAGTCCCACCTCCCTCTTCTCTATTCTATTCTAAAAATTTGTAAAACTAAAACCCGACGGAAGCGAAGTTAATCCGACTTCCGATTCGGTTTTTCTTTAAAACTCCATCATTTCTTAAATACAATCATATCAAACTCTTACATCTTGACTATACAAAACATGTTGAACAAGTTTCATAGCAAAATATTTCACATTGCAATTTTTATCGTACATTTTCACTAAAATACCATGTAGTTTAGTTTCGACTTTAAAACATTATTAATCTTGCTATACCTTTAGATAGATCATGAGGTAATGACCTACCTCTTCACAACACTCATATGCAACATAGCACGATACCTTTTGGGAAAAATAGATTCGGGAAATACCGTTTTACATAAAAACCACTTTTAACTTATAAAAACCATTTTCATAAGGTTATGTATTTTAAACAAGTCTTTGCAAAGCGCCGTTACAACCCATTTTGGGGAACCCGACTGAGATGGTGCGGATTATCGTACATCCCTGGGCTTAGTAGTGCGGGATTCAGACCTCCGCAAAAAGCATTCGGTCTCGAAGGATTTTAAAAAATACAAATATCTTAAGAAAATGAGATTTCTAGAAATATAATTTATTGAAATTATTTATATTTATATATATGTATGTATGTATCATCAAAATATCTATTTTTGTGATAATATAAATATTCCAACTTCTCTAAATCACAAGAATCACTTTACACGAAAATACCATGAAATTCCATACAAGTTCAATATTACAATTAAATACCCTATATTATGAAATTAGGTTATTTTTACTAGAAATGTCACATATATCAAATCCACATCTATGACAACTCTAAAGACGATAATTAAATACTTGGGGTGTATTTTGAAAATTATACAAAATAATTTTTACATAAAACCCCCTCAAGTTCTATAAATTACCCTAAGGACCCTAGTAAACATAGGTTTAAGTGGGACCAATCTCTTGTGCCTTAGAGAACCGGAGATATGGGTGATTTCCTATTTAAGGTAGACAACTTAATAAACGGTGTTATCAACACGGTAATCGTCTTTGAAAAAGATACAAATCCTGCCGTCCATGTACAGCGGTTACCGATAAGATCAAAACCTAATTCAAGACTTCAATTTCCTTTTCTAATTGTCTGACTCAGACTGAGGCTCATTATAAATAATCTGACTTGAATGTGATTCAAGTACAAACTACAATTCAACATGAATTCATGAATCCATATATTCAATATATTCAATCTATTCAATCTGTATTGACTGAACCGAACCATGGATATATTTCCATTTACATGATTCTCCAGTTATATCCATGATTCTCTAGTTATATTTATTTACTGATATCATGGTTTCGGCAAGTCATACATCTGTACAATCTATAATACAAAACAATACAATACAAACAATACAAATAAGACATCACGTGGTTTAAGGGGTCGATTGGTACCGAAGGTGTTAGAAGTGGCACGAGACTGCAAGATTTAAGACGCCTAACATGTATTCCGTTGCTGTTGTATCGTGGCATAACGGTTCCTTATACATTCCGTTCACCTTAATCTCTGGTCTACTGAGACTCCTCTCGTATACACCGGCATCCTTCTGTACCAAGCTAAAAATAACAGCATTAACACTAAATACAACTTTAAAAGCTACTCTCTCTCTTACTCTCTGTCTATTCTACTTCTCCCTCATCTTTGGGACTTACTGAGCAATTGTTCGCTGACGACATTCCTTCTCTTTCTTCTTTGGAATGTTGTCAGGTGATTCGGACCTTCCAGAGATGGAGCCCAGTGCCGAAGACTTGGACCAGTTTATTGAAGATCCTGAGCCGTAGTTACACTTGTACATTTCCTTTATATTCTGTATTTTCCATTTCTGTTATGCCACTGTTTAGGCATTGTTTTCATTCAGATGTATTTACTTTCCATGCATTGTACAAAAGAATGTTAATAAATAAAGTTAATGTTCATTACTTTTGTCTCCTATGTATATTTCTTACTTATTGCTTAGTTACGCTTAGCGTATTTACTTCTGAGTAAATACGTAGCGGCCTCGTCGCGTCCTTTGCCCGTACACTAGGAAACGGGGCATGACAGGTTTTGTTGGTGGCCCATGCAGGTCAGAGCTGTATGGAACCCTACCATGCAGTTCTGTTCTGCGTGAAGAACCTAAGCAATATAACACAAGAACCCGCAAATATAAACATTCTTTACAATCCATACTCCTTGAATCTTATCATTTAATATACTTTGAATCTATCCTAACCCATTTTTTTCTTTCAAGGTTATGGATTCTCCAAACAACATTAGCACCAACTTCAACAACACTCCACCACCACCATCAATCACACCTGCCATCCCTGCTCCGATCAACAAACAGAAGGTTCTGCTGGAGGCGATCCGCAGCCTCCTAGAAGGACAACAGCAGACTGATCTTTTAATGAACCGTCCCGAGGCAGAAGCACCTGGGGTGAAGCAATTCAGGGCTTTGCACCCCAAACAGTTCTCAGGAAAGGAAAGCCTACTGGAAGCCGAGGAATAGACTCAGAGTATCGATGATGATCTGGCAGCGGCACAAGTGCCAGAGGGCGCTTGGGTCCGTGTTGCGAAACTGTAGCTCACGGACAATGCACGGAATTGGTGGAAGGCGGAAGAACGCCGTCTTGAAAAACTCATCGAATGGAAAACTTTCCGAGACATGTTCGATACAAAGTACTTCCCTAAGACTGCCAGGTTCGACATGGAATAGCAGTTCATCCATCTGCAATAAGGTTCAATGTGGACCAAGTCAGTAGATGAATATGACGCTGAGTTCACCATGCTCAGTCGGTAAGATATGTCTCAATAATTCAAATTTTTCAATAAATCACATACTACACAGCTAACACAATACTTTAACAGATTTGCGGCACACCTGATACCGACGAATGAGATCAGAGCCCGTCGATTTCAACAAGGTTTGGACTCAGAGATACAGGCTGCACTAGCCACAGGAGATTTTCCGACTCATGAATCGGCTCTGAAAGCTACCCGCCGTTATGAGGCAGTGGTAAAGATGAGAGGCTGATCTCAATCTGCTGGAGTTAAGCGCTCTGCCAACCAGATAGCAGAAGGAGCCTCATCAAGGCCATCTTTTGTGCCAAGGAGACCGGGAGTACCCAACAATAGGCCCAGCCTAGCCTTTTGTACCTACTACAAGAGAGTTGGACATATGATGAAAGATTTCCGGAGAGCCAACCATTTTTTCTTAGTCTGTGGCTCAGCTACTCATGACATTGGGTCTTGTCCCTAAAGACAAAACCTAGTCGCTGCACCCAGGCCAGCAATCAACTATCAGCAGCGGCCAGCCCTTCAAGCACCTGCTCCAAATCTTGCACTACCTGCTCCACCACCTAGAGGACCACCGACTGCACCTCCTCCCCGTCAGTTCCACCAAGCTCAACGGAACGTTCCGAGGAATGCTCCTCCGGCCAGGAGGAATGTACCACGGCGACAGGCTTTCACGATGGCCGTGGAAGAAGCTGAGGCCACTGGTCAAGTTATCACTGGTAACTCTTTCTTCTCAACCTTTTCTTTCAGTCTTAATACCTATCCACATATTTTTCTTTTACCTAAAACATATCCCACATACCTTAGGTACAATCTTAGTAGCCTCACTTTCTGCACTAGCACTCTTCGATACTGGAGTATCTCATTGCTTTATGTCGCAATGGTTTGTCCGAACTCATGCGATTCCAGTCACACCGCTTGTATCCAGCTGGAATGTCAGTTCAGGAAATGGCATTCTAAAGGCAACAATAGGATACAGTTTGTGTCCAGTAGTCATCTGCAGCAGAGAATTCTATGTTGACTTCAAGGTGCTGGACATACCGAACTTCGATGTGGTTCTAAGTATGGATTGGCTCGGAACCTTCTATGCTACCATCGACTGTCATCAAAGGAGGGTAGTATTCGAGTTTCCAGACCATCTGGTCTTTTATTTCAAAAGTGAAGACCGTACTCCGGAGCCAAGTACTTACAAGGCGAAGCCAAAGAAGGCAGGAATTGCAGCAACTCAAGTAGAGGAAGGATCAAAGCCAGAAGTGGTTCGAGAGTACGACGATGTATTTCCTGACGATATATCAAGTTTGACTCCCGATCGAGCTCTTGAATTCAGCATTGATTTAGTACCAGGAGCACAACCGGTGATCAAAGCACCTTATCGATTAAGTCCGGAAGGTTTGAAGGAAGTCTGAACTCAGTTGGACGAATTATTAGCGAATGGATGGATTCGTCCCAGCATTTCAAGTTGGGGATCACCGGTATTACTTGTGAAGAAGAAGGAAGGTTCATATCGAATGCGCATTGATTATAGAGTCTTGAACGAAGTCACGATAAAGAACAAGTATCTGCTACCACGTATCGATGATTTATTCGATCAGCTAAGTGGATCTAGTGTTTTGTCTAAATTAGATCTTCGTTCAGGTTATCATCAAGTGAAGGTCAAGAAAGCTGATATTCATAAAACGGTTTTCAGAACTCGCTGTGGACATTACAAATTTCTTGTGATGCCATTTGGAGTGACCAACGCACCAGCAATATTCATGAACCTGATGAATCAAGTTTTCCGGGAGTACTTAGACAGGTTTGCTGTCATCTTCATCGACGATATCCTGGTGTATTCTAAGAGTCCGAAGGAACATGCCGAGCACCTACGAATTGTCTTGGAAACTCTACGACAACATCAATTATATGCCAAGTACAGCAGGTATGAGTTTTGGTTAGATCAAATTGGTTTTCTTGGACATATCGTATGAGGCGAAGGAATATGTGTGGATCCAGCGAAAGTTTCAGCAGTAAGCGAATGGCCGACACTAAAATCAGTGAAGGATATTCGGAGTTTCTTGGGTTTAGCTTGATATTACAGAAGGTTCATTGAAGGCTTTTAGAAGATAGCAACACCCCTAACCAAGCTCACACGTAAAGATAATGAATTTATGTGGTCATAAGCATGCAAACACGCTTTCGTAGAACTCAAGTCAAGGTTGACATCGGCGCCTATTCTCGTTATACCGGACCAATCTGGAGGTTTCGAAGTGCACTGCGATACATCCGGTAAGGGATTAGGATGTATTCTACATCAGCACGGTAAAGTTATGGCTTATGCTTCAAGACAGCTGAAGATTCATGAGCGCAATTATCCGACGCATGATTTGGAATTGGCAGCCGTCATTTTTGCTCTCAAAATTTGGCGCCATTATTTTCTCGGCGAGCGAGTGAACATATACACATATCACAAGAGTCTGAAATACGTGTTCACTCGGAAGGAACTTAATATGCGGCAGAGACGATGGTTAGAACTCATGGCGAACTTTGACATCAACCTACAATATCATCCAGGGAAGGTGAATGTGGTACCTGATGCCCTTAGTCGCCAACCATTATCAATGAATCTCAACGCTCAGTTGGAGCTTCAACAAGACTTGCATCAGATGAAGATTGAAGTAGTCATACCAGGTAACGCTTCAAGTTTGATGAATTTACCAGTTCAATCTACCATTGTCAATCAGATCAAAACAGCTCAAGCAAGTGATGCTAAGTTGTAAAAGATCAGAGAACAAGTGGAGAATGGGCTCAGAACAGACTTCATTATCCATGAAGACGGATCTTTGAGATACGGCAGCAGATTATGTGTACCAAAAGGTTCTGTTCGGAAAGAGTTAATGAAAGAAGCTCACAGTTCTCCCTACTCAGTACACCCTAGAGGTACAAAGATGTATAAAGATCTATGTCAAAATTACTGGTGGCATGGAATGAAGCGTGAAGTAGCCAGAAGCGTCACTAAATGTTTGGTGTGTCAGCAAGTAAAGGCTGAACATCACAGGACAGCTGGATTGCTTCAACCGTTACCTATCCCAGAATGGAAGTGGCAACAAATCATAATAGATTTTGTGACTGCACTTCCTCGCAGCACTAAGGGTAACAATGCGGTATTGGTCATTATGGATCGACTCACAAAGTCGGCTCACTTCATCCTATTTCGAGTTGGCCAATCAACTGAGACATTAGCAAAGAAGTACATGGAGGTAAGAATCTACTTAAGATTTAAACTCTTCAAATATGTACTATATCTGATACCCATGAACTCATACAGGAAATTGTGCGACTTCATTGAGTACCGGTCTGCATTGTCTCCGATCGCGACACCAGGTTCCGATCGCAATTTTGGCAGAGTCTACAAGCAAGCTTGGGAACAAGTCTGAACTTCAGCACGGTTTATCATCCACAAATTGATGGCCAGTCTGAGCGAACTATTCAGATCTTGGAGGATATGCTCAGAGCATGTATGTTGGACTTCGGAGGATCGTGGGAAGATCACCTATATCTTGTGGAGGTTTCATACAACAACAGCTACCAAGCAAGTATTGGAATGACACCTTTTGCAGTGCTCTATGGAAGGAAGCATCGATCGCCATTAAGTTGGGACAACATCGGAGATAGAGAACTTCTTGGACCTGAGATGATAGTAGCAACTGTTGATGTGGTTCGTACTATAAGGGAAATAATGCGCGTAGCCCAAGATCGACAGAAGCATTGGGCTGATGCAAAGCGACGTCACTTGGAGTTCTAGCCGGGAGATCACGTATTCTTAAAGATATCTCCAAACCGCGGAGTGATTCGATTTGGAAGACGGGGTAAACTAAGTCCAAGATACATTGGACCGTTCGACATACTCGAACGAGTCGGTGAAGTGGCATACTGCTTGGCACTTCCACCTTCATTAGAAGGAGTGCATAATGTGTTCCACATATCCCAACTCAGAAGGTATGTGAGTGGCTCCAGCCATATTCTCGATCATTCCGAGCTCACTGTACAACCTGATTTATCTTGTGAGGAACAACCTGTGGAGATCCTGGACAGAAAAATGAAGTCATTTCGGAACAAGGAAGTCAACTTGGTTCGAGTGATGTGGAGAAAAGACACTCCAGGAGAATTGACTTAGGAAAGGGAAGATGAGATGCGTGCAATATATCCCCACCTATTTGTAAACTAGTCCTTAAAATAAAATTTGTAAATTTCGAGGACGAAATTTTTGTAAGGAGGGTAGACTGTAACAACACCAATTTTAGTGTACAAAAATTTATTTAAAATTTAATGTATACTTGGGGTATTTGCATTTCTTGTGAGTACTATAAGTAATTGTTTTGCTTTTTAATAGCAAGAAGGAGCTTGTAGCTCATTGGTAAGACCTTACACTACTGATCCAAAGCACCAGAGTTCAAATCCCATCAGCCACATTATTTTTAATATTGTTTTATTGTAAATTTTTAGAAGTACAAGGGTCTACATGTGCATAACTCGTAAAAACCTCACGTCACATATAAAACAAACTGTCCCAGGGGATAAACCAAGCGACGGACCTTTGACGGCAAGCCCCAGCCAGAATCGGCCGGCGACTCGGCCGACTCGGCCCGCCGCCGCCGGCCGAACTCGGTCAGATCGCCGAGTTGTCAACATGAAAGTTCTGCCTTTTGGCCTCTCCATTACCCCTGTATATTTTAAATTTTCTGCATATTAACTGAGCTCTTTAAAACTCCATTAAACCATTTTTTTAATATAAAATTTAATACTTTTCTCACACCCTTTCACCCATCCTAACCCTAATCTTATCCTATAAATACCACCCTTAAACACACCCCCTCACTCCCAAATCCTGTCTAAAACTCTCAAGAAAACTCTCTAGTATTTTGTGTACAAGTGAAGTTAGCGAAAGGTGAAGCTCCGGTAATTTTTCGACGACGACTCTAGAGCTTCCGGCGACGAAACGACGCACCGGCAAATCCTACTTCCTCGTCTCTCTCTTCTCTAACCTAACAACATGTAAGTCGCACCTCCTTCTTCTCTATTTTATTCTAAAAATTTATAAAACTAAAACTCGACGGAAGCGGAGTTAATTCGACTTCCGATTCGGTTTTTCTTAAAAACTCCACCTTTTCTTAAATACAACCATATCAAACACTTACATCTTGACTATTAATCATTAACAAAACATGTTGAACAAGTTTCATAGCATAATATTTGACATTGCAATTTTTATCATACATTTTCACTAAAATACCATGTAGTTTAGTTTCGACTTTAAAATATCATTAATCTTGCTATACCTTTAGATAGATCACGAGGTAATGGCCTATCTCTTTACAACACTCATATGCAATATAGCACGATATCTTTTGGGAAATATAGATTCGGGAAATACCATTTTACATAAAACCACTTTTAACTTATAAAAACCATTTTCACAAGATTATGTATTTTGAACAATGCTTTGCAAAGCGCCGCTACAACCCAATTTGGAGAACCCGACTGGGATGGTGCGGATTATCGCACATCCCTGGGCTTAGTAGTGTGGGATTCAGACCTCCGCAAGGAGCATGCTGTCTCGAAGGATTTAAAAAAATACAAATATCTTAAGAAAATGAGATTTCTAGAAATATAATTTATTGAAATTATTTTTATATAAATATATATATATATATATATCATCAAAATATCTATTTTTGTGATAATATAAATATTCCAACTTTTCTAAATCACAAGAATCACTTTACACGAAAATACTATGAAATTCCAAACAAGTTCAATATTACAATTAAATACCCTATATTATGAATTTAGGTTATTTTCACTAGAAATGTCACATATATCAAATCTACATCTATGACAACTCTAAAGACGATAATTAAATCCTTGGAGTGTATTTTGAAAATTATACAAAATTATGTTTACATAAAAACCTCTCAAGTTTTATAAATTACCCTATGAACCTTAGTAAACATAGGTTTAAGCGGGACCAGTCTCTTGAGCCTCAGGGAGTCGTAGATATGGGTGCTTGCCTATTTAAGGTATACAACTTAACAAACGGTGTTATCAACACGGTAATCGTCTTTGAAAAAGACACAAATCCTGCCGCCCATGTGCAGCGGTTACCGGTAACATCAAAACCTAATTCAGGACTTCAATTTCCTTTTCTAATTGTCTGACTCAAACTGAGTCTCATTATAAATAATCTGACTTGAATGTGATTTAAGTACAAACTATAATTCAACATGAATCCATGAATCCATATATTCAATATATTCAATCTATTCAATCTGTATTGACCGAACCGAACCATGGATATACTTCCATTTACATGATTCTCCAGTTACATCCATAATTCTCCAGTTATATTTATTTACTGATATCATGGTTTTGGAAAGTCATACATCTGTACAATCTATAATACAAAACAATACAACACAAACAATACAAATAAAATATCGCGGGGTTTAAGGGGTAGATTGGTACGGAAGGTGTTAGAAGTGGCATGGGACTGCAAGATTTAAGACACCTAACCTGTATTCCGTTGCTGTTGTACCATGGTATAACGGTTCCTTGTACATTCCGTTCACCTTAGTCTCTGGTCTACTGAGACTCCTCTCGTATACACTGGCATCCTTCTGTACCAAGCTACTAATAATAGCGTTAACACTAAATATAACTTTAAAAGCTACCCCCCCTCTCTCTCTCTCTCTTACTCTCTGCCTATTCTACCCCTCCCTTATCTTTGGGACTTACCGAGCGATTGTTCGCTGACGACATTCCTTCTCTTTTTTCTTTGGAATATTGTCAGGTGATTCGGACCTTCCAGAGATCGAGCCCAGTGCCGAAGACTTGGACCAGTTTATTGAAGATCCTGAGCTGTAGTTACACTTGTACATTTCCTTTACATTCTGTATTTTCCATTTCTGTTATGCCACTGTTTAGGCATTGTTTTCATTCAGATGTATTTACTTTCTATGCATTGTACAAAAGAATGTTAATAAATAAAACTGTTGTTCATTACTTTTGTCTCTTGTGTATATTTCTTACTTATTGCTTAGTTACGCTTATCGTATTTACTTCTGAGTAAATATGTAGCGGTCTCGTCGCGTCCTTTGCCCGTACACTAGGAAGCGGGGCATGACATCCAGTTACCGACCAGCGGTCCAACTCGTCAGGCGAGGAAAACGCTAACAAGCTCACACAAACAAGAAAACATTGCCACGCAAGAATTTACAAAACGGCTTTATTCACAACTTGGGAGTCTTTAAAAAGGTATTATAGGCTTCTCAGCCTTAAAAAATTGCATGAAAGCATACAAGATTCCAAAATGCAAGAATTTACAAAACGGATTTGTTCACAACTTGGGAGTCTTTACAAAGGTATTATATGCTCCTCAGCATTAAAAAATTTCCCGAAGGCTTACAAGATTCCAAAACAAAAAAGAAGAAGGCAGAAAGGCTCAGGTCTCAAGACCAGGGAGGACCTTGATTTGCTCCGCACCAGCATCGGTAGCCGGGGTGGTGGCTTTAGGGTCGGCGCCTCTACCAGGAGCTTCGGCACTGGGAGCTGGGGTGATCGCCTTATCCCCAACACTCCCACTGGGAGTCTATCCCCCGGCGATACTTCCGGCGGCATCCTCCTGCGTCTCATCCTCGAGGGGGTACTCGAGTTGGAGCCCGCCGTCGGCAAACTCCGGCATCAACGCCTTGACGGCTTCGAGAGCCTGATGCCAGACATGGGCCGAGGCGTCAGCAAGGTCGGTGTAGAATTGATTCGACGTCTTGTACCTCTCCACCGTCTTTGCGGCCCGGAGGTCGGCGAGCTTCATCACTTCCTTCGCCGCCTCATTTTCGCTCTTAAGGGTGTCCCACGTCTTCTTCATCATGGCTGAGCACCATGACCTCCTCCAATTTAGCCTTGACGGTCTTGTTGGACTCCTTCAAAATTCGGATGGACTCCTTGCATTTGGAGTTCACCACCTCCTCGGCGGCCACCCGATTTTCGAGGGCAGCGATCTTCTACTTCGCTTGACGCAGCTCCCGATACAGGCCCTCCTCCCGCAAAGAAGACTCGCCAGCCATCTGCATCGCCGGGGCAATTTCCTCGTGCTCCATATTGGCGATGAGGGCGCAGTGCTGGAGGACCAGGGGAAGATGAAAGAGGAGGTTAGAAAAAATATCCAAAGCAAGAACCTAAATGGAAAGCAAATACCGACCTGAACAGCCTCCTGAGCAATGACGGCGACTTGGGCTTTGAGGGTCCCCCGGGGAATTTTGCCCTCGGCCGATCGTTCTATCTCCGAGAGCAAGCTGTTGGCAACAGAAAGCCCCGAGGGCACTTCGAAACAAACATCCCCCTCTTGCACGAAGATCGGGGAGGACGTTGATCGAGATACCGTCCTCTTGTACCTCTTGAGGAGGACCTCGGGGAGGTCAGCTTCGTCCTCCACCTACAAAACCCAGGGCTCCGGCTCCCGAGAATGCTTACGGCTTTCCCAGCGGATGGTCTCCGAAGCCCAGGGAATGGTGGAACGCCTAGCCGGGGTGGCCGCCGGTAGGGCCGGGCTCATAGCGGGGCGGGACGGACCGGCACCCTCGGCCTTCCTCCCCTTATTCTCGGCCATGGCAGCCAGGAATTTGGATCGGTTCATCGGTTCTGCAAAAAAGGAAAATACACAAATGGAGTTAGTGACGCCAGAAAGAACGGGAGAAGATATGCAAGATTAGACAGGCTGCCTAGGCTCCTAACTTACCCCTAAATCGAGCGGAGATGAGCCCGGCCCAACTGAGGGCCTGCTCGGAAAGAAAAACATCGGCTCGTTGGATAGGCTTCCATGCCGACACCGCCCTCGCTTCGGGAGAGGACGACTGCTTCACCCGCGGGCAGTTGGCCCTGTGCCACTGTACAGGCACAGGCCGGTCCTCACCCTCGGGTGGCTCGACAAATAGTACTTCTCCTTCCATTCATGGATTGGAGAAGGAACTACTATGATGCCCGACCCGGCCGTCCCTCCCCTATGTTTTCTAAAGGAAACGTATACCCAGCTCGGCTCGTCCTTACAGGTGCCGGGGTGATTTTTATAGCAAAGGGAGGAAAGGAGAAGGGTCAAGCTAAAGGGGATTTCTTCGAGTCTCAACCGGAACTGGAACCCGAGGAGAATCCTCCATGAGTTCGGCACTAGCTGGTCCGGAGCTAGTTGAAAACATCGCAACGCCCCGCATACCTCGAAGGAGAAGGGCAGACGCAATCCAGCCCAAAAGGCATCCAGGTACAAGGCGATCTCCTTGCCCTGCACCTGATCCGCCCTCTCGCCCTCCCTAGCCAAACAAAGCGAATAACCTGGAGGAATATGGAAGCGATCTCGGATCGTGGTGAGCTCGTCCACATTCCTCAGGAGGGAGGGCGCGTCGCGAGCATTCCAGATGCACGCTTTGGGGACCCTTCCCGTCGCATGACTACGGGAAGCCCGAGTAACCCTAACTCTACGGGGGGAATCCGACTCGGATGGGGCAAAAGAAGAAAAGACTCCCTAGACTCTGCCCTAACTATCTCAACAGACTCCTCAGAGGAAGACATCTAACCTGATTCAAAGAAGGAATCCTCCGAGAAAAGATCGCAAGAGATCTGACCTAAAGGATAGAGCGCCGAGCTATCTTTCGCAGCAGTAGGAAAATGATGGCGAAGTGTGAACCCTGGAGGGATCTCGCCTCTATTTATAGCATTGTGGCAAACGCATCCAACAACGCAGATCATTTCCCGCCAAAACAATGCTTCGCGCTTGACGGCCGTCGACGTTCCACGTGTCGCACGAACATTGAACGCGTCCCTTCGAGCGCAGAGGACAGCGGAGACCCATCACGTCAGCCAACCGACGTCGGACACGTGGCATGGCGCCTCAACGAACGTACGATCGAATCGGTGCTCCTTCTTTAATTTACGATCTCCTCTCTGATTCGCTGACGTTATCAAAAGATACGCCAAACTGTCTCGGGAATCCGCGCCGACGAGGTCATCAACTATGAACTGCGCCCGGGTGACTGATCCGACCACTCTCGACCCGACCCATAAATAGGTCGGGACGAGAGTGGGGGACTAATGATGATGCTTATAACTGGGAGCTCCCCAGATTATGACACATGGAAGAAGACGTGTCCCGATGCACACGGAAACAGGACAAGGACTACACATTGGAAGTGTCCCCCGGGATATTGTCCGGCTGCCTGGACCCGACCTTCGAGGATTCCCTGAACATTCTTGCGTTCGTCAAGTAAAAGGTCATTTGCTCCCCGCCGAGCCCTCCTACACGCCGAGCTTCTCGGCCCTTCGCCTCCAAGATATCCCGGAGCCAAACCAGCTCGGCCTCCCGCCCTCTTTTAGGCCTCTCGCTGAGCTAGGCTTCCTCGGTTCTATCGAGCGACCTAGAACGCAGATCACCGGTGTCTCTGCCATGCTCCGCGAATCTCTCCAGATGCGAGATATCCGCTGCCCCACGATCCCGCATTCCACGTCGTCGCATCCCCCATTAACGAGCGTATCTCGTCATTAATGGAGGATCCCGCCATTCTCAAAGGCGTAACGCAAGGGACGTAACGGCTGGTGAGAATCTCGCGGCCGCTTGCCCATGGCTGCCGCTATATAAACCCCTCTCTCAGACGACTCAGGTAAGGCAATTTTTATCCAATAGACCGCTACTCTGACCAAATACTTCGACTAACTTGATCGTCGGAGGGTCCACGGTGGTGCAACCATCCGGGGACTTCTTCGCAGGTAGCTCGGCTTCACACCAAATCAAACCCATTGAGATCCACACGCCTCAGGAGATAATTCTCAAACCCAATTTAAGCCGTTCGCTAACGCTGTCGGCAGATCGTCGGAAGACAACATCTGAAAGAGATCCAGAGCTCCATCACGTATTCATCCTAATGAAAATATCATATATAACGTTCATTTTAGTGAGAGAGAGAAAATATGTGATTTTGTGATATTCGAAATATTGGGAAAAACATGTTCGAAGAAAAAAAACGATCGACGAGGGTTTTGACAGGATCAATCAACCACACTTTCATACCATGTTAAGAATTATTGAAATTGAGAGAGAAGGAAAATGTCATTAATAATTGATCAAAATACAATATACAATCTCTCTCTTTCTCACTACACACTACAAGATTAAATATATATGAAAGATTCTAATGAAATGAAAATCTACATAGAATCTATCATGCCGGTAGAAAAAGAATTTTCGGGAAATTAAGCTTGGGTTAGAAAGTACCCTTGTGGTGATTTGACATAAATGCTTGATCTAAGTTAATCAAACAGCAGGAGGACAATCAATCCATCAATGTGTTTGTTTACTTGCATTTGCATGGAATTTTGACCAAATGGAAAGAGTGCTGTAGGAATCGTAGCAGCACGAGCAGCACACGGTTATATGCCACGATGCATCCCAATCCCAAACAAGTTGCATCCAACTGGCTCTCTTCTGATCTCCATCGGCCTATAGGCTGGAATGTGCTAGACATGCATTTTTTATGGTACACCCCAGCTGTCATCCATCTTTACTATTAGGTTACGCTGGTTGGAATGAAAGATTATCGAAAATTCTCGCATTTCCGGGATATAACAACCGCAAATTTCATGTACTTTCCTTTCAATTTTCCTTTTGTTAATAAAGAGATTTTCTTTGAATCGATTGTATCAAAGTTATTTCTTTTCTAAATTTATATATAGTTTACTCTTGTATCTGTTGGTTACCACCTTTTAAAAAAATAAATTTATTGGTATGTTTAAAGTAATGAGAAATAATTTGTTCGTTAAAAAAATTATTTAAGCCCGGGAAAAATGAAAGCAACACAGATTTTATTGCCCGATGGCGCAACCTCACTATCAAGTGTGAACCGCCGCTAGAGCAGGACCAGTCCGTCAGCCTGCTCATTGGGAATCTCAGCAATTGGATGGTCTCATTCTTGTGTACAGCAGGCCTCAAGACGTTTCAGGAGCTGACCAAGAAAGTCCAAATGCTAGAACGCTTAAAGGAAGAGTCTACCCCGAACTCTCAGAGAGACAAGACTTGGAAGTGCAAGAGAGACGACAATCGTAGAAGCGGGAATTCCAACAATACTAATGGCTTCAATGTGTCCAACAATGAAGACAAGCGAAAGACAAGCGAATCCAAAACCAACCGATCTCGAAAGCCAGTGCTAGGAGGAGAAGGGTCTTCCGAAGTGGAGAAAAGAATAAGGTTTACTCTATCAGGAGGGTTAAGGTTCGCAAGATATTCAAAAATGCCTTGAACAACGATCTATAATTGCCAGAGTCGAAAAGATCTCATGAAGCAAAAATAACCGACAATCCTCTATATTACCCGTACCACCGAGTACTGAGCCATGCGATCGAGAATTGCTATATTTTCAAAGACTGGATCGAGTAGCAATACAAAATTGGGGAGATCGAGTTGTCCGAGAGTGTGTTGGTGAACAATCTAGCTGCAACCACCAACTTTATACAGACAGAAGCTAAAGCCTTCTGAGAGCAAACGATTGAATCTGCTGCCCTGAGAAATGAATCTGACCCGCCGCAGCCTCCGTAGAGTATGCACATCTCTAATAAGATACAGAAGATTCTAAAACTACTTCAGAAAAAGCCCAGAATAGAATGGAAGGGGAAGAACGAGCCCGCCGTTCCAGCTGCCAATTCGGCCCAATCAGACCCAAAGTACAAAAAGCTCAAGAAGAAGAAAAGTGCGGCTCGACACGAAAAAGAGTCTGCAGAGAGATCGACCATTCAAAAATATATCGATTCCCTTAAAGACTATGAATAAAAGGAAAGAACTCTAATTCAATTGAAAGAGTTCTTCGCCGTAGAAGCGGCTGTGATTCTAGAGGAGTTAGAAGAAGACTCCAATGACGAGGTCCCTATAGTGACCTGCTACGTCGTCCATCTTGGTAGCGACTCGGAGGAAGAGCTATGTTTTCTCGAAGAGGACGAGGTGCTCGCCACAAAGGCCAACCAAATCTAGTTCAAAAGCGGTAGGGCTCTATCGCCAAATCAGAGCAACGTCCCTCAAAAGAAACGAAAAATCAGTCGCTAACGAAGAAAATAGCAGAGAGCTTGCTCATGAAAACTCGAGCCCTTTCTCAATGGACTATAATGTCTTGGCCCATCTCTGTAAACTTCCGTCTCTCCTGAGCATCTACGATATCTTGGTCCTATCTAAAGAACTTAGAGATGTTCTCATTCACGCTCTACAAAACCCTGAGCGGTACTAGGCTCGCTTTGCGGAAATTAATATGAAAGAAGCCCAGTATACCCTGCATACCGCGGCGGTCACGTTTAAAGACGAAGTCCTGCTACTGGAACAGCTGAGCTTAACCAGCAGCTTTACATGACCGGGTACAACGACGGAGATCAGATTAATCGCATATTGATTGATCCGGGATCCTCAGTGAACATCATGAACTTATGGACTCTGAAAAGTTTATCAATGGACGTTCGACACCTGTCTAGGGAAAGGATTGTCATTCAAGATATCAATCAAAATTTCCAGCAAGTTCTGGGATACATAGCTTCGGTAATCAGGTTTGGAGACCTACAAACCGAAGCCAAGATATATGTGATCGATACTGACACGTCCTATAAGATTCTCTTGGGGTGACCGTGGCTCCACGATTACGGCATTGTTCCGTCAACTCTCCATCAAAGCATGAAGTATACTAAAAATGGCGAAGAAAAACGCATTAACGGAGACATCCAGCCGTTCGGTGTGCATGAAGTCCGATATGAAAATTCTCGGTACTTTGTGAACCCCAAAAATGCTAAGACACAATTGACCGAGGACGGAGCGGCCCCAAAACTCAAAAGCAAATCTGAGCCGGCTGTCACTTTCAAAAGCAAAACCCCCCAACTGCGCTTGCGTTTCGGCAGTGACACTGATAATCCGACGCTGGAAGTCTATCCTTCCTTAAACTCGCCTTCGTTTCGGTAGTGATACGGATGAATATGACATTGAAGGCCCATCTAGCAGCAAAATCCGCCCTCATCTTGGCAGCGACACAAAAGAGTCGGAGAAAGAGGACCCGCCTCGCAACAGCTATGCGGATTGGGCCCTCATGCAAAATGCGAAGTTAAGAGAAACCTTCAAGATTACAGAAGGATCCCTAACTATCACAAGGATGCTAGAACAGATATGCAAGGAGTTAGATACTTTATCGATCTCTACCGTGAACCAACTGCAAACTTTCTACATTCCCGGAAGGAAAAGTGGACAGAAGGGCATTTTGTTTTATGGGTCAAATCCTGTTGTGCATCCGGACGATTTGTCTGTCACGTGCCTTCCATATGAGAAAGGCATAACAGCCGTCCTCAATCCTAGATATTATGTGCCCAAGATGCGGGAATATTTTAAAAAGTGCGGATGCCGGTTAAATCAAACGGAATCCAAAGCGAAGTTTTATGAGGGGCTATGGCATCCTTCTCAAATCCGAGCACTCATCGATGGACGAATTCCAGATAGACGGGGTATAGGTTTCAGTCAACCTAATTCCAAAGCATGCTACATGATCCATGTTGGTGAAGCCAGCAAAAGGTCAAATGATGACGACGAGATAGCCGAGTGTTCAGTTGAAAATATTGCACTTTGGTATGATTATTTTCCTTACATTTCTTAAATATTTAAAGGTGTTTATTATAAATATAGAATATATTTGGATTTATCTCCAAAATACTATTCACCATATGTTTATATATTATAATTAAGATTATGAAGGAAAATATAGGCATTTTATATTTATATAATATTTTGGTAATTGAAAATATGCGTATCATATTAAATATTCTAATCACAATTCTTAAAAGATATAATATCATACAAATGGTTAGAATAATATTTCAAAATATATGCATAATATTTTAGTAATTAAAAGATGCATAGCATATCAAATATTCTTAATCATGTTTCTTAAAGATTTATTACCATATAAAGTAAATAGCATATTAAATATTCTTAATCAGTTTCTTAAAGATGTATTACCATATAAAGTAATTAAGATACTCTCTTTAATTTAATAAATATTACTAATATTATTCATGGAGATTTTGTGTAGATTTAGCTCAGGTTAAGAGATCAAGATATTCAAAATGACAGGATCAAAAATCTGCCAATAAAATTATAAGATCCGAAAACTTGGAAAGTGGATCTTTATGGCAAGTCTAAATCTATGAGATCTAGGATTTCTAATTTGAAGGCTATATAAAGGACCGATGGCTAAAATTAAAACTCATCACCTTTACCACAAAGCAAATCACCGTCAAAGAACAAGTGATCCACGACAGGTCCACGATTCAACGTGATAGGGCGACGTGAAAATCGACGGAGCATCTACTTCTTACGGGGCAGAGATCGAGAACAACTTCTTCCTCTTGTAATCTAAATTCGTAGGATTTATACTTGTGAAGTTGATTAATAAAGGTAGATCATTTTGTTTAATTATTTATTTTCTGTATTATTTCTGCATTATGATTTCTTTAACTATCCTTTCTTCTTCTATTCCCAACATGCGCGAGTAATTCTCCGCTTGTTAGGGTTCGTAGAATTAGGCTAGAACAATGGATGATTAAAATCTTTTAACTCTTTTTACGTCCTATAAAGTTTATAAATTTTATCAAAAGAATTGTTAACATCCTAATCGAGCACGCTATCAATTCATTGGTAGTCACGACCGCGATTTGAGATTAGATTAACAATTGTTTTGGTAAAGGCTAGACATGAACGGAGATCCATATAAAGATAGGGATTAAGAGTGGGAACCCTATTCCCTCCGAAAACCCTAAATCTACATGCATCATCGTCAATCTAGTTATAAATCTATTAAAGGATAAAAGGAGTAATCTTTAATTAATCATCCATGACTACTAAATCTTAACGAACCATACAAGCCTTTTTCTTATATAATTTACATCCGTAATTAATTTAGATCTTAAATAAACTATTCTCCTTTTTTCTTTTATTTTATTCAACTCGTTTAAAGTAAGATTAAAAGTTCGATGCATCCCTGCGGAAGACCCGTACTCATCTCGGCTAGCTTCAAGCGACACCGTTATTGATTGCGGTTATTCTACAAACACTTTTTCACATCAATCAAATGGTGCCGTTGCCGGGGATACGTGCGTAAATTTTTTTATTCTGATTCGGGTTGAATTTTTATGCGATTCATAAAATATAAAACAAAACAGCAAATTGTGTATTTAACAATTATTGTGTGAATTTTGCAAGGGAATCTGGAGTCGCCTGAACGAGAAATTTGAGATTCAGAGACTTTCAGAGCGGGTTTGAAGGATCATACATCCAAACTCCTCTGGTATCTTCTATATATCTTTCTCTCTCCTCTAAAATCCAATAAAATATTTTTCTGCAGGATTCTTTGCAAAATATCGCCGCTCAAAAATCTTTTTGCAAGTTTTGTTTTGTGGTTTGTTTTTGCATATTTTAATACGGACTTTAAGGGGCAAGACCAAAATTCAGATTAGGTGGGGATTTTATCACCCTTCCTCGGCCCCGCAAATCACAAAACGAGCATCTGCATCAACCCTACATTAATTTAAAAAATATCTTGATAAGACTCTAAGGATTGTCGCGCTCAATAAGGACAGAGGAAGGTCGTGGGTAATCTATCGCTTATCCGCGTTACTTTTGTGGTGCCTAGGCAAGTGGTTATTTAATTAGACCCGCTATTTTCGGTGATTCGTATAGCGGATACCTTCCACTTACCTGGCCACAAGAATAGTAAAGAGGTGGTAGAGAATTGATCATGCGGCTTGTCCTTTGGAAGTCTAGGAGCGGTCTAGAGACTTGACCTAGGTGACCTTAGTTCTAGGGTTGTTTGTGAATTTTTGTGTGATTTGTTTCAAGTCCCACTTTTTCAAAAACAAACCAATTTTTAAATAACACACATGCTTCCATTTGCACTAAACCCGCTTAGTGCATGCTCGGCTGGACACGGGATTCTAGTGCCTGTCTTGTCCGCGTTTCGGCTATCGACTCCGAAGTCGGTGCTTCTTCATCTTCTTTTTTCCCTCCACCCACGACATCTCCAGAAATGGACGGATCTGCATCGGGATTGAACGATACCACTCTGCTGCCACCCGCAGGTGTGCAGAACCCACCGCGCATCTCTCTCCAAGAGAGATGTTATCCTATACATGGTCCCCTTTCTACTTGTCTATCCATTCCACCTGCCAACGGGGATAATTTTGAAATTAAACTCCACTTCATCAACCTGTTACCCAAATTTCATGGGCTTGAGTCTGAAGACGCGTACATTTTTATCACCAAATTCGACGCCAAGATGGATGGTGTAGCAGGTCACTATAGGGATTTCTTCATTGGATTCTTCTTCTAACTCCTCCAGAATTTCAGCCGCTTCTACAGGGAGGAACTCCTTCAATTGAATCGGAGTTCTTTCCTTCTGTTCATAGTTTTCGAGGGAATCGATATATTTTCGAATGATCGATCTCCCTGCAGACTCTTTTTCGCATCGGGCTGTACTTTTCTTTTTCTTGAGCTTTTTAGATTTTGAGCCTGATGGAGCCGAATTGGTAGCTGGAATGGTAGGCTTCTTCTGCCCTTCTCATTCTGTTCTGGGCTCTTTCCGAATTAACTTTAGCATATTCTTCGTCTTATTTGATATGTGCGTACTCCACGGAGGCTGCAGTGAGTCAGTTTCATTCCTCGGGGTAGCGCTCGGGGTAGCGGGTTCAGCTGTTTGCTCCCAGAAGGCTTTAACTTCTGTCTGTATAAAGTTGATGGTTGTAACTTGATTGTTCACCAACACACTCTTGGACAGCTCGATTTCTCCAGTCTTGTACTGCTTCTCGACCCAGTCTTTGAAGATATAGCAATCCTCGATCGCATGACTCACTACTCTATGGTACGTGCAATACAGGGGATTGCCAGTCATTTTTGCTTCGTGGCGTCTTTTTGACTCTGGCAATTGTAGCCCGTTGTTCAAGGCATCTTTGAATATCTTGCGGACCTTGTCTCTTCTGAAAGAGTAAACCTTGTTCTTCTTCTCCTCTAGGGAAGGCCTTTCTCCTCCCAGCACTGGCTTTCGAGACTGGTTGGTTTTGGATTCGCCTGACTTTCGCTTGTCTTCATTGTCGGACTATTGAGGACATTGGTATTGCTGGAATTCCCACTTCTACGGTTGTCTTCCCGCTTGCTCTTCCAAGTCTTGTCTCTCTGAGAGTCCGGGGTAGACTCTTGCTTCGAGCGTTCCAACATTTGAACTTTCTTGGTTAATTCTAGAAACGTCTTGAGGCCTGCTGTACAAAAGAATGGGACCATCCAATTGCTGATGTTGCCAATAAGAAGGCTAACGGACTGGTCCTACTCTAGCGGCGGTTCGCACTTGACGGTGAGGTTGCGCCATCGGGCAATAAAGTCCGTGTTACTTTCATTTTTCCCCGGCTTGGTTCTCACGAGATCAGCGATGGAGATTTTGTTACTAACACTCATGAATCTTTACCGAAACAGAGACTCCATTTGGGCAAAAGTAGTGACGGATCTGTCCGGTATACTTGCGTACCAGTCAAAAGCGACACTGGTCAGGCTGTTGACAAACTGGCGAAGAAGGAGTGCATCATTGCCCCTTGTATTTCCGCACGACGCTTTAAAGTGGGCGACGTGCTGATTTGCATTTCCCTTCCCGTCAAATCTTCCGAACTTAGGAATGACGTAGCCGCTCGGGAACTCGATCAGATCGTACTGTGCGGGATATGGCCGCCCATTACTGCCCGTTTCTTTCTGAGCTTCGGCTTCGGCTACCAATGTTCTAACTTTGCTAGTGACCAAATCCATTATCCGATCTTCTGTTAACGGAATAACGCTATCTGGGGCCAAGGCGTCCCCATAAGCGGAATGTAGCCGGCTTTCGTGCGGCTCGCCCAATCTTGGACCCAGAGGGATAGGCATCGGTTGCTTCGGGTTGCCATCACCCGGCACATGAGTAGATACTTGTGCTTGATTGGGAGGCGCCCGAGCAATTTGAGCCATGAGCTGCATCACAACATTCGTTAGGTCGTTGATTTTTTAATAGAGCTTAGCCATCTCTTTATCCTTTCTCTTGAGCTGTTTTCGAAGCTCTTGAAGTAGCTCTTGCTCTGCGGTCCTGGGGCAGAAAGTCTGCTCTTCCTCACTGTCCGAGCTTGACTCCATATGGACTGAGGGGTCTTTCTTCCTATCGGCATCATCGAGAGGGTTTTTATCATCCAGCGGAGGTGGCTGATCTAGGGAAGCGGCAACCACATTCAAGCTAGGTTGGACTTGAGATGTGGTGGCCCCATCCTTATTTTTGCTGCGCAAATTGTCGCTGGGACGCGCGCCCACCATATAGACCGTATGGACAACATACCCGGTCGTCGTTTCATTATTGGTTTCTGATTTTATGGACCACCGTCTTGGCCCTTCTATTTTGGTAGCGGACAATCGATTGAAGATGGTTGGCCTGACCGGGTTCTTGAATAGTGTCGGCGCTTCCCTTTTGTCTTTGCCCCGCTGTTTTCATGTGGCACAGAGCGCCTGGTAGACTCTTGAAGAGACAGTGTCATGCTTTCTTTGTTATGGCTGGGACACATCTCTTTGTAGCATCGTTCGGTCCGCTGTCTTCTTGATTCTGGCGGTCATGGCATTTTTCTGAACCCACTTCAAAGGTTCGAAGGAATTGCTGATTCTTACGGCCGACTCAGCCGTCGTCGCTGGGCGACCTTGCTCTTGGAACCTCACAAGATTCCACTTGGCCGGAGTCCTGGCCCTTTTGTTGGCTCTATATCTGAGCCGCTTCTGTCTTAACTTTTCTAATTTAAGCACTTGGCAGGCTTCGGCTCTTCGGAAAGCCGCCGTAGATCGGGCCATGGAGGGCTTTGGAGGTACGCTTGATTGTGCATTTGTTGGATTCGTCGCCTGGGCTCATCCTCAACGTTTGATGTTTCCCTTTGTACCGGAAGTCTTGCCCCGAGCTGGAGCATCAGGGAGTCATTCAGACATCGTTTAAAGTTTCGGTTGTGGTGCCTTAGCGACCACAACATTCGGCCTCTTGCCCCTTGAGACCGGCTTATCCACTTGTTTTGCCGGGATTTTTGCTAGATGAGCGCTTCCAGCAGGGTAGATGATGACGGAACCAAACTGGCGGCGCAGTTCCTCCCACTGTCGATTGTGGTTTGCGGGGAGAACCACACGAGCATTGATCTTGATGACGTACGAGATCGGGGTCGCATCGGAAGCTGAATTCATCTTGGGAGACATCGTTGTTGAAAGTTAATTGCTGCATGGAAAAAAACATTATTTCAGTACAAATATCGGCATATATGTTAAATGAGTTCGCATGAACACTTGACCCGAGATATGGGAGGAGAGAAAGGTCCCACCGGGCGTGCCAGAATCTGTAGGGTGTTTTTTGTCACCCCATTGAGATGGGAATACACGCGCGCTTGTCGGGCGTACTACAGATTCCCCCTGCCTAGGGTAGGTCGGGGTTTAATGATTGTGGGGATCTGAATCTCCGGCAGCCGCGGACTAAGCTGTCGTTAATTACCCCTCGCCTTTGGAGCGAGGGAACCTCCGATTGACGGGTCAAACTGGTCATGCGAACTCAATGTGCAGTGTGCGTGTGTTGTGTTTTGGGGGGGATTGGATATATTGGGAGCCTCGCAGAGTTTACGGGGGTCCTGCTACCCAGATAGCGGGCTGGGGGTCAAGGGGGCTAGCAGCCCCCTTACGGGGTGCGGGACAGCGCCCTGGTTTCTAAGGGGGGACAGTGTTGTGGAGTGTGTGTGTATATATATACATATATATAAAATAAAATAAAATGGCATCCAAAGGACGCGTCGGAGAAGGCGCCAGTGCCTCACGTGCACGGCATGCGGGTGCTGGGTGCAAGGCGCCAGCAGAAAATAAAGGGGGCTCAGCCCCCCATACTGGGAGTTGTACTCCAAATGACTTTTGGAGTTAAACTCCTTAAAAAAAAGGATGTATTATTATTGTTTATTTATTTTTATGGAGTTAAAATCCCAGAAACTTTAATTTGTGGAGCTAAACTCCAAGAAATCTTTGTAAATGCTCAAGCAGACCCCTTTCTTCTCCCTAAGCCTTGGATCTTTCCCCAAAATGGGATCTTTGGAGACGGATCTCCTTCCTCCTTTTCTGTCGGCCGTATCTTGGAGAAAAAGAGGGGTGAGATTTTAAAAATCTCTCCTTTTTAAGATTTGATGGAAGATCCGAGCCCCCCTTTGTGGGTTTTATGGTGAAAACTATTTCTTTTTGAAAAAAGGAAGAGTTAAACTCTTAATTTAATTCAAAAGATGAAGAAGGTTTTAAGACCTTGAGGAAGGAGAAGGAGACACAAACCCTAAAATTTTGAGAGAGAGAAAAAAGTTGTTAGATATTTCCATCATCTTTGTCTTTATAAGCTACACACTTTACATATAGCCCTTTGGGCTTTGCCAAATGACACTTGTACCACCCCATACCATATGTGCTTAATTCTTTTGCATATGAGCCATGGGCTTTACAAAAATTTGGGTTTATGCCTATTTTTCTTACATTTATTCATAATAAAAAAAATATACACCAAAATTATTTATTGCAAAATTTTTATTTTGGCATGGGGGAGGCCGGCGGCTTCATGTTCGGGCTCAACCCGGGCATTAACCCACTTGACCTGGGCTTGGGCCTATTTGACTTGAGGCTGACTTCGATTTTGACTTGGTCAACCGGGGTGTAAATTTCGACCCCAACAATATCAAATAATTCTAATCAATATTCATAAAATATTTTATCATACAAATGGTTAGGATAATATCTCAAAATAATAACAAATATTACTAACACTATGACTTGAGATATTGTGCAGATATTAGCTCAGATCTGGAGATCAAAAAATCCGAGATGTTAGAATAAAATCTGCCTAAATATTGAGGGAAAATAGAAGATCTAGCAACGATAGAGACTCAGAGTAAGATTTCCAAAATCCAGACATCGAAGAGATCTACACATTTCAACAGGAGACTTCACAAAAAATCCCAGAACTTGATCTCACCAAAGAGCCGCGGTTAGGAGGCCAAACACTTATATTCACGGCGGATCCGTGGCCCTTTTGTGGCCGTAGGATTTGAGATTTGGTGTGAGAGATCGTATCAGCATATCCTAATATCTGGCAACTAGGGTTTCTAGCTTCTGTGACTATTTAAAGGACCGAGAGCTTCACATAAAAAATTATCAACCGAAGAGGTCAAAAGGTCCAAAGCGATCCACGTATCCAGGTGATCATCAGCTGTTCATCTACTTACAACAAGATAGAGATCGAGAGCAAAAACTAGGGTTCTTGTACTCTACTTTAAAATGATTTGTACATAATATAGTTGATTAATAAAGGTAGATTTTTAATTTTAATTTTCTTTGCATTTTACTTTCTGTATTTAATTTCTGCATCTTACATTATGATCTCATTCTTCATCCTTTCTTCTCCAACCATGCATGAGTAATTCCTAACTTGCTAGGGTTACTAGGCTAGAGTAGATCAATGGATGATAAAATATTTTAACTTCTTTAATACATTTTAAAGTTTATAAATTTTAGCAAAATAAATGTTAATATCCTTATCGGACGCGCTATCAATTTATTGATAGTCTCAACCACGATTTGAGATTAGATTAGCACTTATTTTGTTAGGTGCTAGACATGAATAGAGATCAATGCAAGGACAAGGGTTAGGAGTGGGGAAACCCTAGTTTCTTCCAAAAGATTCCTAATCTATATTCATCACTATCGATCTAGTTTTAAACTATTAAAAAATAAACGGAGTCATTTTTAATTAATCATCCATTACTACTAAGTCCTATGAACCCTACAAGCCTCTTCTTTATAAAATATTACATCCGTAGTATATCCGTAACTACAACCAATCAACCCATCTTTCAATCAACTCATCTAAAGTAAGAAAAAGATTCACGTTTTCCTGCAGACGACCCGTACTCATTACGGCTAGCTACTAGCGACACCATCCTGATTGCGGTTACTTTATTTACAACACTCTTTTAAAACAGATCAATCAAATGGTGTCTTTGCCAGGGAAACGGCTATAATTTTTTTTCTTACCATTCGGGTTGAATTCTTATTAATCCATATCATAAAATAATCAAAACCGCATCTTGTGTATTTAACGATTATTGTGCGAGTTTTGCAAAGGAATCTGGAGAAACTGGAGCAAGCTAACAGAGAGTTAGAAAATTTCAAAATAGCCCAGAGGATAATAGGAGGGCACTGAAAAAAATTTAGCAAAAGAATCCTCAAAAGCGCAGCGGAAGCGTGGCGGGAACAGGCTTTTGGCGGCGGAACCGCGGCCACGTGGGGGAATTGGAGCACCAAAATCCTCTGGTAATTTTCTAATATTTTTATCTCTCCTTTAAAATCCAATATTCTGATTTTTACAGCATGATTCTTTGCAAAAAGCGCCGCTCAAAAATCTTTTTGCGTGTTTTGATAACGGTTTGTTTGTGCATATCTTAATCAGACATTATGGGGCAATAACCCAAATCCAGATTAGGTGGGGATTTCATCACCCTTCCTAAGCTACACAAATCACAAAACGAGCATACTCTCACCATACATTAATTTAAAAAGGTCTATACCTAGCCCCTAAGGACATTCGCGCTCAATTAGGACAGAGGAGGGTCATGGGTAATCTATTGTTTATCCGCATTTCTCTTGTGGTGTCTAGACAAGTGTGACTAAGAAAAGTGGTTATATAATTAGGCCTGCTATTTCGGTGATTCGTATAGTGGATCCCTTCCACTTAGCTGGCCATAAGAGTGATAAAGAGGTGGTAGAGGATTGATCCTGCGACTTATCTTTTGGAAGTTTAGGAGCGGTCTAGTGACTTGATCTAGGAACCTTAGTTCTAGGGGTTGATTATGCATTTTGTGATTTGTTGAGTCAAGCCTCAAGTCCATCTTTCAAAACAAAACAACTTCCAAAATCCTAAAAGAGCTTAAATCATCATCATCACCCTCTTTTCCTTTCACCTTCTTCTAATGGGTAACCCAAACAGACGAACTCTTACCGAGCTTTGCTATCCAGAACCAAATATATCTTGTTTTTCTAACTGATTCGGTAAAAAATCCGACTCTACCATGTCTTTAAGAGATAGGATAGAGCAAGCGGAAAAGAATAGTTGGATACCTCACTCAAGATCCTATCAACCGCATCAAAATTCCACATCTTCTTATGTTGATAATCCATTTAAGGAGAGTGAGAGAATTTCAAAACGCATGTCCATCGCTGAGCATATTGCGAAGGTTGAAAGCCAAAGTTTCAATTTTTTCACTAATCCAAAACCGTTAGGACAAAAAACACCATCATCCCCTTATGAAAATATTGATACTCGTTTTGAGGCGAATATGACATCTTTTACACCCATGACCATTGCTAAACAAATAGGAATTTTCAGTCGCTAACTAGCCAACCAATCTCAATATTCTTCATATCCCAATGGTGATCATAATCCTGGTTATGAAACTTGGGTTCACCCTTCTAATTCTTATCCACAGTACCAAATCTTCACATGCACTCATGTTGACACTTATCTTGAGTCTAATAGGACAAATAAGAAATGCATGTCGATTGCGGAACACATTGAACTCGCCCATAGCCAACAAGTAAGGGCATCTCTTCTTAACATTTTTCTTCAGGCTAATGCAGCAAATCATAAACGCATATCAATTGCTGAACACGTTGAACTTGCCCATAGCCAACAATTAGACACTTCCCAACCATGCTCATCTTCTTCATCTTATCTAGACAATGCTTCTGAAAATGAATTAGAAAGTTCCACGGTTCAAAGAGAATCCTTCATTGAAACTTCTTCATAACTCATCTCCAGCTTTGAAGTAAAGTTGGAATTGAGTAGTGAAAAAGAACAAGAGATCCCTCAAAGTCAAACCAAAACCAACTCTTTTGATCTCGACACCTTCCATCCTGCACCCCAACCGAATATATTTGATGTTCAACCGCTTCATAGTCTAAGTGATGAGGTGCCGAGAATAACATGTTTGACTTTGCTAATAGTGGGTATGAATGAGAGCTTGACACCATTTCAAATCAAACCGATCCTTATTTGACTGCACTTGATATTTCAAACCTTCCAACTCCATCAAGTGAACCAAGTGATTTATCAATTGAGAATAGTATAATTGATGAATTCTTGAATACCTGTTTGTTTGATTTGACCGAAGGTGTTAGTGAGAGTGGTGATGAGAATATCGTTGAAGATGAACCCGTTATGTTGGATGAGTTGGATTCTCCTACCATCATGTCCCTTCTATTGAATATGAATATCTTCCTGTACAATTAACCGATCATATTCTTACCACCGACCTATCTGGTAAGCAGAACGATATCCGGTCTTTATCTCCCACATCTGGTTCAACAATGCTCGACACCCAAATTTGTTTACCCATTTCATCACCCACTTTTTTGGTTCTTCTAATTTTCTTTCAACTTCACCGAGTTTTGATGAACCACACTCCGATATTTCGAGTTCTACGATTCTTGAAAAATCACTCGATTTAGACTGTTTTGAAGAGGAGGGAGACGATCATTTCGAATCTCCTATCTCTATAATTTCTGACGAATCGAGTATTTTGAATCTTGGTGCACATAAGACTGACTTTGGAACTTTCAACTGTCCTAGTGAATCTGCATATTCCATTAATATAGATATTGATGAAATTATTACTCGGACTATTGATGAAAGTTTTGAAGACATTTTCGCCGAAGAATTCGCATTCCTAAAAGACATGGATGTTGTGATGATTCAATCTCCACCTGAAGAAGTTGAACCACCACCCTTTCTTCTTATCATGTACGAGAATGCAAATATTCCACTCACTCCTAGTCATTCGCATTCTCGTTTTCTTGCACCATCACTGTTTCGTCTCTACCAACCGAGACGTAAACCCGATCGATTACGCCTCTTACCTCCCCACTTCTGCACATCTATGATCTTCCATCAACCATAGTGTTACATTGATAAAATCTTCGAATGGTTGGTGTTGACTTTTGGTCTTTGTAAAGCTTTGCATAGACCAAAAACTTTACCCCCCTCTTATAATTTTAAATGCTTAATACTATTTTACTCAAGTTTGGGGGGGGGGGGAATATTTTGGCTCTTGAAAGAAAACAAATTTTTACAAAATTGTGAGTCAAAAATAAGTTTGGGGGATGATTTCACTGTAATTAATTTTTGTCCCCGTTACTAACTTTTCCTTCCTAGTCTACAGGTTTTAAGCTTAACAGATGATATCAGTGAGGACACTGCTGCAAATAGGTTTGGGGGAGGTTTGTGCTTATTCACACACCATTTTTTGCATTATACTAAATAAAAGCACAAAAAAAATTTTGATAACGAAAGTAAAAAAATGAAAAATACATATGATTAGGAAGAAAAAGTTTAAGAAAAGCAAGAAAATTAGATATTTTATAACGAAACTAATAATAGGTAGTCATAAGCTATTGTCCCAAAAATTAGTAAGATGAAGGGAATCACTATTCTAAGGGTAGAATTGAGTCAGAAAATAGTCCCTATTCTTGAGTCCAAACATCTGAATGTTGATACCCTACTATACGCACTTGCACGCGTCTTGAAACTTGGGATAGTAGAAGATACCTTGAAATGCTCTTGTCTAAAAGCCTTAGTATGAAGGAAAATAAATATACAAACAAAAAAAGAAATGAAAAAAATGGTGAAGAAAAATGAACATTGGTTTTGTAATTACTTAAGGCAGCATATAAAAAATATAGCGAGGGTGCTTTATCACCTAGTGCCTTAGACCAACTGGTTTGGGAGCCACTGCTAAACCTTTGGTGTTACAAGATGAGGATATTGCTAATTATGCTTAAAAGAGTGAGCATATTTGGTAATCAGTTGGTTAATACCTCAAGAAGTTCTAACGGTCGCATGAAAAATGTGTGAGCAATTCCATCTGAAATAGTACTAACGAAGATGGACAAGAGTATGATAACTTGAATTGAATTCTCTAAGTGTAGGGATGTCTGTTACACACACACGTAGGGTATATGATCTATGTTTGGAAGAAAAGTAGGGAGAAAGAATAAAGGCGATGTTTTATTGAGAGATGATGTAATTTCTGACATCTTTTCATGACTATTAAGATAGAGTTCATGGTTACTAAAAAGCTAGTGTAGTTTGAAACTCTTATTTTCAAGTTCTTTCTTTTATATGTTCTTTATCTTTGTATATAACTTTCATCATCTTTATTTTATTATGAGATTTTATGGGTGTAATCCGCTGAAAACTTTCAGGAGACAACACTCCTCTTACTAGAGACACCTACAGATTTAAAGGCTTATTGCAAGTGCTCAGTGCAATCGTGTTGCTTACGAAAGTGCGCTAGGTTTTTCTTTTTTCTTTTTCTTCTTCTTGAATAACTAGTTTACTCGGGACGAACAAAGTTAAGTTTGGGGCTATTTGATTAGTTGAAAATATTGCACATTTGAATGATTATTTTCCCTATTATTGTTAAGTACTAAAAGGTGTTTATTATAATTATAGAACATATGAGGGTTTATGTGTAAAAAGTTTATTATCATGTGTTTCTACATTATAATTAACATAATGAGGGAAAATACATGCATATAATATTTAAATGAAATATTATAATTAAAATATGCATATCATATCAAATGATTCAAATAAATATTCTTAAAATATTGTATCATACAAATGGTTAGGATAATATCTTAAAATAATAACAAATATTACTAACACTATGACTTGAGATATTGTGCAGATATTAGCTCAGATCTGGAGATCAAAAGATCCGAGATGTCAGAATAAAATCTGCCGAAATATTGAGGGAAAATAGAAGATCTAGCAACGGCAGAGACTCAGAATAAGATTTCCAAAATCCAGACATCGAAGAGATCTACACATGTCAACAGAAGACTTTACAAAAAATCCCAGAACTTGATCTCACCAAAGAGCCGCGGTTGGGCGGCCAAACACCTATATTCATGGCGGATCCGAGGTTCTTTTGTGGCCGTAGGATTTGAGATTTGGTCTGTGAGATCGTATCACCATATCTTAACATCTGGCAACTAGGGTTTCTAACTTCTGTGACTATTTAAGGGACCGAGAGCTTCACATAAAAAATCATCAACCAAAGAGATCAAGTGATCCAAAAAGATCCACGCATTCAGGTGATCATCAGCTGTTCATCTACTTCCAACAAGATAGAGATCGAGAGCAAAAACTATAATTCTTGTACTCTACTTTAAAAGGATTTGTACATGATATAGTTGATTAATAAAGGTAGATTTTTAGCTTTAATTCTCTTTGCATTTTACTTTCTGTATTTAATTTCTGCACTTAATTTCTGCATCTTACATTATGATCTCAATATTTATCCTTTCTTCTCCAACCATGCGTGAGTAATTCCTAACTTGCTAGGGTTCATAGGCTAGAGTAGATCAATGGATGATAAAATATTTTAATTTCTTTTATACATTTTAAAGTTTATAAACTTTAGCAAAATAAATGTTAACATCCTTATCGGGAGTGCTATCAATTTATTAATAGTCTCGACCACGATTTGAGATTAGATTAACACTTGTTTTGTTAAGGGCTAAACATGAATAGAGATCAATGCAAGGACAAGCGTTAGGAGTGGGGAAACCCTAGTTTTTTCCAAAAGAACCCTAATCTACATTCATCACTATCGATCTAGTTTTAAACTATTAAAAGATAAAATGAGTTATTTTTAATTAATCATCCATTACTACTAAGTCCTATGAACCTTACAAGCCTCTTCTTTATAAAATCTTACATTCGTAGTTTATCTGTAACTACAACCAATCAACCCATCTTTCAATCAATTCGTATAAAGTAAGAAAAAGATTCATGTTTCCCTGCGGACAACCCGTACTCATTGCGGCTAGCTACTAGCAATATCGTCTTGATTGCGGTTACTTTATTTACAAAACTTTTTTGAAATAGATCAATCATCAACCAAGTAAGCGATGACTATAAGATATACAAACCCGAGTTAGCTCGGTATAGAAGCTGGGTGGTGGAGCTTATGAAATAGTTCACCCACATTGAATTGATGAGAGTTCCTAGGCGTTGAATAGGAAAGCTGACGTACTCGCTCGCTTAGCCAAGAAGCTGGCTGATCCCGATATGGATGAAATTCTGATAATAGTCAGAAGCCGGCAAATTCTACCTCCGGTCTCTTTGCGTGAAGAAGGAAGCGTAGGACAAGAGAACAATCCTGTCAAAGAAGCTCTGATCATCCAAGATGAGCCCGATTGGAGAGAACGCTATATAGAGTATCTCCGATACGACAAGCTGCCCGAAGGAAAATCTGTGAGGATTAAGCTGAAGAAGAGAGCTCTTCGATAGGTGTTTGTGAATAATACGCTATACCGCAGATCATATGACCAACTATAGCTCAGATATCTGTCATCGACCGAAACCCAAAAAGTCATGAAAGAAATTCGCCCAGACGTCTGCGGAGCTCACCAATCCGGCCCCAAAATGCGGCTTCAAATCAAACGGCTTGGATATTATCGGCCTACCATGATAAGGGATTATGAAGAGCATGTAAAGAAATATTATCTCTGCCAAATTCATAGTGACTTCATTCATAAGCATTCCAATCCTCTGCATACTACGGTGGCGTCATGATCCTTCGAAGTTTGGGGCACCGACATAGTTGGTCCAATTTATCCTCCGCCATCTAAAAGCCCCCGGTTCATATTGGCCACAACTGACTCCTTCTCAAGGTGGCCTGAAGCTGTCCCGCTAAAAGAAGTCAATACAGAAGATATTCTGACGTTCTTACGACATAATATTCTATACCGTTTCGGTATACCGAGAAGAATCATATCTGACAACGAGGCTTCTTTCAAGAGCTTCAAAGTCTCAAGATTCGCTAATCAGCACAAGATAGACTGGAAATATTCCTCCATCTATAATCTAAGAGCCAATGGGCTAGCCGAACCCTTCAATAAAACTCTATGCAAGCTCCTGAGGAAAAATGGTTCAGCCAATAAGAGAGACTGGAATCTCAAGCTTCACGAGACGTTGTGGGCATATCGTACCACGCACTGCACTCCAACTCAGTCCAATCAATACTCACTACTATTCGGAGTGGAAGCAATTCTCCTGCTCGAAGTCGAAGTTCTAAGTCTAAGAATGGTCGTCCAATACGAGTTGACGGAGGAGGAAAACGCCCTCCTTCGGTTCAAAGAGCTCAATGCCCTCGAAGAAAAGAGGCTCGCAGTACAACAAAATCTGGAGCTGTACCGAGCCCAAATGTCACGGGTCTATAATAAGATGACCCGTCTCCACGCTTTTAAGAAAGACGAATTGGTGTTGGTCCTCAAAAGACCGATCATCCCTAATCGACATGCCAAGTGAAAATTCGAGCCAAACTGGGAAGGACCATACGTCATCGAGAAAGTGTTTGATGGAGAATTTTACCAGCTGATAAATGCCGAGGGAGAAAGGCCCATGCCACCTATCAATAGCCGATATCTCAATAAATACTATGCGTGAATACTCCAAGTCGCGGGCGAATTGAGCACATCGTCCCTACGGTCTGGATCATACATCCTGTAAAACCGTATACAATCCATGGGTGCAAATGACCCCTATCTCTCACAAGTCCTACCGGTGAGACTACATCTGAAATCCTACCGCCGATGCAAAAAAAAACCGAAAGGTTTGTCCACATGCAAAACGGGCACGGATGAAAACCCGAAAGGGCTCCGTGAGTAAAAACAGTAGGACTGCCGGCGAGTTTGTGAAAATCCGAAAGGGTGTGTAATACTCAGTTCTTTTTGTACACCAATATCCGTATTTTTATAAAGTGTTGCTTACAAAATTTATTTATTTATATTTATAATTATTTTAATTATTTTAAAACCCCAAGCTTTAAACCTACCCAAACCCTAATCCTATTTCCCTTTTATTTTCCTCTCTCCCCTAAGCCCAGCCCACTCCCTCTCTATCTCCCTTTTTATTATTTTCCTGGCCTGGCCCGAGAAACCCCGGCCCAACTTCCCCAACCCGACCTGCATCCTTCTTCCCCACTCCCTTTTCTTCTTTTCCCGCTTCTTTTCTTTCTTCCCTACGTAGCACTCGTTCCCACGCCCCCGCTTCTCGTCGCGACTACGTCCCCACTCCTCGGCCACGACCTCACGCGCGTGCTCGCTCACTCCCCTCGACCTCGTCTCCCTCTCTCCCCCACACAAAGCCGACCCCTTCGCCACCTCACCTTGCCGCCTCACCTTCGACCTCGCCTGCATCCCCGACTCCATCTACACAAACCACCACCACCATCACCATCGGCTGCAATAGTAACCCAACACCAACTCAAGAAAGCCACTGCCTCCTTTCCCGTGCACCCCGCCGAGCTCCTCCTCCGTCGCCAGCGACCACTGCAGCCACTACGACCTCCTCCCTTCACCACCTCAACTCCACCAAGCACCCCGGGCTCCCAAAAACCGAGCTCCTCAACCTCCCTCGGCAGCACCACCACCTTGCAGCCCTCGCCGTACCATCCCTGAGTCACCGCTGGCTAACCCCCTCTGCACTCGATGCCCGCTGGCCCTTTCTCGTTCACACCCAAGCCCTAGCCGTAGCAGTTCCATCTCCCAGCTCTAGCCAAGTCGAGTTGTCGTGCCGTGCGTGTGTCTCGATCGCACGTTGCCACTGCCGTACCGTCGTTAACACGTCATCAGGCAAGTGTAAAGCTTGATTCATGCTAATATTACCTACATCAATTAAATTTCCAATGAATATCATATATACTTTTCGTGCGAACTAATGGAACACAAGTGTTCGATGCAAAACCCAAATTGAAAACCCCTGCTAAATTGACGGAAACTAATCACATATGATGTCCCAAGTGATAATGAACGTCGTGTTATGTTTTGGCTGGAAAATACGGTCTTTAATGACGTGATAGGTCTTTCCCATTTAGACCCGTTAAAACTGAAATTTCCCCGTACCCGAAACTCGTAAAAATCATAGTTAATTGGTTACAAATTGGAATGTTGTGTTTGAGGGTTCATATCGAAGATAACTCGACGACATAGAACCCCATAAGAGTTTTAATCTGTTTGTACGCTAAAGAGGTGACAAAAACTGGTTCGGAGTGCGGCTCTGGACTGCAGTCCAGAGCAGCTCTGGCTGTCGATTTTCGTTTTGTAATACTTTCACTCTACTGTGTGAAAATGTTGTGATGCGGAAACCTATACTATAGCGAAGATAAATCTATTATCTAACCATTGAAAGTAATTTCACTCGTTTTTACTGTCGGTTACTATTTAAAGTATATTTTAAATCAACAGAACATATAGCTGTCCCAAACAGGGACAGAACGTATACCCCTTCATTTTACAATGCATAACTTCCAGTACGGCATGGATATTACTGATCCGCCAATTTCTTTGGGAACCTAACTGATAACCCTAAATATTGTTCAACTATAATATCGCCTAATTATGATCCCAACTGGGTGTAAAATGTGTTACGAAACGGACTTCCAATTCTGAAACCGGATTTCCAGCAGTGAACACTTAAATTGAAATGGCCACGACTAGTAAACCTGAAACCCGATTGACGCAAAACCAATTTTGATGGATAGATAATTAAACATAATGCTTACACATTTTATATTGTTTTGCTTAATTCTGCACGCATGATTTATAGTAAATTATGCAAGTGGTAGGACACTGGTTGCTGATATTTTATTTATATTGTAATTATCGTATTCTCATCATATCATGTAGATGCCATACATTGGTAACCTAGCGATCGTGTACATTACCCAGTGTTAGATATTAGTGTTTTGATTGTGGTTAGTACGTAGTGTTAAAGTGTGATTGAATGATGAAAGTGACACGTACTTGTACACAATCAGCGGACCCGGTTGATTTATTGCATTGTCGACGTCTATGGGACAAATGTGAGTGTAACTATAATTGGTATGGGACGATTATGGAAGCACTCATATTAGTGTCATAGGTAAGGCACCAAATACTGCCCATTTATCTTGGGTACCAGTTTAGACATGCTTGATGGAGATCCTGTCTCCAGTTTTCGCGTAGACTTGACATGGACCGACTAGTATTCGAGTTTATGGCTGGTGTTTGATGTAGACATGTTTACACCATAATATTGTATTATTATATTCCCCATTCTTATTCTTTTTACAAATAAACAGGTGCTTTTGACGCATATCTGCTACATATTACAGGTTACAGGTTCTTGGATCTAAAACAGTGAAAAAGGTAAAAGACGATGCAAAAGTGGAACTACAACCAACAAATAGAAGGATCTTGATCAAGCTTACATAAAGATCAGTTCACAAAGTACAAAGGCAGCGTAAGATCCAAGATTTCAAAGCAAACGGTTAAAAGTCCACTACAAGTATTCACTGGAAGATCTGGAGAAGACCGGAAGTAAAATGGAGAAAAGAACTAAATAAACAGAAAGCCCAAAAAGCCAGGAGCCTACAACAGAAAGTACAAAGCCCAGTTCTCCCTTTTGGCTGCGGAACCGCGGCCAAACCCAGGCTGTGGCCGCGGTTCCGCGGCGGGCTTGAGCAATTAGGAGAAGGAAATTTTACCAAAACCTTGTGCGGCGCTGACTAGTCAACCTAGGGGTATTTTGGTAAATGCAGACGTGCGAATCAATTGTAAACCTAGGGTTTCTATGTCCTATAAATAGAAGCCCAAATCATTGTATTAGGTTATGTCTCCTTTTAATAATAAAATTCAGAATTCTTTATGGAGAGCATCGGTGCCTCTTTTCATTTCATGAATTCAGATCTGACAACCCTGTGTTGATATTTAGAGAGAGCCATCTATAAAGCAGGTAATTTTTCATTTTCTGCCTAGTTTAGATGTAATTCCTTGCCTTAGATAATTGTTAGAGTTAGCTTTGGGAAAGGCTTTTGAGAGATGAGATCTCTCATCCCTTTCTTACCCATCACATATAATCAATAGGACTCCATGCATACACGCACACACCGCGTCCTACGGCACCCTATCCCTCGAGGTAGCGGTGATACCGTAGTATAAAGACCCGGTTGCGCTTGTTTTCCATGGAGGTTAGGGTAAGGATTGATAAAGGAAGGACAAGAACCTAGAGGAAGGAACACTTTCCCGAATGGATCTAATCCCCTTTATTAATAATTACCATAACTCCCCTTAGATCCTAATTTGGGTATAGAAAGCGTTGAGATTTATTTACATTTCCAAACCATTCATAAACCTAACCCTAGCAAGATTTAGATCTAGATAATCTTAGTATAGATAGATTTAGTTTTTAGATTTAATAAGAAATCCGAACACCCATCGGAATTAACTCGTTTGAGCGATTAGGAAATTCATAAAATCCCTGTGGACCGACCCGTACTCACCGGCTAGTTACCAAGCAACGCCGTTCTTGATTGCGGTTTAGAAATATTTTTGACACACAAATCAAATGGCGCCGTTGTCGGGGATGGCGTAGTATTTCCTTTTTGCAATTTCGGGTTAATCTAAATTAAAAAATCATAAAAAAACTGAAAAATCAAAAAAAAAAATATAAAAATTTATCATTTTGTTATTTTGTGAAGGGTATCATTGTTTGAATTTTGCAGGATCTACAATCAAGTTCGGATCTGGAAATCTTCAGAGATCAAAACAGCAAATATCAAATTTGAACAAACAGAGGAATATCACGACAAACAACAGAAGAAATTTGGAGGACCGAGTCAACAAGTCAACCGCGGAGATCTGGTGACAAAAAAAAACTGCCGAAGCGACCAGACCGCGGCGGATCCGCGGTTGCAAGGGCAATTTGCGGCGGTTCCGCGGTGGAGGCGACGGATCGGTTCCCCAAAAAAGGGCAGAAGCGCGGTAAAAAAAAAACTCTGTAAGTCTTCTGATCTCCTCCTCTGCAAATCTCTAATATATCTTATGTAAAATCTCCTGCAGAATTCTTTATGCTTAAAAATCTTCCCACTTCCAATAACAAATCTTGTGCAAGATTCTTGGCGCCGCGCTTAAAATAAAAAAATTATTGCAAGTGATATTTTTTTTTTCTGTTTTGCATATCTTTAATCGGACTTTAAGGGGCTTGAGACCAATCCAGATTGGGTGGGGATTTCATCACCCTTCCCAGGACCCCAGAAATCACATAAGGCATTTGCATTGACCATATTTAATTAAAAAATACTAGACTCAGCCCTAAGGACATCGCGCTCAATAGGACAGAGGACTAGTTGTAGGCATCGGCCGTTAATCCTAACCTGACTTTGCGGTGTCTAGACAAGTGTGTCCAAAGCGAGTGGTTACTTAATTAGGACCACTACTTGTAGTGGGGAGCCTCCCACTCACCTGGCACTTACCTGGCCGCAATTGGCGGTAAAGAGGCGGTTTGAGGTCCTATTTCTAGCCCTTTGGAACAGTTAGGAGCTGTCTAGCTGACCTAGGTGACCCTAGATCTAGGCCTGATTATGCATTTCTGGTTGAAAGTGTGTCTAAGCCCTTTATCAAAAATATTTTTTGCAAACAGTTCCAAATATAAAAAAATAAAGAAAAAAAGAATTTTTTTTATAAAAACTTGCAAAATTTGTCGCTAAGAAATCCGTGCACTCCACATTCTTTCTCGTCTCCTTTCTTCCATCTGGGTACCCCACCTTATAAAACTCTTGCCGAAGTTTGGTATCCCGAACCAAACTTTGCCTCTTACGCGAATTGTTTCAGTCGATTTAAGGAAGATCCCTCCGTACCTAAAATTTCTTTCAAAGATCAAATAGAAGCGTCTAGGAGAAACAGTTCGACTTTGCAACCCACTTTGTGTCAACCATGTCAACCTTCACCACCTTCGTACGTTGATACCACTTTTTCAAGTCCTGTTGTAACTCCTAAACCGATGTCCATTGCTGAGCATATTGCTCGATCTCGTAGCCGATCTTTCACTCCTCTCAACACATCCAGTTATAGAGATCAACAAGTCCATTCATCTTTTTATCCAAATGTTGATCCTACTCCTGTCCAACCATCCAATTCCTACCAGTCCTACCCGACTTTCCCACCTTCCCTAGACATTGCTTCTACACAGCCATTTGGGAGTTTCACATATCCAAACAATTTCGAATCTTATACCGAAACCCCTCCACAAACCATGTCTAGTCTAGAACAGTCGTTGGAGGCGTACATCGTAGCAACAAACAAAATGATTAGGAATGTGGATGCGTCCATTGCCGCCCTTATACAGCCTAGTGAACCGGTAGCTAGTTTCCCGCTAGCTTCCAATTTTTCAATGTATGATGGGACGGTTGGACAGAGTGAGAATTTGAGAGGAGCGAGTGAGTTCTACACATTCCCAAATCAGACCTACCCTTACCCAATTGAAGCCCACAACTCCAGTTTTCCATCGATTGTCCCAAATGGTTAACCAGTTGAAAATAAAAACGAGTTGTGTGATTTTGTAGTGCTTGATTTGCCAGATTGTGAAGAACCCCTTTCGAGTGAAACTACACTTAATCCTTTCGATCTTTACACCTCCACTCTAGAACCTAAATCTATAAATATCCATGCTTTTGAAGAGGTGTCAGAAAAAATTGATTTTCACTTGATTGAGGATATAGACGCCGGGAATATTTTGGATGATGAACCAGTAGATTTGATTGAAATTTTATGTCCAATTCATCATCCCGAGTCATTAGATGTTTCTCCCGAACTTCATATGCGTCTTGATTTTAATGATAATGGCATGGATGGGTTAAATTATGAGGATAGTATTGAGGATAGTATTGAGGATAATATTGAGGTTGAACCATTTTTGTTTGATGTGTCGGATTTTCCAATTCATCCTCCTGAACCTTTAACTGTTATATCACCCTCCCTCCTTTCCATCGTTCCGACCACGCAAAAGATCACGCTTGAAGACCGCGAGCTTGAAAATTTTCCTTTGAATCTGACACAGTTCTCATGGCCGATAACACTTACGAATGTTTCACTTTTTCGGACGATGTTGATGACTCACAGCCCGAGTTTGAGTCCTTTGAATTTTCAGATGAGTTAGTTGAACCATCAGACTCGGTTGCTTACAGTCGTTTCGAACCATTGATAGAATCTTTCAAGTTCGAGACAGTTTACTACGGTGAGAATGAGACTATCCTTAATTCACTCCCTTTCGTCCTTCCTATCGTTCCGACCGTACAAGAGACCGTTACGCTTTCATCTCCAATACCAAGTTCGGCGTACCCATGCTTTCTTGCGAATCTTGAGGGATTTGACCCCATTTCTCGACGGGTTGATAGGTTAGCACAATCGCTTTTAACACATCGGTCATCACAAATTGCGCTAATTTATTCACTCGATTTACACCCTCAAGATCGTACTCCACTTCTTTCTCTTTTCCATCATTCTTCTCCTCCACCGAGACCATATTCTACCATTCTTCCCACACGGTCTCGTGTGTTTCTCATTTCTTTCCTCTACACCCCATTCTTTCACCAACCCTACCATTATCACGATAAGATTTTTGAATGGTTGGTGCTAACTTTTGGCTTGTGTAAGGCCTTGTTTAGTTTGGGGAGGACCTTGTTGTATATATGTATATATATTTTTTGTTTTCTTTTTCTAAAAAAAAATTCAAAACATTAAAAAATATATATATATAATTTATAAATAAATAAACAGAGGAGTGCCGGCATTTTGACTCTCTTGGTGTAGCATGACAGTGAGGACACTGTCAAGTTTAAGTTTGGGGGTATGCTCGGTACGTTTTCTTCCTTCGCATTCATATGTATATTCTTTGCATTTGCATACTTATTTTAAAAACCCATAAAAAATTGAAATTTTTTGAAAATTATAAAAATTAATGTATTCAATTTTGGCCTTATTTGACTTGAGTTTGACAAATAGGTTAGCTGGCTAGGAACAACTAGATCTTAGACTTAGTAAATTAAAACCCTAAAAATAACCTTCCTTAAAGTTTAACGGTAGAAAGTATATGTCTTTGTAGTTTATTTAGAAATAGGCAAATTTTGGGTTCACTTCTTGGGCTAAGTCGAAACGAAGGAAAAGTATTGATATTTTTATTAGAGTATAAGTTTGAAAAATAATTCCTAGCTTAAGTCTAGATTCTGAAAATATATACCCTACAAATTGCACAATCACGCACCTTGAAACTTGGAATAGTAGAAGAGACCTTGAAATGCTCTTGTCTAAAGTCCTTAGTACGAAGAAAATAAAAAAAATGTGAATAAAAAAAATGAACACTGGTTTTTGTGATTATTTAAGGCTGCAAAAATAGAAAAATATTTAGCGAGGGTGCTTCATCACCTAGTGCCTTAGACCAACTGGTTTGGGAGTCACTGCTAAAGCCTTGGGTGTTGCAAGAGTAGGAATTACGCTTTAAAGTGCAAACGCATTTTGTAATCGGTCGTCGGTAGCTCAAGAAGTATTAACGGTCGCATGAAGGATGTGTAAGCAAAATTCATTTAAAAATTCACCAATTAATAAGTACTTTGGACAACGGACAAGAGTATGATTGCTTGATTTGAATTTCCAAGTGCAGGGATGATTTATACACACACGTAGGGGCATGCGATTGGGATTTAGATAAGAGATAGGAGTGAAGAATAGAACTTGTATCTTTAATAGAGTTGATAAAAATTCTTAAGTGCAGATGGAACCCTAGAAGGAAAACTTAAGAGACGCCGAAAGCTAAGTAAGTCTATAGAACATATATAATCTTAAGTTAAATGATGAGGAAGCGTGAAGAATACGGGTGGATAATTTACAAGTCGAAGATAATAGAATTCCTTGTTAGAAAACCTAATTGGAGAATAAAAGTTAATGGGCCGAATTGATAGGATTTTGTGGGTGTAATCCGCTGAAAACCCTCAGGAGACAACACTCCTCCTACTAGGGACACCTAGAGGTTTAACGGCTTGTTGCACGAGCTCAGTGCAATCGCGTTTCCCTGCGAAAGTGAGGTTAGGTTTTTGTCGAGAATAAAACTAAGTTTGCTCGAGGACGAGCAAAAGATAAGTTTGAGGGTATTTGTTCACACCATAATATTGTATTATTATATTCCCATTCTTATTCTTTTTACAAATAAACAGGTGCTTTTGACGCATGTCTGCTACATATTACAGGTTACAGGTTCTTGGATCTAAAACAGTGAAAAAGGTAAAAGACGACGCAAAAGCGGAACTACAACCAACAAATAGAAGGATCTTGATCAAGCCTACATAAAGATCAGTTCACAAAGTACAAAGGCAGCGTAAGATCCAAGATTTCAAAGCAAACGGTTAAAAGTCCACTACAAGTATTCACTGGAAGATCTGGAGAAGACCGGAAGTAAAATGGAGAAAAGAACTAAATAAACAGAAAGCCCAAAAAGCCAGGAGCCTACAACAGAAAGTACAAAGCCCAGTTCTCCCTTTTGGCCGCGGAACCGCGGCCAAACCCAGGCTGTGGCCGCGGTTCCGCGGCGGGCTTGAGCAATTAGGAGAAGGAAATTTTACCAAAACCTTGTGCGGCGCTGACTAGTCAACCTAGGGGTATTTTGGTAAATGCAGACGTGCGAATCAATTGTAAACCTAGGGTTTCTATGTCCTATAAATAGAAGCCCAAATCATTGTATTAGGTTATGCCTCCTTTTAATAATAAAATTCAGAATTCTTTATGGAGAGCATCGGTGTCTCTTTTCATTTCATGAATTCAGATCTGACAACCCTGTGTTGATGTTTGGAGAGAGCCATCTATAAAGTAGGTAATTTTTCATTTTCTGCCCTAGTTTAGATTTAATTCCTTGCCCTAGATAATTGTTAGAGTTAGCTTTGGGGAAGGCTTTTGAGAGATGAGATCTCTCATCCCTTTCTTACCCATCACATATAATCAATAGGACTCCATGCATACACGCACACACCGCGCCCTACGGCACCCTATCCCTCGAGGTAGCGGTGATACCGTAGTATAAAGGCCCGGTTGCGCGTGTTTTCCATGGAGGTTAGGGTAAGGATTGATAAAGGAAGGACAAGAACCTACAGGAAGGAACACCTTCCCGAATGGATCTAATTCCCTTTATTAATAATTACCATAACTTCTCTTAGATCCTAATTTGGATATAGAAAGCGTTGAGATTTATTTACATTTCCAAACCATTCCTAAACCTAACCCTAACAAGATTTAGATCTAGATAATCTCAGTATAGATAGATTTAGTTTTTAGATTTAATAAGAAATCCGAACACCCATCGGAATTAACTCGTTTGAGCGATTAGGAAATTCATAAAATCCCTGTGGACCGACCCGTACTCACCGGCTAGCTATCAAGCGACGCCGTTCTTGATTGCGGTTTAGAAATATTTTTGACAAACAAATCAAGACCACGGGGTGTGGGGTAGTTCGAGTGTGAGTTCAATGGAATCTCGGGAGTCCTATTGCCGGCATATACAGCGATTCTGGGAGTCATATGGGTGATATTACTGATTATTAGCGAGCGACTCGGGCTCATGTTCCCTTGCCCCTGGGGCCCTATCCTTGGGATGGGGGATACTCACGAGTGGTTGACTCTCACACTTGGACTGATGATAGGTTTAGCGACCTGGATAGTGAGACTTAGAGACTGATAAGTTTAGTGACATGCTTTGATTACTGATTCAATATACCTGCCTTACTGTTTACCTGTGCTGGCTCCTTCATGCTCATGTCATTACTCCATGCTTACTGTTTCATGCTCATCCTTATTGCACGTGTTTATAGTTGTATTTCTATTTATTGCTTTTGTGTCGCTCTGACGACCTGAGTATGCATGCTCAGAGTGAGAAGTGGATTTAGCTTGGATTAGGACCTGACGTACCTTAAAAATATTGTGGACATCTAGATCAGCGACTCAGCGCTATCTTTCCTTGATCTCCATCTGGTTAGTTTTTGTATATGTTTAATTTAGTGACCGCATTTCATATTACTTTTGCATTGATTACTGATTACCACGTAAAGCTAGAAGCCGAAGTGTGACTACGGCAGGATGTTTCCTCGACTGTAGGAGCATGGCTGGCCTTGTCAACCCCTCGTATTCCGTATTTTGGGAAGCGGGGCGTGACATGGCGCAAACTCGTGAAAAGAGATGAAATACACTCGCAAAGTCCTCTCGAATTTGTGAGAAGAAAATCCTTACGTGAGATCCTTACGACTCACAAAGGAGCAACACATTTAGGAATCCCCACGATTCCTAGGGAGAAATACACCTGCGAGATCCTCTCGACATGCAGGGAGAAAATGCTTTTATGAGACTCTTACGGCTCATAAAATTGAAAAGACTTAGGTGATAGGGATCTAAACCTATCTCTTAAGCCATCGTTCCTTAACGGGCACGACAAATGATGAGTCGCTCCTGGCATTAGTTCATTGTTAGCGGTGCTGATGCCGACCCAAAATACCCAAATCCCAAGTCTTCCCAAAGGCAAATGATGAGTCGCTCATGTCACCATGCTTCAGTATTAGCGGTGCTGATCCCGGCCCAAAAAACCCAAATCCCAAGTCTCCCCAACTGCAAATAATGAGTCCTTCCTGGCACTACACTTCAGTGTTAGCGGTGTTGATGCCGACCCAAAAACCAAATCGCAAGTTGTAATACCCAGTCCTCTTTTGTACGCCAATATCAGTATTTAAAATAAAATATTATTCTAAATAGTTTACCTATTTTTTATTATTCTATTTATTTTATTTTTATTTTATGTTTCCTATATCTAATATTCTAATTATTTTTCCTAAGACCCTAACCTATATTCTACCCAAATGGTTTTACTTTCCTAACCCAAGCCCAAATACTTTTTCCCTTTTCTTTTTCCTATCTCTTTTCCCAAGGCCTAAACCCAATAACCTAAACTTTCTTCTTTCTCTTCACCTTCAAATTCATAAAAAAAAGGTTATTCTCTTTTAATTCCTCATAAATCCACATTAACACCCAAATTAAATTTAATTAATCACTATAATTCATAATTATTTTTTAAAATTACAATTAATTTTTTAAATTACAATTAATTTTTCCCTTCCTCTCTCTCTCTCTCTCTCTAAACTCTCTTTCTCTCTCTCTCTTCCCCACAATCTCTTTTCTCTCTCTAGCCGACCTTCTTTAAAACCCATCTCCACCACCGAGCTCATCTCACCGGGCCACCGTTCAACCCTACCTCGTTACCAACCGAGCCTCCCTACCACCGACGACCCCAGCGCACCTCTAGCTCCCGCCGTGAGGCCCTGACCTTACCGCAGCCGACTCCATCCGAAGCTTGCTGCCATAGCCGATCCCAGGTTTGTGGTTACCGTGCGTGCGTCGTGCCATTCATCATCGATCACCGCTATCGCGTCGCCGATCGTCGTCGTCGGGCAAGTTTCCAAGACTTACTTCCATGCTATAATATTTATATTTCGATGTATGATCTGATGGTATTACGTGATTAGTGTTAGACCATATTTAATTTGAATTGAGTTGGAACTAAGTATTAATCGAGTACAACACCTCGTGCTAACATCGTTTAGAAGTTCGTAAATTGTTTTCCTTGTGAATTGAACAAACATAACGGGTATTCCGACAATAAACGACTGCTTAGTTTAGGTGTTCGATATGAATCTAGGGCGAAAATCCTGTCTAGTGTGACGGAATTTATGTCCACTAGATTGTTTTAGTGATAATGGTTGATATGAAAAAAGTTATAATAAAAATACAGACTCTAATGCCATGAAATGTCACAACTAATTAGCTTCACCAAATCTGAAATTTTTCCGTACACCTAACATGTTAAAATCATAGTAATTTGGATACATACTGGAATGGTGTGTTCGAAGGCTCATATCGAAGCTGACTAGACACCCTAGAACCCCTGTAATTTATATTTCATTTTTGTTTTAAAACGATGATGAAAATTGTTCGGGAATGCGGCTCTGGACTACAGTCCAGAGCAGCACTTCTTGTCGACACCTGAATTAAAATGATTTTACAACTCTGTGTGAAAATGGTATTATACGGAACCCTATACCATTGTGAAGATTAATCTGTTATCTAAATATTGGAGGTATTTTCATTCGTTTTTACCGTCGTTTGTTATTTTAAACATATTTTAAATCATCAATACATACTACAGTCCCAATCAGGGACAGAACGTATAAATCTTAAATAATGCATAACTCCCAGCACATATCGGATATTATCGATCCGTCTAGTGCGTTGGAAACCTAACTGATAATTCTAAATATTAACCAACTATAGTGTTGCCTAATTTTGAACTCAACAGGGTGAAAACTGTGTTACGAAACGGACTTTCAGTTCAGGAACTGAATTTCCAGCAGAAAACACTTAAAAAGAAATGACCGTAATTCGCAAACCCGAAACCCGATTGACTTGAAACTAATTTCGTTGAATTTCTGATTAAGTTTAATTTTTACCCTTTTTGTATCATTTTACTTAATTCTGAACGTATGATTTAATGTGATTTTTCTAAGTTGCTAAGACGTGTAATGACTTATATTGCATATGATTTGTTTAGCGGCATAATTCACATATTTACCCAACTGCGACACCTCTAACGATAGTGAACGTTCTTATTAATTCTCAGCGTATAATTCATTATCGAACGTGAATGTTATTGGTTTAGTTGTGTCGAGTTCGCCGGCAAAAAGTGAATGATTCGTAATAGTGAACAACACAGTGAATAGTGAATAAAGCAGTGTTATTGGTGCGTACTTGTACACAACTAGCCCATACTTATAGATAGTGAAACCTGAAGAAAAGGGGGAAATCGAAGTGGAAAGGAACTTGTATTTAGCAAGGTTAGCGATTTAGAGGATGATCATTCGAACAACGACTCTTATATATATTAGGTTTGGACTTAGCGGTCCGGCTGACAGGGTTATGTCCCAGGCAACAGTGGGCCGTAGTCTCGGGTACGTTCAAGACCCTCGTTAAACATGATCATTCCTTTCCACAACTCGATTTCAAAAGTAATTTAGAGACCGATAAGGACACAGGTCATACATCGCATTGTTTATTGACATATCGATTACCTGCATTTATTGTCTCCATCGTTATTACTTTATTTTCTTGCCTCATTGTTATTATCATAATATTGCTATTATGTTGCCCTGACGACCTGAGTATGCATGCTCAGAGCTTGGAGAGGACCCAGTTCAGGAGTCAGACCTACCATTCGAGCTCGCAGAGATCTAAACGGTCGTGCCTTCAGTGCTTTTACAGCTTTCCATAAATCAACCTTGTATTCGCACTTGGTTAGTAGTTTCTTTTTCTTTCGAACTATTGTAAACTGTGAACAATGAAAGTTAGTGTAATAAACTAGTGTTTTGCTTCCTTTACTTCTGTACTGTGTTTACTGATTACCATATAATGCTAGAAGCCGAAGTGTGACTACGGCGGGATCATTCCCTGACCGTAGGAGCATGGCTGGCCTAATCGCTTCTCATATTCCGTAGTTTGGGAAGTGGGGTTTGACATGGTTTTGTTGGTATTAAAGCACCAGTCTTAAGTATTAAGGGATAACATTAACTACACTTTATTATATTATCTTCACTTCACTATCTTTCACTTTCATCCTTATATCTAATCATATATGTTCATCTATTTTCTAGCGACATGACTTCCCCCAAACGACCTCTCCTCAGACTTTAGTTCTCAGGATCATACAGAGAGGATCCTGAATGCACTGGCGACCCTCGCGGAAGCCTAAGAGAGAAAGACAGACCTACTTACCGAGGGACTCAAGGCAATTACCGTATTAGGAGGACCCTCCGCTCTCATTACCTCCCCCGAGGGCACCGCTACACCAGCTACACCTGCCAGGATTGGCACTGTGTCAGATTTCCGGAGGTTATACCCTGCTGTGTTTACGGGACTAGCCGAACCACTCGAGGCCGAACAATAGCCGGTCAATGTGGAGAACTACAAACGGCCGTACGGGTCCCCGATGAAGAGAAAGTGAACGTGATAAAGATCCAGTTGGAGGACGAAGCCCGTACTTGGTGGTCCGTCTAAGAGAGAAGACTTGATGGGCCGATCGAGTGGAGAAAGTTCAAAGAATGCTTCTTGGACCACTATTTTCCTCCCACCGCCAAGGCAGAGATGGAAGAAAGATTTATCTTACTGAAACAAAACGGCCGTCCTGTTGACGTGTATGCGGCAGAATTCAACCGTCTGAGCCGATTCGCTTCATATATTGTCGCTTCAGAGGCCACCAGGGCCAGACGTTTCTTGCAGGGACTTGACTTTGAGCTGCAACAGTTGATTGCGTCATTCGAGTTGCAGACTTTTGCGCAGGTACTCAACGCTGCACGAATTCAGGAGAAGCTAATCAATAAATTCAGGGGCCTTAGCTCGAGTGACAGGAGGCCTTCAGTTGTCCCGACAGGTACACATCGTCCCGAGGGGTCATACCAGTTCCCAGGACAGGGACGGCGCAGATGAAGCGTCCCTTCATACCCCAGCAGCACCCACAGAGGAAAGATTTATTCTGTGGCTATTGTCATCGGGACGGGCACATCTAGAAGGACTGTCGCCGTGCCAAGGGACAGTATTTGATTTGCGGATCCAATCAGCACCGGGTTAGTGGTTTCCCTTAGTGAGTAGAGTTACAGGGAGGGTTTGGACTGCAGCAACAGAGGTCACTAGAACAAAGGCAAACCAACACAGGCCGTGGTCAAGGGCGGTCTTTCATCCTGACTGCCGAGCAGGCAGAGGCCTCAGGTGAAGTTGTTACAGGTATTCTACTCGTTCATTCTATACCAACTAGAGTATCGTTTGATTCTGGAGCATCACATTGTTTCATATCTGCACATTCTGTCGATACACACTCCATACCACATGAACCATTGACCAAGGAATGGGAAATACATACGGGTAATGGTATTATAGTATCTAGTCGAGAATGTAGATCTTGTCTAGTTGTAGTGTGTGGTAGGGAATTCTATGTGAATTTTCTTTTAATCAGAACATGCAGCTATAACGCAATTCTTGGGATGGATTGTGTCACGCCCCGCTTCCCGGTGTATGGGAAGAGGACGCGGCGAGGTCTCCTACGTATTTACTCCGAAGTTAATACGCTAAGCGTATCTAAGCAATATAAAGTAAATATATACACAAGAGACATGAATAATGAACATCAAATTTATTTATTAAACATTCTTTTTCAGGTACAACTGGAAATGTAAATACAAGAATAGAAAGAAATGCCTAAACAATGGCAAAACTGAAATGAAAATATGTACAAGTAAAGTCTAATGCTCAAGGTCTTCTGTGTACTTCTCTAAGTGCTCCTGGCTGGTCTCGATCTCTAATGAGTCGGAATCACCTGACAACATTCCAAAGAAAGAAGAAAAGGAAAGTCGTCAGTGAACAATCGCTCGGTAAGTCCCAAAGAAGGAGAGAAGTAGAATAGACAGAAAAGGGAGTATTTCTAGTATAATATTTGATTGTTATGTTAACGCAGTGTTTGTAGCTTGGTACAGAATATGCCAGTGTATACGAGAGGAGTCCAACTTACACTGTGGACTTTAGTAATCTGTAGTACAAGGCTCCGTCAAAAATACCACGGAACAATGGTATGGATGTAATAACGTCTTTTAGTGACCACCTCGTGCCACTTTTAATATGTTCTGTACCTGTCTACCCCTTTATAAACCCCATAATGTTTATTGTATTGATTGCACTGTTTTTATTGTGTTGTCTTGTAATAAATGGAAGACTTGCCGAAACCATGATATCAGGTAAACAGAATGGATATAAATGGATCGTCATGTAAACAGAGTATATCCATGGTTCGGTTATATCAAAATAGATTGATATAGATTGAATTCTGGTATTCATAGATTCATGTTGTATTGTAGTTTATACTTGAATCATATTCAAGTCAGATTGATTAGATTGATACTCCGTCTGAGTCAGACACTTTAAAAGAAATTGAAGTCCTGAATTTGTTCTGATGTTATCGATAACTGCTGCACATGGACGGCGGGATTTGTGTTTTTTTCTAAGACAATTGTTGTGTTGATAACACCATTGTTAGATTGTATACCTTAGATAGGCAAGCGCTCATATTCTCCGGCTCTCTTAGGCTCAAGAGAATTGGTCCCGCTTAAACCTATATTTACTAGGGTCCTTATTGTAATTTAATATAACTTAAGGGGGTTTTATGTAAAATTAGTTTTGATATAATTTCAAAATACAACTCAAGTATTTAATTATCAACTTTAGGGTTTTCATAGACTACCATGAGCTGAACATGATATTTACCAGTTTTGTTGGTGAAGAAAAAGGATGGATCGCTACGGATGTGCATAGACTACCATGAGCTGAACAGGGTAACGATAAAGAACAAATACCACATTCCGCGCATCGACGACTTATCTGATCAATTAGTTGGTGCCAAGGTATTCTCAAAGCTGGATCTTCGTTCAGGTTATCACCAGATCAGAGTAACAGCTGAAGATATACGCAAGACGGCTTTCAGGACCCGATACGGGCATTATGAGTTTCTTGTGATGTCGTTCGACATTACCAATGCTCCAGCTATATTTATGGATCTGATGAATAGAGTATTTGCAAAATACTTGGACACGTTTATCATTGTATTCATCGACGGCATACTAGTCTACTTTAAGACTCGAGAGGAGCACGCCGAACACTTGCGAACTGTACTACAAATTCTTCGGGAAGAAAAGCTATACGCAAAATTGAGCAAGTGTGAGTTCTGGCTCAAAAAATTGTAGTTCTTAGGACATATTGTTTCGGGCGAAGGCATCTCAGTGGACCCGGCGAAGATAGAATCTGTTAGGGATTGGCCGACACCGAAGTCAGTGGCGGAGATCAGAAGCTTCCTGGGATTGGCAGGATATTATCGGTGTTTCGTTCAAGACTTTGCGCGAGTCGCTGAACCTTTGACAAAACTGACATGGAAGGAAGTGCCTTACGTATGGACAGAGGAATATACTCAGGCTTTTGAGATACTGAGACAAAAGTTGACCACGGCCTTATTCTTACAGTGCCGGATAATTCAGGTGGTTTGGTGATATGAGCGATGCTTCATGGAAAGGATTAGGCTGCGTTCTGTTGCAGCACGGTCGGGTAGTTGCTTATGCCTCACCGCGGCTAAAGATTAACGAGAGGAACTACCCAACACACGACTTGGAGTTAGCTGCAGTGGTTTTCATATTGAAGATCTAGAGACATTACTTTTTAGACGAAAAGGTAGAAGTGTACACGGATCACAAGAGTCTGAAATACATGTTCACTTAGAAAGAATTGAATATGAGACAACGCCGGTAGCTAGAACTAATGGCAGACTACGACTTGGACTTATAGTACCATCCGGGGAAAGTAAATGTCGTACCCGACGCTTTCAGTCGCAGGCCATCGGTCATGATGTTGACCAGTCAAAAGAACATCATTGAGGACTTTCAGAAGCTCGAACTAGAGGTTGTTACACCGAATGCAACCGGGCAGTTTTGGCAGTTACAGGTGCAGTCTTCACTTGTAGATTGCATTAAGGCTGCACAGGCTGATGATCCTCGAATGAAGAAGTTCAGAGAGCAGGTGGAAGCCGGACTAAGAACAAACTTGCTCATACATCGAGATGGTTCTTTGAGATTCGGTAGCAGACTCTGCATTCTCAAGGAGGGATGTTCAAGAAGAAGTACTAGCTGAGGCTCATAGTTCAGCTTATTCAGTGCATCGGGGAGGCACGAACATGTATCGAGATCTGAGGCAACACTATTGGTGGAACGGGATGAAGCGAGAGATTGCACGATTTGTATCCAAGTGCTTAGTATGCCAGCAAGTAAAGGCAGAACACCAGAGGATAGCGGGTTTGTTACAACCGCTTCCGATACCCAAATGGAAATGGGAGCACGTCACTATGGATTTCGTGACTGTCTTACCACGGAGCCCAAGAGGCAACAATGCCGTCTGGGTTATCGTTGACCGTCTTACGAAAGTAGCACACTTTATACCCTTCCGAGTGGGACAGTCGACAGAGTCGGTTGCGGAGAAATACATGCAAGAAGTAGTACGACTTCACGGAGTTCCATTCAGCATGGTATCAGATCTAGACACCAGATTCGTTTCGCACTTTTGGAAAATCTTACAGGAGAGTTTAGGTACACGTCTCAAGTTCAGCACGGCTTACCATCTATAGACGGACGGACAGTCCGAGCGTACTATTCAGACGCTCGAGAACATGTTAAGGGCGTGCATGCTAGACTTTCAGGGTTCTTGGGAGGATCACCTCCGTCTAATAGAGTTTTCTTATAACAACAGTTTCCAAGCTAGCATTCACCTCCATCTAATGGGTTCTTGGGATGGCTCCATTCGAAGCAGTTTACGGACGAAAATGTCGATCCCCTATTTGTTGGGATGACGTTGGTGAGCGAAGATTACTGGGCCTCAAACTTATAGTTCAAACGGTAGACAAGGTCCAGATGATCAGACAACGCATTAAGACGGCTCAGAACCGACAGAAGAGTTGGGAAGAAGCCAACAGGAGATCGTTAGAATTCGAAGTCGGTGATCATGTAATCCTGAAGATTTCGCCCACCCGCGGTGTTATCAGGTTTGGGAGTTGCGGGAAACTCAGTCCCCGATTCATTGGACCATTCGAGGTATTGGAGCGAGTAGGGGAAGTGGCTTACCGGCTTGCCTTACCCCCATCGTTAGCTGGCGTACATAACACATTTCATGTGTCACGGTTGCGGCGTTACATTCGAGACAACAGTCACGTTCTCGATCATTCAGAATTGACTTTGGGTACCGATTTATCTTATGTGGAGCAACCTACTACTATACTCAACCGTAGAGAGAAGGTGCTGAAGAATAAAGTCATTCCTTTAGTCCGAGTGTCTTGGAGCGGTCGTTCATCTGGGGAATCTACCGGGGAACGAGAGGAGTATATCCGTTCGCGATTCCTACATCTTTTCATATAATTGCCTGTATTTCTGCTTGTTTTCATTTCTTAATTTCGAGGACGAAATTTTTGTAAGTGTGGTATGATGTAATACCCAGTCCCCTTTTATACGCTAATACCAGTATTTAAAATAAAATGTTATTCTAAATAGTTTACCTATTTTTTTATTATTCTATTTACTCTATTTATATTTTATTTTTCCTATACCTACATATTCTATTTATTTTTCCCAACACCCTAACCTATATTCTACCCAAATGGTTTCACTTTCCTAACCCAAGCCCAAACACTTTTCCACTTTTCTTTTTCCTATCTCTTTTCCCAAGGCCTAAACCCAATAACCTAAACTCTCTTCTTTCTCTTCACCTTCAAATTCATAAAAAAGGTTATTTTCTTTTAATTCCTCATAAATCCCCATTAACACCCAAATCAATCCCATATTAATCACCATAATTCATAAATATTTCTTTTAAATTACCTTTAATTCTCCCCCCTCCTCTCTTTCTTTAAACTCTCTTTCTCTCTCTCTCTCTTCCCCACAATCTCTCCGCTCTCTCTAGCTGACCTTCTCTAAAACCCGTCTCCACCACCGAGCTCATATCACCGGGCCATCGTTCAACTCTACCTTGTTACCAACCGAGCCTCCCTACCACCGACGATCCCAGCGCACCTCCAGCTCCCGCCGTGAGGCCTTGACCTTGCCGCAGTCGACTCCAGCCCAAGCTTGCTGCCATAGCCGAGCCCAGATTTGTGGTCACCGTGCGTGTGTCGTGCCGTTCATCATCGATCACCGCTATCGCGTCGCCGATCTTCGTCGTCAGGCAAGTTTCCAAGACTTGCTTCCATGCTATAATATTTATATTTCGATGTATGATCCGATGACATTATGTGATTAGTGTTAGACCATATTTAATTTGAATTGAGTTGGAACTGAGTATTAATCGAGTCCAACACCTCGTGTTTACATCGTTTAGAAGTTCGTAAATTATTTTCCTTGTGAATTGAACAAACATAACGGGTATTCCGACAATAAACGATTGCTTAGTTTAGGTGTTCGATACAAATCTAGGGCAAAAATCCTGTCTAGTGTGATGGAATTAATGGCCACTAGATTGTTTTAGTGATAATGGTTGATATGTAAAAAGTTAGAATGAAAATACGGACTTTAATGCCATGAAATGTCACAACTAATTAGCTTCACCAAATCTGAAATTTTTCCGTACACCTAACTTGTTAAAATCATAGTAATTTGGATACATACTGGAACAGTGTGTTCGAAAGCTCGTATCGAAGAAGATTTGACACCCTATAACCCCCTATAATTTATATTTCTTTTCTGTTTTAAAACGATGATGAAAACTATTCGGGAATGTGGCTCTGGACTGCAATCCAGAGCAGCACTGCTTGTCGACACCCGAATTAAAATGCTTTTACACTGTGTGAAAATGGTATTATGCGGAACCCTATACCGTTGTGAAGATTAATCTGTTAGCTAAATATTGGAGGTAGTTTCATTCATTTTTACTGTTGTTTGTTATTTTAATTATATTTTAAATTATCAATACATACTGCAGTCCCAAGCAGGGATAGAACGTATACCCCGATCTTAAATAAGGCATACCTCGCAGCACATAGCGGATATTATCAATCCGTATGGTACTTTGGAAACTTAACTGACAATCCTAAATATTATCCAACTATAGTATTGCCTAATTATGATCTCAACTGGGTGAAAACTGTGTTACGAAACGGACTTTCAGTTCAGGAACTGAATTTTCAGCAGAGAACACTTAAAAAGAAATGACCGTAATTCGCAAACCCAAAATCCGATTGACTTGAAACCAATTTCTTTGAATTTCTGATTAAGTTTAATTTTTACCTCTTTTGTATCATTTTACTGAATTCTGAATGTACGATTTAATGTGATTTTTCTAAGTTGCTAAGACGCGTAATGACTTGTATTACATATGATTTGTTTAGCGACATAATTCGCATATTTACCCAACTGCGACACCTCTAGCGATAGTGAACGTTCTTATTAATTCTCAGTGTATAATGTATTGTCGAACGTGAATGGTATCGGTTTAGTTGTGTCGAGTACGCCGGTAAAAAGTGAATGATTCGTCATAGTGAACAACACAGTGAATAGTGAATAAAGCAGTGTTATTTTTGCGTACTTGTACACAACTAGCCCATACTTATAGATAGTGAAACATGGGGAAAAATGGGAAATCGAAGTGGAAAGAAACTTGTATTTAGCGAGATTAGCGATTTAGAGGATGATCATTCGAACAGCGACTCTTATATATATTAGGTTTGGACTTAGCGGTCCGTCTGACAGAGTTATGTCCCAGGAAACAGTAGGTCGTAGTCTCGAGTACGTACGAGGCCCTCGTTAAAAATGATCATTTCTTTCCGCAACTAGATTTCAAAAATGACTTAGAGACCGATAGGGACACAGATCATACATTGTATTGTTTATTGACATATCGATTACCTGCATTTATTGTCTCCACCATTATTTATTTTCTTGCCTCATTGTTATTATCATAATATTGCTATTGCGTCGCCCTGACGACCTGAGTATGCATTCTCAGAGATGGACCCAGTTCAGGAATCAGACCTACCATTCGAGCTCGCAGAAATCTAAACGGTCGTGCTTTCAGTGCTTTCAGCGCTTTCCATAAATCAACCTTGTATTCGCACTTGGTTAGTGGTTTCTTTTTCTTTCGAACTATTATAAACTGTGAACAATGAAGTTGGTGTAATAAACTAGTGATGTGTTTCCTTTACTTCTGTGATGTGTTTACTGATTACCATGTAATGTTAGAAGCCAAAGTGTCACTATGGCGGGATTATTCCCTGACCGTAGAAGCATGGCTAGCCTAGTCGACTTTCGTATTCCGTATTTTGGGAAGCGGGGCGTGACACAAGTCCTCCCTGGGCAAATGATGAGTTGCTTATGGCATTATTCCAGTGCAGCAATGCTGATGCCAAATAAAATCCAAATTCCAAGTTCCTCTCAAATTCAAAATTCCCGCCAAACAAGACAGAAATCAAACAGATCAAATTAATATCCCACCCGGTAGCACTTCCAAGCTCAAAAGTCCTGCTGGACGGGTAGCGAACTCCCAAAGTAAATCAAATCAAACAAATCAACCCTGGCACCGCAGAAACCGGAGCAAGTCAACTTCAACCCCGATACCGCAAAAATCGGAGCAAGTCACCGACCGTCCAAGTCGCAAAAACTGCAGCATCGACCGTCTAAGTCACAAAAAGGGCAGCACCGACCGTCCAAGTCGCTAAAATGGAGCACTGACCATCCACGTCGCTAAAATGGCAGCACCAACAGTCCAAGTCGCAAAAAGGGCAGCACCGACCGTTCACATCGCAAAAAGGCCAGCACCGACCGTCCGCGTCGCTAAAAGGGAAACACCGTAGAACCGACCGTCCACGTCGCAAAAAGGGCAGTATCGACCATTCACGTCGCAAAAAGGGCAGTATTGACCTCCACATCGTCAAAACGGGAACCAAATCAAGTCAAGCTCCACACGAAAGAAGATCCATCAATTTTATGCACATACCCCATATATGCGGTGTGCATTTATTGATGGGGGGTATTTTGTTGAGATCAAAAATTACACCCCGATTGACCAAGTCAAAATCAAAGTCAACCTCAAACCAAGTGGGCCTGAGCCCAGGTCAAGACCGTGCATGGAAGGGACCGGCCTCATGACAAAAAGAATGAAGCCATAAATTGATTTAATGTAATTCTTTTTTTAGAAATAAATGTATGTAAAATGGGCAAAGAAAAGCCAAAATTTTTTAAACCCCATAGCTTATGTGCAAAAAGAGATAAGCACATAAGGCATGGGGTGACACAAGTTCCATTTGGTAAAACTCAAAGGGCTATATGTAAAGTGTGTAGCCTATAAAGGCAAACATGATGAAAAACCAAGAGGAACTTTTTCATTCTCTCAAAAAAGTCTAGGGCTATGTGCCTGCTTCTCCTCTCTCAAGGTTTTAAATTTTCTTCCTTTTTCATGAATTAAATCAAGAGTTTCGCTATTCTTTTCGCAAAAAGGAATAGTTTTTCACCATAAAACCCACAAAGGGGAGCTCAAATCTCCTATCAGATCTTTAAAAGGGAGATTTTTAAATCTCGTCCCTCCTTTTTTCTCCAAGATCTAGCCAACAAAGAGGAGGAAGAATGAGACACATCTCCAAAAATCCCAATTTGGGAAGATCCAAGACTCAAGAAAAAACCTAGGGTTCAAGAGAGAAGAAAGGGACCCCCTTTCATCATCTCCGAAAATCTCTTGGGAGTTTAACTCCACAAATATATATATATATATATATATATATATATATATATATATATATATACTAATAATAATAATAATAATAATAATAAATCTTTTCTTTCAACATTAATAATAATAATAATAATAATAAATCTTTTCTTTCAACATCCTGTGCAGAGGCTAAGTCCTTCTTCCTTTTATTAGGAGTATAACTCCAAAAGTCAATCGGTAGTACAACTTCCAGTACATGGGCTAAACCCCTTTTTCTGCAGGCGTCCAGCGCTCACGTGTTGGACGCGTAAGGCGCTGGCTCCCAACGTCCACGCGCCCGACACGTGAGGCGCCGGCGCCCAGAACTCGTATGCCAACCACGTGAGGCGCTGGCGCCCAGCGTCCACACATCCTTAGGACGCCACTCACCCATTTTTTATTCTTATTCTTATTTTTATGTTGGGTTTTTTTTCTGTTAGCTCCCCTCTTGCTTCAATATTTTTCTCTGTCCCCCGTATAATTAGTATTTACCTGTAGCCTCATATATTTATAAGTTAATTCTGCAGCCCCCCTTCACTTTTGAAAATTATTCCTCCACCACCGCCATCATCGTCGTCTCCACCACCGCCACCTTCTTTCTCCTCCTCTTCAACACCGTCACCATCAACACCACCACCATCACCATCTTCTTGCTCCCTCTCTTCCTCTTTTTCTTCAACCCATCAACAACAACTTTTTCCTTTTTCTCTTCAATGCCACCGCCACCATCATCAACACAATCACCACCACCTTTTTCTTTCTCTTCTTTTTCAACACACAACCGCCGCCGCCGTCTTCCTTGGAGGAAGAAGGATGCCGTCGGCGACGGTTGTGGGTTGAAAAAGAAGAGGAAGAAGAATGTGGTGGTGATGCAGGCGGTGGTGTTGAGAAGGAAGAGGAAGAAGGGGGAGGCGATAAGTAGAGAAGGAGGAGGAAGATGAAGGTGGTGATGATGGCGGTGGCGTTGAGAAGGAGGAGGAACAAGGAGGCGACGGGTTTAAGAAGAGGAGGAAGAAGGCGGCGGGGACAGCGGCTGCCGAGAAGGAGGAGGAATAAATTTCAAAAGGGAAGTAAGGGGGTTGCAGGGGTAAGTTATAAGTAAAGGAGGGCTACAGGTAAATACTAAATATGGAGGGGGACTGAGAAAAATATTGAAATATTAGGGGGGCTAACGGAAAAAAACTCTTTTTTTTGTATACACACTCCACACTCAAAACATGTCCCCCGTTAGTGGGACCCCCGTAAACTCTGCGAAGTCTTCGATATACCTAAGACCTCTCAAAACACAACACACGCACATTGCATATTGAGTTCACATGACAAGTTGACCCGCCATCGGAAGTTCTCTCGCTTCAAAAGCGAAGGGTAATTAATGGCAGCTTAGTCCGCGGCTGCCGGAGATTCGGATCTCTACTATCAATAAACCCCAGCCTACTCTAAAAAAGGGAAATCTGTAATGCGCCTGACAAGCGACACGTATTCCCATCTCAATGAGGTGACGAAAAACACCCTACACAGAACAGATGAAAATCGTGAAATTTTCAAAACTCTTTATATTTTCTGTTTTATGCAGTTTTTCAATATATTACTTACACAAAAACTACGAAAACTTCGAAAAATATTAAAATTTTCGATTTTTTACATTTTTAATATTTCGCTAGGCACATAAAAGTTGCTAATTTGTAAAATAGATTTCTTCGGTTTTGCAATTTTTATATGCTATATAATACATGAAAATCATGAAATTTACCAGACACGAGATAGATCTTCCAAAGAACAAGGCTTTTTTTTCGAATAAGCCAATTCATTTGGGACCCTGCGGATCCATTCTTTTTCCAAAATTTTATGTTTTTTTCGGTTTTTTAATATTTTTCTTGTTATACAGAACATGAAAATTACAATATTTTCAAAAATCCCATAATTTTTTTTTATCTTTTCAACATTTTACTTATAGCAAACGAAATCGAAAATTTCATGTTCTCTTCTGTTTTACAACATTTTAATTACTATACCAAACAAAAATTGCAGAATTTTAAGAAATCTAAAAAAACACTTTTTCAATATTTTGTATTTTATATAGCATATAAAAAATAGTAAAAATTTTAAAAATCTCAAAAAATATATATTTTGTTATTTTCAATTTTTTTGCATGCTATATAAGTATAACACGAAAATCATGAAATTTCAAAAATCTTAAAATTTTCTTTTTTTTCGATTTTCGAAAATTTTACATAGCTCATACTTTTAGAGAAATTCCTGGAATCAAGAAGACACAAAGCTATGTCAAGTAAAAGAAGAAAAAAGCCACCGATTACTATTAAAAACCTAATAGAATGAAAAAATCCAGTCCAATTGATCGAAACTCCGGATGACTGGAAACCTCGGCAATACAAGAAAATCACAAAAATTATAAAGTGCTAATTGTTTTTGTTTTCTTTAAATTTCTAATATTTTGCAAGCTGTACACGTAATCGTGAAATTTTCAAAAATCTCAAAATTTTCTGTTTTGTTTAGTTTATCAATATTTTTGCTTGTTAGCATAAGAAAATCACAAAATCTTCAAAAATCTCGAGATTTTTTTGTTTTCTTTAATTTTTTCAATAATTTTTGTTTGCTGAAAATCGCAAATTTTCAGAAGTCTCAAATATCTTTTGTTTTCTTTCTCCTTTTCTTATATTTTACAAGGTACAACACAAAAAAGTATAATTTTTTTTCCAAAAACTTCAAAAACAAAATTCCCGTTTCTACAATATTATGCATGCTATATATAGCATGCATAAATAGCGAAATTTTCAAAAATCTCAAATTTTATGTTTCTTTCAAAATTTTAACATTTTACATGCTAAAATTTGCAAGCATACAATCAATACAGAAAATTTTAACATTTTACATGCTAAAATTAATTTGTAAGCACACAATCAATACAGACCAATTCAGGACATCGCACCGTATATATAAGTCAATATCGATGATTTATATATTTGATTAGTTATTTGATTAGTTATTTCATATGATAGAAATACTATTCTTAAATTAATTGTTTCCTCCTTGTGTACCAGCTGCTTTACTAGATGAAATTTGAATTATAATAAATACGTTGTATTGACAGTCCTTGGCCTATAGGGATTTCTTTCATACAATTAATTGAGCTACCTTTTGGTCCTAAGCAATAAAAGTTATTTTAGCAATTTGAAGAAATTATATGTACTTTTTTTATTATCAAAATGCCGCTTCTCATTTCTTATTGATCAAAGTCTAAATCTGCAAGTTCAACTGGAATGATACAGATAGAAAAGACGGAATATGACCAACATTCAACCGGTCCAACATTAATCTTTGATTCAAACATAAAATAGACTTGACTTAATAAACTAAAAATGTGAAGCATATATTAATGCCGTGCTCTCCTCGTAGGTGGCTCCAAATGTCCTGTACCTTGACAGCTGACCCTAATTAAGCCTATTGAGCATGCATGTCGACAAAATTACAGCTCTCTCACATTAATCAATTTGATATAAATAAATTAATTATTATGCATGCATGCATGACTTCAATGTTATCGAGAAGCTAATAAGCTTTAATACTCTAAGATCATTTCCATGATAGAGATGGATGTTTTCCAACATGATGACAAAATTTATTTATCATTTACTTAGACTTAATATATATGAGATTTTGTGTGAGTGTGAAGGATATATATATCAATTTATTGGAAATTGAAGCACTCGAGTCTAAATTAAGAGAGGAGACCAAGTACAATGACCGCAACTTAAGTCGTTTGAGCAATTAATTGAGAGAGCCTAGCATGCAATATATTATCCACATATTAAAGCGGAAGATATTTTTAACTGAAACTTTGAGAAGATTTGAAAAGTTTGTTATCGTTGTTTTCTTCTCTGTTTTCTTACACCGAATTAGATGGTTGAATGTTATCAACGAACTCTCAATCTTGATCAACAAGATACACCGTACATTCATTATTCATTGACCGTCGAACGGGTTATCTATAGATAACGATCGATATAGTAAATTACGGCCAAAATACATATTCATTCACTACTACAATGATGGTGTACATCGAGGTAAGTCTGTTTGCCCTCAAGTTTTGAGGAATTTATTGAGAATATAGTATCCAATATATTGTCCACAAAGTGGAGGATACTTTTTACAAGATTTGAGAAGATTTGAAAAGTTTATTGTTGTTGTTTTCTTCTTCATTTTCTAACACCAAATTAGACGGTTGAATGTTATCAACCATCTTTTGGTCTTATTGAGCGATAAAGACTTTACATTCGTTGATCATTGAACAGATCTACAGATAATGATCCTATAGTAAATTACGGCCAAAATACATCTTCATTCACTACTACAATAATGATGGGCGTTGTTTGCCCTCAGGTTTAGAGAAATTAATTGAGAGCATAGTATGCAGTATATTGTCCACAAAGTGGAAGATATTTTTTTTCGGAAGATTTGAGAAGATTAGGAAAGTTAGTTATCACTGTTGTATTTTGTCCTTTTTCTAACACTAAATTAGACGGTTGAACGTTTCACTCCATGTTTCAGTCTTATTTATTGCCGTCATTAATTGTTGAATCGGTCTATGGATTACGATATATTGAATGATGGCACGAAGTACGAATTCATTCAATTCTACATTAGTGGTGCGCGTGTACTGCGCTGAAAGGTCAAGCTGTCTATGCAACTCTCAACTACATATGACGAACGACGGCCTTGGCTGCCGGTGTGTAGCTATAACGATGGAAAATCAATACGCTAGCAGTACCGTCGGGAAAGGCACCAACAAGACAATAAATTTTTTGAGCATCGATGGTCACGATCGTTGCCAATGCCGATGGTCTAGATACATTGTTCGTGTCGTAGTATTAAGTATAAGTGTTTGCATAGATAATCAAATCTTCTGAGCCGAAGGCCCATAAAGAAATAATTCGGTCCTACAAAGCATTAACTATACAAAGGCCTCAGTAAAGCAGGTCAGATAGAAAGCTTGGAATCGGCCCGCTAGGTCAAGACTTGATTCCTAAGCAAGCGCTATAAAAGACCACTCAAAGGCAGTGAAAAGGGGATCCGAATAAAATCAATCTAAAATCCTAATATAGAAATTTGCTCTAACCTAGCTCTAGTTCTTCTCTGGCTACTATGGCCGTAGATTTGGTAGATAACTTATCTTCGATCGCTGTCATCATCGAGGCATTGCTCGTGATCGTGATGTACAGACCTCTTCAACAAGTAATGCCTCTTTCGTCCCCGATCTACCGTCTGTAACACTAGATGGGACGACCTTCGGCCCCAGCGCCGGTGTACAGTCAATCCATGGCTGATTGAGCCGGTATGGACATAGCCGAGAAGCCCAACGAGCAGGTTCGGATCAGATCCATCATCAAGGGTCACCCAGATGTCCAGCTCTGCACTCTGGGTCTAATGGAGATGACCTGGATCTCATCATGGGTGAGGTAAGAGACACGTGCTTGACCTCTCAAAGCATGAACAACCGGCCATGATCTTAGTTCCTGAGGTGAGGCGAGTGATCAGAAGTCCAGTCCTGCACTCAGACTATTCGGGTTCAAAACGAGCACGGCACCGCACACCGAGTTATCAGTTGCGGCTCGCTTTTGCCCGTAAGTCAGATGTCCAGTTCTGAATGGGCGTGCGGCCTGCAGATGATACCTCGGTCGGCTACTAAATGGTCCATGAGCAGAAAGAAGAACATGTGGCATAACAGCTATAAAGCCTTTATATGGAAGCCGAACGCCCCCAGAATAATGGGGTAGAAGCATGTTCGGCCAATGTTTTCTATTATTATTTTGTCCTTTCCAAAGAGTGTATGATTGTTTGTAATATTGGGCTCTTACCGGGCCGATGAATGTGACGACTACTTTTAATAGGAGGGTTATTTGTTAGGTCATAAGACAGTTGTAATATTTAATGGATCATGCTTTCTGGCCGATCCACAGAATCTGATGCATGCGTTTGATGTTATTGATAAATCTAAAGAGGCCGACCAGTTGGATCGAAGCCGTATTCTTCTAACTCATATGAGTACTTGCCAAGTTTGCATATTACCGGGTCAAATTCTTTTTAGGAAGATTGATCTTTTCTTACTCTAAAAATGAGATGAATCATTTAGTAAGACGTGGTTGCTGAATCGGTCTTTTTGATTTAATACGGGGCCGATAATAGGAGACCGATTAAAACCAGGCAACAAAAAGTAAACGCGATTATTAATAGATCAATTAAATATTATTATTTGGACGAAAGCTCTAATCATGTAGTTAGTCAAGTGAAGAAATGGTTCCCTTTCACTTAATATTAATTATTCACATTTTACTTCCGTGTTTGTCAAACTTTAGATTAGGTTTTCTCAGGGGCAAAAAAAGACCTTTTGAACATTTTAAATATCAGTTAAAGGAAGATCAAACCATGGCTAGCTCTCAATTTAATTATGACTTTATTTGAAAAATAATGTGTATTATTTCTATAATTTTTAAATAATCTTCAAAATCAGCAGAATGTTAATTATTGAAAAGAAGAGACACAAAACTTGAATATATAGTCACTTGGAGCCCAAACTCGAGAACAAGCGACACAAATTTGGAGAAGGGATTATATTAATATAATGTGCAAAGCTTGGCCATAATTAACTCCAACAAATCTCCTATGCTAAATTTCCTCTATATATATAGCAATTGATAGAACCTATAAATAAAACCAATGCGCTCATGGCATTATGAACCTACAAATTCTCCTTCCATTTCACAATGCTAGATTTTTTTGCCGTTCCTTTTTTGGTCAAAACATTGGTCCCTTTATACTATCAACAATCATGTAGCATACTTCAATTACTAATACACATAAAATATAAAGTTTCTAATCTGATCCTAAATAAAACGATAAGATGAGAAAATTGCCATTCAATGCAAGTACATAAATTTTCATCATGCTTGTTCGAGTACGGTAAAGAAATGTATATAAAAAACAGATATTCACTAAAAGGCCTCCTAATTCTTCACTGATTATTAAAAAGTCATCACATACTGCATATTTACATAAAAGATCACTCACACATTTAAATTGCACTTAAAATCCTCCCTCACTAGTTTTCCATCAAAAATTAACGTCCCGTTAGGAAGATGGAACTGGAGATTGTATGTAGAGTTGTTCTTTTACATTCTAGATATTTAGATAGGCGTCTCTTATAAAAAAAACTCACATTTTCACTCAGTTGAAGATTGAGATTCAGCACAACCAAAGAATCACTCTCCTTTTAAATGATATTGCGCACAAACTCAAAACTTGCATTTAAAGGGACGACGACACTCAACAAGCTCGTCGTTGGTGGAGAAGGTCGTGAATAATGAACTGGTTTTCATGATCAATTTGGGAGATCATTGATCGAAACCCGAATATTAAAGCCAATTTTGGGGGAAATTTAGGAATTTTGGGGAAAATTAAGAATTTTGGGAAAAGAAGAGAGGTTGGGAAAATTTTAAAACCCTAACCGATACTCATCGTTAGCTTCCTAATAGCGTGATGGAAAATATCAAAAATTCTCTTTTTCACATGTTGAGGACTTTTTAGTGCAATTTAAATGTATGTGGGGTCTTTTAAATAACTGTGAATTATAGAGGGGCTTCTTAGCACTTAGCAAAGTACCAGTGGGTTTTTAAAAGCGCTAAAAAATAATATAAGGTTAATTAGAAACTCAACATCTTTAGAATTTAATACGTTAGAAAAATCATTCTATTTTTATTGGATATGTAAAAGCAGAAAAGTGTCGCGATCCGAAAATGGCACGTGACCGGCACTTAGATCACGTGAGTCTATAAGACCTCACCGTAATCCAAGTAAGCCGAAAACCTAGAAATCTAAATCATTTTAGAAAAATAATGGAAGTGAAGTTTTAAAAGAAAGGAATAAATGAAATCAAGTGCTTTTTTTAAAGTATAAGTAAATTTTTATAGAATGCAAGTGGATGTATACTAAATTTTGAAAACGTTTCCGTCATTTAAAACTTGGGCAGCACCTTCTTTGTAATTTTTTATCTAAAACCAGTACATAACAAGAATAATATCGGCATCCCCAAACGGAAGCTAGCTCTTCGCCAATTGACGGAAACATAACCACGCAAGTAAAATATACGACGTCCAAGACGAAAATTAATCACAAAAAGAAAGTAAAGAAAAAAAAAACATTATCAAATCCAATTTAAGAATAATATACACATCTCGCTCTGAGTCTGAAAGAATATACAAGTCTCTAGTTTCTAAGCCTACCAAATATATATAGTCTGCTTGATAGAGCTTTTAACTAGATACAATGAATATAAAAGTAAACAATGGTGATTACGCTCTGAACTGTAACCCATCTATCAATGCAAATCACCCAGAAAGGAGTAATGTGTCAGCAAACCGCTGCTAAATCCGAGCGGTCGATCTTGCTAGAAAAAATTAGCACAACGGGTGTGAATTACCAACTCATGAGTAGAAAATATTATCAGGTAGAAATCGAATGTATAACGATCCCTGGGCCATACTGTAATAGAATATTATAATATCGTATGGTAATGAAGGTGTTCGTGTATACATAAGTATAATAATATAATAACATCGTGCCTATGTCAATATATGGTACCATGTCATCTGTGTCATATGTGTGTGTGTATGTATGTGTGTGTGTGTCATCCAACATGTGTCTATCGATGACACTATTCCCCTCCGAAAGACGGCGCACATGACTGCGGTGTCCTGACACTGAGATTCGGGGCAGATGCTATTTGGTTTTATCCGTCCACCTCTCCGAAGATGCCAAGTTGATTTATGGCACCGTGTATCGGAGGTTTAGACGGATGCGGCCGATGTAGCAGAGTTCGTCAGATTCCCCCTCGCTTGAGAGGTTTTTGATTGTGGGGACGCTCTTCCCTGCAGGCGCAAGCCCCTGCAGTTAATTACGCTACCGCATCGCGGTAGCCACTTTCCCCTTCTCCAGAATTTCACTTCGTGTCGTGTGTGTTTGTTTTGTTTATGGTTGCCCGTGGATTGTATACGGAGACTAAGTAATGCCGTCGCCCGTAGGACGTGGATTAGTCCAAATCCGTATTTACTTAGATTTGGGTTTGGTGTTTTTAGTTTAAGGATACGTTAGCCGTATTGCGGCTAAGATCAATTTAAACGTTCGTTAAGGATGCGTTAGTCTGATTTGAGACTAAGATCAACTTAACGGGATCGTCTAGATCCATCTCCAGTTTAAGGACGTAGTGGTCCATTTAATATATGGCCATCGGGACCCGTCACCTCTCTGACGACGTTGAAGGATTACAACGACATGTGTCAGAGGAGTTTGGAGATGTACCCTCGAACCAGATGTAGATTGATTTAAGAGAGCAATCTTGCTTAGTCAATTTAATTTAAGGACTTACGGCCAGAATTGGGCTAAGTCCAGTTGAAAATGTTCAACATTTTATTTATTTTCGGCCTGTTAGGCCTTTACTGGGGCTCTGCTCCTGTTTAATAATGCATAACATTATTTATTTTGTCAGGGCTGTGCCCATTTATATATGATGCAGAGCATCAGTCTTGCTTGGGCTCTGCCCTGTTTATTGCATTTTCAACTTTTGTTTGGGCTCTGCCCCTTTTCATTGTATTGCAATTTAATTCGGCCTACTAGGCCCCTCTAATTTGGGCCTGGCCCTTCAGTAAAATAAATGCATTGCATTATTCAGGCGCTTTGCGCCAGTTAAAGAGCGCAAGCGCTTATGGTGAGGACACGTGTCATGCTCTGGTGAGCGCAAGCGCAACAGCGCAGTGCGCTGCGCTAGTGCGCTGCGCTGTTGCGCTGTTGACACGTGGCGCGCTCTGGTGAGTTGCGCCAATTCCAGAGAGCGAAGCTCTATTTTAAGAGCGCATAGCGCAAATTATTCTGTAGCTGACACGTGGCGCTCTCTCAAGAGCGCAACAGCGCAGTTTGGAAGTGTAAAGCACTAAGAATCTTTTAGATTCAAGAACAGAAGTGCAAAGCACTATTTTTATTTTTGTTGTTTCCTTATTTTTGAAGAACCAGTGGTTCATAAGAAGTGCAAAGCACTGTTTATTATGTGAAGAACATTGATCTAGTTTTTAGATCAATGATTTATTAAAGAGATTTCTTTTCTCTCGTGAAGGTTTTTACCTTTTTCTTTTAAATTTTCTCAGAGTTCTCTCTCTGTTTGAAGCTCTTGACTTTTTTCAAGAAAATGTTCATGCCTTTGAATTGAGATCTGGGGTCTCTTTTATAGTGCTCATAAATTAGTTAATTTTGTTGAAGAGATCTTTCTCTGAGTGATTTGGGGAATATTCCCCACCGTTGGATCTTTGATCCAAGGGTTTCTGCTTTGCAGAAGAAAATTTTCTTGTTTTAATAAGAACAGAAAAGATTTCTTAAAATTTTAATTCTGTTTGGCGCAGATGCCCCAGCGCGTGACACGTGTCGCGCAGCGTACAGCGCAGCGCAACTGCGCTAGCGCATCTGCGCTGACACGTGTCGCGCAGCGCAAAGCGCAGCACAACTGCGCTGACACGTGTCGCGCAGCGCGCAGCGCAACTGAAGCGTTGCTTCCTTTAATTTTACTTAAAATAGAGTTTTGCTCTGATTGGGCGCGCCTTCTTGGGCGCTGCGCTGATGCATCTGCGCCTGACACGTGGCGCGTTGTGCGCAGCGCAAAGGATCTGAAGCGTTGCTTCATTTATTAAAGTTTAAATTTTCAAAGCAAAGCTTCGCTCTGATTGGGGGAAGATGAAGCGTTGCTTCATCTCCCGCCTCGGAATTTGAACAGAGCTTTGCTCTGATTGGGGTAAACAAATGCCCCCCCACCGTTGCGCTTACGTGACCCCAAACGTGAGCGCAACGGTGGCGGAATTCCAACCACCGTGGCAACTTTTGGAAGTTGAAGAGGCACTTGATGCCTATAAATAGGACCTTTGGTCCTTCATAGATGATTATCATCTTTAAAATCCTCATTTTCAGAAACTTCAGAGCTTTGCTCTTGCCTTCAAGAACTCTCAGAGTTAGATTTTCTTTAAGAGAAACTATTTAAGTAAGAATTAATCTTAAATTAAATCAATTTTAATTAATAGAGCTTTGCTCTCATAGATTTTTGATCTAAAGGAAAATCCTTTTAGGGTTTCACCAAATATAGCCTTGCTCTCAGGAATCTGTTTCAGGGTTTCTTAACTCATGAACAGAATCTTGCGTCTTTTGGCAAAACATAGATCTCTTTGATCTAAAAAAAATGAACTCTTAAGGGTTCGAATATGGATAATGAGAATTAAAAATGGAGTTTTGTATTTAACGGATTATATCATCTTTTAATAGTAACAATCTTAGAGTTCTCGGGGGATTTATTTAAATTCCCCCTATTAGGATTCTGGTAATCAGTCCTGCTTGCAGAGCACTGCTCTCGGGGAGTTTAACTCTCTGTGTATATTATTTTTCTTTTTATCGCTAAACTTTCTGTGGCATTTCCTCCAGGCATAATGGCGGTGCGTCTATACAGTTTACACGAGTTCATCACCTACGACGATATCCGCGCACAGGGCCGTCATCAAAACCAGGAGTTTACGGACGCCCAGTGTGCGGAGGTCATGGGTCGCCTCAACGCAAGCGGTGGTTGGCTGCTTCCTCGTCGTTCAGCTCTCTTGAAGGTCGTGCTGGGAGCAATATGGAGAGCACTTCCGGGATTTCATGAGGCCCTACCGCTCAATGCGCTGGATGATGCCGAAGATAAGGTGCATTCAGTGTACCTGACGGGGCTGATCTCGAAGAAACGGCGGGACAGCCTCATCGACATTCTACATCAAATTTTCCAGCAGACGACGATAATCGCTGCTTATCGAAGGCCGGGAGGGCTTGCCGAGGATCTTGACACACAGGAGCGCGAGAAGCTGCGCACAAGAATAATCAGAAAGGCTAGAAGAACTCTGGATGACCTTACTTTTGAATTCCTCAATCCGTGCCCTGGATCTGAGATTATCCCATTGTAATAATATTTTTCGTTTGTTACTTTTATGATTGTAAGAACTTTTGGCAATATTAATGGAAAATTTTTATCCCAGCCCGTCTTTATTTTCCGTTCTGAATCTTTTGCTTATGTATGGATGAGTGTGTCTTGAACGCTTGATCAAATGTAAATCAGATGCTCTTTTTGTTGCTTTTCTTCTTTCTCAGCATGTCGTCACAATTAGCAGGTAATAAAGTAAGCTTCTTGATTTCTTCACGAGATAGCGAGGGCTTAGGCCGCCGGTTCAGATCCGCCGTCTAAAACTTTTTAACTCTATGAGCCGTGAGGGTCTCGTAGAGGTTTTTCTCCCTACGGATCGAGAGGATCTCGTAGGTGGGTTTTCTCTTTAGGAATCGTGAGGATTCCTAAGTGTGTTTTCTCTTGTAAGTCGTAAGGATCCTATAAGAGAATTTTTTTTTTGCGAGTCGTGAGGACCCGCAAGTGATGGGTGAAGTTGCCCTTATCCGCATTTCACGGAGTCAGGAGTTTTTGCTCTGGATGTTTCACATGGGGTCAGGATTGACATAAGCCGCGTTCCACGTAGCCAGGAATTTTTGCTCTAGATGCTTCTCACGGGTTCACTGCCGTGTTCGGCGAGGACTAGGTTCCGCTCTGGATGCTTCGCACGGGTTCACTGCCGTGCTCTGCGAGGACCAGGATCCGCTCTGGACGTTTTCCACGGGGTCAGGATTGACATAAGCTTCTTTCCACGTAGCCAGGAATTTTTGCTCTGGATAATTCACACGGGGTCAGGATTGACATAAGCCGCGTTCCACGTAGCCAGGAATTTTTTTTTGCTCTGGATGTTTCACACGGGGTCAGGATTGACATAAGCCGCGTTCCACGTAGCCAGGAATTTTTGCTCTAGATGCTTCCCACGGGTTCACTGCCGTGTTCGGCGAGGACTAGGTTCCGCTCTGGATGCTTCACACGGGTTCATTGCCGTGCTCTGCGAGGACCAGGATCCGCTCTGGACGTTTTCCACGGGGTCAGGATTGACATAAGCCACTTTCCACGTAGCCAGGAATTTTTGCTCTGGATGTTTCACACGGGGTCAGGATTGACATAAGCTGCTTTCCACGTAGCCAGGAATTTTTGCTCTGGATAATTCACACGGGGTCAGGATTGACATAAGCCGCGTTCCACGTAGCTAGGAATTTTTGCTCTAGATAATTCACACGGGGTCAGGATTGACATAAGCCGCGTTCCACGTAGCCAGGAGTTTTTGCTCTGGATGTTTCACACGGGGTCAGGATTGACATAAGCCGCGTTCCACGTAGCCAGGAATTTTTTCTCTAGATGCTTCCTACGGGTTCACTGCCGTGTTCGGCGAGGACTAGGTTCCGCTCTGGATGCTTCGCACGGGTTCACTGCCGTGCTCTGCGAGGACCAGGATCCGCTCTGGATGCTTCACACGGGTTCATTGCCATGCTCTGCGAAGACCAGGATCCGCTCTGGACGTTTTCCACGGGGTCAGGATTGACATGAGCCGTTTTCCACGTAGCCAGGAATTTTTGCTCTGGATGTTTTACACGGGGTCAGGATTGACATAAGCCGCGTTCCACGTAGCCAAGAATTTTTGCTCTAGATGCTTCCCACGGGTTCACTGCCGTGTTCGGTGAGGACTAGGTTCCGCTCTGGATGCTTCGCACGGGTTCACTGCCGTGCTCTGCGAGGGCCAGGATCCGCTCTGGACGTTTTCCACGTGGTCAGGATTGACATAAGCCGCTTTCCACGTAGCCAGGAATTTTTGCTCTGGATAATTCACACGGGGTCAGGATTGACATAAGCCGCGTTCCACGTAGCCAGGAATTTTTGCTCTGGATAATTCACACGGGGTCAGGATTGACATAAGCCGCGTTCTACGTAGCCAGGAGTTTTTGCTCTGGATGTTTCACACGGGGTCAGGATTGACATAAGCCGCGTTCCACGTAGCCAGGAATTTTTGCTCTAGATGCTTCTCACGGGTTCACTGCCGTGTTTGGCGAGGACTAGGTTCCGCTCTGGATGCTTCGCATAGGTTCACTGCCGTGCTCTGCGAGGACCAGGATCCGCTCTGGATGTTTTCCACGGGTTCAGGATTGACATGAGCCGCTTTCCATGTAGCCAGGAATTTTTGCTCTGGATGTTTCACACGGGGTCAGGATTGACATAAGCCGCGTTCCACGTAGCCAGGAATTTTTGCTTTAGATGCTTCCCACGGGTTCACTGCCGTATTCGGCGAGGACTAGGTTCCGCTCTGGATGCTTCGCACGGGTTCACTGCCATGCTCTGCGAGGACCAGGATCCGCTCTGGATGCTTCACACGGGTTCATTGCCATGCTCTGCGAGGACCAGGATCCGCTCTGGACGTTTTCCACGGGGTCAGGATTGACATGAGCCGCTTTCCACGTAGCCAGGATTTTTTGCTCTGGATGTTTCACACGGGGTCAGGATTGACATAAGCCGCGTTCCACGTAGCCAGGAATTTTTGCTCTAGATGCTTCCCACGGGTTCACTGCCGTGTTCGGTGAGGACTAGGTTCCGCTCTGGATGCTTCGCACGGGTTCACTGCCGTGCTCTGCGAGGGCCAGGATCCGCTCTGGACGTTTTCCACGGGATCAGGATTGACATAAGCCGCTTTCCACGTAGCCAGGAATTTTTGCTCATTGTATCCGCATTTCACGGAATAGAGGTTTGACTGTTGGTGATGTGTATATCGCCGAGCCATGGGACTGGGAGTTGCCGCTGTTCCGCTTCGCTTGAAGTTGTATCCGTTGTTACGAGACGAGTGTTGAGATGACCTCTAGGTCATTTGCGGCCCGTCGAGATTTGGCTTCTTCTTATGATGAAACCTGGGAGAGGAGTATGATCCCTTCTCTGTTTATGCCCTTGGATTGTATACAGGGTTTGATGTAACATCACCTGTAGGGCATAAATTTTATTTTTCATTTTGTTTCTTTTTCCGCGATGCTCTATCATTTCGGCTTTTATATCGCGAAGGTCGCGATTGCCCTATCATTTCGGCTATTTTTTTTTTGCGGTGCCCCATCATTTCGGCTGTTTATTTTATTTTTACTTGCTGCTTTTTATTGCGAGTTGCCCCATCATTTCGGCTATTTTCATGCATACATTCTTACTTGCTGATTTTTACTGCAAGTTACCCCATCATTTCGGCTATTTCGTATGCATGTTGGCATGCTGGCTTTCCGCTGCAAGCTTTGGATTAGACACTGATTTTGGCATCAGCACCGCTACGACTGGGATCTTGCCAGGAGCGAATCATCATTTGCCTCTTGTCGATGTCGAACAAAGGTGGCTTAGCGAACAGGGTTAAGGTCCCGCCGACTAAGGCTTTTGACTTCATGAGCCGTAAGGGTCCCACAAAGGTATTTCTTCCTACAAGTCGTGAGGATCTTGTAGGTGTATTTTCTCCTTAGGAATCGTGAGGATTCCTAAGTGTTCGTTTCCTCTGTAAGTCGTAAGGATCCTACAGGAGGGTTTTCTCCTTATAAATCGAGAGGATTTACAAGGGTTGTTCACCATGCGAACATATCCCCAGTCACGGATGAGACTTGGTTAGGACAAAATGTTTATTCGCGCTCGTGGATTGTATACAAGGGTCAGTATTGAGCCACTTGTAGGGCAATATCGAAGGTTGTGGGGAGTTTGCTTAAGAACAGCTTCAGGTCTCTGTAACTTAAGACTTTCAAATCTTATGAGCCGTGAGGGTCTCATAAGAGAGTTCTCCTTACGAGTCGTGAGGATCTCGCAAGTGTATTTTCTCCTTAAGAATCGTGGGGATCCCTAAGTGTGTTGCTCCCTTGTGAGTCGTAAGGATCTCACGCGGGTGGTTTCTCCTTACAAGGTCGAGAGGACCCTATAAGTGTCTTTTAACGAGGTTGCGCCTTTTCGGGTTTTCACAAACACTCGCCGGTAGTCCTGCTGTTTTTACTCACGGAGCCCTTTCGGGTTTTCATCCGTGCCCATTTTGCTTATGGACATACCGTTTTTTTTTACGAGGTCGCGCCCTTTCGGGTTTTCACGAACACTCGCCGGTAGCCCTACTGTTTTTACTCACGGAGCCCTTTCGGGTTTTCATCCGTGCCCTTTTTGCTTATAGACATACCGTTTTTATCATTCATTTTTTTTATCTCGTCAGCCTAAAGATGCTGCGGTAGTAGTTTAAAAATGTTTCGGTCGTTCATTAGTTTAAGGACGTTTCGGTCCGTCATTAGTTTAAGGACATTACGGTCCGCTGTTAGTTTAAGGACGTTTCGGTCCGCTGTCGCCGTATTCGAGGCGAATCTCTAGTTTACTGACTTTTCGGTCTATGGGGCTTTCTCTATGACCGAGCATGATGCCCTCGATGTATCTATCTTTTTAAGAACATGAGGCTGTGGTGGGCTCACCTTACAGTCTTCAAACAGCGTGAGGTTTCCCTGCTGGTGTTGGTCTTCAACCCAGTTTTTGAAGGTGTAGCCGTTTTCGATCAGATGACCCAATACTTGGTGGTAAGGATAGTAATTAGGATCGTTGATGTCATTCAGTTGTAGCTGGTGTTTCGGTTCCGGTAGAGTGATAAGCCTGTTATGCACTGCCACTTCGAACAGCCTCCTTGTTTCACCCTAGGGAAATGAGTAAGGACGTTTCAACCTCTCTTCGAAGGACGGGCGTGGTCGCGGATTGTTTTGGCGAACAACCGGTCTAGGGCCACTCGATTGCTGTTGAATGTTGGCCTCGAGGGCTGTTTTTTCCTTTCTTTTATCTTTTGTGCTCGATCCTTTATTTGTGGGGCCGAGATTTTTTTCGAGCAGCGTGCGTTTGCACGGCTGAACGTTCTCGCGACTCCTCAATTCTTTCATTTTCGAAATAGATTCCTTAAGGAGAGGGTTGAGGGCAGCTTCTTCCTCAGAGTCGCTTCCAAAGGTGATAATTTGCGATCCCTTGGAGTCAGCTATATGACGGTCGTCGTCGGCTCTTTTGCGCTCATCTATCGCATTTTTTCGACGTCTACGAGCTTCACATTTTTTCCTGTCGAAGTGTTGCTTTTGAGCGACATACCCCTGCCACCAACAGTTAAAGGATTCGCAGTCTTCAGTAGGATGCATGATCTTCCGATGATATAAGCAGAAGTTAGGATGCATCTCTACTCCACCGAAAGTATTTTCTTCAGAGGGCGGTAGCTTCATTCCCGCTGATAGGGCTTTGGCGAACCTTTTCCTCGTCTTGAATTTGTTTTTATCCGCAGTGGATGGCTTTTGATTTGACGGGAGTGTCTTGGCTCTTTCCAGTATGGCCATCTCACGCTCTTGATTGGCTTTTGCTTTCAGGCGAATTTCATTCAGGAAGATATCGATCAACTCGTCTGACGGCCGTAGAATTTCCGGCTCAGGGTTCGCCCTTGGTTTCTCGGCGCAAGGAGCCTCTTCATCATCCGCCAGTGAATGAGAGATCACATGACAAGTCGCTACGTAGTCTTCGGATTCGTCTGATGGGTTTTTTCCATCGTTTTCGTCCTTGACAAAAGAACAAGCTGCCCCCATCGTGTTCGTCCTCTTTGGAGTGTGCGGCTGGGGTGGATTTACCTTCCACTTTTCAGATAGTGTAAACTTGCCTTGTAGGTATTGATCTTCAATCCATCCCTTGAAGACGAAGCAATCCTCAATCGGATGGCTTGCCGTTTGATGATAAGGGCAATAATTGGGGTTATTCGCCTCGTTGGGTTGTGGCGGTTGCCTTGGATTCGGCAAGTTGATAAGCCTGTTGCGCACATCCAGCTCAAACAGCTTCTTCGTCTTATCCCGCGGGAATGAGTAGGGGCGCCTCATTTTCTCAATATAGAACCGCCGTCTCTCTCCCGATTGATCTGCTAGCTTTGGGGTGCTGGGTTGCGGATGAGCATTCGCAACGAAGGTTGCCTTCCCTCTACCCTTGTCGTTCCGCGGTTCTGGCTTTGGGGGAGAAGGTCTGTGACCCATTTGATCCATCTGGGCCAGCTTGTCGATCAAAGCCTGGAATGTGGTCGACTTAAAGAACATCATGAACTGTGAGATAGTGGCATGAGGGTCTAGGGTACCCACGAACATGCCCACCGCAGGCGCTTCTTCGATGCGTTGTTCGCATTTTGACCACAAGTTTCGCCAGCGTATAGCGTACTGGACCCACGTCTCGCCCGGCCTTACCCTGGCATTAATCAACGCTGTTATCGGGGCCCGTTCGCTGGCGCTCGCGAATCGCTGAGTGAATAGTAACTCCATTTCAGCGAACGTCTTGACATAATTGTTCGGGAGTTCGGAATACCATTCGAACGCTGTTTCTGACAAGCTGCCGACGAATTGGCGAAGCATCAATTTGTCATCGCCTCTAGTATTGCCGCATAAGGCCTTGAATTGAGCGACATACTGATGCGGATTCCCTATCCCTTTATATATGCGGAACTTAGGTATTGTATAGCCCGGCGGGTACTGTATCTGATCATACCAGCCCGGATATGGTCGTCCTATTTGGACGATCTGACTGGCTGCCTCAGTCGCATGATGAACCCGGATCTGCTGAGCTATATATTCATCCAGGTCGGCTTTGGAGATTGCCTCCTCCTTGGCTGCTGACAAAGCCAGTGGAGGATTTGACGTTTCTCCCCTGTCGTCTTCAAGGCCGACCGGAGGATCTTCAGCTGGAGGGTTCTGCTGAATCATCATCCCTACCATATCTTGGAAGAGAAGCGCCATTTGTTTTATATTAGCCGCTTGCTCTACGGCTTCTTTGTCCTTCTTTTCGAGGACTCTGCGTAGGTAATCAGCATCAGTTTCTTATTCATGACGTTGCTCCGATAATGCCTCTGAGCTTTCTCTTGGCTCTGTAAGTGCGGCCATTGCAGTCATCATCTCCTGAAGCTTTTGCTGCTGCTCTTGAGCTTTGGTCACGGATCGGGTGAGTGGTCGGTGACCCGTCGAAGCACGGCTTTCCTCCTTTCCAGAAGCCATATAAACAGTGTGCACCACCATGCCCCCAGACTTGGGGCGTTTGTGCCCATCACTTTTATGGTTCGCCTTGTTCACAAGGGCTTTTTGTGGCCTCCTTTTCTTTTGAGTGATTGACGTTGAAGGTGTCGTTGCAGTGGACACCCGAGTAACCGTTGCTTCTTTCGACCTGGCAGAGTAGTCTTCCTCCTGCCGAACCTTCGTCTTTTTCTGTCGGCGGAGATAGTTTTCATCAATCACCGACTCTTGGACCTGTCGCCAGACCTTGTAAATTTTAGAGGACGGCCGTTGAGGGGGCTGCTCTAGCTTCTTCTCTGGAGTATTCTCCACAGGTGAAGGAGTTCGTTTCAACATCGCAGTAAGAGAGTTTCTGCGCACCGTATTCAGCAATTCAAAGTTGTTCCTGGTTGGAACAGCAGCATCGATCCCCACCATCGGAGCTGGTGTAGTAAATCCAGAGGGGGAGTTGCCCCCAGCCTTTCTTACTCGACGCCAGTGGCGACGTCGAGCGTGTCTTGCGGATGGAGTCACCTCCGTTGTTGAATAAGCTTCTTCGTGCCCCCTGCTCTGGGTAGGGGAAGCAGCTTTGAGGACTTCGCCTAGAGCAGCAACCGGAATGGCCAGCCTTGTAAAAACTGACTTTTCGGAAGGAGGAGCCTTTCCAATGATTTCATCCGTTTGAGTCGGGATGGCTATCCGCTTTGGGAAGGCAGATTCGGGTATCGCAGGTTTGCAGACGTTCTGGCCCAGTCCGTTGAAAACTGAGGTATTGAAACTGGGCGACCCGTTGAGAGGGGTCGCGGCAGTGGTAAGCCGATTAAAGACCAACTTCTCCGGGGTTTCTTGCAACGTCATTGTGGCATTGAAGCTCAACGGTGGGAGCATGGTCCCGAAGAATAATCCAGTGGTGGCTTGAGTTACCTGCTCCACTGGTATTTTGAAAAGGGAGGCCGCTTGGGGCCCATAAGCCACTCCTCCAGCAAGGACCGAGCGGGAGTTGCTGTTGCAGGCAGTGCAGTTTGAAGCCATTGATCTTCTGTTTTCTGCACGGAGCAAGACACCAAATCTTAGCACCTCAAATCCACAGGCAACCACAGTAAACCGCGATTCGTTCGCGAACACGACACACGAAGTGTGGAGTGGAAAGTGGAAAAGGTCCTACCGGGCGTGCCAGAATCTGTTCCCCTCCGAAAGACGGCGCACAGGACTGCGGTGTCCTGACGCTGAGATTCGGGGCAGATGCTATTTGGTTTTATCCGTCCACCTCTCCGAAGATGCCAAGTTGATTTATGGCACCGTGTATCGGAGGTTTAGACGGATGCGGCCGATGTAGCAGACTTCGTCAGATTCCCCCTCGCTTGAAGGGTTTTTGATTGTGGGGACGCTCTTCCCTGCAGGCGCAAGCCCCTGCAGTTAATTATGCTACCGCATCGCGGTAGCCACTTTCTCCTTCTCCAGAATTTCACTTCGTGTCGTGTGTGTTTGTTTTGTTTGTGGTTGCCCGTGGATTGTATACGGAGACTAAGTAATGCCGTCGCCCGTAGGACGTGGATTAGTCCAAATCCGTATTTACTTAGATTTGGGTTTGGTGTTTTTAGTTTAAGGATACGTTAGCCGTATTGCGGCTAAGATTAACTTAAACGTTCGTTAAGGATGCATTAGTCTGATTTGAGACTAAGATCAACTTAACGGGATCGTCTAGATCCATTTCCAGTTTAAGGACGTAGTGGTCCATTTAATATATGGCCGTCGGGACCCGTCACCTCTCTGACGACGTTGAAGGATTACAACGATATGTGTCAGAGGAGTTCGGAGATGTACCCTCGAACCAGATGTAGATTGATTTAAGAGAGCAATCTTGCTTAGTCAATTTAATTTAAGGACTTACGGCCAGAATTGGGCTAAGTCCAGTTGAAAATGTTCAACATTTTATTTATTTTCGGCCTGTTAGGCCTTTACTGGGGCTCTGCTCCTGTTTAATAATGCATAGCATTATTTATTTTGTCAGGGCTGCGCCCATTTATATATGATGCAGAGCATCAGTCTTGCTTGGGCTCTGCCCTGTTTATTGCATTTTCAATTTTTGTTTGGGCTCTGCCCCTTTTCATTGTATTGCAATTTAATTCGGCCTACTAGGCCCCTCTGATTTGGGCCTGGCCCTTCAGTAAAATAAATGCATTGCATTATTTAGGCGCTTTGCGCCAGTCAAAGAGCGCAAGCGCTTATGGTGAGGACACGTGTCATGCTCTGGTGAGCGCAAGCGCAACAGCGCAGTGCGCTGCGCTAGTGCGCTGCGCTGTTGACACGTGGCGCGCTCTGGTGAGTTGCGCCAATTCCAGAGAGCGAAACTCTATTTTAAGAGCGCATAGCGCAAATTATTCTATAGCTGACACGTGGCGCTCTCTCAAGAGAGCAACAGCGCAGTTTGGAAGTGCAAAGCACTAAGAATCTTTTAGATTCAAGAACAGAAGTGCAAAGCACTATTTTTATTTTTGTTGTTTCCTTATTTTTGAAGAACCAGTGGTTCATAAGAAGTGCAAAGCACTGTTTATTATGTGAAGAACATTGATCTAGTTTTTAGATCAATGATTTATTAAAGAGATTTCTTTTCTCTCGTGAAGGTTTTTACCTTTTTCTTTTAAATTTTCTCAGAGTTCTCTCTCTGTTTGAAGCTCTTGACTTTTTTCAAGAAAATGTTCATGCCTTTGAATTGAGGTCTGGGGTCTCTTTTATAGTGCCCATAAATTATTTAATTTTTTTTGAAGAGATCTTTCTCTGAGTGATTTGGGGAATTTTCCCCACCGTTGGATCTTTGATCCAAGGGCTTCTGCTTTGCAGAAGAAAATTTTCTTGTTTTAATAAGAACAGAAAAGATTTCTTAAAATTTTAATTCTGTTTGGCGCAAATGCCCCAGCGCGTGACACGTGTCGCGCAGCGCACAGCGCAGCGCAACTGCGCTAGCGCATCTGCGCTGACACGTGTCGCGCAGCGCAGCGCTTGCGCAACTGCGCTATCGCATCTGCGCTGACACATGTCGCACAGCGCATAGCGCAACTGAAGCGTTGCTTCCTTTAATTTTACTTAAAATAGAGCTTTGCTCTGATTGGGCGCGCCTTCTTGGGTGCTGTGCTGATGCATCTGCGCCTGACACGTGGCGCGTTGCGCGCAGCGCAAAGGATATGAAGCGTTGCTTCATTTATTAAAGTTTAAATTTTCAAAGCAAAGCTTCGCTCTGATTGGGGGAAGATGAAGCGTTGCTTCATCTCCCGCCTCGGAATTTGAACAGAGCTTTGCTCTGATTGGGGGTAAACAGACACGTCAAATCATCATAAAATCCTCAATGCCCAGTATCAACACTCAAAATCATCACAAATCCCGTGTCCAGTATCGACACGTAAATCTTCATATCTTAAGCACCGTCTCATCGGATTGGTCCTCATATCTCAGACACTGTCTCATCAGATCGGTCCTTATATCCATCTGTCTCAATCACTCCTGTCACACCCTGCTTCCCAGTAGACGGAAACGGTGACGTGGTAAGCCCGCAACGTATTTACTATAAAATAAATACATTAAGCGTGAATAAACAATATAATAATGAACAAGAATAACAAGAGTAATAAAATGAAATAACAACTTTATTTACATTCAATTTTATATACAACTGTCTGAAATAAAAGATACAATAGTAAAAGCAAATGCCTAAACAATAGCATACCGAAAATAAGTGCAAGCTGGAAGGAGCTAGTAATCTGGCTATGCAGTAACCTGGTCCAAGTCTTCCTGGCCCGGCTCTATCTCCTCAGAGTCCGGTACTCCTGTCGAACATTCCAAAGAAAGAAAATGGGGAGAAATGTCTTCAGCGAACTAGCGCTTGGTAAGTCCCAAAAGAAGAAAGAGAAAATAATATATAATGTGAAATGAACAGGAAAGATTGTATATGATCGTTCACTAGTATAAAATAATTATTCTAATGTGGTTATTTGTAGTTTGATAAGGAATGTATTCATGTATACGAGAGGAGTCCATCTTATCCCGTGGAATATGGTAACATGTAGTACAAGGTCTGTTCCCCGCCGAACACAGAGACGCGACCGCGTAGGTCCGTCTTGCCTGAAATTCGGGGCAGATGCTAATTGGTGCTATCCGTCCACCTCTCCGAAGATGCCAAGTTGATTTATGGCACCATGTATCGAATATTTAAACGGATACGGCCGATGTAGCAGACTTCGTCAGATTCCTCCTCGTTTGAGGGGTTTTTGATTGTGGGGATGTTCTTCCCTGCAGGCGCAAGCCCCTGCAGTTAATTACGCTACCGCATCGCGGTAACAACTTTCTCCTTCTCCAGATGGTCACTTCGTATCGTGGGTGTTTGTTTTGTATTCGGTTGCCCGTGGATTGTATACGGAGACTAAGTTATGTTGTCGCCCGTAGGATGTGGATTAGTCCAAATCCGTATCTTTCTTAGATTTGGGTTTGGGGGGGTTGTGTTTAAGGATACGTTAGCCTTATTTGAGGCTAAGATCAACATAAACGTTTGTTAAGGACACGTTAGTCTAATTTTAGACTAAAATCGACTTAACAGGATCGTTTAGATCCGACAAGAGAGCAATTGGGCTCTATTGTTTAGTTTAATGACATTGCGGTCGATAATTAGTTTAAGGACATTACGGTCCATTGTTAGTTTTAAGACATAGTGGTCAAGGTTAAGGACATCATAGTCCGTGAGTTTAAGGACCTCACAGTCCGATGTTAGTTTTAAGACATCACTGTTTCCCCCAATCAGAGCAAAACTATGTTTGAATTTCAAAAATTCAAAAATTGAAGCAACGCTTCAAATTCCTTGCGCTGCGCGCAACGCGCTACGTGTCAAAAGCTGATACGTCAGCACAGCGTCCAAGGCAGCGCACCCAATCAGAGCAAGACTCTACTTAAAGTAAAAAACAAACGAAGCACTGCGCGATACGTGGCGGCGCAGTCGCGCTGCGCGACACGTGGCGGCGCATCGCGCTAGCGCAGTCGCGCTGCGCTCTGCGCTGCACGACACGTGTCAAACGCAGGTGCGTTTGCGCCAAACAGAATTAAAATTCCAGTAAGATTTTTCTGTTCTTGTTAAAATAAGAAGATTGTCTTTTGTAAAACAGAAGCCCTTGGATCAAACATCCAACGGTGGGGAAAAATCCCCAAGTCACTCAGAGAGAGATCTCTTTAACGAATTTAACAAATTAATGGGCACAATATAAAGGCCCCTAGACCCCAATTCTAAAAGAAACAACACAGAGAGATAAAAACACAAAAACAAAGAGAGAAGTCCTCTAAAGAATTTTGAGAAGAATTCAGAAAGGAAAAAGAAGGTAAAACCTTTATAAAAAGAAGAATTTCTTCTGAATAGATCATTGATCTAAGAACAAGATCAAGGATTTTCAATAAAAAATATAATAAATAACAAAGGCATTGCCTTTTTTATGAACCATTGGTTCTGGAATTTTAAAGATTCTTTTCTTGAATCCAAAATTGGATTAAGATATAAGAACAGTGCCTTGCACTTGTAAGTCAGCACTGTTACGCTCCTGGATTAGCGCAAGCTACCAGGGAGCGCCGCGTGTCAGCTCCAAGACCACTTGCGCTATGCGCTTTTAAATTAGAGTATTGCTCTCTGAAATTGGCGCAACTCACCAGAGCGCGCCACGTGTCAGCAGCGCACTGCGCTTGCGCTCACCAGAACGTGACACGTGTCACCTCCACATGCGCTTGCGCTCAATAATTGGCGCAAAGCGCCTGACAGGCCATATGGCCGCTGTCAGTTTGATTAATGCACTGCATTATTTACAGAAGGGTCGAGCCCAATTAAAAAAGGCCCAACAAGCTTAATAAAATTCCATGCATTATTTTAAAAAAGGACAGAGCCCAAACAAAGGTCTGTCAGACCAAAACAGATGCTGTGCATCATTTAAAAAGAGGCAGAGCTCAAATAAAAGTCCAACAGAGACCAAGATTGATGCTATGCATTATTAAACAAAGGGCAAAGCCCAAGCCAAGGCCCAACAGGCCAACCACAAATTAAAATGTTGAACATTCTCAACTGGACTTAGCCCAATTCTGGCCGTAAATCCTCAAATTAAATTGACCGAGCACGACTGCTCTCTTAAATCAATTTACACCCGGTTCAAGAGTACATCTCCGAACTTCTTTGACATTTGTCATTGTAATCCTTCAACGTCGTCAGAGAGGTGACGGGTCCCGACAACCACATATTAATATGGACTTAAGCGTCCTTAAACCAACCTATGGACTTAAGCGTCCTTAAACCAACTCATGGACTTAAGCGTCCTTAAACCAACTCATGGACTTAAGCTTCCTTAAACAAACCTATGGACTTAAACGTCTTTAAACCACCTATGGACTTAAGCGTCCTTAAACTCACGGACTTAAGTGTCTTTAAACCAATGGACCGCAATATCCTTAAACTACCAATGGACCACTATGTCCCTAAACTGGAACAGTAGAGCCCTCAAATGCTCTCTTGTCGGATCTAAACGATCCCGTTTAAGTCGATTTTAGCCTCAAATACGGCTAACCTATCCTTAAACCTTCAAACAGACTTTAGTCCCAAGTTGGACTATGGACACCCCAATCAACTTTGGTTCAAGGGTACATCTCTGAACTTCTCTGACATCCGTCGTTGTAATCCTTCAACGACGTCAGAGAGGCGACGGGTCCCGACGGCCATAAATGCAATGGACCACCATGTCCCTAAACTGGAAATGGATCTAGACGATCCCGTTAAGTCGATCTTAGTCTGGAAATTAGACTAACGTATCCTTAACAAACGTTTAAGTTGATCTTAGCCTCAAATATGGCTAACGTATCCTTAAACCTAAACCCAAAACCAAAATCTAAGAAAATACGGATTTGGACTAATCCACGTCCTACGGGCGACGAAATAAATAGTCTCCGTATTCAATCCACGGGCAACTACAAATAAAACAAACACACACGACACGAAGTGAACTTCTGGAGCAGGAGAAAATTGTTACCGCCGAGCGGTAGCGTAATTAACTGCAGGGGCTTGCGCCTGCAGGGAAGAGCGTCCCCACAATAAAAAAACCCCTCAAGCGAGGGGGAATCTGACGAAGTCTGCTACATCGGCCGCATCCGTCCAAACCTCCGATATACGGTGCCATAAATCAACTTAGCATTTTCGGAGAGGTGGACGGATAAAACCAAATAGTATCTGCCCCGAATCTCAGGCAAGACGTCCACGTCTTGGCCGCCATTCGGAGGGGAACAGATTCTGGCACGCCCGGTGGGAGTTAGGGACAACCGAGGAGTTAGGGAGGAAGAAACCCTTTTGATCTACCTCCTTCGCTGGCAGGTTGTCCAAACCTAAACCGAAAGGGTCATCAAGCGTGGCGAACTTAGCAGCTTCCGCCGAGAGGACGTTTGGGTGAAGGAAACGAGCGATGAAATCCTCGAAACTAACCCCGCGGCTCCCAGACCCGAGAAAAAGGCCCTCGTATATGTTCAACACTTTGATCAAACTAGAGAATTGGTGTTGAACGGCATTCGCTGGGGTAAGGCCCATTATCACTGGCTTAGCACCGAAGACATATTCGTCCGTAGGAAGCAGCTCCTCGTAATGCTCCCCTATGACCGGTAAGCCGGAGACTTCTGTGAACTCCTCTAGAGAAATCGACACTTCTCGGTCCAATACGAGGAAAGTGTGAGTAGGGATATTCCATTGCTCCAAAAAAGCTTTAACCCACCAGGTAGGGAGCGTAGGATATTGGAAGAGAGAAGTATAAAAAGCGGTGTACAACCCGAGCCTCATCAACTGCGACTTCTTCTCTGACAAAATGTAGCGAGCCCATGGCAGATAACCGATCGGATGATGGGGGATCAGACCTATGTTATATGGTTGCCCCCAGGGTCGTGCCTCGCCTTGACAAATACGGCGTCCCAAGATATCCAAAACCATGGGAGGCTGAACCGGAATCTTATTGATAGCGGGATGAAGAAGGCCCCCTGAAGTCCAATCGACCATCTCCACGGCATACTTCACCAGGGGTGGGTTGGCATAATGGATCGCCATGATGGGCTCTGATGGTACTGCACATGAAAAGATCTGTCGACCCTGGATAATTTGATTGTACCACGACCCCCAAAGATGAAGATTCTTATGTTCGGGATCGTAGTCGCTGATCAAAGCTAGGACCTCCCGGTCTACAGGTGCTCCAGGGAATCCGCCCTCCGAGCGAACGAATGGGAACGAGATATCGAAAGACATGTTGCCTGCAAAAAGAAAAGGGACGGAAATCAACTATCAGTATTATAAATTTTAATTTCTGACACTTAGAATTTTAAAAGTTATACCACACTGCAATGCAGTGGAAAGGGGACCAAAGAGGGACCCACAAAATCTAAATGACCATGCATTAGTTAATAAGACAGCCTCATCATTGGATGAGACTATCAGTTAATGAGGAGATCCCCAAAAGAATATCCTCATCAAATGAAAAATCCCTGGAGACAAGGAAAAAATCTCCTCTTTCAGAGTAAGGCTCTGTCACAGAGTGACACTTGTCAAACTCTGGTCTCAAGGGAATAAAATTCCTTAAAAGAGCCTAGCTCTGTAATAATGATGAGAAAATCTATTAAAAGGAAAAAAAATTAACTCCTAAAAGATTAAAAATTTGGGGTCTTAAAAAATCCATGAAAACTTATAAAAAGTTCTCAATTTTTAGATCAAAAAGATCTATGTTTGATCCAGGAGCAAAGCTCTGTTCATGGGTTAAAACCCATGAAACAAGATCTCTATAGATCTATGGATTCTTGAGAGCAAGGCTCTGTTGATGAAACCCCAAAGGGGTTTTCTTTAGATCAAAGATCTATGAGAGCAAGGCTCTGTTAATTAAATTTAATTAAATTTAATTTAAGTTAAATTTTACCTAAGATGTTCTAAAAATTTGAACTCTGGAGTTCTTGAAAAGAAACGAGAGCAAGGCTCTGAAGTTCTTAAAAACAAGAGCAGGGCTCTGAAAATCAAAGTTCTTGAAAATGGTAATTATTTACTGAGGACCAAAGGTCCTATTTATAGGCGCTTGCGCCCCTTCAACTCTTCAGTTGATCCAATGGCTAGGATCTTGCCACCGCTGCACTCACGTGTGCGCCACGTGAGTGCAACGATGAGGGGGGACATTTGTTTCCCCCAATCAGAGCAAAGCTCTGTTTGAATTTCAAAAATTCAAAAATTGAAGCAACGCTTCAAATTCCTTGCGCTGCGCGCCACGTGTCAAAAGCTGATACGTCAGCGCAGCGCCCAAAGCAGTGCGCCCAATCAGAGCAAGGCTCTATTTAAAACAAAATTAAAAAAAGCAACGCTTCAGATGCGCTGCGCTCTGCGCTGCGCGACACGTGTCAGCGCAGTTACGCCGCGCTCTGTGCTGCGCGACACGTGTCAAGCACAGATGCGTTTGCGTCAAACAGAATTAAAATTCCAGTAAGATCTTTCTGTTCTTGTTAAAACAAGAAGATTGTCTTCTGTAAAACAGAAGCCCTTGGATCAAATATCCAACGGTGGGGAAAAATCCCCAAGTCACTCAGAGAGAGATCTCTTTAACGAATTTAACAAATTAATGGGCACTATATAAAGGCCCCTAGACCCCAATTCTAAAAGAAACAACACAGAGAGACAAAAAACACAGAAACAAAGAGAGAACTCCTCTAAAGAATTTTGAGAAGAATTCAGAAAGGAAAAAGAAGGTAAAACCTTTATAAAAAGAAGAATTTTTTCTGAATAGATCATTGATCTAAGAACAAGATCAAGGATCTTCAATAAAAAATATAATAAATAACAAAGGCATTGCCTTTTTTATGAACCATTGGTTCTAGAATCTTAAAGATTCTTTTCTTGAATCCAAAATTGGATTAAGATATAAGAACAGTGTCTTGCACTTGTAAGTCTGCACTGTTGCGCTCCTGGGTTGGCGCAAGACACCAGAGAGCGCCGCGTGTCAGCTCCAAGACCACTTGCGCTATGCGCTTTTAAAATAGAGCATTGCTCTCTAAAATTGGCGCAACTCACCAGAGCTCGCCACGTGTCAGCAGCGCACTGGCACAGCGCACTGCGCTTGCGCTCACCAGAGCGTGACACGTGTCACCTCCACATGCGCTTGCGCTCAATAATTGGCGCAAAGCGCCTGACAGGCCATATGGCCGCTGTCAGTTTGATTAATGCACTGCATTATTTACAGAAGGGCCGGGCCCAATTAAAAAAGGCCCAACAGGCCTAATAAAATGCCATGCATTATTTTAAAAAAAGGGCAGAGCCCAAACAAAGGTCTGTCAGACCAAAACAGATGCTGTGCATCATTTAAAAAGAGGCAGAGCCCAAATAAAGGTCCAATAGAGACCAAGATTAATGCTATGCATTATTAAACAAAGGGCAAAGCCCAAGCCAAGGCCCAACAGGCCAATCACAAATAAAAATATTGAACATTCTCAACTGGACTTAGCCCAATTTTGGCCGTAAGTCCTCAAATTAAATTGACCGAGCACGACTGCTCTCTTAAATCAATTTACACCCGGTTCAAGGGTACATCTCCGAACTCCTCTGACATTTGTCGTTGTAATCCTTCAACGTCGTCAGAGAGGTGACGGGTCCCGACAACCACATATCAATATGGACTTAAGCGTCCTTAAACCAACCTATGGACTTAAGCGTCCTTAAACCAACTCATGGACTTAAGCGTCCTTAAACCAACCTATGGACTTAAGCGTCCTTAAACCAACTCATGGACTTAAGCGTCCTTAAACCAACTCATGGACTTAAGCATCCTTAAACCAACCTATGGACTTAAACATCTTTAAACAAACCTATGGACTTAAGCGTCCTTAAACCAACTCATGGACTTAAGCGTCCTTAAACTCATGGACTTAAGCGTCCTTAAACCAATGGACCGCAATGTCCTTAAACTACCAATGGACCACTACGTCCCTAAACTGGAACAGTAGAGCCCTCAAATGCTCTCTTGTCGGATTTAAACGATCCCGTTTAAGTCGATCTTAGCCTCAAATACGGCTAACGTATCCTTAAACCTTCAGACAGACTTTAGTCCCAAGTTGGACTATGGACCCCCCAATCAACTTTGGTTCAAAGGTACATTTCTGAACTCCTCTGACATCCGTCGTTGTAATCCTTCAACGACGTCAGAAAGGTGACGGGTCCCGACGGCCATACATGCAATGGACCACCATGTCCCTAAACTGGAAATGGATCTAGACGATCCCGTTAAGTCGATCTTAGTCTGGAAATTAGACTAACGTATCCTTAACAAACGTTTAAGTTGATCTTAGCCTCAAATATGGCTAACGTATCCTTAAACCAAAACCCAAAACCCAAATCTAAGAAAATACGGATTTGGACTAATCCACGTCCTACAGGCGACGAAATAAATAGTCTCCGTATACAATCCACGGGCAACCAAAAATAAAACAAACACACACGACACGAAGTGAACTTCTGGAGCAGGAGAAAGTTTTTACCGCCGAGCGGTAGCGTAATTAACTGCAGGGGCTTGCGCCTGCAGGGAAGAGCGTCCCCACAATCAAAAAACCCCTCAACCGAGGGGGAATCTGACGAAGTCTGCTACATCGGCCGCATCCGCCCAAACCTCCGATATACGGTGCCATAAATCAACTTGGCATCTTCGGAGAGGTGGACGGATAAAACCAAATAGCATCTGCCCTGAATCTCAGGCAAGACGTCCACATCTTGGCCGCCGTTCGTAGGGGAACAGATTCTGGCACGCCCGGTGGGACCTTTTCCTCTTTCCAATCCACACTTCGTGTGTCGTGTTCACGAACGAATCGCGGTTTGCTATGGTTTCCTGTAGATTTAAGATACTTAGATTTAGTGTCTTGCTCCGTGCAGAAAACAGAAGATCAATGGCTTCAAACTGCACTACCTGCAACTGCAACTCTCGCTCCGTCCCTGCTGGAGGAGTGACTTACGGGCCCTGAGCGGCCTCCCTTTTCAAAATGCCAGTGGAGCAGGTAACTCAGGCTACCACCGGTCTGTTCTTCGGAACCATGCTCCCGTCGGTGAACGTTAACATCCCAACGCCCGTACCGGAAGCTCAAAAGAAGTCGGTCTTCGATTGGCTCACTACTACCACGGTCCCTCTCAACGGGTCGTCCAATATCAAGCCGGCAGCCTCTGTCTTTACCAGGCTGAACCAGAACTCCGGTGGGCCTACCAAGAAGCCTATGAACCCTGAAGTAGCCATCCCGAGGAAGATAGCCACCTCTGCTCCTGAAGTCGTCAAGGAGGCTTCTCCTGTTAAAGAGTCGGTCTTTTTAAGGCTGACTATTCAGGCTCCCGTTCCTGCTCAAGGGTCTGTCTTTGACAGATTGAACATCGCTACTGAAGAGACAACATCAGTCTTTAAGAGGCTGGCACCAGCAGCGCCTCATCTGGACAGGGGGCAAAATGAAGCTATCCCCATCGTCGGACCAGCCCCAACAGCTCGACACGCTCGACGTCGCCACTGGCGCCGAGTAAGGAAGGCCGGGGGCAACTCCCCCTCTGGGTTAACTCCACCGGCTCCAATGGTGGAAGTTAATACTGCTGTTCCAACTGGGAACAGCTTTGAGCCGCTAAGGAGGGTACGCAAGAACTCTCCAAGTGCCACGCTGAAAAGATATCCTCCACCCGCGGAGAATGTCACAGAAACAAAGCCAGAGCAGCCCCCTTAACGGCTGTCCTCCAAGATTTACAGGGTCTGGCGATGGGTGCAGGACTCAGTAATCGTTCAAGATCACTCTCACCGGCAGAAGAAGGTGAAAGTTCAAGAAGAAAGGAACCGTCCTGTTAAACCGCAAAGGACGACAGCCACTTGGGTGCCCACTACAACAGCCCCCTCCACGTTGACTACTCAAAAGAGAAGAAGGCTGGAGAAAGTTCCCACGCCTGCGGCGAACGTCAAAGGCAGTGAACCCAAACGCCCTAAGTCCGGGGGGATTATGGTCCATACCGTCTACATGGCGTCCGGAAAAGAAGACAACCGTACATCTACAGGTCATAGACCGCTTACGCGATCAGTGACTAAAGCGCAGGAGCAGTAGCAAAAGCTCCAGGAAATGATGATCGCGATGGCCGCACTCACTGGGCTAAAAGAAAACCCCGAAGCGTTCTCGGATCAGCGACAGGAACAAGAAACCGACGCTGAGTTCCTTCGGAGAATATTGGAAAAGAAGGACAAAGAGGCTACAGAACAAGCAGCCAATATAAAACAAATGGCCCTGCTATTCCAGGACATGGTGTGTATGATGATCCAGCAAAATCCCTCTGCTGAAGATCCTCCGATCGTCCTTGAAGATGACAAGGGAGAAACGTCGAATCCTCCACCGGCTTTGTCAACAGCCAAGGAGGAGACGATTTCCAAAGCTGACCTGGACAAATATATAGCTCAACAGATACGGGTTCACCAGGCGACTGAGGCAGCCGGTCAGGTCGTAAAAACGGGGCGACCATATCCGAGCTGGTACGACCAAATCAGTTACCCGCCGGGATATACGATCCCTAAGTTCCACGTATATAAGGGGATAGGGAACCCACATCAGCATGTCGCTCAATTCAGGGCCTTATGCGGCAACACTGGAGGCGACGACAAGCTGCTGCTTCGCAAATTCGTCGGCAGCTTAGCGGAAACAGCCTTTGAATGGTATTCAGAGCTACCTAACGACTCTGTTAAAACATTTGCGGAAATGGAGCTACTGTTTACACAAAGATTCGCGAGTGCTAGTGGACGCACCCCGATAACAGCACTGATTAATGCCAGGATAAGGCCTGGCGAAACGTGGGTCCAATACGCAACACGATGGCGGAACCTATGGTCGAAATGCGAACAACGCATAGAAAAGGCACCTGCGGTAGGTATGTTCGTGGGCACTCTTGATCCGCAAGCGACCATCTCGTAATTCATGATGTTCTTCAGGCCAACCACCTTCCAGGCCTTGATCGACAAATTAGCCCAAATGGACCAGATGGGCCATGGACCGTCTCCTCCAAAACCGGACTCTTGAAAGGAGAAGGGGGAAGGAAAAGTGATCGTCGTCGTCAATGCTCAACAACAACCAAGCAACTCAAAGCCGGTTGTTCGCTAAAATAACGTGCGCCCACGTCCATCCCTCGAAGACTGTCCTTACTCGTTTCCTCAGAATAAAACGAGAAGACTGTTCGAGCTGGCAGTGCGCAACAGACTCATCAGTCTGCCGAGTCCAAAACGTCTGTCGCAGCCAAGCGATCTCAATAATCCCAATTATTGCCCTTACCACCAAACGGTAAGCCACCCGATCGAGAATTATTTCGTCTTTAAGGGATGGATCAAGGATCAGTACCTACAAGGAAAGTTCGCATTGTCTGAAAACTGGAAGGTAAACCCACCACAGCCGCACACTCCAAAGAAGACGGACACGATGGGGGCAGCTTGTTCTTTTGTTGAGGATGAAAACAATGGAGAAGACTCATCAAATGAATCCGAAGACTACGTAGCGAGTTGTCATGTGATCTCTCACTCATTGGTGGATGATAAAGAGGCTCCTTGCGCCGAGAAACCGAGGGCGGACCCTGAACCAGAAATTCTGCGGCCGTCAGACGAGTTGATCGATGCCTTCCTGAATGAGATTCGTCTGAAAATTAAAGCCAATCAAGAGCGTGAGATGACCATACTAGAAGGAGCCAAACACCGACCACTAGATCAAAGAGTCAACGCACTTCCGTCAAATCAAAAGTCATCCGCTGCGGATAAATACAAATTCGAGACGAGGAAAAGGTTAGCTAAAGCCCTATCAGTGGGAATGAAGCTACCACCCTCTGAAGAAAATACTCTAGGTGGAGTAGAGACGCATCCTAACTTCTGCTTATATCATCAGAAGATTATACATCCTACCGAAGACTGCGACTCCTTTAAGTGTTGGTGGCAAGGGTATGTCGCTCAAAAGCAACACTTCAACAGAACAAAGCGTGAAGCTCGTAGACGTCAGAAAATGCGATAGGTGAGCGCAAAAGAGCCGCCGCCGACTGTCACATAGCCGACTCCAAGGGATCGCAAATTATCACCTTTGGAAGAGACTCTGACGAAGAAGCCACCCTCAACCCTCTCCTCAAGGAATCCATTTCAAAAATGAATGAATTGAGGAGTTGCGAGAACGTTCAGCCGTGCAATCGCACGCTACTCGAAAAAAATCTCGGCCCCGTAAACAAAGGATCGAGCAAAAAGGATAAAGGGAAGGGAAAAACAACCCTCGTAGCCAACACTCAACAGCAATTGAGTGGCCCTAGACCGTTTGTTTGCCGAAACAACAAGCGGCAACCCCTCCATGAAAAGTTGAAACGTCCTTACTCATTTCCCCAGGATGAAACAAGGAGGCTGTTCAAAGTGGCAGTGCACAACAGGCTTATCACTCTACCGGAGCCAAAACACCAGCTACAACTGAATGATGTCGACAATCCTAATTATTGCCCTTACCACCAAGTATTGGGCCATCCGATCGAGGATTGCTACGTCTTCAAAAACTGGGTTGAAGATCAATACCAACAGGGCAAGTTCGCGTTGTCTGAAAACTGGAAGGTGAGCCCGCCACAACCACATGCTCCGAGAAAGATGGACACGCCGGGGGTATCATGCTCAGTCATAGAGAAAGCCCCATAGACCGAAAAGTCAGTAAACTAGAGATTCGCCTCAAATACGGCGACGGTGGACCGAAACGTCCTTAAACTAATAATGGACCGCAACGTCCTAAAACTTGTAAACAACCGAAACGTCTTTAAACTACTACCGCAGCATCCTCAGGCAGACGAGATAAAAAAAAAGAGAATAAAAAATAATATAAAAAAAAGACGGTAGGTCCATAAGCAAAATGGGCACGGATGAAAACCCGGAAGGGCTCCGTGAGTAAAAATAGCAGGGCTATCGGCGAGTGCTTGTGAAAACCCGAAAGGGCGCAACCTCGTTAAAAAGACACTTACAGGGTCCTCTCGACCTTATAAGGAGAAACCACCTGCGTGAGATCCTTACGACTCACAAGGGAGCAACACACTTAGGAATCCTCTCGATTCCTAAGAAGAAATTACACTTGTGAGATCCTCACGACTCGCAAGGAGAACTCTCTTATGGGACCCTCACGGCTCATAAGATTTGAAAGTCTTAAGTTACAGAAGCCTGAACCTGTTGTTAAGAAACTCCCACAACCTTCGATATTGCCCTACAAACGGCTCAATACTGACCCTTGTATACAATCCACGGGCGTGAATAAACATTTCCCCAGCAAAGTCCCACCCGTGGCTAGGGATATGTCCATATGGTGAACAACCCTTATAAGTCCTCTCGACTTATAAGGAGAAAACCCTTTTGTAAGATCCTTACGGCTTACAGGGGAACATACACTTAGGAATCCTCATGATCCCTAAGGAGAAAACACACCTATGTGATCCTCACGACTTGTAGGGAGAAATACCTTTGTGAGACCCTTACGGCTCATGAAGTCAAAAGCCTTAGTCGACAGAATTCTAACCCTGTTTGCTAAGCCACCTTTGTTCGACATCAACAGAGGCAAGTGATGATTCGCTCCTGGCAATATCCCAGTTGTAGCGACGCTGATACCTAAACCAGTATCAAATTCCAGGCTCTATCATAGCAAATGATGATTCGCTCCTGGCGATATTCCAGTTGTAGCGATGCTGATGCTAGGATTGGCATCAAGATTCCAAGTTCTACACCCGCGATAAAAATATCGGCGAGCCAAAAATGCGTGCAAAATAGCCGAAATGATTGGGCAACTCGCAATAAAAAGCAGTGAGTAAAAATAAAAAAATATAGCCGAAATGATTGGGTAACTCGCAATAAAAAGCAGCGAGTAAAAATAAAACAAATAGCCGAAATGATTGGGCACCGCGAAAAGTAGCCGAAATGATTGGGTAATCGCGACCTTCGCGATATAAAAAGCTGAAATGATAGAGCATCGCGGAAATAAAATGATATAAAAAAAATGAATGAAACTTTTACCCTACAGGCGATATCACAGCAATCCCTGTGTACAATCCAGGGGCACAAACAAAGAAGGAATCATACCTTTCCTCCCCATGCTCCATCAGGAAACGGAGCCATGTCTTGACGGCAAGTCATATAAAGCCTGAAAGACAACCGGGGATCATCTCACACCAGTGCGGAATGGTCAACACCTCGACGTTCGTCTCGACACAGCAGACGTAACATCATCAAACAGCAGAGCCACGGCAAAGTCCCTAGTTCCAAACCTCTACGGTTCACCAACAACCTAGAGACAACCGCGACATTCGTCTCGATACAGCAGACGCGATGCCAGCAAACGAAGCAAAGGCCAAATTCCTAGCTTCAAGGTCTTAACGGCAAGTCATATAAAGCCTGAAAGACAACCGGGGATCATCTCACACCAGTGCGGAATGGTCACCACCTCTACGTTCGTCTCGATACAGCAGATGCAACATCATCAAACAGCGGAGCCATGGAAAAGTCCCTAGTTCCAAAACCTCTACGGTTCACCAACAACCTAGAGACAACCGCGACATTCGTCTCGATATAGAGGACGCAATGCCAGCAAATGAAGCAAAGGCCAAATTCCTAGCTTCAGGGTCTTAACGGCAAGTCATATAAAGACTGAAAGACTATCGGAGATCATCCCACACCAGCGCGGAGTGGTTATGCATCATCGGGGCTCTCCAAAATGAGCCTAACCTCAAGTAAAAAGTGACATGGAATATCCCTAGGCTTGCTCTTTCGACGGTAAGATTACCTGGAAGATTACTTGAAGACGTCTTGTCCAGCCCCCGAAGGGATCAGAGACACGACAATCGCAAGGCTACTCGAACAGCAAGATTGCATATCGAGCAATATATCAGCCAACGCGACGGTACGACGGCCAAAACCCTAAGTACCACAGACCCTAACGGACCTCTGTCGTAAAGAGCAGAGGTTAACTATGACGTTAGGATATGCTTGCGAGATCTGCTCGATTCGTCTCGACTCGTAAGGAAATTGATGTCTTTGCGAGAACTTCTCGATTCGTCTCGACTTGTGAGATAAAGCCTTAGGCAGTGGGCATAAAAGAAACATGTTTCCTAAGCACTGGGACCCTGCGAGTCGGTCCAAAACGGTCTCTTGCATACTATCCACGGGTCTCACTCTCCAAAGTCGAATCTCGACAAGGAGGGAAACAACCGCTTACGAGTCCTCTCGACTCGTGAGAGGGAAAATTCTCTTATGAGATCCTTACGACTTATAAGAGAAAACACACTTAGGGATCCTCACGATCCCTAAGGAGAAAATACACCTACGAGATCCTCTCGATCCGTAGGGAGAAAATTCTCTATGAGACCCTCACGACTCATAGAGTTGAAAAGTCTTAGGCAGCAGATCTGAACCTGCGTCCTAAGCCATCATTACCTCTTGAAGAAACCAAGACAAGATGCTCGCTCTATCACCTGTTAACCATGTTTACTAAGACAGCATACTGATAATAAAAGAAGGAAGAAAGAGCAGAGATGACACAAGACATTGCAAAAAAAAATTGTATATATCTTTATTCATGAATTCAATTAAGTACAAGACGAATCATATAAAAGAATAAAGAATGTGTACATTTTATTCAGAGATTACAAGTGTATAATGATACATAAAAGTAGCTACTAAGAAGGAAGTGGCTTTAACAAATCCACGAGCTGCTCCCGCACTTCCTTCAGCGCCTCCTCATGCGCGGCTGCCGCGGCCACTTCCGCTTCCACCTGGGCCCGCTGCTGCAGGTAAGATGAAAGTTGCTCCTCAGCTGCCTGCTGGGATGCCTCCTGATTAGGTGCATCCCGCTCGATGAAGTCAAGTTGCCGCCTCAGTGTTAACCCTTCAGAGAGGCATCGCAGAAGGCCTTCAAAGATGACCTTCAGCTGCGCAGCGTTTGCCTCCACCTGAGCATGCAGTTGGGCAGATCTGCTCGAAGTCTCGCCGCACTCCTTACGCCTTGAAGCAACTTCTTGTTCGAGGTGGCGGAAGTAAGGAGCGCTTTGCTCGATCCATGCAGCCCGTTGAGCGCTCGCGGCCAAGATCTCGGGGGCAGGACGTATAGACTCCAGTTGATGCAGGCGGGCCTTGATTTCTCTGCAGTGATTAACCCAAAACTCGACGACGCCTTCATTATGAAAATTTACAAGCGTCGCCAGAATCGGATTAACCTCCACAGCGAAATCTGCGACAGGTGGGGGAGCGCTCGCGTCGAGCTCTTCAATATATCCGCTCAGCATCCCCAAACTCATCGTAGCGTTCTTTGAAAATGGACGTCTCAAGAAGGGGCCTGCCGGCATTATGATTCGAGACTCGAAGGGCGCCGGAGTCGGAACGACAACTGAAAAAATAAAACACGATCAGATGACGGTTCAAGAAGTATAATAAAGTCATCGATGGGATAGTTTACTATACCAGCTGCAGCAGGCGGCAAAGCCGGGAGGGCCGGTGGCGCGACCGATCTTTCATCTCCTCCTTCGATTTGTAGCACTGCAATCAGGACAAGGAAGAGTCAGAAATAATTCCATTACCGGAAAAAGGAAGGATATTAATTGAAAACCATACTCACCGGCGCCACTGGAGGAAGAGGCAAGTTCAGATGGGAAGGAGAAATGCGGGTGCAGCACCTGGTAAAGGTGATCAAAAAGCACTCCTGCAAAGATACAGTAAGTACAACATTGGTACAAGAATTATGTAGCCTAAAGATGAAACTGATGGGTCGCAAACCCATACCTTCCAACATTTGCAATGGCACGAGAGAAGGTAGAGAGGTGGCCACCGTCAAGGCAGCAGCTGACAGCGCTCCCTCGAGTAACGGGGCATCAACACTGGCCGCGCCTGCGTTAGAAACAAGATGCACATTGTCAGAAAAGTTACACAATAAGGAAAAAGGACGGTAGCCCAAAATTTACCTGATGATGATCCGGCTGAAACGACGGCGTCCCCCTCCATTGACATGAGACCACCTCCCGACGCCTCATTGCCAGACTCTATGGGGGCTGTCGTCGTGCTCGCAAGGCCAGGAGACGACGGGGGACCTTAGGCGGGAAGAGCAATGATCGGAGCATTGCCAGACTCTTAAGGAAGAGCGGTCGGCTCGTCCTCGAGAATCGTGCCTATCTCACCCGCTACCCCCTGGGGCTCAGCGGTCGCGATCGTCTCATCCGCTGTTGCCATAGGATCGTCGGTCTCAGCCGCTCCCTCCGCTGCTGCCCCAGACTCGGCCGTAGCAGCCGTCTTGTCCGCTGCTACCTTAGGCTTGGCATCAGCGACCTTCTTGGGCACAGTGGGCGTGACTGTCTCGTCAGCCACTAGCCCAGGCCCGGTGACCGCGGCAGCACTGCCTACCGTCACCTCTGGATCAGCTGCCATCTTCTCCACCGTCCCTTCGGGCTCAACGATTTCCGCCGCTCCCTCAGTTGGACTTGTCCCTGCAAGACAAGATGTATCAGAAACCGATAGATTTGCAATTCTTACAATAAAAATCTTAGGAAAACACATTACCTGAGGTGGATTGATCGTTGGCCCCCCGAGCTGCACGCACCGCCCGCCTATGGGCAGTGGACAGGGCGACCGGAGACTCTTCTGAAGGAGTAACAGAAAGAGGAACGGTGCTTGAGCTCGCCCCCACGGCCAAAGCGGCTCTGCGTTCCTTCGCTTCGCGCCTCAACCGTTTTCTCTCCTCCCGAGCCGTCAAGACGGACCTCTTCGAAGGTACCTTCATTGAGGCGTCATCGTCCGTGAACAGAGATGCCTCCAAATTCTTCAAGGCATCCCTCACCGACTTTTCAAGTTGAGGCTCTCGCGGCAACCCCGAAGAGACCGGGACTTCAGTAGCCGGCCCGGGAAGAGTCCCTGCATCAGCTGGCGCAGCCCCTGCAAAGAGACAAAGGAAGAAGGTTAGGTTGGCCATCAGAAAAGAGGACAAAAACCTAATAGGGCGAGGCGTACCAACGCCCAATAAAGCGCATTTTTTTCCTCCTCCTGGAAGGTTTATAGAGAGGCAGCGATGGCTTCTTCGGTAGTGACACCTGTTAAAAAAGGGAGGGTAGTATTAGTCAAAGATAATGATAAAAATGCGATAAAATGACGAAGAATGCAGCTAATGATTACCTGACTGAGTGAGTTTATTCAACATCGCTTCGAGCCTCGCTGATCGCTCAGAAGCCACAATGGCGGCCGCTAGATCGGTGTCTGCGGGATCTACCGAGAAGCCTTCATTGCTGCCATACTCGCTTATGCCTGCGGTAAGAGGGGCCTGAGGCTCTAAGCCGAGGATGACATCTAGAGAAAGAATGGACTTCTTCTTCCTCTTTTGCGTGCGAGCTCTGGGTGCACCCGAGATCGACTTGCGCTTTGCAGGCACCTTAGGGCGGCGGGTCCCGATGTTCTCGCCCACGCCGGACTCCGGCGAGACCACATTCACCGGCTCCACTGGAGCACGGGGTGCGAGTGGCACGTCCGCGGTAGCACGAGGTAATCCGCGTGGAGAACTCAGTACACGCGGTGATTTGGCTCCAGCATCTTTCAGCGGAGGGACTACGGGGGTCCTTGGCACCAGGGGAGCTTTGCGGTCGCTGCCGGGAGGCACACCCTTACGGTCAACCAACAATCGCTTTTCTTCCTTTATAACGGCGCCCGTCGAATGCTGGTACCACGTTGTATATGTATTAAGGATTCGTGGGGCGCAAGCCGGCTCGCTGATGAAAAAATGAGAGCCCGTATTCAGACGCATGAAGTGATGCAGCGCGCTCCACATCCCATCTTCAGTAGCAGCAGGTTCCAACAAGAAAGCCTCCAACGGCACCCCTTGATTGTAGCTCAGTTGCTGGGCAAAACGATGCGGGTTGTATCTCATGAAAAGCGCCGCATCATTTTGCCTAAACACCAGGAAACCCGGTCTGATGGAATATAGATGGAGGGTCTCCCGGGCTGTCAGAACTGAAGCCCCATCTTTGAAAATGTCTTGCAATGGCCGCACTGTGGTAGTAGATGTAAGTGCACGGCGGCGCCCCGGCCGTCAATTCGACGGCCAAATGCGGAAGCGGTGATAAACTTTAAATTTTACTTGAACTGGCAAACCGCCGCGCACTAATACCCGGATCGAACCATTAATTAGTCCTAGCTAACTATAAGATGGGAAAGAGATATACCGACGATCCAAGTCCTCCGGTCTTCTCGTCGTCGTCCTAATCTCCTGCGGAATGTCCCGTCTCCTCCTCGTCGCCGGAAGTGCACCACATCGCCTACTTCTTTTACGGGCTCCCACTTCAATGCCGAGGCAACTCGGGCACGAAGCCGGCTACTCGACGTGCCCAAGATTTGCTGTAGAATATAATGTGGATTACATGTCTCATTTGGGATTATGGAGTTGCCTTTTGTGGAGGGATTGAAGTGAACTTTTGGAGAGGGAGTTGTAGGGATTTTCCAAAGCTCAAGATACAAAAATCCCACCTCATGAAATGAAATCCCCTCTCCATCAAGGAATGGCCGCCCCCCCCCCATTTTTGGTGTGATTGGAGAGAGAGAGAGAATGGCTTGATCAATAATGCAAAGGAAAAATGATGGCTTGGAAAGTCCAACACTCAACAACCATCTCCTCTCCCATCATCACAACCAAAGTCAAGAAATCATGAAAACAAAGTCAAGAAGTCAAGGTAAGGTGCAACCATGATGAAGTCAAAAAGTCAAGTGATCATGACACAAGAATATGCAAAGACCCCCTCCACAAATGCCTATTTGCAACAATGCAAATAAGCCCTCCTCCACCAATCTTCGGCCAATGAACGGAACAATGGAAATCGGCCGAAACGGAAAGCAAACTGGCAACTCCAGAAAACTGGTCCCGTAATAAATTACAGGAAAACCCCGATACTGTGCATACACACCCGCATCTGTATTTCGACCGAAATACAAATGCAATGAGACAAAATCTACACTGTACTATACTAGGATCTGGCTTAAACCAAAGCCGGCTAGTATTATCCGTTCGATCCTGATCCGTGCAATACCGCACGTGTCTGATCGAACCCTGCCATATTTCCATACGGCCTATAGTACAAACTGTCCGATCCTGATCCGTGCAATACCGCACGTATCTGATCGGACCTTGCCATATCTCCATACGGCCTCTACAACCTTTCGCCCGAAAGCTGAGTAACTGAATGTGGGGGACTCTAAAGACTCGTCAACACCTTGGTTGTGGATTAACCACTAGCACGTTAGAGGTATAAGCCAATACATAACGGGCTACCAGGTATTGACCAAAAGGGACGTCTGTGAGTGAACTCAGCCTGACTCCCTACTGAGCCTGTCAGTGACAATATCCGTACAGTCCGGTCCGTTCGTCTATGAGCATCGCATGGCGGGCCTAGGGGGTTGGTAAAAGTCAGACCCCCAAAAGCGGTACAAGTCGTGTCAGAGTGTAGCCCAGAACACCCTGAGATACTACTGGAATACCTACCAGTAAATCTCCTTGCCTCGGCCGAGGGCTTCGTGTAATGGCTCTCCTAGACACAGCACGACCTCACCCCCAATACCGGGAGAGACGAACCCCTGAAGATACGCTCACTGCCTCCATGTGGCTCGGGACTGTACCCAACTAAAACCTGTTTGCACGACTCCTTTGAGCCGTGGTAGGGTAGTAATCAAAGTACAGTGGGAACTCACACAAGACAAATGACGATCCCCAGGTCGATGAACTAACCTGTACACATGTCACCAGGGAACTGCCATCTGACGTCTGGTATATGACCAACTGGCATGTTCCCGGCGAGTCCTGTCCGGTGTACTCATAACCCAATGAGCACCTGTATACATCTTAGGTGATCCAACTGACACCAGTGGCTTGTGAGACCGGCCACCGCCCCTCGTCGGGGTCTCGACTGTATACACTAGTCTACAATGGAGAATCGATGCCCTGTCTCGAAACTCTCACGACTAGGGACCTTTTAAGGATATGCTTATAGACCCCCAGCTCCCACTTATATGATCGCCCTCATACTGCTGGTGGTCAAGCAAGAATCATAGGGGCTCTATCAACGTGTAATAGCGACGTGTCAGGTCACTTAAAACAGTACACGATGATAAAGGTAAACCAGATAGCATACTATCATCTCGAGTAAGACTGTCCTACCGGGATAGGTCCTCCATCAATCATTGCAATCACGCACCTGTGGCCTAATAATTGACTCTGAGGGCACTATCTCCAACAATCTCCCACTTGCACTCAAGGCTATTTATTGCGATGTCGCATACTCACAGCCCGTGTGATACCGAACACCCAACTCCTCTACTAGTCAGTCTCACAAAGCTCGTTTGCGAAACTATTGCGTTCGAGGAACAGCCTCAGTGAGTGGATCCGCTTTGTAGTTTCTTTCTATGTCTCTCTATATCTCAAGTTCGCGGAGAAGACCATCTCCCGAAATGAGCAATACCTGTCTTAGAATGTGTCTGGATGTCTGATGGGACAAAGCTCATAAATGAACTCCAAATCCAAACTTCTTAGACTGTATCGTCAACTGAACTTAATCAGCATCCTGCGCCATGCCACCCTCAGTATTGCCTTGGACCACCTGTCCAAAATACTGCCCCTCGTCAGAAGGAAAAACTATAACTCTGACAACCTCCCTGTCGTCCAGGTCACCTTGGAAGCCTGGAATGATAACTGTCTCCCGCATGAGGCTATCGTTATCATATCCCTAGAACATCCACTTGTGTTCTATAACTGCTTCCGACTGCTTCCCCAGGATTGGATTAATATCAACTTATTGCATCTAGTGCAAGAACAACATCTGGTGTGGTACTTGACATCTCATGATTGACTCAATTGCCTAAGCAAGTGATCTGCCAATCATGCACATCCCTCTCTACTTTAGTCTGTAAGACACCTTTAGAGAGGGTGACTCCATTATCTGCAGGTACACTAACGTGCCAGGAGTCGTCCATTCTAAATACTCTTAGAATGCTGTCTAAGTACCATGATTGGGAAACTACCCAAATCTAGATCTAAAACCATAGATCTAGTAACCAGTATGTCTGATACAAAATCCATTTCCTTTGTGGAGAAACCACTGTGTGACGACCAAAGTATAACCGATTGTAGTATAGGAGTTTCCTTTCCTAATCTGTGTATGTCATCCAAATACCATGACATCACACCCTACTACCTTCTCAACAGATCCATCCTCTATTCTGATGAAGTTAAACCTATGACTGTCACGTCAGAAATAGATGATCTATCTCCGCTACATTTGCTTTAGTCTATAAATAGACATAAGCTACCTGTCCACCAATGCTTCCGCTGCTCCCACTGACTACGACAACCCTCTGGCAGAGTCATATAGACGTACACTTCTAAAACTAGTTTAGAACGACGCTATACTCATCCTCCCGCCGGGTCTCGCAGCCTGGAACAACAGCAATGGTAATTGTGGGTAAACAAGAACTTCCCTGTCACCGTCCTTGAGGCTACCGTAGTACCTCTCGGGTGCCTGAAGTTACCCACCTTATCTGCGGAGTGGCCAATGGAATGCCAATCCAGATTGAATCTTTAGGTTCCTTATCAAATCTTCAGTAATCGTTTGTGGTTCTGGAATCACTTCCAGTTCTACCATACTCCCACTACTGTTTTCTGAAAAAATCCATTTTTATTAAAACTGTGGCGAGTCTAGAACAATATTGCTATTGTTCATCCAGATGGTAGAAAGTCAACCCGCGTCATAGCCTGGGTCAACCCACAAACAGTCATTACAGAAACGTGCCTTGAGTTGTCCAGTGTCTGGTTTTAAGCATAAGCCGGACAACTCCCCGTACCTTAACATCGTTAAGATATGAACTGTTCTATATCCCATATAGGACCAGAGGCACTGATTTAATTGAACCAGATTCAAATCATGCGACTGTCTCCAGTGCATGTCAACTAAATGGAAGGAGGCCGATCAGCGTTACTCAACTTAGGAATGCTTCCAATTATGAGTAACCTGAAAAAGAAGCAAGTTCTCTTAGTCATTACTATCAACTTAATACCATACACAAGTATCTACATCTTCGATCTCTTTGAAGAATCCCGATACTTGCTACACCTGGTTCTCTACTCTATTCAAATACCTATAACTTCTCAAAATTCGGACCCTGTGTTTCCACGAAACACTTGTCTAAAAACTAGAGAAGTCATAAGTAAACCGAATATAGTACGAGGACCAACCCCTCTGTCCTGATGGACCCTGGACAACATACAATACTCTGTATAAGTCCCTTGAGTCTGATAACTCATTCACTGTGTGTCGTAGGTTGAAAACTGTACTTATGGTTAAGAAGAATTACACCGCTGTTTAATGCTCCTTACCTAACCATCCACTGATATAGGTAAATGTCGTAGACATAATTTCAAAAAGGTATATCTCACTCTATGAAAATAGACGTACAGATATATCAATTTGAAATTGGTGCATGACAGCGGATATTCAAAACCAAATATTTGTCGACCGGCAAACAGCCCAGGTGATTTCCTCAAATATCACCGATTACAACGAATCCCGATATAATGAGGATAATCACCCAATTCCCAATAACTTACTCCCACTCATCATCTGTAAAACCATACAGATGTGAGAATCGTACCTGGTAAATACATACCCTGGAGTAAGTATCTAATCGGGAAATCAGTTTTCCTTTAACATTACACAGTGAAACTGAAACATTGAAATGTTCCGATGGGGTATTCTGGTATTCCTAGTAATGCCTCTTCCAGATTCACGACTGTAACCGTATAGTTCTTTGCCACCTCTCCAAATCCCTTCATATGTCTTTAGTCTTTACCTTCTGTACACCCCTTTAGGCCAAATGGTTTTCTTCCTTCCCTACCGTTCGGCACCAGCCTATGGTTTGGAAGAAGACTATCCAATAAGCATAATGGGTGTACTGTCCCAATCCTAGGAACACTCGCAATGAGAGAGGGTGAAGATAAAAGACAACCGAATAAACCTTATTCCTATTTCTCCTGAACCAGAATCCATCCCCGAACTGGAACAAGTTCCTTTCGAGTTCGTATATAACCATACGATGGAGTATCCAATAAACTGTGGATCTTCGTAGTGATACGGAGTGTCCTGGAGAAATACAAAGGTGATGTGGGAGTGGTAACGAAATATTTGGTTTGGTCGTGAATATCTGTTGCAATTTACTTTGCCCTCTTACTAATCCCTTGCTTTGTCTGAACTTAATACCTTCTGTACACCATCGTTAGGCTAATTGGTTTTCTTCATTCCCTACCGGTCGGCACCAGCCTAAGGTTTGGAAGAAGACTATCCAATTTGCGTAATAGGTGTACTATCTCCTAAACCAAGGAGTACTCGCAACCTGAGAGAAGGTAAAAGGAAAAGACAACTGAATAATCCTATCCGTTTTCTCCAGAACCTGAAACCATCCTCGAATAAATCTTTTCGAGTTCGTATCTAACCATACGATGGTTTTGTCCAATGGAAGTGGACGTTCGTAGCAACACGGGGTGTCCTGGAGAAAAGGGTAAAAGTAGGAGTGGCAATGAGGTTTGCAGCTCTGACAATCCAAAAGCCGGTGTCAAGAAGGTTCGGTTAATTTGGTCACTGAGTCATAGTCTTAGGGTCGGGTCAATGGTCGCTGCCAAAGAGAGAGAGAAAAGAAACACTCAGCATGCACTCTAACCTAGATCAGAATGGTTACCAATTTATCTAATCTGGAATCCTCCCACTGTACCTCAAATTCTCCTCCAAACCTAAAAGAAGAATTAGTCGGGAACACCCGAGGAGTAAACTAACTCATCAGTGGGAATCGGGATCCAACTATCATCGCATGATAACGTGACGGAATCCGCTCACGCTACCACACTCCAGAAGGTATGCGCATATCTGGCAAGTTTCAGTTCTTTTGAAACTCCCGATGTGATTTCTGCCCCATGCTCTTATGACCTTGACTTTGGCCAACAAATCATAAGTCACATGTCAAGTTCTACCCGTCATTCTCCAGGTTGATTCGAATCCACCCGCACAAGCCCTTGACTTTGGCCAACAAGGCTATACGACTGTTCCAAACCAACGCATCTATCTATGCTGCATATGAATAACCAACAGCTACCAAACACTGTGCCTTGACTTTGGCCAACAAACACAGCTTGAATACTATTGACTACCCATATGAAACGACGGAGGGCTACGAATGGTTTCTGGCGAAAACCTTTAACGTAAAGAACTTGATATCGTCGAAGGAACGGATAGCTTTTTGAAAATATAGTGACGAAAACCGTTGCTAAAGAGGTCACTCCCGGTGAAGGGATCTCGGCTCTTTCCCCGTAGAATGAGGTACAGGATATTCCAACTGAATACCACGGTGCAAAGCAAAAGTAATCGGCTATAGTGAAGTTAATGCCCTGACGCAAACTTCTGTCCAAGGGGTCACTCCCGGTGAAGGGATCTCGGCCCTTGCCTCGTCGACTGAGGAGCAGGATATTCCAACTGAATACCACGGTGCAAAACAAAAGTGAACGTCCTTGCAATAACAGCTTTTTGAAAAGTGTTCCAACAACATCAGATTAGGTTTGTTTTTTAACTTGCATTGATCCGAATCAACGCAGTCCCATCAATTGATCACACCAAAAGGAACGAAAATATACTGATGTACGTATATGCCATCCGTATTCGCCACTGGGTCCCGTCATTACTCGTTAGGTTAGCTAACTAACGACAGAGCGGGGACTGGACTAGCGCGGATGCAAAACATATACAACATCTACTAATATATATACCAATATATTATATTCGCTCAAGGCGTGAATAAAATGCAACATCACAGAAATGTACAGCATCACAGAAACAATACAGATATCTGAGATCCCCGGGTTTCACAGAGCCACTACTGAAACCCGACGTTCCCGTGGTCGTGTGGATAGCCTGTGCAATGAAATCCTAGACCCCTACGGGCGCGGCAAGTCACCCGCCAAAACCTGAAGCGAGGCAGCCCCCTTCAGCGCCGTGAATGGACCACCCAGCAATTCACGGAATCCGGTAACTTGGGCACCCCTCCTGGGTGAACCTGTACCCCCTACGAGTGCGGCGAATAGCCCGCCAATCCTAGAGTGAAGCCCCCTCCGTTCCAATGCCATGAGATGCGGGCTTGCTGCCCTCTAGAACCCGGCTATCCGTCCACCCCTCCGCGGGGCAATCCTAGTACAGAAAGTAAAATATACATACACCGGGTACATCGACCGCAACCTGGTCGTGCCCCAAAATAATAATACAATCAGGCAGTGACGGCAGTCCACATGTCGGACGCTCGCCCCGCAATATCAAATGTACATAATACAACAGAACTGTACTAGCATTGCATCCAGGCTATACCCCACGACCGATCCGCAATATCACAGCAAAAACAGAACATCAATGTGAAAGTCACGTTCGCAAATCCGTCTAACCGGGCTATAGCAGTTAGACCGGATTTACCGATCAAGTGACATTCACGGTCGCAGATATAATGTAAATACTGTGAAAAATGTGTTTAAAATTTTCCGATTGACCAAAAATTAACAAGTGGGCCCCAAAGCAATACTGTAGCACTCACAGAAATTCTGGGCCCAAAATTATTTTTCCAAAACCCCTATTTTGATTCCAGAAAGAAACTGAAGAAACATGATAACATGATCTCGCTACAGTGCGGCGGAACCGCGGCCCAATGGGGGTTTTGGCCGCGGTTCCGCGCTCTGACAGAGGAATCACTTTATCGTATTTCTGCAGAATTCTTATATCTTTTGGTAGATCACTTTTCTGTAACCTGAAAAATTTTTGGACACCAAAAAATCTTAACAGAAAACTGATGTGAACTAAAATTGGGTTTTTGGAATTTTGGTCGATCGGAACTGAAAAACACATTACACAAACCTAGACTAAGTTAATGGCGAGGCTCTGATACCACTGTAAGTGCACGGCGGCGCCCCGGCCGTCAATCCGACGGCCAAATGCGGAAGCGGTGATAAACTTTAAATTTTACTTGAACTGGCAAACCGCCGCGCACTAATACCCGGATCGAACCATTAATTAGTCCTAGCTAACTATAAGATGGGAAAGAGATATACCGACGATCCAAGTCCTCCGGTCTTCTCGTCGTCGTCCCAATCTCCTGCGGAATGTCCCGTCTCCTCCTCGTCGCCGGAAGTGCACCACATCGCCTACTTCTTTTATGGGCTCCCACCTCAATGCCGAGGCAACTCGGGCACGAAGCCGGCTACTCGACGTGCCCAAGATTTGCTGTAGAATATAATGTGGATTACATGTCTCATTTGGGATTATGGAGTTTCCTTTTGTGGAGGGATTGAAGTGAACTTTTGGAGAGGGAGTTGTAGGGATTTTCCAAAGCTCAAGATACAAAAATCCCACCTCATGAAATGAAATCCCCTCTCCATCAAGGAATGGCCGGCCCCCCCCCCATTTTTGGTGTGATTGGAGAGAGAGAGAGAATGGCTTGATCAATAATGCAAAGGAAAAATGATGGCTTGGAAAGTCCAACACTCAACAACCATCTCCTCTCCCATCATCACAACCAAAGTCAAGAAATCATGAAAACAAAGTCAAGAAGTCAAGGTAAGGTGCAACCATGATGAAGTCAAAAAGTCAAGTGATCATGACACAAGAATATGCAAAGACCCCCTCCACAAATGCCTATTTGCAACAATGCAAATAAGCCCTCCTCCACCAATCTTCGGCCAATGAACGGAACAATGGAAATCGGCCGAAACGGAAAGCAAACTGGCAACTCCAGAAAACTGGTCCCGTAATAAATTACAGGAAAACCCCGATACTGTGCATACACACCCGCATCTGTATTTCGACCGAAATACAAATGCAATGAGAAAAAATCTACACTGTACTATACTAGGATCTGGCTTAAACCAAAGCCGGCTAGTATTATCCGTTCGATCCTGATCCGTGCAATACCGCACGTGTCTGATCGAACCCTGCCATATTTCCATACGGCCTATAGTACAAACTGTCCGATCCTGATCCGTGCAATACCGCACGTATCTGATCGGACCTTGCCATATCTCCATACGGCCTCTACAACCTTTCGCCCGAAAGCTGAGTAACTGAATGTGGGGGACTCTAAAGACTCATCAACACCTTGGTTGTGGATTAACCACTAGCACGTTAGAGGTATAAGCCAATACATAACGGGCTACCAGGTATTGACCAAAAGGGACGTCTGTGAGCGAACTCAGCCTGACTCCCTACTGAGCCTGTCAGTGACAATATCCGTACAGTCCGGTCCGTTCGTCTATGAGCATCGCATGGCGGGCCTAGGGGGTTGGTAAAAGTCAGACCCCCAAAAGCGGTACAAGTCGTGTCGGAGTGTAGCCCAGAACACCCTGAGATACTACTGGAATACCTACCAGTAAATCTCCTTGCCTCGGCCGAGGGCTTCGTGTAATGGCTCTCCTAGACACAGCACGACCTCACCCCCAATACCGGGAGAGACGAACCCCTGAAGATACGCTTACTGCCTCCATGTGGCTCGGGACTGTACCCAACTAAAACCTGTTTGCACGACTCCTTTGAGCCGTGGTAGGGTAGTAATCAAAGTACAGTGGGAACTCACACAAGACAAATGACGATCCCCAGGTCGATGAACTAACCTGTACACATGTCACCAGGGAACTGCCATCTGACGTCTGGTATATGACCAACTGGCATGTTCCCGGCGAGTCCTGTCCGGTGTACTCATAACCCAATGAGCACCTGTATACATCTTAGGTGATCCAACTGACACCAGTGGCTTGTGAGACCGGCCACCGCCCCTCGTCGGGGTCTCGACTGTATACACTAGTCTACAATGGAGAATCGATGCCCTGTCTCGAAACTCTCACGACTAGGGACCTTTTAAGGATATGCTTATCGACCCCCAGCTCCCACTTATATGATCGCCCTCATACTGCTGGTGGTCAAGCAAGAATCCTAGGGGCTCTATCAACGTGTAATAGCGACGTGTCAGGTCACTTAAAATAGTACACGATGATAAAGGTAAACCAGATAGCATACTATCATCTCGAGTAAGACTGTCCTACCGGGATAGGTCCTCCATCAATCATTGCAATCACGCACCTGTGACCTAATAATTGACTCTGAGGGCACTATCTCCAACAGTAGACGCCTTTCCAATGGTCAGCACTTTGTCAGTGAAAGACATCCCGTCTCCAACTTTGTGGGGACGAAGGAGCAAACCTCTGGCATTCCGTGGCGACGGAGTCACAATTGAGGCGCCGATCAATCGCATGATTCGAGGGAAGCTGCACCTGTCATAGAACGCAGGCCTTTTGTGCATACCGAAGATGCCCAATGTATGTAGCTCAAGCCATGATATGAAGTAATGCATCGGGAAGATCACGTGCAGTACTCCAGGTTCATTAGCATCTGCCGCTTGACTAAGTCCGTGATACAGGTGTGCCAAGCCGGCGATCCCGACGGCCATTTTTACCCCAATGGTCATCCGGTGAGCTGGGTAAAAGACAGAGGGCCTCATACGGCGAGAATGCATCGGGAGCGCAAACCAACTCAGCCATAGCCCAAGAAATCCTAAGAAGAACGCTTCCTCGTCCATCCCAGGGGCTGCAACCTCTGCAAAAGAGACAACCGGGGAGTTAGGAAGGAAAAAACCCTTTTGATCTACCTCCTTCGCTGGCAGGTTGTCCAAACCTAAACCGAAAGGGTCATCAAGCGTGGCGAACTTAGCAGCTTCTGCCGAGAGGACGTTTGGGTGAAGGAATCAAGCGATGAAATCCTCGAAACTGACCCTGCGGCTCCCACATTCGATAAAAAGGGCCTCGTAGATGTTCAACACTTTGATCAAACTTGGAAACTGATGTTGAACAGCATTCTCCGGAGTGAGGCCCATTATTGCTGGCTTAGCACCGAAGACATATTCGTCTGTAGGAAGCAGCTCATCATCGTGCTCCCCTATGACCGGTAAGCCGGAAACCTCTGTGAACTCTTCTAAAGAAATTGACACTTCCCGGTCCAGTGCGAGAAAAGTGTGAGTAGGGATGTTCTACTGCTCCAAAAAGGCCTTAACCCAGCAGGTGGGAAGCGTGGGATATTGAAAGAGGGAAACGTAAACAGCAGTGTACAACCCGAGCCTCATCAACTGCGACTTCTTCGCTGACAAAATGTAGCGAGCCCATGGCAAATAACCGATCGGATGACGGGGAATCAGACCTATATTATATTATTGCCCTCAGGGTCACGCCTCGCCTTGACAAATACGGCGTCCCAAGATATCCAAAACCATAGGAGGCTGAACCGGAATTGCATCTATAGCAGGATGAAGAAGGCCTTTTGAAGTCCAAACGACCATCTCCACGGCATACTTCACTGGGGGTGGGTTGGCATAATGGATCGCCATGATAGGCTCTGATGGTACTGCGCATGAAAAGCTCTACTGACCCATGATAATTTGATTGTACCACGACCCCCAAAGGTGAAAATTCTTATATTCCGGATCGTAGTTCCTGATCAAAGCTAGGATCTCCCGGTCTACGGGTGCTCCGGGGAATCCTCCCTCCGAACGAACAAATGGGAATGAGGTATCGAAAGACATGTTGCCTGCAAAAAGAAAGAGGACAAAAGTCAACCGTCACTGTTATAATTTCTGACGCTTGGAACTTTAAAATTTATACCACACTGCAATGCAGTGGGTAGGGGACCAAAGGGGGACCCATAAAATCTGGATGACGGTGCATCAGTTAATAAGACAGTCCCATCATTGGATGAGACTGTCAATTAATCCCCAAGAGAATATTCTCATTAATGAAAAATCTCTAGAGACAGGGAGAAAATCTCCTCTTTCAGAGCAAAGCTCTGTCACAGATTGACACTTGTCAAACTCTGGTCTCAAGGGAATAAAATTCCTTAAAAGAGCCTAGCTCTGTAATAATGATGAGAAAATCTATTAAAAGAAAAAAAATTTAACTCCTAAAGATTAAAAATTTGGGGTCTCAAAAATCCATGAAAACTTTTTTTTAAAAAAAAAGTTCTCCATTTTTAGATCAAAAAGATCTATGTTTGGTCCATGAGCAAAGCTCTGTTCATGGGTTAAAAACCATAAAACAAGATCTCCTATCTATGGATTCTTGAGAGCAAGGCTCTGTTAATGAAACCCCAAAGGGGTTTTCTTTAGATCAAAGATCTATGAGAGCAAGGCTCTGTCGGTTAAGATTGATTTAAATTAATTTAAATTAATTTTACCTAAAGTTTTTCTAAAAAAGTTCTGACTTTGGAAATGAGAGCAAGGCTCTGAAGTTCTTGGAAACAAGAGCAATGCTCTGAAAACTCAAATTCTTGAAGATGGTAATTATTTACTGAGGACCAAGGGTCCTATTTATAGGCGCTTGCGCCCTTTCAACTCACCAGTTGATCCAATGGCTAGGATCTTGTCACCGCTGCACTCACGTGTGCGTCATGTGAGCGCAACGGTGGGGGGCATTTGTTTCCCCCAATCAGAGCAAAACTCTGTTTGAATTTCAAAAATTAAAGCAACGCTTCAAATTCCTTGTGCTGCGCGCAACGCGCCACGTGTCAAAAGCTGATATGTCAGCGCAACGCCCAAGGCAGCGCACCCAATCAGAGCAAAGCTCTACTTAAAGTAAAAAACAAACGAAGCAACGCTTCAGATGATTTGCGCTCTGCGCTGCGTGACACGTGGCGGCGCAGTTGCGCTAGCGCAGTCGCGCTGCGCTCTGCGCTGCGTGACACGTGGCGGCGCAGTCGCGCTAGCGCAGTCGCAGCTCTGCGCTGCGTGACACGTGGCGGCGCAGTCGCGCTAGCGCAGTCGCAGCTCTGCGCTGCGCGACACGTGACAAGCGCAGGTGCGTTTGCGCCAAACAGAATTAAAATTCCAGTAAGATCTTTCTGTTCTTGTTAAAACAAGAAGATTGTCTTCTGTAAAACAGAAGCCCTTGGATCAAACATCCAACGGTGGGGAAAAATCCCCAAGTCACTCAGAGAGAGATCTCTTTAACGAATTTAACAAATTAATGGGCACTATATAAATGCCTCTAGACCCCAATTCTAAAAGAAACAACACAGAGAGACAAAAACACAGAAACAAAGAGAGAACTCCTCTAAAGAATTTTGAGAAGAATTCAGAAAGGAAAAAGAAGGTAAAACCTTTATAAAAAGAAGAATTTCTTCTGAATAGATCATTGATCTAAGAACAAGATCAAGGATCTTCAATAAAAAATATAATAAATAACAAAGGTATTGCCTTTTTTTTGAACCATTGGTTCTGCAATCTTAAAAATTCTTTTCTTGAATCCAAAATTGGATTAAGATATAAGAACAGTGCCTTGCACTTGTAAGTCTGCACTGTTGCGCTCCTGGGTAGGCGCAAGCCACCAGAGAGCGACGTGTGTCAACTCCAAGACCACTTGCGCTATGCGCTTTTAAAATAGAGCATTGCTCTCTGAAATTGGCGCAACTCACCAGAGCGCGCCACGTGTCAGCAGCGCAACAGCGCAGCGCACTGCGCTTGCGCTCACCAGAGCGTGACACGTGTCACCTCGACATGCGCTTGCGCTCAATAATTGGCGCAAAGCGCCTGACAGACCACATGGCCGCTGTCAGTTTGATTAACGCACTGCATTATTTACAGATGGGCCGAGCCCAATTAAAAAAGGCCCAACAGGCCTAATAAAATGCCATGCATTATTTTAAAAAAAGGGCAGAGCCCAAACAAAGGTCTGTCAGACCAAAACAGATGCTGTGCATCATTTAAAAAGAGGCAGATCCCAAATAAAGGTCCAACAGAGACCAAGATTAATGTTATGCATTATTAAACAAAGGGCAAAGCCCAAGCCAAGGCCAATAGACCAACCACAAATAAAAATGTTGAACATTCTCAACTGGACTTAGCCCAATTTTGGCCATAAGTCCTCAAATTAAATTGACCGAGCATGACTGCTCTCTTAAATCAATTTACACCCGGTTCAAGGGTACATCTCCGAACTCCTCTGACATTTGTCATTGTAATCCTTCAACGTCGTCAGAGAGGTGACGGGTCCCGACAACCATATATCAATATGGACTTAAGCGTCCTTAAACCAACCTATGGACTTAAGCGTCCTTAAACCAACTCATGGACTTAAGCGTCCTTAAACCAACTCATGGACTTAAGCGTTCTTAAACCAACCTATGGACTTAAACGTCTTTAAACCAACTTATGGACTTAAGCGTCCTTAAACCAACTCATGGACTTAAGCGTCCTTAAACTCACGGACTTAAGCGTCCTTAAACCAATGGACCGCAATGTCCTTAAACTACCAATGGACCACTACGTCCCAAAACTGGAATAGTAGAGCCCTCAAATGCTCTCTTGTCGGATCTAAACGATCCCGTTTAAGTCAATCTTAGCCTCAAATACGGCTAACGTATCCTTAAACCTTCAAACAGACTTTAGTCCCAAGTTGGACTATGGACCCCCCAATCAACTTTGGTTCAAGGGTACATCTCTGAACTCCTCTGACATCCGTCGTTGTAATCCTTCAACGACGTCAGAGAGGTGACGGGTCCCGACGGCCATACATGCAATGGACCACCATGTCCCTAAACTGGAAATGGATCTAAACGATCACGTTAAGTCGATCTTATTCTGGAAATTAGACTAACGTATCCTTAACAAACGTTTAAGTTGATCTTAGCCTCAAATATGGCTAACGTATCCTTAAACCAAAACCCAAAACCCAAATCTAAGAAAATACGGATTTGGACTAATCCACGTCCTACGGGTGACGAAATAAATAGTCTCCATATACAATCCACGGGCAACCACAAATAAAACAAACACACACGACACGAAGTGAACTTCTGGAGCAGGAGAAAGTTGTTACCGCCGAGCGGTAGCGTAATTAACTGCAGAGGCTTGCGCCTGCAGGGAGGAGCGTCCCCACAGTCAAAAAACCCCTCAAGCGAGAGGGAATCTGACGAAGTCTGCTATATCGGCCGCATCCTCCCAAACCTCCGATATACGGTGCCATAAATCAACTTGGCATCTTCGGAGAGGTGGACGGATAAAACCAAATAGCATCTGCCCCGAATCTCAGGCAAGACGTCCACGTCTTGGCCGCCGTTCGAGGGGAACAATCACGGTCGAGATTGAGGACGTCATAGTCCGTGGATTTAAGGACTCCAAAGTCCGACGTTAGTTTTAAGTCATCACGGTCGAGGTTAAGGGCATTATAGTCCATGAGTTTAAAGACCCCACAGTCCGTAGCAATGTGTGGTTATCGGGATCCGTCACCTCTCTGATGACGTTGAAGAATTACAACGACAGATATCAGAAGAGTAAAGAGATGTACCCTCGAACCGGGTGTAAATTGATTGGAAGAGCAGATAAGCTCAGTTCAATTTAAATTGAGGACTTATGGCCAGAATTGGGCTAAGTCCAATTAAAAATGTTTAACATTTTATTTTTGTTCTGCCTGTTAGGCCTTTATTTGGGCTTTGCCTTTTTAATAATGCCAAGTATTGGGCTCTGACATTTTTTGTCTTATATTGAAGGGATAGCATTTATCAGAACAAAGTATGTTCTGACAGCGCGCCACGTGGCGAATTAGGCGCTTTGCGCCAGTCAAAAAGCGCATTGCGCTTCTGTCGGTTAGCGCACACGAAGATGACACGTGTCGCTTAGCACTAAGTGCTAGTTTGTTAGCGCACTGCACTTTTAATTCATGAGCGCGCTGCACTAGTTTATAGGTGCGCCAGTAAGTGACACGTAGCGCGCTTGGCGCTGAGCGCCAACCCAAGAGCGCAGTACGCTGTTTTCAAAAGCGCAAAGCGCAGATTGTGTCTAAGGTTGACACGTGGCATGTTTTAGCACTGAGCGCCGATCCAAGGAGCGCAAGGACGCAGTTCATGAGTGCAAGGCACTGTCTAATAGCGCAAAGCGCATTTTGATCAATTTTAAGATCAAAGAACAAATTTATGTTCTTCAAAGGTGGCCTTGCCTCAAGATCCAAGAACAAAAGTTCTTGTTTTTATAAAAGGCTCTGCCTTTATAGATCAGAAGATCTGTGAAGTAAAAATACTTCTTTTTATATTTTTATGATTAGATCTTGATCTTTTCTTTTTAATCAAAGACCTTGGTCTTTTTTATAGATCTAAGATCTTTTTAGAAGATGTTTCTTCTTTTTTACGAGATGGTTTCATCTCTGTTGTTCAAGAATTAATTCTTTACTTTTAAAGATGAAGAAATGATCTTTTTTCTAAAGGCTTGCCTTTCTTTCTCTTTGAGTTTTTCTCAAAATTTGCAGAGGGTTTTCTCTATCTGAGACTGAAGTCTTGGGGCCTTTATATAGGGCCAATTGATTTGTTAAATCAGTTTTGAGAGATCTTTCTCTTGATTGATTGGGGAATACTTCCCACCGTTGGATCTTTGATCTCAAGGGTTCTGTTTGACAGAAGATAATCTTCTTGTTTCAATAAGATTGAGAAATTTTTCCATGCAGAATTTGTTCTATTTTTGGTAATTCATTATTTACCATTGGATCATTGATCCAGCGGTGCTTAAAGCACAATCTTGTTGTTTGGAAAGATTTTGAGGAATCTTTCCTTAACAGAATTTATTTCTGGTTAATTAATGATTCATCATTATTGTTAGATCCTTTGATATAACGGTGGAAATTTTAATTCCAGCGCTGGCACACTTACGTTAGACACGTGGTGCGCAGTGCAGAGCGCAGTGCAACTGTGCTAGCGCAGCCGTGCTGCGCACCTGTGTTAGACACGTAGCGCGCAGCACAACTGCGCTAACGCACCTGTGTTAGACACGTGCACGCAGCGCAGAGCGCTGGATCTGAAGCGTTGCTTCAACTTTTTAAATTTTGAATTTTGAAAACAGAGCTTTGCTCTGATTGGGGGTACGCTGCCTAAGGCTCAGCGCTCCTGGCGCTGGCGTGTCTGCTTTTGACACGTGGCGCGCAGCGCGCAGTGCGCAGGATCTGAAGCGTTGCTTCAATTTTTGAATTTTGAAATTCAAAACAGATCTTTGCTCTGATTGGGGGAAACAAATGCCCCCCCACCGTTGCGCTCACGTGGCGCACACGTGAGTGCTGCGGTGGCAACATCCAAGCCCTTGGATCAACTCAGAAGTTGAAGAGGCAGTTCCGTGCCTATAAGTAGGACCTTTGATGATTTAGATGACTATCATCTTCTTCTTGAGAATTTTTGCTCAGAGGCTTGCTCCTTTGTTAAGAACTTTCAAGAGTCAAAACTCTTTGGTAAAATTTAGAAATTTTAATTTTAATAAATTAGGCTTCTTACCCATTAACAGAGGCTTGCTCTTCATAGATCTTTGATCTAAAGAAAACCCTTTTAGGGTTTCACTAGCAGAGCTTTGCTCCATAGGTCTAAAGAGATCTAAAGAGAACTAAAGAGAGCCCTATTAGGGTTCCATTAATAGAGCTCTACTCTCTAAAAGGATTTTTCTTGTGATTTCTTAATTCATTAATGGAGCTTTTCTCCTTTCAAATCATATAGAAGAACTCTTGAGAGTTTTTCATGGATCTTGAAGATTAAAGATGGAATTTTATTTTTGATGAATTATATCATCTTCTCAGAGCAAAGCTCTCAATGTTCTCGGGGGATTTCTTTAACTTCCCCTCATAATTGATTTTGACAGGTGTCACTTCTATCTGTAGAGTATTGCTCTCGGGGAGTCTAACTTCCTGTGCCTGTTTTGAATAAGAAATTACTTAATCAGTTTGTCTGCTAATTTTGTTGATTTTCTCTTACAGGAGTAATGGACGCTCATATGTATGATCTCGACGAGATTATCTCTTACGGAGACATCCGCTCACTCGGCCGTTCTCAGAATCGAGAATTCACAAACGCCGAGTGTGCCGAAATTATGAGTCGCTTTGACGCATACAATGGTCAACTGCTTCCTCGGTGTTCCCCTCTCCTGAAGCTTATTGTGGGAGCGATCTGGGAAGCGCTTCCTCTATTCTGTACCGGCGTGCCGCTTAGGGCATTGGATGCCGCAGAGGATAAGGTGCACTCGGTGTATCTGATGAGCCTAATCTCAAAGAGACGGCGAGACAATCTTATCGATCTTCTGTACCAGGCTTTTCAACAGTCTGCCATACGTGCTGCCTATCGGAGGATGGAGGACATCTGAGGGGATCCCGACGCTTGCGATCGCGAAAGAAAGCATACCAGGATGGTTCGCCAGGCCTGGAAAATTCTGGACAAAGTCACTTTTGAATTCCTCAATTCATGCCCTGGATCTGAGGTTTTGCCATTGTAATTATTTTAATAATGTCTTTGTTTATTGTTTTTATAATTGTAAGAACCCTTTTGCAATATGAATGGAAAATTTCTCATTTTAGCGTGTTTTATTTTATATTCTGAATCTTTTGCACATGCATGAATGGGTGTGCCTCGAACGCTTAATTAAATGCAGTTCAGCTGTTCTCCTTGTTGCTTTCTTCTCTTTGCTGTGTTGTTGCCATGTGATTTTAGAGAGTGCGATCTGTAGGTAGCATATAGCTTTCAATCTTAGATTCTTTATAGGGCTATGGTGGCTTAGAAAACAGGCTTAGAATCTGTCACCTAAGACTTTTCAACTTTATGAGCCGTGAGGGCCCCATAAAGAATTTTCTCCCTACCGGTCGAGAGGATCCCGTAAGTGTAATTTCTCCTTAAGAATCGTGAGGATTCCCAAGGGCGTTTTCTCTTGAAAGTCGTACGGATCTCACAAGAGAATTTACTCCCTTACGAGTCGTGAGGACCCGCAAGTGATGGGTGAAGTTGTCCTTATCCGCATTTCACGGAGATAAGGATTGCTCTGGATGCTTCCCACGGGTTCACTGTCGTGTTTGGCGAGGACCAGACTCCGCTCTGGACATTTTCCAGGATACCGTAGTTTAAAGACATCGCGGTCGAGGTTAAGGACATCATAGTCCATGAGTTTAAGGACCCCACAGTCCGTTGTTAGTTTTAAGACATCACGGTCGAGGTTAAGGACATCATAGTCCGTGGATTTAAGGACTCCACAGTCCAATGTTAGTTTTAAGATATCACGGTCGAGGTTAAGGACATCATAGTCCGTGGATTTAAGGACTCCACGGTCCATGAAATGTGTGGTTGTCGGGACCCGTCACCTTTTTGAAGACGTTGAGGAATTTCAACGACAAATATCAAAGGAGTGAAGAGATGTACCCTTGAACCAAGATAAAATTAGTTTAAGAACATTACGGTCCATTGTTAGTTTTAAGACATCACGGTCGAGGTTAAGGACATCATAGTTCGTGAGTTTAAGGACCTCACAGTCCGATGTTTGCTCTGGATGCTTCCCATGGGTTCACTGCCGTGTTCGGCGAGGATTAGGCTTCGCTATGGATGCTTCACATGGGTTCACTGCCGTGCTCTGCGAGGACCAGGGTCCGCTCTGGACGTTTTCCACGGGGTCAGAAGTGACATAATCCGCGTTCCACATAGCCAGGAATTTTGCTCTGGATGCTTCCCACGGGTTCACTGCCGTGTTCTGCGAGGACCAGGCTCCGCTCTGGATGCTTCACACGGGTTCACTGCCGTGCTCTGCGAGGACCAGGATCCGCTCTGGACGTTTTCTACGGGGTCAGAAGTGACATAATCCGTGTTCCACGTAGCCAAGAATTTTGCTCTGGATGCTTCCCACGGGTTCACTGCCGTGTTCAGCGAGGACCAGGCTCCGCTCTGGATGCTTCACATGGGTTCACTGCCGTGCTCTGCGAGGACCAGGATCCGCTCTTGACGTTTTCCACAGGGTCAGAAGTGACATAATCCGCATTCCACATAGCCAGGAATTTTGCTCTGGATGCTTCCCACGGGTTCACTGCCGTGTTCGGCGAGGACCAGGCTCCGCTCTGGATGCTTCACACGGGGTTATTGCCATGCTCTGCGAGGACTAGGATCCGCTCTGGACGTTTTCCACGGGGTCAGAAGTGACATAATCCGCGTTCTACATAGCTGCGAATTTTGCTCTGGATGCTTCCCACGGGTTCACTGCTGTGTTCGGCGAGGACCAGGCTCCGCTCTGGATGCTTCACACAGGGTCATTGCCATACTCTGCGAGGACCAGGATCCGCTCTGGACGTTTTCCACGGGGTCAGAAGTGACATAATCCGCGTTCCACGTAGCCAGGAATTTTGCTCTGGATGCTTCCCACGGGTTCACCGCCAAGGTCTGCGAGGACCAGGCTCCCCTCTGGATGTTTCACACGGGGTCACTGCCGTGCTCTCCGAGGACCAAGATCCGCTCTGGACGTTTTCCACGGGGTTAGAAGTGACATAATCCGTGTTCTGCGTAGCCAGGAATTTTGCTCTGGATGCTTCCCACGGGTTCACTGCCGTGTTCTGCGAGGACCAGGCACCGCTCTGGATGCTTCACACGGGTTCACTGCCGTGCTCTGCGAGGACCAGGATCCGCTCTGGACGTTTTCCACGGGGTCAAAAGTGACATAATCCGCGTTCCACATAGCTAGGAATTTTGCTCTGGATGCTTCCCACTGGTTCACTGTCGTGTTCTGTGAGGACCAAGCTCCGCTCTGGATGCTTCACACGGGTTCACTGCCGTGCTCTGCGAGGACCAGGATCCGCTCTGGACGTTTTCCATGGGGTCAGAAGTGACATAATCCGCGTTCCACGTAGCCAGGAATTTTGCTCTGGATGCTTCCTATGGGTTCACTGCCATGTTCTGCGAGGACCAGGCTCTGCTCTGGATGCTTTACACGGGTTCACTACCGTGCTCTGCGAGGACCAGGATCCGCTCTGGACGTTTTCTATGGGGTCAGAAGTGACATAATCCGCGTTCTACGTAGCCAGGAATTTTGCTCTGGATGCTTCCCACGGGTTCACTGTCGTGTTCTGCGAGGACCGGGCTCCGCTCTGGATGCTTCACACGGGTTCACTGCCGTGCTTTGCGAGGACCAGGATCCGCTCTGGACATTTTCCATGGGGTAAGAAGTGATATAATCTGTGTTCCACGTAGCCAGGAATTTTGCTCTGGATGCTTCCCACGGGTTCACTGCCGTGTTCTGCGAGGACCAGGCTCCGCTCTGGATGCTTCACACGGGTTCACTGCCGTGCTCTGCGAGGACCAGGATCCGCTCTGGACGTTTTCCACGCGGTCAGAAGTGACATAATCCGCGTTCCACGTAGCCAGGAATTTTTCTCTGGATGCTTCCCACGGGTTCACTGCCGTGTTCGGCGAGGACCAGGCTCCGCTCTGGATGCTTCACATGGGTTCACTGCCGTGCTCTGCAAGGACCAGGATCCGCTCTGGACGTTTTCCACGGGGTCAGAAGTGACATAATCTGTCTTCCACGTAGCCAGGAATTTTGCTCTGGATGCTTCCCACGGGTTCACTGCCGTGTTCTGCGAGGACCAGGCTCCGCTCCGGATGCTTCACACGGGTTCACTGCTGATCGCACGCTTTTGGCGTGTCGGATGTTCAAAGTTCTAAAGTTTAACCGCGATCAGGACGGTGTCGCTTCGCAGCTAGCCGGTTGAGCACGGGTCGATCCACAGGGAGATGGTTGTATGTCCGTTCGAGTTTTAGATGAGTCAATAAAGAATATGTATATGTTTGTTCAGACTAACCTATGTGTATTATATGCAAGTATAAAGTTGTTAAGAAAAAGATAAGAAATTGTAAGCTAAAGAAATCCGTACTCAAAACCTTTGAGCCGAGTCTTGACCAATTGAAGCTAGAGCAATCGGCAACAACGTGGATTAGGGGATTTAAGCACGGTATTCGTGGAATCCGGCTTATTTACCCTTGTCCTTCCGTTCTTGTCTCTTGCTTTCGCCTCCGGCCAAACCGAACGCAACCGGTCGCAGTTAGGAATCACCGTTACCTTGGTAGGGTAGGGTGCCTAACGGAGCGCTTGCGTATCGTTTGGGCGGAGTTCAATGGAAAATAACGGGAAAAGGAAATGAGCAAAGAAATATTGACTTACAATATCGTATTTATTCTTAACAACAATAATTACAACCATTCACAAAACGAACAAAAAAGAGAGAACAAAAAGAACAAAGAAAAGAAAAGATTACAAGTAAGTAAGGGCATGGAATTTAAAGTGCAAGGTAATAAATTGCAAGTAATAAAAGACAGGAATGAAAAATGCAAGAAAAAGAAACTAGGAACCATGGAACAAGTTACACACCATGGGTTTAATAACCCAAACTTAAACTTGCAAGCTCAATTAAGAGGTTGCAAGATCAAGAGAGAGCTAAAAACCCAAGGGAAAATGAAGCACAAATTCCATATGAAGATACAACCCTTGAGATCAATAACCAACCCTTAAATTTTCAAGCTCAATGAAGAGGTTGAAAGATCAAGAGAAAGCAAGGATCTCAAGGGGAAGCTAACAAAAGAATGATACAAACACCCTCATCTTCATTTCATCATCCACTCAAAAAGCTCTCACTACAATTTTCATGGAGGAAAGAATGAAGAAGAAGAAGAAACTAAACTAAACTACACTAAAGAGAGAATGGAAATCAAGACATGAAGGAGGCTTGGCTTGGAACAAAACCGGGGTATTTATAGGCTGGAAACAGAGAACCTAGGGCAACATTCTGACAGTATATGAAATTCCAAAACTGCCCCTGAAATTTGACCAAGTGAGGAGCCTATAGGGCCGCGGAACCGCGGTCTAAGCGTGCTTATGCCGCGGAACCGCGGCCTTTTAGAGGAGTTAGGCCATGAAATTTGGTGGTTTTTCCTAGATTTTAGTACTCTTCAGTGTGGTATATGACTTTTTCTCAGAAACGCTTCCCATTTCTTCCAGAATTTCAGTAGATCAAAAGGTGATGTGATGTCGATCTTTTTCCAAGATTTCCTCGAGCTCCGCGTAGATATGTTGGATCTTGTGTTGACATTGAGCTTTGTGCACGAAAATGACATCGATTTGCCATTTTGTCCCTTAAACTGGTGTGTGGCAACATACGGATAGAGAGCGGAGACCCGTGTTTTATCTGTGTTGGCAGTAATCCGGAATTTGACGTACTTTTCCATGAATTTCACTGTTCAGAGCCGAGAACCTGTATTCTGCAAATATGTAGCAAACACTGATCAAAAGCACCTGCCTATAAACAAACGAGCGTAAGAATGGGCGGTATAAAATACAATATTCTGGTATGAACAAATATCCCTAAACTTAACTTTTGCTCGTCCCGAGCAAAACCAATTATTCACAAAAATAAAATCCTAACCGCACTTTCGCAGGGAACGCGATTGCACTGAGCACGTGCAACAAGCCGTTAAACCTCTAGGTGTCCCTAGTAGGAGGAGTGTTGTCTCCTGAGGGTTTTGCGGATTACACCCACAAAATCCCGTCAAGCTAGTGTCATAAGTTAACATCGATTCTACTCCTACAGTTTAGTATTTACGTTAGAAACTCTATCATCCTAAGTTAGAAATATCTAACCCTTATGTTTCACACCTCCTATCTGTTTAACTTTAGATCCTATACGTTCCAAAAAAGTTTAGAAAGATGTTGGTTCTCCTGAGTTTTCCTTCTAAAGTGCGGCCTCAAATCAGGGATTTTTATCAACTTTACAGAAAACACAAGTCTTATTCTTTATTTCTATCTCTTATCCAAACATCAATTGTATACCCCTACGTGTGTGTATATTTGCACCCCTACACTCAAGAATTCAATTCAAGCTATAATACCCTTACCCTAATACCTAATACTACTTCTTTTCATTTAATGATGGACGGTGTTGCTCACACACTTTTCATGCGACTATTAATGCTTCTTGAGGCTCTAACGGCCGATTACTGAATGTGTGAGCTTAAAGCGTAAATAGCAGTTTCCAGGTCTTGACTTTATTCTATTTTTTTCTTTTTCTTTTTCTTTTTCTTTTTCTTTTTCAAGACCGGATATATTTTTCAATATGCTCTTTTGGTGTTTAGCTTTAAATACCGTTTTTTCTTTCATACTAGGATTTCAGGCAAGAGTATTTCTAGGTATCCTCTACTATCCCAAGTTTCAAGGTGTGTGTAAGTGCAGTTTGTAGGATATATACTTTCTAAATTTAAACTCAAGAAAAGAAACTATTTTTCAGACTTATGCTTCAGTAAAGCATCAATACTTTCCCTTCATCTTGACTTGACTCAAGAACTGAACTCAAGATTAACTATTTCTCAAAAAAAACTATAAGGACGTATACTTACCAAAGTTAGACAGAATGAGGGTTATTTTTAGGGTTTTCAATTCTTAAGCCTAGAATTTAGTTATTTCTATCATATCAACTAAACTTTCGGAATAAAGATCTAAGTTACCCTATTAGCTAACTTGACGACAAAGTTTTTATATTTTTTTGGAAAATTTTCGATTTTTGTGGGTTTTTAATTAAGGTATGCAAATGCAAAATATACAAATGAATGCGAAGGAAGAAACCTTACCGAGCTCACCCCCAAATTTAAACTTGACAGTGCCCTCACTGTCAGGCTACACCAAGAGGGTCAAAATTGTCGGCGCTCCCTAGAAACAAATTATATACAAAACAAAAAGGAAAACAAAAAATATATACAAAAAAGGAGTCCCCCCAAACTTAAGTAAAACAGTGTTTCCATTGTTAAGCGTTGAAGTTCAGGATTAGGGGGGAAAGAGAATAGTATCAAGCTATACAAGGCCTTACAAAGGCCAAAAGTTAACACCAACCATTCAAAAATTCTATCTCTGTAAGATGTGGGTTGGTGAAAGAAGGTGAAGAGGAAAGAAATGGAGAATACGCTAGACCGTATGGAGATAGAAGCGGGATACAGTCTCTGTATATGAGAAGAAGAATGGCGGAAGGGAGAAGGAAGTGGAATACGAACTTGAGGGTGGAAATGAAGTGAATAGATTAGCACAATTTGTGATGACTGATGTGTAAGAAGCGTTTGTGCTAATCTATTAACCCATTGAGAAATGGGGTCAAATCCCTCAAGATTCGTGAGAAACCATGGGTACGCCGAACTCGGTAAACCAGACATATGAAATGAAAGTGATACGGTTTCTTGCAAGGTCGGAACGATGGAAAGGATGGAGGTAGGTGATTGAGGAAGGTTATCGGTTAAAGGTTCCGGAAGGTGTACACAGTCAATGAATGGAACAGGATGAATTGGAAAATCCTACTCATCAATTAAAACTGGTTCATCCTCAAAAATATCCTCAAATGTTTCCTCAAAATTCAGCTTATCCATGCAAATTTCATCAAAATCAAGACGCATATGGGGTTCGGAAAAAACAGTTAATGACTCGGGATGATGAATTAGAGAGAAAAACTCTGCCAAATCTACAGGTTCATCATCTAAAATATTCCCGGCGTCAATATCCTCAATCAAGTGAAAATCAATATTATCAGACACCTCAACAAAAGCATGGATATTAATCAATTCAGGTTCTAGAGTGGAGGTGTAGAGGTCAAAAGTATTGGGTGTGGTTTCACTCGAAAGGGACCCTTCACAATCGGGCAAATCAAACACTACAAAGTCACACAACTCATTATCTGTTCTATCTTTAATCAATGAATCGTTTGGAACACTAGATAGACATTCAAAATCGGAGTTGTGGGATGCAAGTTGAAACGGGTAGGCTTGATTCGGAAGGGGGTACAGCTCACTCTCTCCACTCAAATTCTCAACCTGTCCTACCGCCTCTTCATACATTGGAAAATTTGGAGTTAGTTGAAAACTAGCTACCGGGTCACTAGGTTGTATGACGGCGGCCATGGACGCATTCAAATCCATCATCTGTTGGTACGACGCTACCCTAAAGTCTTCCAAAGACTGTTCCAGACTAGACATGGGTTGTGAAGGGGTTTCAATAAAAGATTCAAAGTTGTGTGGATACTGAAAACTCCCAAATGGCGGTTCAGAAGCAATGTCTAGGGAAGGTGCAAAAGTCGGGTAGGACTGGTAGGAATTGAATGGCTGGACAGGAACAGGATCAACATTTGGATAAGAAGGTGAATGGAATTGTTGATCCCAAGAATCTGTAGCGGTGAAAGGAGTGAAAGATCGGCTACATGATTGTTCAATATGTTCAGAGATGGACAAAGGACGACTTGCAAAAGGGGTATCAACATAAGAGGGTGGGGGAGGTTGAAAAGGTTGATACAAAGTGGATTGCGGAGGGCAAGTGTTTGTCCTAGACGCGTCTATCCGATCTTTCAAAGAGATTTTGGGCATGGAGGGATCGTTCGACGTTCGGCCAAAGCGAGAACCGTAAGAAGTAATGTCTGGTTGTGGGTACCAAAGTTCGGCAAGAGTTTTGCGAGGTGGGGTACCCATGATATGAAGAGAGAAAGAAAGAAAGGCAGAGAAAAGGAGGGGAAAAAGAATGTGATTTTTTTTAATTTTTTTTTAGTTAGATATTAACAAAAGAAAGAAATTACACACAAAAAGAATCTGGACAAAATCAATCACGACACAAAAATACCACACACCTAATCGTCCTAGGGTTCACCTAGGTCAACTAGACCTGCTCCAGAACTTGATTGTCGAAGTAAAACTGTGTCGAGAAACGGGCTCAAGATACACTGATCACGAGGCCAGGTAAGTACAGAGATAAGGGGAGGTTTTCCAACGCTTTCGCGAAGTTCCTTAATTAAATAACCCTTTTTCTTTTGGCGGTTTCGCCGTTAACACTTTCCTAGACACCCCGTAAACAATATACCGTTAAGCGAGATTCTAAATACAGTTAATTTTTCCTAGTGAGCGCGAAGTCCTTAAGGCTTAAAGTCTAGTTTCTTTTAAAGTTTGTGCGGGTAAACGTTATGCTCAAGTTCGTGATTTGTGGGCCACGGAAAAGGTGATGAAATCGTTTACCGTATGTTGTGGGGTTCGCTTGCCCTTAAGTCCGTATTAATGTATGCAATGCGCAATTCAATAAAAATTCTATAAAGAATCAAACAATCGTTTTTTAGTTTAAGCATGGCACTGTAACAAATACGGGTTAGTCAATTTTTAGCGTTTACTAGCGAACTTGCAAAGAATCCTGCAAAGAATAGTATATTGGATGCGTCGGATTTGAGAAGAAGGTGTTAGTAAAGTACGTACCGTTAAGATTTTGGGTTAGGAAACCCCCATTGAATCAAATCCGGTAAGCTTGAAAAGTTCGCTTGCGCGGGTCAAACTACCCGGATCTTTGACACTGTACTTTGCAAACACCTTAGCCTTGAACGTACACTTTGCTCCCCACAACCGCCGTTTGCAAATCCGCAAAAATCTACAGACTTGCTTACAAAAATTATCAAAAAATAACAAAAAGATTTTTTTTTTATAAATATATACCAAAAGAATATTAACCCGAATAACAAGAAAGAAAATACGCTACCGTCTCCCCGGCAACGGCGCCATTTGATCGCACGCTTTTGGCGTGTCGGATGTTCAAAGTTCTAAAGTTTAACCGCGATCAGGACGGTGTCGCTTCGCAGCTAGCCGGTTGAGCACGGGTCGATCCACAGGGAGATGGTTGTATGTCCGTTCGAGTTTTAGACGAGTCAATAAAGAATATGTATATGTTTGTTCAGACTAACCTATGTGTATTATATGCAAGTATAAAGTTGTTAAGAAAAAGATAAGAAATTGTAAGCTAAAGAAATCCGTACTCAAAACCTTTGAGCCGAGTCTTGACCAATTGAAGCTAGAGCAATCGGCAACAACGTGGATTAGGGGATTTAAGCACGGTATTCGTGGAATCCGGCTTATTTACCCTTGTCCTTCCGTTCTTGTCTCTTGCTTTCGCCTCCGGCCAAACCGAACGCAACCGGTCGCAGTTAGGAATCACCGTTACCTTGGTAGGGTAGGGTGCCTAACGGAGCGCTTGCGTATCGTTTGGGCGGAGTTCAATAGAAAATAAAGGGAAAAGGAAATGAGCAGAGAAATATTGACTTACAATATCGTATTTATTCTTAACAACAATAATTACAACCATTCACAAAACGAACAAAAAAGAGAGAACAAAAAGAACAAAGAAAAGAAAAGATTACAAGTAAATAAGGGCATGGAATTTAAAGTGCAAGGTAATAAATTGCAAGTAATAAAAGACAAGAATGAAAAATGCAAGAAAAAGAAACTAGAAACCATGGAACAAGTTACACACCATGGGTTTAATAACCCAAACTTAAACTTGCAAGCTCAATTAAGAGGTTGCAAGATCAAGAGAGAGCTAAAAACCCAAGGGAAAATGAAGCACAAATTCCATATGAAGATATAACCCTTGAGATCAATAACCAACCCTTAAATTTTCAAGCTCAATGAAGAGGGTGAAAGATCAAGAGAAAGCAAGGATCTCAAGGGGAAGCTAACAAAAGAATGATACAAACACCCTCATCTTCATTTCATCATCCACTCAAAAAGCTCTCACTACAATTTTCATGGAGGAAAGAATGAAGAAGAAGAAGAAACTAAACTAAACTACACTAAAGAGAGAATGGAAATCAAGACATGAAGGAGGCTTGGCTTGGAACAAAACCGGGGTATTTATAGGCTGGAAACAGAGAACCTAGGGCAACATTCTGACAGTATATGAAATTCCAAAACTGCCCCTGAAATTTGACCAAGTGAGGAGCCTATACGGCCGCGGAACCGCGGCCTAATCGTGCTTATGCCGCGGAACCGTGGCCTTTTAGAGGAGTTAGGCCATGAAATTTGGTGGTTTTCCCTAGTTTTTAGTACTATTCAGTGTGGTATATGACTTTTTCTCAGAAACGCTTCCCATTTCTTCCAGAATTTCAGTAGATCAAAAGGTGATGTGATGTGGATCTTTTGCCAAGATTTCCTCGAGCTCCGCGTAGATATGTTGGATCTTGTGTTGACATTGAGCTTTGTGCACGAAAATGACATCGATTTGCCATTTTGTCCCTTAAACTGGTGTGTAGCAACATACGGATAGAGAGCGGAGACCCTTGTTTTATCTGTGTTGGCAGTAATCCGGAATTTGACGTACTTTTCCATGAATTTCACTGTTCAGAGCCGAGAACCTGTATTCTGCAAATATGTAGCAAACACTGATCAAAAGCACCTGCCTATAAACAAACGAGCGTAAGAATGGGCGGTATAAAATGCAATATTCTGGTATGAACAACTGCCGTGCTCTGTGAGGACCAGGATCCGCTTTGGACGTTTTCCACTGGGTCAGAAGTGACATAATCCGCGTTCCACGTAGCCAGGAATTTTGCACTGGATGCTTCCCACGAGTTCACTGCCGTGTTCGGCGAGGACCAGGCTCCACTCTGGATGCTTCACACGGGTTCACTGCCGTGCTCTGCGAGGACCAGGATCCGATCTGGACGTTTTCCACGGGGTCAGAAGTGACATAATCCGCGTTCCACGTAGCCAGGAAGGGTTGACTTTATTCGCATTTAGTCGGAGTTTGACTCTCGGTCATCTGTACACCGCCGAGTCATGAAACTGGGAGTTGCCGCTGTTCCGTTTTGCTTAATGTTGTGTGTGTTGTAATGAGACGAATGCTGAGATGCTCTCCAGGCTATCTGTGAACCATCGAGGGTTGGTTTCTTCTTTTGATGAAACCTGGGGAGGAGTGTGATTCCTTCTTTGTTTGCGCCCTTGAATTGTATACAGGGATTGATGTGATATCATCTGTAGGGCATAAATTTCATTTTTATTTTTCAATTCTTTCTGCGATGCTCTATCATTTCAGCTTTTATATCGCGAAGGTAGCGATTGCCCAATCATTTCGGCTATTTTTCGCGGTGCCCAATCATTTCGACCATTTATTTTATTTTTACTTGCTGCTTTTTATTGCGAGTTGCCCAATCATTTCAGCTATTTTGCATGCATACATTTTTTACTTGCTGCTTCTGTTGCAAGTTGCCCCATCATTTCGGTTATTTCGTATGCATGTGTGGCTTGCTAGTTTTTCGCTGCAAGTTTGGGATTAGACACCGATTTCGGTATCAGCACCGCTACCACTGGGATATTGCCAGGAGCGAATCATCATTTGCCTCTGTCGTTGTCGAACAAAGGTGGCTTAGCGATCAGGGTTAAGATCCTGTCGACTAAGGTTTTTAACTTCATGAGCCGTAAGGGTCTCATAAAGGTATTCCTCCCTACAAGTCGTGAGAATCTCATAGGTGCGTTTTCTCCTTAGGTGTCGTGAGGATTCCTAAGTGCCCGGTCTCTTATAAATCGTAAGGATCTTACAAGAGTGCTTTCTCCTTATAAGTCGAGAAGACTTACAAGGGCTGTTCACCGTGTAGACATATCCCTAGTCACGGATGGGATTTTGTTAGGGAAATGTTTATTTGCGCCCGTGGATTATATACAAGGGTCGGCATTGAGCCACTTGTAGGGCAGTATCGGAGGTTGTGGGGGCTGCTTAAGAACAGGTTCAGATCCCTGTAGCTTAAGACTTTCAAATCTTATGAGCCGTGAGGGTCCCATAAGAGGGTTCTCCTTACGAGTCGTGAGGATCTCGCAAGTGTGATTCCTCCTTAGGAATCGTGGGGATCCATAAGTGTGTTGCTCCCTTATGAGTCGTAAGGATCTCACACGGGTGATTTCTCCTCACAAGGTCGAGAGGACCTCGCAAGTGTCTTTTAACGAGGTTGCGTCCTTTCGGGTTTTCACAAACACTCGCCGGTAGCCCTGCTGTTTTTACTCACGGAGCCCTTTCGGGTTTTCATCCGTGCCCATTTGCTTATGGACATACCGTTTTCTCTTTTTTCTCTTTTTTCTCTTTTTTTTTAAAAACGAGGTTGCGCCCTTTCGGGTTTTCACAAGACTCGCCGGTAGCCCTGTTATTTTTACTCACGGAGCCCTTTCGGTTTTCATCCATGCCCATTTGCTTATGGACATACCGTTTTCTCTCTTTTTCTCTCTTTTTTTTATTCCCTTTTTTTGTGTCAGTTTTGGGATGCTGCAATCCACCGTAGTTTCTCAACATCTCGGTCAACGGCTAGTTTTAGGACATAGTGGTCCGTCGTTAGTTTAAGGACATTTCGGTCCGCTGGTAGTTTAAGAACGTTTCGGTCCGTTGTTAGTTTAAGGACGTTTCGGTCCGAGAAAAGAAAGCCGGCTACTACTTATAGAGTTTGGGCTTAAGAAGATAGCGAGCGGACATAGTCGTCGTCGTCTATCATTGACCTAGGCCGTGACTCGTCAAGCATAATACTTCTTCAGGAAGCGACCGTTTATTGGCCTGAAAGGTCTTTCACCATGCATGTCCATGAGTAGATAGGCCCCACCTTGGTAGACCTTGTCTATAATGTACGGGCCTTCATAATTCGGCTCAAATTTCCCTCGTTTAGCACGATTGGGGATCATAGGTCTTTTAACCACTAGCATGAGTTTGCCTTGGCGGAATGTTCTCGGCCTAGTCAATCTCTCCTATGAGCGCGTCATCTTTTCTTTATAAGCCTCCAGATTTTGTTGCGCCATGAGCCGGGTTTCATCAAGGGCATCGAGCTCCTCAAGCCGAAAGTGAGCGTTTTCTTCGTCCGTTAGCTCGTAGTGAACTGCCACTCGTAGGGAGGGTAGCTCTATCTCGAGGGGGAGTACCGCTTCTGTACCGAATACCAATGCGTATGGAGTTGTGTTCGTGGCCGTCTTGAACGTAGTTCGATACGCCCAGAGAGCTTCTTAGAGTCTCTCGTGCCAGTCCTTCTTATTTCGGGATACCGTCTTTTTCACGATCTTTGTCAAGGTCTTGTTGAAAGCCTCCGCTAGACCGTTGACTCGGGGATTATAAACTGAGGAGTATCTCCAGTCTATGTTGTGCTGTTGTGCGAAGCGGCTGGCCTTGTGGCTTCTGTAGGCTGGCCCGTTATCGGATATGATCCGTCTCGGAGTTCCAAACCAATAAATGACGTGCGTCTTGAAGAAGTGGAGGATATTCTCCGTCTTCACTTCCCTCAGCGGTACTGCTTCTGCCCATTTGGAGAAGTAATCAGTTATCGCCAAAATGAAACGATGTCCTCTGGACGATGCCGGTTCGATGGGGCCGATTATGTCAGTTCCCCACATTTCGAACGGCCAGCTAGCCACCATTGGATGTAACGGATTTGGGTGCTGATGGATAAAGTTTCCATGGATATGGCACGAGTGGCATTGCTTCGCATATTCGAGGCAGTCCTGAATCATCGTGGGCCAGTAGTAGCCGATCCGTTTGATCTTCAACTTCATCTTCGGGGCTGCTTGGTGAGAACTGCAGAGTCCGTCGTGAGTTTCCTGAATGACTCTTTTTGCTTCTTCAGGTCCCAGACATCTCAACCACAGAGAATCAAATGACCTCTTGTATAGAGTATCATTGACGAAGGCGAAAGATAGGGCTCGCTTCATGAGCTGATGTTTTGAGGACGCATCTTCAGGCGTTCGACAGGATTTGAAGTAGTCTATAAAGACTTCTCTCCAATCCTCAACCGTTTCTTAGTCTCTTGTTTACATAGCAATCTGCTCAGTCGCTTACTTTTCTTCGGACGACTCCGGAGATATTTCCGCCAGTGCAAGAACCCGACGGCTTTGCACAACGATCCTGACGTCATCGAGGTTCTCGTCGGCTAGTTCTTTAGCGAGCTTGGCTAATGCATCCGCTTTGCTATTTTCTGCACGCGGTATGCTTTCCAAGATGTAGGAAGGTATTTGGGTCAGCAGTTGCTGTACCCTCTCGCCGTACTTTACCAATTCTGGTTTGCATGTTTGATAGTCGCCGTTTACTTGACTAACAACCAGTTGGGAGTCTCTGTATATGAAGAGGTTTTCAATTCCCATGTCGATGGCGATCTCGAGACCTACTATCAAAGCTTCGTATTCGGCTTCATTATTCGTCCTCGGCTCTGTCAAGGAGAAGGCGAAGCGCATTATCCCTCCTTATGGAGTCACGAAGATGAGGCCTACCCCTGATTTGATTAAGGGCGTTCTTTGTTTGCGCTTCTTCATGGAAGATGCTACATCAAAGTAAAGTTCCCATCGGGTGCCACTACCGTCGATCGTGTCAAATGCATGCTCATCTGGCAGTTCGCAATTCAAAGGAGAATCGGCAGGTATTGGATGCTCAGCGAGGAAGTCGGCGATGGCTTGGCCTTTCACTGCCTTAAGAGGCTGATAAGTTATTGAGAACTCTATCAAGAGTAAGGCCCATTTAGCGAGCCGACCTGTCAATATGGCCTTTGATATCAAATATTTGAGAGGGTCCACCTTCGATATGAGACGGACTTCATGCGCCAATGCATAGTGCCTGAGTTTCGTTATCGCGAAGATCACCGCCAGGCAGTATTTTTCGATGGGAGAATAATTGCTTTCTGCCCCCAGGAGAACTCGACTCAAGTGATAGAGAGCTCTTTCTTTCCCTTGGTCGTTCTCTTGTGCCAATAATGCGCCTAAGGAACCTTCAAGGGCGGTTGTATACAGAATGAGAGGCTTTCCCTTGACCGGAGCAGCCAGCACTGGCGGGTTCTGCAGATACTGCTTGATTTCGTCCAGTGCGCCTTGACATTTGTGATCCTAGACGAACAGGGTCCCTTTCTTCATCAAGTGACTGTACGGACGGCACTTTCCAGAGAGATTGGATATAAATCGCCAGATACACGCGAGCTTCCCTTGGAGAGACCGCAATTGTTTGAGAGTCCTTGGCGGAGGCATTTCCATGATCACTTTGATCTTTGACGGATCTATCTCGATGCCTCGGTGTCGGACGATGAATCCTAGGAATTTACCTGAGGACACCCCGAACGCGCATTTGAGAGCGTTCATCTTCAAGTTGTACTGCCGACGGCGTTGAAATACGGTCTTCAGATGCTCGAGATGTTCCTCATATGATTTGCTTTTAACCATGAGGTCGTCGATATAGCATTCGACGATTTCATGTATGAGGTCATCGAAGATCTTCGTCATGGCCCTCTGATAGGTGGCACTGGCGTTCTTTAGACCGAAGGGCATCACTTTGTAGCAGAATATACCCAAAGGGGTCCGGAAAGCGGTGTGCCTCTGGTCCTCGGGATGCATCTTTATCTGGTTATATCCTGATGAGCCATCCATGAAGGAGAAAACTTCGTGAGTGGACGTGTTATCTATCATCAGTTCAGTGACCGGTACTGGGAAATCGTCCTTCGGACAGGCTTTATTGAGATCCCGAAAGTCTACGCAGATGCACACCGTCCCATTCTTCTTTATCACTGGGACGATGTTGGCGATCCAATCAGGATACTGAACTTCTTGGATGAAGCCTGAGTCGATTAGCTTCTTGACCTCGGCGTTGATACTCATCTCAAGCTCAAGCCGCATTCTTCTCGGTGCTTGTTTGATTGGCCTGACGTTCGGGGATATGGCCAATTTGTGCACAGCAATCTCTAGATCTAAATCTGGCATTTCGGAATAGTTCCATGCAAAGCAATCTTTATACTGCATGAACACGTCCTTTAGCGTAGCCACCCTCTCTTCAGATAGCAGCTCACTAACGAATGTCGGTCGCGGATCATTTGCCGTCCCCAAATCAATTTTCTTGAGGTTATCTGCAGTGGTGTGTATTCCATCTTCCAGCTCTTTCGGCGCCGGTGGAAATTCTGAGATCACCTCGTCATCATCGTTTTCGAAGCACCAGGAGAGGTCACCCCTATCCTCAGGCTCTTCTTTTGATAGTGTTATCATATGACAAGTACGAGCTCGCTTCCACGACCGATGTTGATCTGGTTCTACTCTCACTGTATGCGCGGCTTTTGGTTCGTGCCTCTGCGGCAGAGTTATCCTCCAACTGCTGGATAGAGCGAACTTGCCGAGCTGATATTGGTCTTCAACCCAGTTCTTGAAGGTGAAGCAGTCTTCGAGAGGATGTCCTATCGCTTGGTGATAAGAACAATAGTCTGGATGAGAGATCTCGTTGGCTTGCTCAGGGTGTTTGGACTCCGGAAGTGTAAGCATTTGATGTATTATGGCAAGATCAAGTATCTTCTTTGTCTTGTCTTGAGGAAAAGAGTATGCTCGACTCATCTTCTTCATAAGGGACAAATCCGGACCGCTCGATTCATGATTGTGTGACTTCTTGGCCCCGCTTTGTCGCCGTCGAACGCCTTTTCCGCTCTTTGACTTGTTTCTGCTCTTTGACTCTGTCGAATTTCTACAGTAGCCTTATATTTTCCAGTACATCACTTTTCTGTAACCTGAAAAAAATTTCGACTCCAAAAAATTTCAACAGAAAACTGATGCAAACAAAATGCGGGTTTTGGAATTTTGGTCGATCGGAAATGTAAACACATTACACAAAGCTAGACTAAGTTAATGGTGAGGCTCTGATACCACTGTAAGTGCACGGCGGCGCCCCGGCCGTCAATCCGACGGCCAAATGCGGAAGCGGTGATAAACTTTAATTTTGCAAACTAGCAAACCGGCACCACCGCGCACTAAACACCCGGATCGAACCATTAACTAGTCCTAGCTAACTACAAGATGGGGAATAGAGATATACCGACTGATCCGAGTCCTCCGGTCTTCTCGTCGTCGTCCCGATCTCCTGCGGAAACTCCGGTCGTCGCCTCCTTGCCGGAAGGGCACCACATCGTCTGCATCTTTTACGGGCTCCCACCTCAATACCGAGGCAACTCGGGCACGAAGCTGGCTAGTCGACGTGCCCAAGATTTGCTGTAGAATATAGTGCAGAGGCTTGTGTCTCATTTAGGGTTCATGGAGGTGCCATTTTGGTGGAGGGATGATACAAGAATTATGTGGAGGAACTTGAGAGCATTTTTCTTAGCACCATGAGAACAAAAATGCCACACCACAAATGAATCAATCAATTCCCCTTAGGGAATGGCCGGCCCATGCCATGGGAATGGAAAAAGAGAGAGGGCCAAGACAAAGAGGTAGTTGAAAAGCAAGTGATGATGAGAAAATCAAATGATCACAACAAAACCCAACACTCTAAAACAACCATCATCATATCCAAAGTCAAGCAATCATGAAAACTATCATGAACCAAAAGTCAAGTGAGGTCAATGGATGGTGCACCATCATGATACAACAATATACAAAGACCCCCTCCACAAATGCTTATTTGCAACAATGCAAATAAGCCCTCCTCCACCAATCTTCGGCCAATGAACGATACAAAGGAAATTGGCCGAAACGGAAAGCAAACTGGCAACTCCAGAAAACTGGTCCCGTAATAAATTACAGGAAAACCCCACAACTGTGCATACACACCCGCATCTGTATTCCGACCGGAATACAAATGCAATGAGACAAATCTACACTGTACTATACTAGGATCCGGCTTAAACCAAAGCCGGCTAGTAATATCCGTCCGATCCTGATCCGTGCAATACCGCACGTATCTGACCGAACCCTGCCATATATCCATACGGCTTCTAGTACAAACTGTCCGATCCTGATCCGTGCAATACCGCACGTATCTGATCGGACCTTGCCATATCTCCATACGGCCTCTAAAGCTTTTCGCCCGAAAGCTTGAGTAACTGAATGTGGGGGACTCTAAAGACTCGTCAACACCTTGGTTATGGATTTAACCACTAGCACGTCAGAGGTATAAGCCAATACGTAACGGGCTACCAGGTATTGACCAAAAGGGACGTCGATGAGCGAACTCATCCTGACACCCTACTGAGCCTGTCAGTGACAATATCCGTACAGTCCGGTCCGTTCGTCTATGAGCATCGCATGGCGGGCCTAGGGGGTTGGTAAAAGTCAGACCCCCAAAAGCGGTACAAGTCGTGTCGGAGTGTAGCCCAGAACACCCTGAGATACTACTGGAATACCTACCAGTAAATCTCCTGCCTCGGCCGAGGGCTTTGTGTAATGGCTCTCCTAGACACAGCGCGACCTCACCCCCAATACCGGGAGAGACGAACCCCTGAAGATACGCTCACTGCCTCCATGTGGCTCGGGACTGTACCCAACTAAAACCTGTTTGCACGATTCTTTGAGCCGTGGTAGGGTAGTAATCAAAGTACAGTGGGAACTCACACGAGACAAATGACGATTCCCAGGTCGATGAACTAACCTGTACACATGTAACCAGGGAACTGCCATCTGACGTCTGGTATATAACCAACTAGCATGTTCCCGGCGAGTCCTGTCCGGTGTACTCATAACCTAATGAGCACCTGTATACATCTTAGGTGAACCAACTGACACCAATGGCTTGTGAGACCGGCCACCGCCCCTCGTCGGGGTCTCGACTGTATACACTAGTCTACTCTGGAGTATCGATGCCCTGTCTCGAAACTCGCACGACTAGGGACCTTTTAAGGATGTGCTTATAGACCCCAGCTCTCACTTATCTGATCGCCCTCATACTGCTGGTGGTCAAGCAAGAATCCTAGGGGCTCTATCAACGTGTAATAGCGACCTGTCAGGTCACCTAAGCAGTACACGATGATAAAGATAAACCAGATAGCATACTATCATCTCGAGTAAGACTGTCCTACCGGGACAGGTCCTCCTTCAATCATTGCAATCACGTGCCTGTGATCCAATAATTGACTCTGAGGGCACTATCTCCAACAATCTCCCACTTGCACTCAAAGCTAATTATTGCGATGTCGCATACTCACAGCCCGTGTGATACCGAACACCCAACTCCTCTACTTGTCAGTCTCACAAAGCTCGTTTGCGAAACTATTGCGTTCGAGGAATAGCCTCAGTGAGTGGATCCGCTTTGATGTTTCTTTCTATGTCTCTCTATATCTCAAGTTCGCGGAAAAAATCATCTCCCGAAATGAGCAATACCTGTCTCAGAATATGTCTGGATGTCTGATGGGGCCTAGCTCATAAATGAACTCCAAATCCAAACTTCTTAGACTGTATCATCAACTGAACTTAATCAGTATCCTGTGCCATGCCTCCCTCAGTATTGCCTTGGACCACCTGTCCAAAATACTGCCCCTCATCAGAAGGAAAAATATAACTCTAACAACCTCCTTGTCGTCCATGTCACCTTGGAAGCCTGGAATGATAACTGTCTCCCGAATGAGGCTGTCGTTATCATATCCCTAGAACATTCACTTATGTTCTAAAACTGCTTCCGACTGTTTCTCCCGGATTGGATCAATGTCAACTTATTGCATCTAGTGCAAGAACAACATCTGGTGTGGTACTTGATATCTCATGATTGACTCAATTGCCTGAGCAAGTGATCTGCCAATCATGCACATCCCTCTCCCCTTTAGTCTGTAAGACATCTTTAGAGAGGGTGACTCCATCACCTGCAGGTACACTACCGTGCCAGGAGTCGTCCATTCTAAATACTCTTAGAATGCTGTCTAAGTACCCTGATTGGGAAACCACCCAAATCTAGATCTAAAACCATAGATCTAGTAACCAGTATGTCTGATATAATATCCAAGTCCAGTGTGGAGAAACCACTGTGTGACGACCAAAGTGTAACCGATTGTAGTATAGGAATATCACATCCTACTCTGTGTATGTCATCCAAATACCATGACATCACACCCTACTACCTTCTCAACAGATCCATCCCCTATTCTGATGAAGTCAAACCTATGACTGTCACATCAGAAATTGATGATCTATCTCCGCTACATCTGCTTTAGTCTATAAATAGACATAAGCCACCTGTCCACCAATGCTTCCGCTGCTCCCACTGACTATGACAACCCTCTGGTAGAGTCATATACACGTACACTTCTAAAGCAAGTTTAGAATGACGCTATACCCATCCTCCCGCCGGGTCTCGCAGCCTGGAACAACAGCAATGGCAAGTGTGGGTAAACAAGAACCTCCCTATCACCGTCCTTGAGGCTACCGGAGTATCTCTCGGGTGCCTGAGGTTACCCACCTTATCTGTGGAGTGGCCAATGGAATGTCAAACCAGATTGAATCTTTAGGTTCCTATCAAATCTTCAGTAATCGTTTGTGGTTCTGGAATCACTTCCAGTTCTACCATACTCCCACTACTGTTTTCTGAAAAATCCATTTTTATTAAAACTGTGGCGAGTTAAGAATAATATCACTATTGATCTTCCAGATGGTAGAAAGTCAACCCTCGTCATAGCCTGGGTCAACCCACAAACAGCCATTACAGAAACATGCCTTGAGATGTCCAGTGTCTGGTTTTAATCATAAGCCGGACAACTCCCCGTACCTTAATATCGTTAAGATACGAACTGTTATATATCCAATATAGAACCAGAGGCACTGATTTAATTGAACCAGATTCAAATCATGCAGCTGTCTCCAGTGCATGTCAACTAAATGGAAGAGAGGCCGATCAGCGTTACTCAACTTAGGAATGCTTCCAATTATGAGTAACCTGAAAGAGAAGCAAGTTCTCTTAACCATTACTATCAACTGAATACCATACACAAGTATCTACATCTTCGATCAACTTGAAGAATCCCGATACTTGCAACACCTCGTTCTCTACTTTATTCAAATACCTATAACTTCTCAAAATTCGGACCCTGTGTTTCCACAAAACACCTGTCTAAAAACTAGAGAAGTCATAAGTAAACCGAATATAGTACGAGGACCAACCCCTCTGTCCTGATGGACCCTGGACAACATACAATACTCTGTATAAGTCCCTTGAGTCTGATAACTCTTTCACTGTGTGTCGTAGGTTGAAAACTGTACTTATGGTTAAGAAGAATTACAACGCTGTTTAATGCTCCTTACCTAACCATCCACTGATATAGGTAAATGTCATAGACATAATTTCAAAAGGTATATCTCACTCTATGAAAATAGACGTACAGATATATCAATTTGAAATTGGTGCACAACAGCGGATATTCAAAACCAAATATTTGCCGACTGGCAAACAACCCAGGTGACTTTCTCAAATATCACTGATTACACCGAATCCCGATATAATGAGGATGATCACCTAATTCCCAATAACTTACTCCCACTCATCATCTGTAAAACCATACAGATGTGAGAATCAAGCCTGGTAAATACATACCCTGGAGCAAGTGTCTAATCGGGAAATCAGTTTTCTTTTAACAGTACACAGTGAAACTGAAACATTGAAATGTTTCGATGGGGTATCTGGGTATTCCTAGTAATGCCTCTTCCATTATCCAGATTCACAACTGTAACCGTGTATTTCTTTGCCACCTCTCCAAATCCCTTTTTATGTCTTTAGTCATTACCTTCTGCACGCCCCTTTAGGCCAAATGGTTTTCTTACTTCCCTACCGTTCGGCACCAGCCTATGGTTTAGAAGAAGACTATCCAATAAGCATAATGGGTGTACTGTCCCAATCCTAGGAACACTCGCAATGCGAGAGAAGGTGAGGACAAAAGACAACCGAATAAACCTTATTCCTATTTCTCCTGAACCAGAATCCATCCCCGAATTGGAACAAGTTCCTTTCGAGTTCGTATATAACCATACGATAGAATATCCAATAAACTGTGGATCTTCGTAGTGATACGGAGTGTCCTGGAGAAATACAAAGGTGATGTGGGAGTGGTAATAAAATACTTGGTTTGGTCGTGAATATCAGTCGCAATTTACTTTGCCCTCCTTCTAATCCCTTTCTTTGTCTTAACTTAATACCTTCTGTACACCGTTTAGGCTAATTGTGTTTCTTCATTCCCTACCGGTCGGCACCTGCCTATGGTTTGGAAGAAGACTGTCCAATTTGCGTAATAGGTGTACTATCCCCTAATCTAAGGGGTACTCACAACCTGAGAGAAGGTAAAAGGAAAAGACAACTGAATAATCCTATCCGTTTCCTCCAGAACCTGAAACCATCCTCGAATTCCTTCGAGTTGGTATATAACCATACGATGGTTTTGTCCAATGGAAATGGACGTTGGTAGTAATACGGGGTGTCCTGGAGAAATAGGTAAAAGTAGGAGTGGCAATGAGGTTCGCAACTCTGACAATCCAAAAGCCAGTGTTTAAGAAGGTTCGGTTAATTTTGGTCACTGAGTCATAGTCTTAGGGTCGGGTCAATGGTCGCTGCCAAAGAGAGAGAGAAAAGAAACACTCAGCGTGCACTCTAACCTAGATCAGAATGGTTACCAATTTATCTAATCTGGAAACCTCCCACTGTACCGTCAAATTCTCCTCCAAACCTGAAAGAAGAATTAGTCGGGGTCACCCGAGGAGTAAACTAACTCATCAGTGGGAATCGGGATCCAACTATCATCATATGATAACGTGACGGAATCCGCTCATGCAATCACACTCCAGAAGGTATGCGCATATCTGGCAAGTTTCAGTTCTTTTGAAACTCCCGATGTGATTTCTGCCCCATGCTCTTATGACCTTGGCGTGAGGTCAAAATATCATAAGTCACATGTCAAGTTCTACCCATCATTGTCCAGGTTAATTTGAATCCACCCGTACATACCCTTGACGTAGGCCAAAATAGTAGTACGACTGTCCCAAACCAACGCATCTATCTATGCAACAGATAAATACCCGGCAGCTACCAAACACTATGCCTTGGCGTGAGGTCAAAATACATAGCTTGAATACTACCGAATATTTAACTGAAATGATGGAGGGCTACGAATGGTTTCTGGCGAAAACCATTAACGTAATGAACTTGATATCGTTGAAGGAACGGATAGCTTTTAAAAATATAGTGACGAAAACCTTTGCTAAAGAGGTCACTCCCGGTGAAGGGATCTCGGCTCTTTCCCCGTAGAATGAGGTGCAGGATATTCCAACTGAATACCACGATGCAAAGCAAAAGTAACCGGCTATAGTGAAGTTATTGCCCTGACGCAAACTTTTGTCCAAGGGGTCACTCCCGGTGAAGGGATCTCGGCCCTTGCCTCGTCGACTGAGGAGCAGGATATTCCAACTGAATACCACGATGCAAAACAAAAGTGAACGTCCTTGCAATAACAATTTTTTGAAAAGTGTTCCAACAACATCAGATTAGGTTTGTTTTTAACTTGCATTGATCCGAATCAACGCAGTCTCATCAATTGATCACACCACAAAGAACGAGAATAATATGACGTACGTATATGCCATCCGCATTCGCCACTGGGTCCCGTCATTACCCGTTAGGTTAGCTAACTAACGACAGAGCGGGGACTGGACTAGCGCGGATGCAAAACATATACAACATCTACTAATATATATACCAATATATTATATTTCGCTCAAGGCGTGAAAAAAATGCAACATCACAGAAATGTACAGCATCACAGAACAATACAGATATCTGGGATCCCCGGGTTTCACAGAGCCGCTGAAACCCGACGTTCCCCTGGTCGTGTGGATAGCCTGTGCAATGAAATCCTAGACCCCTACGGGCGCGGCAAGTTACCCGCTAAAACCTGAAGCGAGGCAGCACCCTTCAGCTCCGTGAATGAACCACCCAGCACTTCACGGAATCTGGTAACTTGGGCACCCCTCCTGGGTCAACCTGTACCCCCTACGAGTGCGGCGAATAGCCTGCCAATCCTAGAGTGAAGCCCCCTCCGTCTCAATGCCATGAGATGCGGGCTTGTTGCCCTCCAGAACCCGGCTATCCGTGCACCCCTCCGCGGGGCAATCCTAGTACAGAAAGTAAAATATACATACAACGGGTACAACGACCGCAACCTGGTCGTGCCCCAAAAATAATAATACAAACAGGCAGTGACGGCAGTCCACATGTCGGACGCTCGCCCCGCAATATCAAATGTACATAATACAACAAAAACTGTACTAGCATTGCATCCAGACTATCCCCCACGACCGATCCGCAACATCACAGCAAAATCACAAAACATCAACGTGAAAGTCACGTTCGCAAATCCGTCTAACCGGGCTATAGCAGTTAGACAGGATTTACCGATCGAGTGACATTCACGATCGCAGATATAATGTAAATACTGTGAAATAATGTGTTTAAAATATCCGATCGATCAAATTTTAACAAGTGGGCCCCAAGTACTACTGTAGCACATCAAGAAATTCTGGGCCCAATATTAATATTCCAAAACCCCTATTATTAGCCCAGAAAGTAACTGAAGAAAATTGACACAGTGATCTGATCATAGTGCGGCGGAACCGCGGCCCAAAGGGGGGTTTGGCCGCGGTTCCGCGCTCCCACTATGGAATTACTCTGTCGAATTTCTACAGTAGCCTTATATTTTCCAGTACATCACTTTTCTGTAACCTGAAAAAAATTTCGACTCCAAAAAATTTCAACAGAAAACTGATGCAAACAAAATGCGGGTTTTGGAATTTTGGTCGATCGGAAATGTAAACACATTACACAAAGCTAGACTAAGTTAATGGTGAGGCTCTGATACCACTGTAAGTGCACGGCGGCGCCCCGGCCGTCAATCCGACGGCCAAATGCGGAAGCGGTGATAAACTTTAATTTTGCAAACTAGCAAACCGGCACCACCGCGCACTAAACACCCGGATCGAACCATTAACTAGTCCTAGCTAACTACAAGATGGGGAATAGAGATATACCGACTGATCCGAGTCCTCCGGTCTTCTCGTCGTCGTCCCGATCTCCTGCGGAAACTCCGGTCGTCGCCTCCTTGCCGGAAGGGCACCACATCGTCTGCATCTTTTACGGGCTCCCACCTCAATACCGAGGCAACTCGGGCACGAAGCTGGCTAGTCGACGTGCCCAAGATTTGCTGTAGAATATAGTGCAGAGGCTTGTGTCTCATTTAGGGTTCATGGAGGTGCCATTTTGGTGGAGGGATGATACAAGAATTATGTGGAGGAACTTGAGAGCATTTTTCTTAGCACCATGAGAACAAAAATGCCACACCACAAATGAATCAATCAATTCCCCTTAGGGAATGGCCGGCCCATGCCATGGGAATGGAAAAAGAGAGAGGGCCAAGACAAAGAGGTAGTTGAAAAGCAAGTGATGATGAGAAAATCAAATGATCACAACAAAACCCAACACTCTAAAACAACCATCATCATATCCAAAGTCAAGCAATCATGAAAACTATCATGAACCAAAAGTCAAGTGAGGTCAATGGATGGTGCACCATCATGATACAACAATATACAAAGACCCCCTCCACAAATGCTTATTTGTAACAATGCAAATAAGCCCTCCTCCACCAATCTTCGGCCAATGAACGATACAAAGGAAATTGGCCGAAACGGAAAGCAAACTGGCAACTCCAGAAAACTGGTCCCGTAATAAATTACAGGAAAACCCCACAACTGTGCATACACACCCGCATCTGTATTCCGACCGGAATACAAATGCAATGAGACAAATCTACACTGTACTATACTAGGATCCGGCTTAAACCAAAGCCGGCTAGTAATATCCGTCCGATCCTGATCCGTGCAATACCGCACGTATCTGACCGAACCCTGCCATATATCCATACGGCTTCTAGTACAAACTGTCCGATCCTGATCCGTGCAATACCGCACGTATCTGATCGGACCTTGCCATATCTCCATACGGCCTCTAAAGCTTTTCGCCCGAAAGCTTGAGTAACTGAATGTGGGGGACTCTAAAGACTCGTCAACACCTTGGTTATGGATTTAACCACTAGCACGTCAGAGGTATAAGCCAATACGTAACGGGCTACCAGGTATTGACCAAAAGGGACGTCGATGAGCGAACTCATCCTGACACCCTACTGAGCCTGTCAGTGACAATATCCGTACAGTCCGGTCCGTTCGTCTATGAGCATCGCATGGCGGGCCTAGGGGGTTGGTAAAAGTCAGACCCCCAAAAGCGGTACAAGTCGTGTCGGAGTGTAGCCCAGAACACCCTGAGATACTACTGGAATACCTACCAGTAAATCTCCTGCCTCGGCCGAGGGCTTTGTGTAATGGCTCTCCTAGACACAGCGCGACCTCACCCCCAATACCGGGAGAGACGAACCCCTGAAGATACGCTCACTGCCTCCATGTGGCTCGGGACTGTACCCAACTAAAACCTGTTTGCACGACTCCTTTGAGCCGTGGTAGGGTAGTAATCAAAGTACAGTGGGAACTCACACGAGACAAATGACGATTCCCAGGTCGATGAACTAACCTGTACACATGTCACCAGGGAACTGCCATCTGACGTCTGGTATATGACCAACTAGCATGTTCCCGGCGAGTCCTGTCCGGTGTACTCATAACCTAATGAGCACCTGTATACATCTTAGGTGAACCAACTGACACCAATGGCTTGTGAGACCGGCCACCGCCCCTCGTCGGGGTCTCGACTGTATACACTAGTCTACTCTGGAGTATCGATGCCCTGTCTCGAAACTCGCACGACTAGGGACCTTTTAAGGATGTGCTTATAGACCCCAGCTCTCACTTATCTGATCGCCCTCATACTGCTGGTGGTCAAGCAAGAATCCTAGGGGCTCTATCAACGTGTAATAGCGACCTGTCAGGTCACCTAAGCAGTACACGATGATAAAGATAAACCAGATAGCATACTATCATCTCGAGTAAGACTGTCCTACCGGGACAGGTCCTCCTTCAATCATTGCAATCACGTGCCTGTGATCCAATAATTGACTCTGAGGGCACTATCTCCAACAGCGGGTTCTTCCACCTGATCGCCGGGCATGTCTGGAGATCATTCAGCATCCTTTTGGTTTTGGCTGAAAGCATGACCTCCCATGGAGCTTCTTCAACAAAAGAGCATGTTACCCCCGGTGTGTCCGTCTTCTTAGGAGTGTGCGGTTGTGGTGGGTTCACTATCTACTTTTCGGACAGTGCGAACTTGCCCTGATGGTATTGATCCTTGATCCATCCCTTAAAGACGAAGCAATCTTTGATCGGATGGCTTACCGTTTAGTGGTAAGGGCAATAATTGGGATTATTCACTTCGCTGGGTTGCGGTGGTCGCCTTAGATTCGGCAAATTGATAAGCCTATTGCGCATCGCCAGCTCGAACAGCCTCTTCGTTTTATCCTGCGGGAATGAGTAAGGGTGCTTCATTTTCTCATTGTAATAGCGCCGTCTCTCTTCCAATTGATCCGTTAGCCTTGGAGCACTAGGTTGCTATTGGGTGTTCGCAACGAAGATCGCCTTCCCTTTACCCTTTTCGTTCCGTGGTTCCGGCTTCGGAGGAGACAGTCTGTGACCCATCTGATCTATCTGGGCTAGCTTGTCGATTAAAGCCTGGAATGTGGTCGGTTTGAAGAACATCATGAACTGTGAAATAGTTGCATAAGGGTCTAGGGTGCCTACGAACATGCCCACCGCTGGTGCTTCTTCGATGCGCTATTCGCACTTTGACACAGATTTCGCCATCGGATTGCGTACTGAACCCACGACTCGCCCGGCTTCACCCTTGCATTGATCAATGCCGTTATTGGAGTGCATTCACTAGCACTCGCGAATCACTGGGTGAACAATAACTCCATTTCTGCGAAAGTTTTGACGGAGTCGTTTGGAAGTTCGGAGTACCATTCAAACGCCGTCTCCGATAAGCTGCCGACGAATTGGCGGAGCAAAAGCTTATCATCGCCCCCGGTGTTGCCACACAGAGCTCTGAACTGGGCGACGTGCTGGTGGGGATTGCCCGTCCCCTTGTACACATGGAATTTGGGGATTGTGTATCCCGGCGGGTATTTTATCTGGTCATACCAGCCTGGATATGGTCGCCCAGTTTTGACGACTTGGCCGGCCGCTTCATTTGCCTGGTAAACTCTTATTTTCTGAGCGATATAGTCATCCAGGGCGGACTTGGAAATAGTTTCCTCCTTGGCTGCTGAAAGAGCCGGAGGTGGATTTGACATTTCTCCTCTGTCGTCTTCGAGGATAATCAGAGGATCTTCAACTGGAGGGTCCTGCTGGATCATCATACCCACCATGTCTTGGAACAGATGAGCCATTTTCTTTATATTGGCCGCTTGTTCCGCAGCCTCCTTGTCCTTCTTTTCGAGCATTCTCCGAAAGAATTCAGTATCAGTCTCGTGTTCGTGACGTTGTTCTGATGGCGCCTCCGGGCTTTCTTTTGGCCCGGTGAGTGCGGCCATTGCAGTTGGCACCTCCTGAAGCTTCTGCTGCTGTTGTTCCTGAGCCCTTGTTATTGATCGGGTGAGCGGTCGGTGGCCCGTCGAAGCGCGGCTATCCTCTTTTCCGGATGCCATGTAAACAGTATGTACCACCATGCCCCCAGACTTAGGGCGTTTGGGCTCGGTGTTTTTGCGGTCCGCCACGTTTACAGGGGCTTTCTCTGGCCTCCTTCTTTTCTGAGTGGTTAACGTTGAGGGGGGCGCTGCAGTGGGCACCCAAGTAGTTGTCATCTTTTGTGGCTTAACAGGATGGTTTTCTTCCTGTCGGACCTTCAGCTTCTTCTGCTGGCGGGAGAAATTTGGATCAATCACCGAGTCTTGGACTTGACGCCAGACCTTGTAGATTTTAGAGGACAGCCGCTGAGGGGACTGTTCCGGTTTTGCTTCCGCAACATTCTCCACCGTAGAAGGAGATCTTTTCAGTACGGCGATAGGAGAATTCCTGCGCACCCTATTCAGCAACTCAAAACTGTTCCTGGTTGGAACAGCAGCATTAATTTCCACCGTTGGAGGTGGTGGAGTTAGCCCAGATAGGGAGTTGCCCCCAGCCTTCCTTACTCGGTGCTAGTGGCGACGTCGAGCGTGTCGAGCTGATGGAGTTGGCTCGGTGACGGGGATGGCTTTGTCTTGCCCCCTGTTCAGGTGAGGGGCTGTTGCTGGCGTCAGCCTGTTGAAGACTGATGTTCTTTGAGTAGCAGGAGCGGGAGTGGGAATTGGGACAGTCAGTCTTGTAAAGACCAACCCCTTGGCAGGAGAAGCCGTCTTGACGACTTCAGGAGCAGGGTTGGTTACTCTCTTCGGAATAACCTTCTCTGGGATTGCAGGCTTCATTGTGGGCCCACAGGAATTTTGGCCCAATCTGGAGAAGACCGAGGCGCCGGTGCTGGACGACCCGTTGAGAGGGGCCGCAGTAGCTGTAAGTCGGTCAAAGACCGACTTCTTGGGAGCTTCTGGTACGGGCACGGGAGTGTTGAAGCTCGTCGGCGGAAGCATGGTTCCGAAAAACAATCCCATGGTGGCTTGAGTGACCTGTTCTACGGGCATCGTGAACAGGGAAGCAGCTTAGGGCCCGTAGGCTTTGCCTCCAGTTGAGGCAGGACGTGGGTTGCAGCTGCATGTGGAACACTTTGAGCAGGTGAACGCCATTGACTCTTTGCTTTCTGCACCAAGCAAAACACCAAATCTTAGTATCTCGAAACCCAAGGGCAACCATTAAAAAACCGCGATTGGTTCGCGAACGCGACACACGAAGTGTGGAGTGGAAAAAGGAAAAGGTCCCACCGGGCGTGCCAGAATCTGTTCCCCGCCGAACACAGAGACGCGACCGCGTAGGTCCATCTTGCCTGAAATTCGGGGCAGATGCTAATTGGTGTTATCCTTCCACCTCTCCGAAAATGCCAAGTTGATTTATGGCACCATATATCGAAAGTTTAAATGGATGCGGCCGATATAGCAGACTTCGTCAGATTCCCCCTCGTTTGAGAGGTTTTTGATTATGGGGATGCTCTTCCCTGCAGGCGCAAGCCCCTGCAGTTAATTACGCTACCGCATCGCGGTAACAACTTTCTCCTTCTCCAGATGGTCATTTCGTGTCGTGGGTGTTTGTTTTGTATTCGGTTGCCCGTGGATTGTATACGGAGACCAAGTTATGTTGTCGCCCGTAGGACATGGATTAGTCCAAATCCGTATCTTTCTTAGATTTAGGTTTGGGGGGGTTGTGTTTAAGGATACGTTAGCCTTATTTGAGGCTAAGATCAACTTAAACGTTTGTTAAGGACACGTTAGTCTAATTTTAGACTAAGATCGACTTGACGGGATCATTTAGATCCGACAAGAGAGCAATTGGGCTCTATTGTTTAGTTTAATGACATTGCGGTCAATAATTAGTTTAAGGACATTACGTTCCATTGTTAGTTTTAAGACATCGCGGTCAAGGTTATGGACATCATAGTCCGTGAGTTTAAGGACCTCAGAGTCCGATGTTAGTTTTAAGACATCACGGTCGAGGTTAAGGACATCATAGTCTGTGGATTTAAGGACTCCACAGTCCGACATTAGTTTTAAGACATCACGGTCGAGGTTAAGGACATCATAGTCCGTGAGTTTAAGGACCCCACAGTCCGTAGCAATGTGTGGTTGTCGGGACCCGTCACCTCTCTAACGACGTTGAAGGATTACAACGACAGATATCAGAGGAATAAAGAGATGTACCCTTGAACCGGGTGTAAATTGATTGGAAGAGCAGATGAGCTCAGTTCAATTTAAATTGAGGACTTATGGCCAAAATTGGGCTAAGTCCAGTTAAAAATGTTTAACATTTTATTTTTGTTCTTCCTGTTAGGCCTTTATTTGGGCTCTGCTCTTTTAATAATGCCAAGCATTGGGCTCTGACATTTTTTGTCTTATATTGAAGGTATAGCATTTATCAGAACAAAGTATGTTCTGATAGCGCGCCACGTAGCAAACTAGGCGCTTTGCGCCAGTCAAAGAGCGCATTGCGCTTCTGTCGGTTAGCGCACACGAAGAGGACACGTGTCCCTTAACGCTAAGCGCTAGTTTGTTAGCGCGCTGCGCTTTTAATTTATGAGCGCGCTGCACTAGTTTATGGGTGCGCCAGTAAGTGACACGTAGCGCGCTTGGCGCTGAGCGCCAACCCAAGAGCGCAGTGCGCTGTTTTCAGGAGCGCAAAGCGCAGATTGTGTCTATGATTGACACGTGGCATGTTTTGGCTCTGAGCGCCGATCCAAGGAGCGCAAGGGCGCAGTTCATGAGTGCAAGGCACTGTCTAATAGCGCAAAGCGCATTTTGATCAATTTTAAGATCAAAGAACAAATTTATGTTCTTCAAAGGAGGCCTTGCCTCAAGATCCAAGAACAAAAGTTCTTGTTTTTATAAAAGGCTCTGCCTTTATAGATCAGAAGATCTGTGAAGTAAAAATACTTCTTTTTATATTTTTATGATTAGATCTTGATCTTTTCTTTTTAATCAAAGACCTTGGTCTTTTTTTATAGATGTAAGATCTTTTTAGAAGATGTTTCTTCTTTTTTACGAGATGGTTTCATCTCTGTTGTTCAAGAATTAATTCTTTACCTTTAAAGATGAAGAAATGATCTTCTTTTTTCTAACGGCTTGCCTTTCTTTCTCTTTGAGTTTTTCCCAAAGTTTGCAGAGCATTTTCTCTATCTGCGACTTGAAGTCTTGGGGCCTTTATATAGGGCCAATTGATTTGTTAAATCAGTTTTGAGAGATCTTTCTCTTGATTGATTGGGGAATACTTCCCACCGTTGGATCTTTGATCCTAAGGCTTCTGTTTGACGGAAGATAATTTTCTTGTTTCAATAAGATTGAGAAATCTTTCCATGCAGAATTTGTTCTGTTTTTGGTAATTCATAATTTACCATTGGATCATTGATCCAGCGGTGCTTAAAGCACAATCTTGTTGTTTGGAAAGATTTTGAGGAATCTTTCCTTAACAGAATTTATTTTTGGTTAATTAATGATTCATCATTATTATTAGATCTTTTGATCTAACGGTGGGAATTTTAATTCCAACGCTGGCGCACCTATGTTAGACACGTGGCGCGCAGCGCAGAGCGCAGCGCAACTGTGCTAGCACACCCGTGCTTGACACGTGGCGTGCAACGCAGAGCGCAGCGCAACTGTGCTAGCGCACCCGTGTTAGACACGTGGCGCGCAGCGCAGAGCGCTAGATCTGAAGCGTTGCTTCAACTTTTTAAATTCTGAATTTTGAAAACAGAGTTTTGCTCTGATTGGGGGTGCGCTGCCTAGGGCTCAGCGCTCCTGGCGCTGGCGCGTCTGCTTTTTACACGTGGCGCGCAGCGCGCAGGATCTGAAACGTTGCTACAATTTTTGAATTTTGAAATTCAAAACAGAGCTTTGCTCTGATTGGGGAAAACAAGGTCCCGTCATAACCCACGGGACAACGGCACGTGAATTCATGTAAGTGTCTTTTAAAGTGAGCTATCTTGCCACGATATACATTCCGTACCAATCTACCCATTTATTCTCGCGTATTGCAGTATATAGATTCAGAATATAGGTCTTGGCCGAATCCATGGATATAAAATGTTCAGGTTCATGTTCAGCATTTAATCATGTGTTCAAGTAGTCATATCAAGTTCATGCCACGTTATAACCATAGTCATATAAGTCGTGAATTATTCGCCGAATTCGTGAATAATTCGCGAATTTTTGATCAGCCGACTTAATCGGCGGGCCGAATAATTCGCGAATTATTCCCGAATTATGTGAAAAAACAGCGAATAATTCAAAAAACAGCAAATAATTCACAAAATCAAAACCTAGCATCTTATATATTAATTCTTGCTCGAAATCCTTCCCGAACATTTCCCGAACCTTTCCCGAATACCTGCCGATTTTTTCCGAATAGTTATCCGAATCCGAATTTTCGACCTCGCCGAATTATATCCGAACGACGAATTTGTGACTATGGTTATAACCATGGTTCGGTCAAGTTGAGTCAAGTATACAAATTTGAGTTTGATGTTTAAATTTGAGTATTGAAGTTCATGATCAAGTATGCAAGTTCGTGTTTGATTTTAGATTCTGGTTTGAGTTTGGATTCAGATTGAGTCAGACACTTGTGAACGGATTTAACTCTTGACTTTCTTAGGTTCGGAAGTAATCGGCAACTGTTGCACAAGGACTGCAGAATTTGTGTTTTTTTCCAAGACAATTGCCATTGATAACTCCGTTAAGTTGTCTAGCCTAAATAGGCAAGCACTCATTTTTTCCGGCTCTGTGGGGCTCAAGAGAAATGATGTCGCTTAAGCCTATATTAATTTTATAGTCTTTAAAATATTGTTTGCATATCTCGAGAGGGTTTTATGAAAAAGCTCGAGGGTGATTTATAACATATAGGGTTTTCATGAGCATGTATTTTAATTATTGGGGTATTTTAATAATAAAAATCTAGCTTTTAAAAGTTTATGGTATTTTATTGAAAACTAGCCTTTTTGGTAACTCGATGATATTTTATTAACATTTTAATCTTTCATTTTAAAAAAAAATACAGTTTCATAATATGTTTTATTGAAAATACGGATTTATAAGTTTTTCATATAATTTTTTCAAAAATTAGTTTTGTTTAGAAAATTCGCGTTTCTTAAAAAACCGTATTATATTTTCTTTCGAGATCGAATACTCCGTGAGGAGTTCTGCATCTCGCTCTATAATCCCAAGAATGCGCGATAATCCGCATCATCCATTAGCGGGTCCCCTAACGAGAGTTGTAGAGGCGTATTTGCCAAAAATTACAAAATACCGCTTTAAAGGAAACCCGATTTTTTTAAAAGATGTGGTATTTTAATGAAAAGAATTTCTTCAAACCAACCATACATATATTTAGACATCGTGCTATGAAACCAAAGTGTGTGTGTCGGGTAGGTCATTACCCCGTGAAGTTTTCCTAAAAATATTGTTTTAACCAATACCGAAAGAGGTGATAATAAAGTTCAAGGTATTTTAATAAAAAAGTTCGTTTATGTTTGTTTCACATAAGAAGTTTGGTTAAACTCGAAGCTAAAAATTTGTAATTAAAGTTACAAGTAGGGTGGTAATATTAGTTTGATCAAAGTATAAAAGAAAAGGAAGTTTCAAGTTTAAAAAGAAAAGTATCGGATGTAAATATCTTTTTAGGAGATAAAATGAGATGAATAGAGAGAAAGATAAGAGAGACTTACGGTTTGGTAATATCGAAAAGAGTGTAAGGAAGAAGGGAGAGGCTTCGTGTCGCCGCGAGAGCTCCGGAAACGGCTTCGATTTTCGTCGGAAGGTGCCTGGATGCTAACTCTACTTGACTCCTCTTGCACTTAAGAACTTTTGAGGTGTTTTTGCTAGAATTTTTCAGAATAGAGGGGAGTTAGGGCATGGGGTGGTATTTATAGTGGAGAATTAGGTTTTGGGAATTAAAATTCTGGATTAAAAAGCATTAAAAATGTGTTAAATGGTGAAATGAAGGGTCTCTATTTGATTGCAAGGAAATCAAAAGTGCAGGAGAGTTAAGGGGAGTCGAAGAGGTATGTGTGCAAAGCACGGAGCAAATTGGGGAAAGATCGACCGTCGGCGCCAGCTAAATTAGGAGAATGGGCGGTTGGATTTGAATGTCCTGCTTCGAGATTCATGCCACGTATGTTTTTGGGTGTGTACACCTCATTGCGCTTGTTTATTTTTCTGAAATTTTTCATTTCCCCATGTATTGCACGTGCAACTGTTGTAATTCTAAAAATTAAAAGAAAAATCGGAAAAAAATAATTGTATCTGATGGGAATCGAACACACAGGCCACGTCACGGCAGTGTAGAGGTTTTACCAGTGAGCTACAAGTTGTTTCTTGCTTTTATTTATCAAAAATAACTTTTAACTCTTACACATGCTGTAATACTCTTTTCTATACAATAACAAGAAAATTTCTGTACAGTGATTTCAGAGTCGTTACATTCTACCCTCCTTATAACAATTTCGTCTTCGAAATTTACAATTACATAGGGACTAATTTTCAAAATGGTAAGAGTAATGTGTACGCATATCCTCTTCTCTTTCCCAAGTTGATTCTCTTGGCGAATTCTTTCTCCATATCACTCGGACCAAGTTTACCTCCTTGTTCCGTAATGTTTTCACTTTCGGTCCTGGATTTCAACTGGTTGTTGCTCGTAGGTTAGGTCAGTTTGTACCGTGAGCTCTGAGTGATCAAGTATGTGGCTGGAGTCACTCACATATCGTCGTAGTTGGGATATGTGGAATACATTGTGCACTCCTTCTAATGAGAGTGGTTGTGCCAAACGATAAGCCACTTTTCCAACTCGTTCGAGTATGTTGAGCGGTCCTATGTATTTTGGACTTAGCTTACCCCTCTTGCCAAAATGGATCACTCCACTGTTTGGAGAGATCTTCAGGAATACATGGTCTTCAAGTTGGAATTCCAGATGTCGACGCTTTGCATCTGTCCAATATTTCTGTCGATCTTAGGCTATTCTCATCCTTTCCCTGATCGTGCGAACCACGTCCACAGTTGCCACGATCATCTCTGGTCCAAGGAGTTCACGATCTCCAACGTTGTCCCGACTCAACGGGAAACGATATTTCCGTCCGTAGAGTGCTAAGAATGGTGCCATCCCAATGCTTACCTGATAGCTGTTGTTGTATGAAAACTCCACAAGGTGTAGGTGATCTTCCCACGAACCTCCGAAGTCTAACATACATGCTCATAGCATGTCTTCCAGAATCTGAATCGTTCGCTCGGACTGTCCGTCCGTTTTTGGATGATACTCCGTGCTGAAATTCAGACTCGTTTCCAGGCTAGCTTGCAGACTCTGCCAAAATTGTGATCGGGATCTTGTATCACGATCGGAGACGATACAAATGGGTACTCCATGTAATCTCACGATCTCTTGCATGAGTTTATGAGTATCAAATATGGTACATCTTGAAAGATTAAATCTTACTTTAGATTTATACTCACCTCCATATACTTCTTTGCTAACGTCTCGGTTGACTGGCCAACTCTGAATGGAATAAAATGAGCCGACTTGGTGAGTCGATCCACAATAATCCAAATTGTGTCATTACCCTTCATGCTGCGAGGGAGAGCAGCCACGAAGTTCATAGTAATGTGTTGTCATTTCCATTCTGGGATTGATAATGGATGAAGTAGACCAATAGTTCTGTGATATTCAGCCTTCACTTGCTGACACACCAAACACTTGGTTACACTCCTTGCTACTTCGCGCTTCATTCCATGTCACAGTACATCTTTGTACCACCGTGGTGTACCGAATAATGAGAGCTGTAAGCTTTTTTCATCAACTCTTCTCGAACATGTCCGACTGGTATGCATAAACGGCTTCCATATCGCAAGGATCCATCTTCATGGATGATGAAGTCAGTTCGTAGTCCACTTTCAATTTGTTCTCGGATCTTTTGTAGCTTGGCATCATTTGCTTGAGCTGTCTTGATCTGATTGACAAGAGTGGACTGGACTTGTAAGTGCATCAAAGATGAAGCGTTACCTGACACAACTACTTCGATCTCGAATCCATGCAGTTCTTACTGTAGCTTCCACTGAGCGGTGAGGTTCATTGCTAATGGCTGGCGACTTAGTGCATCAGAAACTACGTTCACCTTCCCAGGATGATATTGTAGCTTGATGTCGAAGTCCGCCATGAGTTCTAGCCATCTTTTCTGCTTCATGTTTAGTTCCTTCTGAGTAAATATATACTTAAGACCTTTATGGTCAGTGTATATATCCACTTGTTCTGCTAAAAGATAGCGGCACCAAATCTTGAGTGCGAACATGACGGCTGCCAATTCTAGATCATGTGTTAGATAGTTGCGCTCATGAACCTTTAGTTGTCTTGATGCAAAAACCACAACCTTTCCATGCTGGTGTAGAACACATCCTAATTCTTTACCGGACGCGTCATAATGCACAACGAATCCGCCAGATTGATTCGGTATTACAAGAATTGGTGCAGAGGTTAATCTCGACTTGAGTTCTGCAAAAGCCTTTTCACATGCTTCTGAACACACGAATGCGTGCTTCATCTTTACGTGTGAGCTTGGTCAGGGGTGCTGCGATATTTGAGAAGCCTTCAATGAATCGTCGGTAGTATCCTGCTAATCCCAAGAAACTTCTTATATCTTTCACTGTTTTTGGTGTCAGCCACTCGCTGACAGCTAACACCTTAGCTGGATTTATAGAGATTCCTTTGCCTGAAACGATATGTCCGAGAAATCCGACTCGATCTAGCCAAAATTCATACTTGTTGTACTTGGCGTAGAGTTGATGTTGTCGTAATGTCTCCAAGACAATTCGTAAGTGCTCGGCGTGTTTTTTCCGATTCTTTGAATACACCAGGATGTCATCGATGAATATAACAACAAACCTATCTAAGTACTCTCGGAAAACTTGGTTCATCAGGTTCATAAATATAGCAGGTGTATTGGTCACTCCAAATGGTATTACGAGATATTCATAATGACAATAGCGAATCCTAAACGCCGTCTTCAGAATGTCGGAATTTTTGACCTTCACCTGATGGTAACCTGAACGAAGATCTAGCTTTAAAAAACACAAGATCCACTTAACTGATCGAAAAGGTCATCGATGCGCGATAGTGGATACTTGTTCTTAATCGTTACTTCATTCAGAGCTCGATAATCCACACACATCCTGTAAGAACCTTCCTTCTTATTCATGAGTAACACCGGAGATCCCCAACTTGAAGTACTGGGTCGGATCCAACCTATCTTCAGTAGTTCATCTAACTGAATGCGGATCTCTTTCAATCCTTCCGGACTTAATCGTTATGGATCTTTGATTACAAGTTGAGCACCGGGTTGTAAATCAATACTAAACTCAAGAGCTTGATCGGGAGGCAAACCTGATATGTTTTCAGGGAACACATCCTCGAACTCTCGAATTATTTTAGACTTTTCTTCTTCCACAGGTAGAAGAAACACTTTTGCATTTTTCGGTTTAGCACGGTAGCTTCCTGGCTCCAAGGTTCTATCTCCACTTTTGAAATAGAAAACTGGGTGATCTGGTATCTCAAATACTACTCGCTTTTGACAGCGGTCAATAGTAGTATAGAATACTCCCAGCAAATCCATTCCCAACACAACATCGAAATTTGGTATATCCAGTACTTTGAAATTTGTGTAGAATTTTCGATCTCAAACTACAACTGAGCACTGATCATACCCCAAAGCTGCCTTCAAGACTCCATTCCCGGAACTGACATTCTAGCTTGAAATGAATGGCTTCACGGGAATCGCGTGTGTTCTTATGAATCGTTGTGACTGTTTCCCTAATAAAAGAGCAAAGCTATGTTCAAAATTAATGAGGCAGCGCCTCACGTGCCTTCCACGAGGGCGCCAACGCCGATAGGATCAAATTCTATGATGACGCCTCACGTGCTCCTCATGCGGGCGCCAGTGTGCAAAGCACAAAAGAATCTATTAGATAAATTATGAGTTAAAACTCTCATATAGCGCCTCACGTGCTCCTCACAAGGGCACCAATGTGCAAAGCACATAAATACCCATTATAAGAATTAAAACCTTAAGTAGCGCCCACGTGCACAACACATGAGCGCCGACGCCTAAGTAGAATTAAATTCTACTCTCTGTTAAATAGAGCCGTTGGATCAAGGATCCAACGGAGATGATAAATCATCGAAAATATAGAATTAAATTCTGTCGGGAGAAATCATTCCCCAAATTGAATCTTAGAATAAAATTCTATTTTGGGAGGATATTCTCTCAATCTTTATAAACAAGAAAGATTGCCCTCTGTAAAGCAGAGAACCCTCGGATTGAAAATCCAATGGTGATTAAAAATCATCATTTCACAGAGTAAAACTCTGCATATGAGAAAATATTTCCTTAATCTTGTTAAAAACAAGAAGATATGTTCTGTAAAACAGAAACCCTTGGATCAAAGATTCAATGGTGTGTAAAATTCCTCGAATCCATTGGGATCTCTTAATGAGAGATTTCTTCAAAAACTAATTAACAAACTTGCATCTACTATAAAAAGAACCAAAGACTTCAAGTCTGAGAGGGAGAACCCCCCCCCTCCATAAGCTTTAAAAAAAAGAGAAGAGAGCTTAAAAAAGGAACGGAGAATTAAATTCTCAAGAAAGAAGATCCCCATCCTTAGAAAGCTCTAGGTAAACAAAAACATATAGAGATAAAAAGAACATCTCATATACATATCTAAAGGGTTTAACTCTTATCAAAGAACTTAGTTATTTCTCTGGATCTGAGATCCACAAGACAAGTTCCCCACAAGTTGAGAATTTAATTCTCATCGGGAGGAACTTGTTCTTGAGAATCAAAGATTCAGAAAAAGGACTAGGAATTTAATTCCTCAAGAGAAACCTGGTTCTCATAAAAGAAATGGGTTCTTAAAAAAAATGAAAGCTTGATCATTAATAGACGCCACAGAAGAAAAGAGTGTTTAGCACTCACTGGGCAGAACCCAGCTCCAAGCGCCTCACGTGTTCCCCACATGGGCGTCACAAAAGAAAAGAGTGCTTAGCACTCACTGGGCAGCGCCCAGCACCTCACATGTTCCCCACATGGACGCCACAGAAGAAAAGAGTGCTTAGCACTCACTGGACAGAACCCAGTGCCAAGTGCCTCACGTGTTCCCCACGTAGGCGCCAAGGAAAAAAAGAGTGTTTAGCACCCATTGAGCAGCGCCCGGCGTCTCACGTGCTCCTCATATGGGCACCATAGAAAAGAAGAGTGCTTAGCATTCACTAGGCAGCACCTAGCGCCTCACGTGCTTCGCACGTGGACTGTTAGTGTATATGTCCTAGAGGCCATTATTGTATCATAATAGTTTGTATATTATTTAATGGAAGCTTGGGATATTCACAGTTGTATAGACAATCTTGCTCAAAATGGTAGTACGCTACTTGGTTTGTTTCTACTTTAATGTGTGCATGCGTTTCTTTTAGCATATCGCCTATACACATTAGTGGAGCCCTTAGGATCTTCGCTTGATTACCAGCGTTGTGATGGCAGCCACACTAGTGGGGGCTGGGTAATCTACAAGCACATCCTTATACAGGTCCCTAGTCATAGGATTATCGAGACGGGGTATCGATACTCCGGAGTAGACTAGCGTATGCGCTTCTCATCCCAGCAGGGGAGATGGTCTGTCCCACAGCCATTAGTATGTCATATTTGAGATAGTATGCGGGTGCTCATTAGGTTACGAGTACACTGGACAGGATTCGTCGGGAACTGTTGGTTGGTACTATGCCTATCGTCAGTTATCAGTTCTCAGGTGACATGAGTACAGTTTAGTCCGCTGACTTGACACTGTCACTTCGCCTCGAGTGTGTTCCCGCTGTTCTTAGATTGCTACCCTACCACGACTCAAATGAGTCGTGCAAACAAGTAGCAGTTGGGTGCAGTCCCGAAGCACTTGGAGGCAGTGACGGTTAGACAGGATTCGTCTCTCCCGGTATTGGGGGTTGATATCGCGCTGTGTCTAGGAGAGTCATTACACAAAGTCCCTGGCCAGGGCAAGTGAGATATACTGGTAGGTTTTCCAGTGTTATCTCAGGATGTTCTGGGCTACACTCCGACACGACTTGTACCGCTATTAGGAGACTGACGTTTACCGCCCCCTAGGCCCGCTATGCGATCTTCTCAGACGAACAGACCGGACTGTACGGAGATTGTCACATTCAGGCTCAGTAGGAGTTCGGATGGGTTCGCCTCATCAGTCTTCTTATCGGCATCTACTTGGGGACTGTTACGTACAGCTAGTACCGCTTGCGGCCTGTGGTTAAACCCACTGCCAGCGTAGTGTCGAGTTTTTGGAGTCCCACACAGAGGGTTATTCGCCTTTGGGCAAAACAGAGTAGAGGTCGCATGGTTTTGCGACGGGGTTCGTTCACATCCGCACACTTGTGCACGTTTGGTGTTCGGGCAGTTATTACTAGCGGGCTTTGGTTTAAGCCAGATCCTAGTATTTGTTTTGGGATTGGTTTTGTCTCATTGTATTCGTGTTCCTCGGAACACGGATGCGGGTGTGTATGCACAGTTGACAGAGGCAGAGGATTCTCATTAGGGTTGTTGACCGTTGACTTTTTCCAAACCCTAATGAAAATGAGAAATATGATTAATGATATTAATTAAAGATAATTGTGCCATGGTTAGGTTGACCATTTGACTTATGTTGACTTTTTGACTTTGGTTGACCGGTTGACTTATGTTGACAATTTGACCATCATCATTTCACATGAAAGATGCTTCTTGATTCTTGCAAAATTCATTTAATGTGAAATGATAATGGTCATTCCAAATGAACCATCACAATTTCTTTAATTATTATTATTATTTCATAATTCACTAATATGAGAGTATGGTTGAAAAATATCCTCATTCTCTCTTGCTCTTTCTCTCTCATATGTTTGAGCTCTCCCTCTTCCTCTCAAAGCTCTCATCTCTCATGTATTGAGAACCATGAGCTATTGAGATAAAACCTTCAAGACTTCACTCTACTCATTCTAGGGTTCTAGGTTTAGCAAGCCAAGCACTTTAGCTACCTCTAGGTTGAGGTAGGAGCTCAAGGTAGAGGCATTCGGGTGGATCTTTCTTCGGCAAAGAGAAGACGATAAGGAGGAGTCGTTCACACCACTCCAACGAGCAAGAAGAGAAGGAGTTCAAGACCTAGGTATAACCTTCTAACCGAGTAGCTAAACTTGTAGTTAGTTTGTTAGTTTTTGTTTAGCAAAGATCCTCTAGTTCTAGTCCATGTTACCTTGTGTTAAAAATCGCTTTTACCTATTCCGCCTCCCCGTAAGCACCGGGGTGGGTAACGTGGACTTACAGTGGTATCAGAGCCTAGCTAAACAACAACTAGCATGTTAGCAAAGTGTTTAAAACTTCGATCCGGAAAAAAATCGCGAAACATGTCAAAATTTCATACTTTCTGCCGATTTTTAAAACAGCTCTAAAAATATTTCCATATACCTTAAAAATCGGTGCAGGGTTTTTTAGGAACAAGCAAGAAAAACGAGCCCATGACTCGGTCAAAGCGCCGCGGAAGCGCGGCGAAACTAAGCGTTTCGCCGCGGTTCCGCGGCCGAGTTGACTCGGCCGCAACTCGGATTTCTTACAGATTTTTCAGAATGATGTTTTAGGATTTTTAAGATATTTTTTTTCTGCCCAGATTATTCAGAGAAAAATGTTGTGTTTGGGGTAGTTACAAATTGGTATTTTGATCGAAGTTCTACAAACTTTTGCTAAATGGTTATATCTGTAATGTGATATATGCACTGAACGTCGACTAATCGCTATACGTCGATTAGTAGGGGTTGTGCATATCTGTGATCTGTAATGTTGTTGGATTGTGTATATGAACTCGTTGGATTGACGTGGATGAATAGCCGGGGTTTTGTGAGATGAGAGTTTCTTTATCTTTCATTTGATGTAATATGTAAATTGATGTAATATTATTTTTATGGCCGCACATCCGGGATGAGGTTGTAGCCGCCATTGTATATTATTTCTTTTACTGTTTTTGCTCCTAGGATAGACCCAAGGTGGGGTGCACAAACTACCAGGTACTTTGAAGTGTCGAGTGGCCTACTCACGTTGTTGAGGGAGGTTGCTTCACTTCGGGTACTTGGCGGGTAGTTTGCCGCACCCGTAGGGGTCTAGGGTGGGGTTTGGCTATTCATCGCGACCGTCCGTCTTTCGTTGCAGGCTCGAACGAAACGCGGATTCCTAGCATATCCAATGTGTTCATCTATGATATGGAATGGCTATCATTGCATCTGACGAATGTATATATCTATATATGATATCTAGTAGGCGTTGCTTATGTTTTGCATCCGTGCTAGTCCAGCCCTCGCTCTGTCGTTAGTTAAGTAACCTAACGGATGATGACGGGGTCCCGTGGCGAATACGGATGGCATAAGCGTACGTCATATTTTCGTTGTTTTCTGCAATGGTAGGATTAATTGATGGGACGCATTAAATTAATGCAAGAAAATAAACCAAAGTTAAGTCGTTGGAACAATTTCAAAACCACTCGGTTTCTTTTCCAAACAGAAAACTTTTAAAATGCGGAGCTTGAACCACTCCTTTTAAAAGCTATCACGTTCCTTCGATTATATCAAGTTCACTACGTTCACGGTTTCGCCAAAACCATTCGTAGCCCTCCGTCATTTCATATGGATAGTCAATAGTATTCAAGCTGTGTTTGTTGGCTAAAGTCAAGGCATAGTGATTGGTAGCTATTGGATATTCATATGTAGCATAGATAGATGCGTTGGTTTGAGACAGTCGTACTGCCTTATTGGCCAAAGTCAAGGGTAGGTACGGGTGGGTTCAAATTAACCTGAAAAATGACGGGTAGAACTTAACATGTAACTTATGATTTGTTGGCCAAAGTCAAGGTCATAAGAGCATGGGGCAAAAATCCACATCGGGAGTTTCTAAAGAAACTGAAACTTGCTAGTGCTGCATACCATTTGGAGTGTGATGATTCTGGTAGGATTCCATCAGCTTTATCACACGATGATATTTGGATCCCGATCCTACTGTGAGTATATGCTACTCCTCGGGAAACTTTCTCACTTAACGATCAATACTATAAACCAAGTAGGTGTCTAGAAAAGTGTTAGCGGGGCTACGCCCACAGGGAAAAGAGGTTATTTAATTAAGTAACTTCGCGAAAGCGTCGTAAAACCTCCCTCGAATTACCAACACTGGCTGGCTGAATGGTTAAGCAAGTATTGTACGGTGAGATTGATCCCGACTAATTCTTCTTTTTTGGTTTGAGGAAGGATTCGAGAAACAGTGGGAGCCATCCTGTTTAGACAAACTAAAAACCACTCTAAATTTGCAAGAGTATCATGCTAAAGTGTTTCTTCTCTCTCTCCTAATTGCAGCGACTAAACATCATGACCGGACTTAAGTTAATACTAGATAAAAATATACTGACAGGGCCAAACTATAAAGATTGGCTCAGGAATATCAAAATGGCAATCACTTATGACAAGTTGGGGTATCTCCTTACCACCAAAGCTCCCCCTGTCCCAGGACCTCAATCCAACGTCGCGGATAAGGAAATCCGTAAGACCTGGGAGATTGATTGCGCGAAGGCCAAGTGCCTCGTGCTTGCCTCTATGGACAATGAACATCAGAGGAGGCACGAGAATATGGACCTTGAATCCATATTTCTCCATACTAAGAAACTATATGGAGAGCAATCCCGTATCGCCAGATACGAAGTCTCGAAAAAGTTGTTTTCGGCGAGATTGACCGTCGGATCATCTGTAGCGGAACACGTGCTTAAGATGATTAGCTACATTGAAGAGCACGCGGACCTCGGGACCACATTAGAGGACGAGCTCTACACTGACTTGATTCTCCAGTCTCTTCCTTCCACTTACGCCCAGTTTATCCTGAACTTCAACAAGCAAGGAAAAGAAGTTGAACTTCCGGAACTCCTCAACATGTTGAGGAGTGCAGAGGGCACCTTACAGAAAGTAAGGGAAACATCCACTTTGTCTGTTGGAGAACCTTCCTCTTCTAGGTCCAAGGCAAAAGCCAAGGGAAAGAAGAAGAAGACCCCCACCAAACCAAGGGGCGGTGTTAGAAAAGTGGAAGCCAAGGAAAAGGCAAAGGTAGCACAGGTAGCGGGACAGCTTGTGGGGAAGGAAGAGTACTTTTATTGTCATAAGAAAGGACACTGGAAGAAAAATTGCAGGGCTTGGAAGGCCAAGAACCAGGACCCGAAGTAAGTTGTGGCTTCGGGTTCAGGTGTGTATGTTATTGAAAACTGTCTATCAGTAAACTCTACTTCCTGGGTATTGGATACCGGATCAGGATCTCATATCTGTAACTCTTTGCAGGCACTTAGAAAGCGTAGGGTTTTGAGGGCAGGTGATATGACCCTCAGAGTTGCAAACGGAGCTGGCATGGATGCTGAGTCCGTGGGGGACTATCACTTGGAATTGTCAGATGGACATATTTTGGTTTTGTATGACTATTATTTTGTACCCAGTGCGACTTGTAATATCATATCTGTATCTTTAATAACTAAAGAAGGTTATGATTTTGCATTTGTAAGCGATGTTGTAAACATTCACCTTAATCATGTTCTGATTGGGTCGGGTACATTAAGCAACGGTATATACGTATTGAACCAACCACAGATTTTCAATGTCCAGAATACACACAAAAGAAAGTCTCCAGAAATAAATCATGCTTTCTTATGGCATTGTAGACTGGGTCACATCACTGAGACAAGGTTAACTAAGTTGCATAAAGAAGGATATTTGGATCCGTTCGAATATCAATCATATGCAACTTGTCAATCATGTCTCAAAGGAAAGATGACAAAGACTCCGTTCACTGGACGCGGAGTAAGAGCGAGCGAGCTCTTGGGACTCGTACACAGCGATGTATGCGGTCCAATGTCTGCACATGCACAAAGTGGTTATTCTTACTTCATTACTTTTACGGATGATTTTTCGAGGTATGGATATGTCTTCTTAATGAAACATAAATCTGAAGGCTTCGAAAAATTCCAGGAATACAAGAATGAAGTAGAAAAACAAACAGGCAAAAGTATCAATACACTGAGATCTGATCGAGCTGGTGAATACTTAAGTGCCGAGTTCCTGAATTACTTAAAAGAGAATGGAATTCTCTCTCAACTTACTCCTCTATACACCCCACAACATAATGGTGTATCAGAGAGATGGAACCGAACCCTAGTGGATATGGTACGTTCCATGATGAGTAACACTGAGTTGCCGCGATCATTCTGGGGATATGCACTAGAATCAGCTGCATATCTTTTGAACCGAGTTCCAACTAAGACAATGCCTACCACACCATATCAGATGTGGAGTGGGAAGAAACCCTATCTTAAACATATTAAGACATGGGGATGTCCAGCTTTTGTCAAAAAGCAGCATGCGGACAAACTCGAGGCACGCTCAGTACAGTGCAAGTTTGTGGGATATCCAAAGAACTCCAAGGGATATTTCTTCTATTACGCAGAGGAACAAAAGGTTTTTGTTTCTCGTCATGCCTGCTTCTTGGAAACCGAATTTTTGGAAAATCAGATAAGTGGGAGCGCAATAAAACTGGAAGAAATTCCAGAACCACAAGCTATTACTGAAAGCATAGTAGAACCAAAAAGTTCGAAAGAACAGGACATTCCTGCGCCGCTCCGCAGGAGTAGTAGGCAGTCTCATCCGCCCGAGAGATACTACGATTTTCTCATAAACGGGGATAGAGAGGATTGCATCATTGATAATGATGAGCCGACTCGCTCCAGCAGGCCATTCAGAGCACTGACTCGGTAAAATGGCTGGATGCAATGCGGACCGAAATGGAGTCCATGTACACCAACAAAATATGGACTTTGGACGTTGCTCCAGAAGGGGTAAAACCCGTAGGGTGCAAATGGATCTTCAAAAGGAAGATTGGTGTAGATGGACAGGTTGAGACCTATAAGGCTAAACTTGTTGCAAAGGGTTTTCGTCAAAGACCTGGTTTGGACTATGACGAAACCTTTTCTCCAGTGGCTATGCTCAAATCCATTCGGATCCTTATTGCCATTGTTGCCTTCCACGATTATGAGATTTGGCAGATGGACATAAAGACCGCTTTTCTAAATGAAAATTTAGAGGAGTGTGTCTATATGGACCAGCCAGAGGGTTTCATTCAGAGTGGGAGCAGCGGGAAGGTGTGCAAGTTGCTTAAGTCCATTTATGGACTGAAGCAGGCATCGCGGAGTTGGAACATCTTTTTTGATGAGACGGTCAAACAATTTGGCTTTATCAAAAATCCAGATGAGCCATGCATCTATAGTAAAATTGTAGCACGAACTGTCGTATTCCTCGTTTTATACATGGATGCCATTTTCTTGATAGGAAATGACATTTCTATGCTACAATCTGTCAAAGGGTTCTTGTCACACAGGTTCTCCATAAAAGACCTGGGTGATGCCTCTTACATTCTGGGGATCCGGATCCATCGTGATAGGTCCAAGAGGATATTAGGACTTTCACAGTCCAGGTACATCGACACCATACTGAAAAGATTCAGAATGGAAGATTCCAAGCGCGGTAATTTACCGGCTTGTCACGGGATCACCCTCTCCAAAGAGATGTCTCCCAAGACGTATTTGGAAAGGGATCGCATGTCTATTATACCCTACGCCTCTGCGGTAGGCTCTATAATGTATGCGATGTTGTGTACCAGACCAGATGTAGCTTATGCACTGAGTGTGGTAAGCCGGTATCAGTCAAACCCTGAGGAGAAGCACTGGATAGCAGTAAAGAACATTCTGAAGTACTTGAGAAGGACTAAGGATATGTTTTTGGTTTACGGCGGAAAAGACCTCCAGATGGAGGCTTTTGCTGACTCCAGCTTCCAAAGTGACAAGGATGACTCCAAATCCATGTCGGGTTATGTCTTTACCCTCAATGGAGGTGCGGTGTGTTGGAAGAGTTCCAAATAAGAAACCGTTGCTGACTCGACGATGGAAGCGGAATATATCGCTGCTTCTGATGCCGCAAAAGAAGCCGTCTGGATGAGAAAGTTCTTGACAGAACTTCAGGTGGTTCCATCCATTGTTGATCCAATACCTCTGTATTGTGACAACAACGGGGCTATAGCTTTAGCGAAGGAACCCAGGTCCCATCAGAAGTCCAGACACATCTTGAGGCGGTATCACCTGATCAGGGAGATCATGGATCGCCGGGAGATCGAGATTCAGAGGGTTGCTACAAAAGATAACATTGCAGATCCATTCACGAAGGCCATACCCCAGACTCAGTTCGAGCGGCTGATCTAGATGATTGGTCTTCGATACGCTAGTACATGGCCTTAGTGCAAGTGGGAGATTGTTAGTGTATATGCCCTAGAGGCCATTACTGTATCATACTAGTGTTGGAGATAGTGCCCTCAGAGTCAATTATTGGATCACAGGCACGTGATTGCAATGATTGAGGGATGACCTATACCGGTAGGACAGTCTTACTCAAGATGATAGTATGCTATCTGGTTTATCTTTATCATCGTGTACTACTTTAGGTGACCTTACAGGTCACTATTACACGTTGATAGAGCCCCTAGGATTCTTGCTTGACTGCCAGCAGTATGAGGGTGATCATATACGTGGGAGCTGGGGTCTATAAGCACATCCTTAAAAGGTCCCTAGTCGAGAGAATTTCGAGACAGGGCATCGATACTCCAGAGTAGACTAGTGTATACAGTCGAGACCCCGACGAGGGGCGGTGGCCGGTCTCATAAGCCACTGGTGTCAGTTGGTTCACCTAAGATGTATACAGATGCTCATTGGGTTATGAGTACACCGGACAGGACTCGCCGGGAACCTGCTAGTTGGTCTTATACCTGACGTCAGATAGCAGTTCCCTGGTGACATGTGTACAGGTTAGTTCATCGACCTGAGATCGTCATTTGTCTCGTGTGAGTTCCCACTGTACTTTGATTACTACCCTACCACGCTCAAAGGAGACATGCAAACAGGTTTTAGTTGGGTACAGTCCCGAGCCACATGGAGGCAGTGAGCGGATCTGCAGGGGTTCGTCTCTCCCGGTATTGGGGGTGAGGTCACGCTGTGTCTAGGAGAGCCATTACACGAAGTCCTTGGCCAAGGCAGGAGATTTACTGGTAGGTATTTCAGTAGTATCTCAGGGTGTTCTGGGCTACACTCCGACACGACTTGTACCGCTTTTGGGGGTCTGACTTTTACCAACCCCCTAGGCCCGCCATGCGATGCTCATAGACGAACGGACCAGACTGTACAGATATTGTCACTGGCAGGCTCAGTAGGGTGTCAGGATGAGTTCGCTCATCGACGTCCCTTTTGGTCAATACCTGGTAGCCCGTTACGTATAGGCTAATACCTCTGACGTGCTAGTGGTTAAATCCACAACCAGAGTATTGACGAGTCTTTAGAGTCCCCCACAGACCGTTTTCTCAAGTTTCGGGCGAAACACTGTAGAGGTCGTATGGAGATATGGCAGGGTTCGATCATATACGTGCGGTATTGCACGGATCATGATCGTACGGATAATACTAGCGGGCTTTGGTTTAAGCCGGATCCTAGTATTGTACAGTGTAGATTTTGTCTCTTTGCATTTGTATTCAGTGGGAATACAAATGCGGGTATGTATATACAGTCGCGGGGTTTTTCTGTAATTTATTACGGGATCAGTTTTCTGAAGTTGCCAGTTTGCATTCCGTTTCGGCCAGTTTTCCTTTGTTCCTTCCCGGCCGGACTTTTCCGATGGAGGGGGTTATTTGCAGTTGTGCAAATTATCTTTTGTGGAGGTGTTATTTGTATATGTGTCTTCATGATGGTTCCAAGCATCATGAGATTCTTTTTCCATCTCTTGATTTGCATTAAATGAGATTAGAATGGATTAGAAATTGATATGACCGTGTTATCATCACTTTTGGCTTATGGTCACCCTTTGCTTTTACTACTCTCACCTCCCTTCATGGTTTTGTTTTTCTTTTTCCCTCCACTATTTTATGATAGGGGGCCGGCCACTTTTGAGGTGGAGAGAGAGGTTCATTTTTGTGGTTGCAATATGTTCATCTCATATCATTTTTCCTTACACCAAAAATCCTAAAGCTCATTTCCATTGCTCATTCCTCCATTACCATGGCAACTTCAAGACTCCAAAGAGACAAACTATTCTACACTAGCCTACAGCATCCTTGGGCATGTCGACTCGCCAACTTCGTGCTTGAGTTGCCTCGGTCCAAAGGTGGGAGCCCGTAAAAGAACCCGGCGATTTGGTACCCGTTCCGACGAGGAGATGAAGACCGGATATTCCGCGAGGAGATCGGAGTGGAGGACAAAGACCGAAGGACTCGGATCGCTCAGTATAGCTTCCTACCCCTTTTCTAGTTTGCTAGAGTTAGGTTAATGGCCCGATCCGGGATTTTTGTGCGCAGTGATGCCGGTTTCTAGTTTTTGGAAAAGTTTTGTTTCCGCATTCCGGCGTCGGATTGACGGCCGGGGCGCCGCCGTGCACTTACAATGGTATCAGAGCCAGGCCATTAACCTAGTCTAGCTTGGTCTAACGTGTTTACAAGTTCGATCGAACGGATTTTCCGAAAACCCGATTTCTAATGTACACTTTCTGTCGAAATTTTATAGTTGTCAAAAAATTTTCAGTATATTGCAGAAATACGTGCAGGGAATTCTAAGCATTCTGTGAAAATTTGGTCGCATGAACTCACTTTTCCACCGCAGAACCGCGGCCAAACCCATGCTTGGACCGTGGTTCCGCCGCCACTTTTACTGTTCAATACACCAAAATTTTACAAAGAGCTTCTGAGTTGAAAATAGGGTTTTTGGAATGTTCTTTTTGGGCCCAGATTTTCTTTGAGTGCTACAGTAGTGCTTGGGGCCCACTTCGGTAAATTTGATCGATCGAAAATTTTAAACATGTTAGTTCACAGTATTTACATTATATCTGCGACCGTGAATGTCATTTGATCGGTAAATCCTGTCTAACTGCTATAGCCCTTTTAGACGGATTTGCGAACGTGACATTCACATTGATGTTCTGTGTTGTGCTGTGATGTTGCGGATTGGTCGTAGGGGATAGCCTGGATGCAATGTTAGTACAGTTTTGTTTTATATGTACGTTTGATATTGCGGGGCGAGCGTCCGACATGTGGACTGCCATTACTGCCTGTTTATATATTATTCTTTTGGGGCACGACCGGGCTGAGGTCGATGTACCCGTTGTATGTATATTTTACTTTCTGTACTAGGATTACCCCACGGAGGGGTGCACGGATAGCCGGGTTCTAGAAGGCAACGGGCCCGCATCTCATGGCGTTGAGACGGAGGGGGCTTCACTCTAGAATTGGCGGGCTATTCGCCGCACTCGTAGGGGGTATAGGTTGACCCGGGAGGGATGCCCAAGTTACCGGATTCCGTGAAGTGCTGGGTGGTCCATTCACGTTGTTGAAGGGGGCTGCCTCGCTTCAGGTTTTGGCGGGTAACTTGCTGCGCCCGTAGGGGTCTAGGATTTCATTGCACAGGCTATCCACACGACCAGGGGAACGTCGGGTTTCAGTAGCGGCTCTGTGAAACCCGGGGATCCCAAATATCTGTATTGTTCTGTGATGCTTATTACATTTCAATGATGTTGCATTTTTATCATGCCTTGAGCGAATATTATATATTGATATATATACTAGTAGATGTTGTATATTTTTTGCATCCGCGCTAGTCCAGTCCCCGCTCTGTCGTTAGTTAAGTAACCTAACGGGTGATGACGGGACCCAGTGGTGAATGCGGATGGCATATATGTACATCATTATTTTCATTCTTTTATGGTGTGATCAATTGATGGGACTGCGTTGATTCGGATCAATGCAAGCTAAACAAACCTATTTGATGTTGTTGGAACATTTTTCAAAAAGCTGTTATTGCAAGGGCGTTCTCTTTTGTTTTGCAAAGTGGTATTCGGTTATGAATATCCAGCACCTCAGTCGACGAGGCAAGGGCCGAGATCCCTTCACCGGGAGTGACCCCTTGGACAGAAGTTTGCGTCAGGGCAATAACTTCACTATAGTCGATTACTTTTGCTTTGCATCGTAGTATTCAGTTGGAATATCCTGCACCTCATTCTACGGGGAAAGAGCCGAGATCCCTTCACCGGGAGTGACCTCTTTAGTAAAGGTTTTCGCCACTATATTTTTATAAAAGCTATCCGGTTCCTTCAACGATATCAAGTTCATTACGTTAAAGGTTTTTCGCCAAACACCATTCGTAGCCCTCCGTCATTTCAGAGAGGTAGCACTTAGTATTCATACTATGTATGTTGGCCTTTGTCAAGGCATAGTGTATGGTAGCTATTTGTTAATTTTCTGCAGCATAGATAGATGCGTTGGTTTGGGACAGTCGTACTACTATTTTGCCTTCGTCAAGGGTATGTACAGGTTGGTTCAAATTAACCTGGATAATGACGGGTAGAACTTGACATGTGACTTATGATATGTTGGCCTTCGTCAAGGTCATAAGAGCATGGGGCAAAAATCACATCAGGAGTTTCTAAAGAAACTGAAACTTGCCAGATATGCGCATACCTTCTGGAGTGTGATAACGTGAGCGGATTCCGTCACGTTATCATGCGATGATAGTTGGATCCCGATTCCCACTGATGAGTTGGTTTACTCCTCGGGTGATCCCGACTAATTCTTCTTTCAGGTTTGGAGAAGAATTTGAGATTACAGTGGGAGGTTTCCTGATTAGATAAAGTGATAACCATTCTGATATAGATTAGAGTGCACGCTGAGTGTTTCTTTTCTCTCTCTCTTTGGCAGCGACCATGACCCGACCCTAGACTATGACTCAGTGACCAAGTTGACCGAACCTTCTTAAATACTGGCTTTTGGATTGTCAGAGTTGCATACCTCATTGCCACTCCTACTTTTACCCTTTTCTCCAGGACACCCCGTATTACTATGAACGTCCACTTCCATTAGATAAAACCATCGTATGGTTATATACGAACTCGAAGGAATTTATTCGAGGATGGTTTCTGGTTCTGGAGAAAACGAATAGGACTATTCAGTTGTCTTTTCCTTTTACCTTCTCTCAGGTTGCGAGTGCTCCTTGGATTAGGACAGTACACCTATTACGCAAATTGGATAGTCTTCTTCCAAACCATAGGCAGGTGCCGATCGGTAGGGAATGAAGAAAACAAATTAGCCTAAACAGTGTACAGAAGGTATTAAGTTAAGACAAATAAAGGGATTAGAAGGAGGGCAAAGTAAACTGCGACTGCTATTCACGACCAAACCAAGTATTTCTTCGCCAATCCTACATCACCTTTGTATTTCTCCAGAACACTCCGTATCATTACGAAGATCCACAGTTTATTGGATATTCCATCGTATGGTTATATACGAACTCGAAAGGAACTTGTTCCAGTTCGGGGATGGATTCTGGTTCAGGAGAAATAGGAATAAGGTTTATTCAGGTGTCTTTTATCTTTACCTTCTCTCGGGTTGCGAGTGCTCCTAGGATTAGGACAGTACACCCATTATGCTTATTGGATAGTCTTCTTCCAAACTATAGGCTGGTGCTGAACGGTAGGGAAGGAAGAAAACCATTTGGCCTAAAGGTGTGTACAGAAGGTAATGACTAAAGACATATAAAGGGATTTGGAGAGATGGCAAAGAATTATACGGTTACAGTTGTGAATCTGATAATGGAAGAGGCATTACTAGAAATACCCGGATACCCCATCGAAACATTTCAATGTTTCAGTTTCACTGTGTATTGTTAAAAGAAAACTGATTTCCTAATTAGACACTTGCTCCACGGTATGTATTTACCAGGTATGATTCTCACATCTGTATGGTTTTACAGATGATGAGTGGGAGTAAGTTATTGGAAATTAGGTGATCATCCTCATTATATCGGGATTCGTTGTAATTGGTGATATTTGAGGAAGTCACCTGGGTTGTTTGCCGGACGGCAAGTATTTGGTTTTGAATATCCGTTGTTATGCACCAATTTCAAATTGATATATATGTACGTCTATTTTTTATAGAGTGAGATATACCTTTATGAAATTATGTCTATGACATTTACCTATATCAGTGGATGGTTAGGTAAGGAGTATTGAACAGCGGTGTAATTCTTCTTAACCATAAGTACAGTTTTCAACCTACGACACACAGTGAATGAGTTACTAGACTCAGGGGACTTATACAGAGGATTGTATATTGTCCAGTGTCCATTAGGACAGAGGGGTTGGTCCTCGTACTATATTCTATTTACTTACGACTTCTCTAGTTCTTAAACATGTGTTTCGTAGAAATGCAAGGTCCGAGTTTTGAGAAGTTATAGGTATATGAATAAAGTAGAGAACCAGGTGTTGCAAGTATCGTGATTCTTCAAGGTGATCGAAGATATAGATACTTGTGTATGGTATTCAGTTGATAGTAATGATTAAGAGGACTTGCTTCCCTTTCAGGTTACTCATAATTGGAAGTACTCCTAAGTTGAGTAATGCTGATCGGCCTCTTTCTGTTTAGTTGACATGCACTGGAGACAGCTGCATGATTTGAATCTGGTTCAATTAAATCAGCGCCTCTGGTTCTATATTGGATATAGAACATTTCATATCTTAACGATGTTAAGGTACGGGGAGTTGTCCGGCTTATGCTTAAAACCAGACTCTGGATAACTCAAGGCACGTTTCTGTAATGGCTGTTTGCGGGTTGACCCAGGCTATGACGAGGGTTGACTTTCTACCATCTGGAAGATCAATAGTGATATTGTTCTTGACTCGCCACAGTTTTAATAAAAATGGATTTTTTCAGAAAACAGAAGTGGGAGTATGGTAGAACTGAAAGTGATTCCAGAACCGCAAACGATTACTGAAGATTTGATAAGAACCTAAAGATTCAATCTGGTTTGACATTCCATTGGCCACTCCGCAGATATGGTGGATAACCTCAGGCACTCGAGAGGTACTTCGGTATGCTCAAAAACGGTGACAGGGAGGTTCTTGTTTACCCAGACTTGCCATTGCTGTTGTTCCAGACTATGAGACCCGGCAGGAAGATGAGTATAGCGTCGTTCTAAACTAGCTTTAGAAGTGTACGTCTATATGACTCTGCCAGAGGGTTGTCGTAGTCAGTGGGAGCAGCGAAAGCATAGTGGACAAGTGGCTTATGTCTATTTATAGACTAAAGCAGATATAGCGGAGATAGATCATCTATTTCTGATGTGACAGTCATAGGTTTGACTTCATCAGAATAGGGGATGGATCTGTTAAGAAGGTAGTAGGGTGTGATGTCCTGGTATTTGGATGACATACACAGAGTAGGAAGTGATATTCCTATACTACGATCGGTTTTACTTTGGTTGTCACACAGTGGTTTCTCCAGATAGGATATTAATCCAGTCCTGGAAAAACATTCGGAAGCAGTTTTAGAACATAAGTGGATGTTCTGGGGATATGATAACGGCAGCCTCCTTTGGGAGACAGTTATCACTCCAGGCTTCCAAGGTGACCTGGATGGCAGAGTGACTGTCAGAGTTATAGTTTTCTCTCTGACGAGGGGCAGTATTTTGGACAGGTGGTCCAGGAGGATACTGAGGGGGCATGGCGCAGGATACTGATTAAGTTCAGTTAACGATACAGTCTAAGAAGTTTGGATTTGGAGTTCATTTCTGAACTAGGTCCCATCAGACATCCAAACATATTCTAAGACAGGTATTGCTCATTTCGGGAGATGGGTTTCTCCGCGAACTTGAGATAAAGAGAGACATAGAAAGAAACATCACAGCGGATCCACTCACTGAGGCTATTCCTCGAACGCAATAGTTTCACAAACGAGCTTTGTGAGACTGACTAGTAGAGGAGTTGGGTGTTCGGTATCACACGGGCTGTGAGTATGCGACATCGCAATAATTAGCCTTGAGTGCAAGTGGGAGATTGTTGGAGATAGTGCCCTCAGAGTCAATTATTGGATCACAGGCACGTGATTGCAATAATTGAAGGAGGACCTATACCGGTAGGACAGTCTTACTCAAGATGATAGTATGCTATCTAGTTTATCTTTATCATCGTGTACTGCTTTAGGTGACCTTACAGGTTACTATTACACGTTGATAGAGCCCCTAGGATTCTTGCTTGACTGCCAGCAGTATGAGGGCGATCATATACGTGGGAGCTGGGGTCTATAAGCACATCCTTAAAAGGTCCCTAGTCGAGGGAGTTTCGAGACAGGGCATCGATACTCCAGAGTAGACTAGTGTATACAGTCGAGACCCCGACGAGGGGCGGTGGCCGGTCTCACAAGCCACTGGTGTCAGTTGGTTCACCTAAGATGTATACAGGTGCTCATTAGGTTATGAGTACACCGGACAGGACTCGCCGGGAACCTGCTAGTTGGTCTTATACCTGACGTCAGATAGCAGTTCCCTGGTGACATGTGTACAGGTTAGTCCATCGACCTGAGATCGTCATTTGTCTCGTGTGAGTTCCCACTGTACTTTGATTACTACCCTACCAAGCTCAAAGGAGACGTGCAAACAGGTTTTAGTTGGGTATAGTCCCAAGCCACATGGAGGCAGTGAGCGGATCTGCAGGGGTTCGTCTCTCCCGGTATTGGGGGTGAGGTCGCGCTGTGTCTAGGAGAGCCATTACACGAAGTCCTTGGCCAAGGCAGGAGATTTACTGGTAGGTATTCCAGTAGTATCTCAGGGTGTTCTGGGCTACACTCCGACACGACTTGTACAGCTTTTGGGGGTCTGACTTTTACCAACCCCTTAGGCCCGCCATGCGATGCTCATAGACGAACGGACCGGACTGTACGGATATTGTCACTGATAGGCTCAGTAGGGTGTCAGGATGAGTTCGCTCATCGGCGTCCCTTTTGGTCAATACCTGGTAGCCCGTTACGTATAGGCTAATACCTCTGACGTGCTAGTGGTTAAATCCACAACCAGAGTATTGACGAGTCTTTAGAGTCCCCCACAGACCATTTTCTCAAGTTTCGGGCGAAACACTGTAGAGGCCGTATGGAGATATGGCAGGGTTCGATCGTATACGTGCGGTATTGCACGGATCATGATCGGACGGATAATCCTAGCGGGCTTTGGTTTAAGCCGGATCCTAGTATTGTACAGTGTAGATTTTGTCTCTTTGTATTTGTATTCAGTAGGAATACAAATGCGGGTATGTATATACAGTCGCGGGGTTTTCCTGTAATTTATTACGGGATCAGTTTTCTGAAGTTGCCAGTTTGCATTCCGTTCCGGCCAGTTTTCCTTTGTTCCTTCCCGGCCGGACTTTTCCGATGGAGGGGGTTATTTGCAGTTGTGCAAATTATCTTTTGTGGAGGTGTTATTTGTATATGTGTCTTCATGATGGTTCCAAGCATCATGAGATTCTTTTTCCATCTCTTGATTTGCATTAAATGAGATTAGAATGGATTAGAAATTGATATGACCTTGTTATCATCACTTTTGGATTATGGTCACCCTTTGCTTTTACTACTCTCACCTCCCTTCATGGTTTTGTTTTTCTTTTTCCTTCCACTATTTTATGATAGAGGGCCGGCCACTTTTGAGGTGGAGAGAGAGGTTCATTTTTGTGGTTGCAATATGTTCATCTCATATCATTTTTCCTTACACCAAAAATCCCAAAGCTTATTTCCATTGCTCATTCCTCTATCACCATGGCAACTTCATGACTCCAAAGAGACAAACTATTCTACACTAGCCTACAGCATCCTTGGGCACGTCGACTCGCCAACTTCGTGCTCGAGTTGCCTTGGTCCAGAGGTGGGAACCCGTAAAAGAACACGGCGATGTAGTGCCCGTTCCGACGAGGAGATTCCGTGAGGAGATCGGAGTGGATGCCGAAGACCGAAGGACTCGGATCGCTCGGTATAGCTTCCTACTCCTTTTCTAGTTGCAAGAGTTAGGTTAATGGCCCGATCCGGGATTTTTGTGCGCGGTGGTTCCGGTTTCTAGTTTTTAGAAAAGTTTCGTTTCCGCATTCCGGCGTCGGATTGACAGCCGGGGCGCCGCCGTGAACTTACAACTAGTTTGTATATTACTTAATGGAAGCTTGGGATATTCACAGTTGTATAGACAATCTTGCTCAAAATGGTAGTATGCTACTTGGTTTATTTCTACTTTAATGTGTGCATGTGTTTCTTTTAGCATATCGCCTATACACATTAGTGGAGCCCTTAGGATCTTCGCTTGATTACCAGCGTTGTGATGGCAGTCACACTAGTGGCGGCTGGGTAATCTACAAGCACATCCTTATACAGGTCCCTAGTCGTAGGATTATCGAGACGGGGCATCGATACTCCGGAGTAGACTAGCGTATGTGCTTCTCATCCCAGTAGGGGAGATGGTCTGTCTCACAGCCATTAGTACGTCGTACTTGAGATAGTATGCGGGTGCTCGTTAGATTACGAGTACACTGGACAGGACTCGTCGGGAACTGTTGGTTGGTACTATGCCTATCATCAGTTATCAGTTCCCAGGTGACATGAGTACAGCTTAGTCCGCTGACTTGACACTGTCACTTCGCCTCGAGTGTTCCCACTGTTCTTAGATTGCTACCCTACCACGACTCAAATGAGTCGTGCAAACAAGTAGCAGTTGGGTGCAGTCCCGAAACACTTGGAGGCAGTGACGGTTAGACAGGATTCGTCTCTCCCAGTATTGGGGTTGATATCGCGCTGTGTCTAGGAGAGCCATTACAAAAAGTCCATGGCCAGGGCAAGCGAGATATACTGGTAGGTTTTCCAGTGTTATCTCAGGGTGTTCTGGGCTACACTCCTACACGACTTGTACCACTATTAGGGGACTGACGTTTATCTCCCCCTAGGCCCGCCATGCGATATTCTCAGACGAACAGACCGGACTGTACGGAGATTGTCACATTCAGGCTCAGTAGGAGTTCGGATGGGTTCTCCTCATCAGTCTTCTTATCGGCATCTACTTGGGGACTGTTACGTACAGCTAGTACCGCTTGCGGCCTGTGGTTAAACCCGCTGCCAGCGTAGTGTTGAGTCTTTAGAGTCCCACACAGAGGTTTATTCGCCTTTGGGCAAAACAGAGTAGAGGTCGCATGGTTTTGTGACGGGGTTCGTTCACATCCGCGCACTTGTGCACGTTTGGTGTCCGGGAAGTTATTACTAGCGGGCTTTGGTTTAAGCCAGATCCTAGTATTTGTTTTGGGATTGGTTTTGTCTCATTGTATTCGTGTTCCTCGGAACACGGATGCGGGTGTGTATGCACAGTTGACAGAGGCAGAGGATTCTCATTAGGGTTGTTGACCGTTGACTTTTTCCAAACCCTAATGAAAATAAGAAATTTGATTAATGATATTAATTAAAGATAATTGTGCCATGGTTAGGTTGACCATTTGACTTATGTTGACTTTTTGACTTTGGTTGACCGGTTGACTTATGTTGATAATTTGACCATCATCATTTCACATGAAAGATGCTTCTTGATTCTTGCAAAATTCATTTAATGTGAAATGATAATGGTCATTCCAAATGAACCATCACAATTTCTTTAATTATTATTATTATTTCATAATTCACTAATATGAGAGTATGGTTGCAAAAATATCCTCATTCTCTCTTGCTCTTTCTCTTTCATATGTTTGAGCTCTCCCTCTTCCTCTCAAAGCTCTCATCTCTCATGTGTTGAGAACCATGAGCTCTTAAGATAAAACCTTCAAGACTTCACTCTACTCATTCTAGGGTTCTAGATTTAGCAAGCCAAGCACTTTAGTTACCTCTAGGTTGAGATAGGAGCTCAAGGTAGAGGCCTTCGAGTGGATCTTTCTTCGGCAAAGAGAAGACGACGAGGAGGAGCCGTTCACACCACTCCAAGGAACAAGAAGAGAAGGAGTTCAAGACCTAGGTATAACCTTCTAACCGAGTAGCTAAACTTGTAGTTAGTTTGTTAGTTTTTGTTTAGCAAAGATCCTCTAGTTCTAGTCAATGTTACCTTGTGTTAAAAATCGTTTTTTACCTATTCCGCCTCCCCGTAAGCACCAGGGTGGGTAACGTGGACTTACATGGACGCCATAAAGAGCGACTAGCACTCTATATAAAGACAAAAGGAGTGAAGTGTTTTACACTTATTGGGTAATCCTTCATGACTGAAAGCTCCACATGATCATATGTGGGCGTCAGAACTTATATAAGTGCTCAGCACTTTTTGCATAATAGCGGGACTAATTAAACAGAGCCCAAGCAAGTGCTTAGCACTTTTTCAATAAAAAAGACCACTGAGCAGATCAAGCCCAAATTGGCTAGGTCCTCTGAGGATAGAACCTCCTTGATTCAAAATAACCGAGCCCATATTGCTCATGTTTTCCTAAGCCGATCTCAGTCTAAAAAATGACTAGTGGTCTCCCATTGATGATATCCCAAATGATATTTATCTTATATCTCTTAAGATAATTTTAGTCTCTAACATGACTAACATTTCTTAGGTCTACAACAGCCATTTTTCCTTCAAATACGGGATTTGGTGTAAGGGTACATCTCTCCAAACCTCTGATATGTCGTTATAATTCTTCAACGTTTTCAGAGAGGTGGCGGGTCACGACAACCAACAACACTTTGGTACACTTCCAAACCAACGTGCACACCTCAGATCAAACTGCACTCCAAATTGGGTGCATCCCATATCACCATCGTTCACTCCGTCACATAACAAATACACGTGTGCGCAGGATGAAAAATGGACCGAAACGTTCTTAAACTAATATTCGCCATCAAAATGGTGATAATGAACCGAAAAGTCCTTAAACTAATATTCGCCTCCAAAATGGCGATAAGGGACCGAAATGTCCTTAAACTAATATCCGCCTCCAAAATGACGATAACGGACCGAAACATCCCTAAACTAATATTCGCCTCCAAAATGGCGATGGACCCAAATGTTCTTAAACTAAAACCATAGAGCCTAAATGCTCTTTTGTTGGATTTGAAATAAAAATGATCCTAAAAAATTGTTAAGTGGATCTTAGTCTCAAATTGGACTAACGTATTCTTAACAAAAAAAAATCGAGCCCCAAATACTCACATACATTTAAGTGGATCTTAATCTCAAACTAGATTAACGATCCTTAAATAAAAAACCCAAATCTAAAATATACGGATTTGGACTAATCCACGTCCTACGGGCGACGACATAAATTAGTCTCCGTATACAATCCACGGGCAACCCAAAATAAAATAAACACACGCGACACGAAGTGAACTTTCAGAGCAGGAAAAGTGGTTATCGCGATGCGGTAACTTAATTAACTGCAGGAGCTTGTGCCTGCAGGTAAGAGCGTCCCCACAATCAGAAACCCTTCGCAAACGAGAGGGAATCTGACGAAATCTGCTATAACGGCCGCATCCGTCCAAACCTCCAATATATGGTGCCATAAATCAACTTAGCATTTTCGGATAGGTGGACGGATAAATCCAAATAGCATCTGCCCTCAAATTCAAGCAAGACGATCCATCCCAGTTCGTCTCTGTTTTCGGCGGTGAATAGTGACATGAAGCAATGTGAAGCTCCAGTGTCGAAAAGTGCGAGTGCTGGAAGGGTGGCTATTAGTACAGTACCTAAGTTGTGTAAGGTTGAGTTTAGATATAGGAAAAGTATAACGATACATAAGGATTGAAAAATTGGAAGGATGGGGATTTTACCAGTGATGATTTGTCATGTGGCTTCCGCCTCCTCGACCGTCATTGTAAAAGCCTGTCGTCTCGGTACATTCCTCCTCGCCAAAGACACGTTCCTCTGCCATTGTGTCATTCCCCACTTCCCAAAATACGGAATACGAGGGGTGACTAGGCCAGCTATGCTCTTACGGTCAGGTAATAATCCCGCCGTAGTCACACTTCGGCTTCTAGCGCTACATGGTAGTCAGCAAACAGTACTAGAGTAAAGAAAATCACAGTTCACAACTTTATTACATTACAATAAAAGAGTTCGCGATATATTTATTTTGCATAAGAAAATATATAACCAACGAAATACTATGTGCTTGTAGCAAAAAGGGCGGCGCTGATGTTGCGGTCTAGACCTCCATGATCTCGAATGGCGGGTCCTGCTTCTTGACTGGGTCCACTTCGTCCTATGAGCATACACACTCAGGTCGTTAGGGCGACACATATAGAAATAAATATATATAATGGGTACAATTTTATTAAACATGAAGTGCACAGCAGAATACAATAACACAAAAATAAATATCGTTATGTGAATATGAACAATGCGGTATATGTATCATGTCAGCGCCAAATAATGTGTATGCCATTTCTTATTAGTCACTAAGTCAATGAAATCAATTAGTGGAAAAGATGCTCGTGTTTAATAAGGGTCTCGTACATGCCCGAGACTACGGTCCATTGTTGCCCGGGACATAACCCTGCAGCCATGCCGCTAGACCCACGACCTATAACACACACACACACACCCACACACCCCCACACACACACATATAATCGAATGATCATCCTCTAAATCACTATACCTCGCTAAATACGAGTTCAATTCCACCTTAATTTCCCCATTCCCCAAGTTATAATATGTATGCAGATATTAGATAGGTTGTGAAAAAATACGTATCGCTTTCACTTTCAATCACATTTCCACTTATCAATATCACTTTCGTACTTGCCACAATTCAATCACTAACACTTATGTATCGACAATGCACAACAGTTACTAGGTCTCAATATAAACAATCACTATGCAGAAGGTATAAAGCAAGCACAAAAATAGGTAGAAATGCACTGAACAGGTACTCACTAAATTATGACACCCAACGCCATATGACTTGCAAAACTTACCATAAATCACACGTATAGAATTGACCAAAATAATATAAAATGCGTACAAAGTACACTTGATTATCTAATCGATAAAAATGGTTTCATGTCAATAGGATTTCAGGTTAAGGACTTATTATCATTTTAAATTAGCAATCAATTGCTGGAATTCCAGTTTCAGAACTGGAAGTCTAACTTCGCGCGCGGTTTATTAGGGATTGTGTTTAGACTCAGGTGTTTCTCCAGTGAATAAAACCTATTTCTATCTATTGGGTTTCCAAAGCATCAAACGGATTAATAATATCCTTTCTGTACTAGAAGATATGTCCTCTATAGTGTGAAGGTGAAAGAAATGTCACTGCAGAAACTGCAGAACACGTCGACATTCTAAAATACAAACAAAATATCAAACGACTGTGAAAATGAACGAGAAAAGATCCATATGTTATATAACTAAATTATCTACGCGACTATATAGGAATCCATGCATTTTCAGTTTATGTAGGGATGTGCAGGCGCTCAAATTCAGGTATCCTTGTGGAATGCTGCCCCGGACTGCAGTCCAGAGCCGCATTCCCAGTCAATTCTCGTTACAGTGGACTATCAGCATTGAAGGGTAAACTTTATAGGGTTATAGATTATCAAGTTGGCTTCGATATGATCCATAGAACATTACATTCCAATCTGTATTTGATATAATATATATTTTTCAACGTGACATGTGCGGTGCATTCCAGATTTAGTGTCACCTTTAGGGGGCGACTTTACATGATTAAAAACACGATATTTTGTATCCAAATTTCTACACGATATTCGTAAATAGTAAAAGGATATAACTATCGCAAGTTCCTCCATATTAAGATATGTTTTGGTTTAAGGTTTTGCATCGAGCACTTCGCACATCATTTCGTAACTATAGTGGATTTGGTTTATCGTACGTATGAACAGGATTCAATCCCTGCGAACTCTATATATCTATCATGGGATATTAAACTCATTATTGTTCAGTCTTCGTGTAACACACAAATGCGCTTTGCAATATTTATCAGACTCCAAAATATATAATTATGTGTTGATTGTTATTAATGGTAGTGTATGTGTATATATATAGCATGTAAAGCGGGTGTTTAACTTTCCTGGAGAAGACAGCAACGATGACAGCAAATGGCACGAGCACGGCACGCACGAGCAGCGGAGACAACAGCAACAAGGCACCAGCACCAGCATGACACCGAGCAGCGGCATGATCACGGGCCAACAACAAGATGATGGCGATGGTGGCTGGCCTCGGAGCTCAGACAGTGGCCCAGCGATAGCTCGGGCAGACTTGGGGCATGACTCGAGCTGGAGGAGGAGGAGCTGGGGCGGTGGTGATGTCGGTGGTGGTCGGCGACGTGGTCGGTCAGGTGATCGGGGTCGAGGTTGAAGGAGACGTGGAATCTGGGATCGAAGGGGGTGCTCTCGAGGATCTCGAAGGGGATGAAGGTGTTGCTGGCGATGGGTCTCGGTGGTTGATGGCTGTGGTGAGGTAGGGGAGTCGAGGGTGAAAGGGAGAAAGTGGGTGCAGTGGGTAGCTGGAATTGTCATAGTTGATGGAAGCAGCGAGCGCGAGTGGTGGATGATAATTGTGAGAGGATGCGGTGTTTCGTCGGAGGTTGTGGGTTGAGAGGGGGAGGAAATCAGGAGACGGAGGTTGCCGGTGAGGGTGCAGTGGGCAGGGCTCGGTTTGTGGAGGGAGAAAGAGAGAGAGAGAGAGAGAGAGGGAGAAGGAGATTAAGAGAGATGAAGAGAGCGAGGGAGAGATAGTGAGAAAGAGAGAGCGGTTGAGGGTTTAGAGAAGTTAGACGAGGGGATCTTGGGGATCGTTGGCGAGTGGACGAGGTCGTCATGGCCGTTGGGAAAGCGGGCCTCGCGGAGACGTCGGCGAGGGGGGAGAGGAAACGAGAGGAGATGGATAAGGAGGCGGTTGAGACGTGGCGCGGACGAGGTCATAGTGAAGGTGGGCGCGGGTCTTGTGGCGACGGCATGAGGAAGGAGAGGGAACGTTGGAAAAAGGAGTGGGAAAAAGAAAAGGAGCGAAGAAGAAGAAGAAAGGTGGTAGCGGGTCGGGTTGGGTTCGGGTCGAGGTGGGTTAGATTAGGAAAAATAATAATTAAAATAAAAAAAATTATAAAAAAAATTATAAAAAATGTGCAAAAAATACTTAGAAAATTCTTTTTAAAATATGGAAAACATAAACACGGAATTGGGGATTTACACCTTGAGGCACGTTTCTCTGTACCTGGTGGAATTGGCGATGAGGCTATGCAGGTGGTCCATGTGGAGTTGGTGCAGAAAGAGCTAGGCGAGGTGCAGGAGCCTGAATGACTGGCCTCTGCGGGGATGTGATTGCGGGTCTGGATGCTGGTGCTGTGTTAAAACATTATGGGCATGCTCCTATCGCGTGAGTAGATGCGCCACAAATCAAACATAGGCCATTTGCACGCCTGCAGTCCTTCGCCAAATATCCAGTTCTCTTACAGAAGAAACATAAATTTGGACTGGACCGATTAAATGATCCTTATGGCCTCTTGGGTGCAAAAGTCGGCCTAGAAGAGGCTCCTCCTGTCATCAGTATAGCAGGGCGTTTGATTCCGGTTATTTGGGGCTTACCCTTCTTCTTGACCACAGCTTCGTAACGACGTGCTGCCTTCAGAGCGAGTTTATGAGTTAGATGATCGTCTGTGGTTAATGCCGCCTGAATCTCCTGGTCTAAGCTCGGTTGGAATCGTCTAGCCCGAGTCTCATCGGTCGGGATCAAATGTGCTGCGAACTTGATAAGATATGATGTGAGGATAATGATGTGTCTTACGGAACAGAATTTGATACGAATTCTTTACCTGCTAAGCATGATGAATTCGACATCATATTCATCCACCGATTTTACCCACATGGAGCCTTGTTGTAGGTGGATGAACTGTTGCTCCATCTCAAATCGAGCAGTCTCGGGGGAAAACTTCGCATTGAACAGACCGCGAAATATCTTCCACTCTATTGGCTGTGTGAGACGACTTTCTTCAGCTTTCCACCTCACTCTTGCATTGTCGGTGAGATGGAGCTTGTCCACTCGAACCCAAGCTATGTCTGGTACCTGTGCTGCGGCAAGGTCGTTGATTGATGTGATTTATGTGTAGTGATTAACCACAATCAGAACGGTGTCGCGCGTAGCTAGACCGAGGTGAGTACGGGTCGTCCTAAGGGAACGTTGAATCTTTTAATCTTACCTTAGGCGTGTTGAGAAAGAAAGGAGGAAGAATAAAGAATGGTTGTAGGTTCTAGATCTATGTTAAACACGGATGCAAAATATAGATCTAGATTAACTACGGATGTAAGTTTAATATTAAAAGGGGGCTTGTAGGGTTCATTAGGATTTAGTAGTTATGGATGATTAATTAAAGATTACTCTTTTTCTCCTTTAATAGATTTAAAACTAGAACGACAGTGATGCATGCAGATTAGGGTTTCTGGAGAGAAAAAGGGTTCCCACTCTTAACCCCTATCTCGATATGGAACTCCGTTCATGTCTAGCCTTTACCGAAACAATCATTAACCTAATCTCTAATCGCGGTCGAGACTAACAATAAATTGGTAGCGCGCCCGATTAGGAAGTTAATGATTCTTTTGATAAAGTTTATAAACTTTATAGGACGTAAAAAGAGTTTAAGGATTTTCATTATCCATTAATCTACCATAATCCTACGAACGCTAACAAGCGGAGAATTACTCGCGCATGTTGGGAGAAGAAGAGATGGAGAGGGAAATCATATTAAAACTATAAAGAGATAGAATAAGAAAAATAACTACCTTTATTAATCAACAAAATTCATTTACATTTTGTTCCATTAGAAAATGATTACAAAATGCTAGTTTGCTTCTCGATCTCTTCTAAGGAGGTAGATGAACCGTTGATGATCAGCCTGGATGCGTGAGCCTGTCAGTGAATTTCGTGATCTCTTCAGCTTGATGAATTTTCCAAGAGGCTCTCGGTCCTTATTTATAGTCCCAGAGCCAGAACCCTAGTATCCTAATATGGAAACCAGTGGTTAAGATCCCAACAGAAAAAATCTCATGCCCTAACTAGCCTAGTTTCCTAATATGAAAACCAGTGGTTAAGATCCCAAAAGAAAAAATCTCATGCCTTAACTACCCTAGTTTCCTAATATGGTGACTTTCCATATATGGTGACTTTCCAAATATGGTAACTAGTTGTTAGGATCCTAACCAGAAAATCCAGAGCCCTAACTCCTCAGAAGTGCGGTGGAACCGCGGCGTAATGGTGGGTTTGGCCGCGGATCCGCGGTGGATTAGGAGGATCGTGGGTTCGTTTCTCTTGAGGCTTCTTTTGGTGACACATGTAGACTATTTTGGTATCTGGAATCTGAAAATCTTCTTTACGTCTCTGCTAGAATTGATTTCTTCAATTTACTTTATTATTTCGGCAGATTTGATCTCAATAACTCGGATTTCCTTGATTCCAATCCTGAAATAATTTCTGCACAATTATCTCAATAAATAATGTTAGTAGAATTTGTTTTTATTGAGATATTATCTTAACCATTTGACATGATATTATAGTTTTAAGAGAATCGGTCAAAAATATTTAATAAGGTGAGCATGTTTAAATGGACCAAATATTACATAGATATTATATACTTACATTTTCCTTCATAATGTTAATTATAATATATAAACACATGAAAATAGTATTTTTACGGATAAACCTTCATATGTATCATATTTATAATAAACACCTTTTACTATATAGAAATAGTAGGGAAAATGTCATATTAAATATGCAATTTTATCAACTGAACAAATACCCCCAAACTTATTTTTGATCGTCCCGAGCAAACTAGTTATTCAAGAGAAGGAGAAAAAGAAGAATAACTAAGTAGCACACTTTCGTAGGCAACACGATTGCACTGAGCACGTGCAACAAGCCGTTAAACCTCTGGGTGTTCCTAGTAGGAGGAATGTTGTCTCCTGAGGGTTTTCAGCGGATTACACCCACAAAATCCTATTATAAAAGAGAGATGGTGAAAGTTACATATAAAAATAAGAATTTGAAAAGAAAGAACTTGAAAATAAGAGTTTTCAACTACACCAGTTTTTCAGTTGCTATGAGCCATATCTTAATGGTCATGAAAAAATGTTAGAAATCACATCATCTCTCAATAAAATATAGCCTTTAGTCTTCCTCCCTATGTTTCATCCAAACATTGATCATATACCCCTATGTGTGTGATCTAGACATCCCTATACTCAAAGAATTCAATTCAAGCAATCATACTCTTGTCCATCTACCTTAATACTTTTTAATAGATATTTAGATGGAATTTGCTCACACATTTTTCATGCGACCATTAATACTTCTTGAGGTACTAACCGACCGATTACTTACGTGCTTGCTTATTTAGGTGTATTTCCTCATCTTGCAACACCTAAGGCTTAGCAGTGGCTCCCAAACCAGTTGGTTTAAGGCACTAGGTGATAAAGCACCCTCGCTATATTTTTTTATTGTTGCCTTGGCGATAACAAAACCAGTGTTCATTTTTTTCTTTTCACCATTTTATCTTTTATTTTCCACTTTTATTTTCTTCATACTTTGGCTTTTAGACAAGAGCATTTCAAGGTATTCTCTACTATCCCGAGTTTCAAGACGCGTGTAAGTGCGTATAGTAGGGTATCAACGTTCAAATGTTTGGCTTCCGGAATAGGAACTATTTATCAGACTTATTTTTATCCTTAGATTAGTAATTTGCTTCATCTTACTAACCCTTGGGACAACAGCTCATAACTTCTTATTACTAGTTTTATTTAAGAAAACATCTAATTTTCTTATTTTTCTTAAACTATTCCTATCTTTCATGTGTAAATTTTCACTTTCAAACTTTTATTATCAAAATTTTTTTTTGTGTGCTTATATATAATATAATGCAGAGTAATGCGTAAATAAGCACAAACCTCCCCCCAAACCTGTTTGCAGCAGTGTCCTCGCTGTTGTTTCTTTTAAATCTCAAAAACCTGTAGACTTGGGAGGAAGGTTATTAACGGGGGCAACAAAAATTAAAAGTGAAAATCCTCCCCTAAACTTATTTTTGGCTCACAATTTTGTAAAAAGTTTCTTTTCAAGAGCCGAAATATCCCCCTAAACTTAAGTAAAATGGTATTAAGCAAAAATTATGGGGGGTTAAAGTTATTGGTCAATGCCAAGCTTTGCAAAGATCAAAAGTCAACACCAACCATTCAAAAATTTTATCGATGAAACGTACTGGTTGGTGGAAAATCAGAGATTTGAAGAAGTGGGGAGATAGGAGGTGGTAAAGAACGGGTTTACGTCTCGGTTTGTAGAGACGAAACAATGAAGGTGGATTACTCGCATTCTTGTTGTTGATAGGAAGAAATGGTGATGGTTCAACTTCCTTGTATTGAGGTTGATTCATCACAACACCCATATTTTCTAAGAATGCGAGTTCGTCAGCGAAAATTTCTTCAAAACTTTCATCGATATCCCGAATAATAATCTCATCAGAAAGAACGGGATGATACTCGGACTCCATAAAAGGTCCATATTCGGCGTGAGATGTTGACTCGGACAACAATGTAATCGCGGAGTTGAGATCAGTATCGTGAAGCTCTTCAATTTCGCTGCTGTCGGAATCTATTGTTTCGACAGAATACATATGAGCATAGGGTTCGGAGGGTTCACTTCCCAACTTGTAAATGTTAAGCTCAATTGAGTTCTTTCCAAAGGATAGGGTCATAGAGCCGTTTCGGCAATTAATTACAGCGTTGGAAGTCGCAAGAAAAGATCGACCTAAAATCACCGGAATTTGGTTTCGTGGGTTCGCTACAGTTTGTGTATCAATAACGATAAAGTCCACAGGAAATATAAATTCCCCGACTTTGATTAACACATCCTCTAGTTCACCCCTAGGTTAGGTGATAGATCGATCGGCCATCTGAAGAGTGCAATGCGCAGGTTTTAACTCTCCGATCCCTAATTGCTCATAAACAGAATACGGAAGCAAATTAACACTAGCACCTAAATCGAGTAGAGTACGATTGATATTTTTTACCCCCAATAGAAATAGAAATTGTAGGACTTCCGGGGTCCTTTCGTTTCTTGGGTAGTTGTTGTGTAAAAGCAGTGCTCACATTACACGCAAGGAAAACTTTTTTAGGTACTTGAACTTTTCTTTTCCTAGTTCACAAATCCTTTAGGATTTTCGCATAAGGCGGAACTTGTTGAATAGCATCTAGGAGAGGAATGCTTATGTTAACTTACTTAAAAAATTCCACAATCTTCTCCATTTGTGGACTTGGTCTGTTGCCCCTTAGCCTGTTTGGATAAGGTGCTTTATCAATAAGGGTTGGGTCCAACATTGGAGAGGATTATGGGGATGGAATGGATCCCAGAATTGGAGTAGGGATCGTTTTAGATAGATTTGTGGAAGTGGGCTGAGGGTTCGAGCCTTGTGGGAAGCGTAGAATAGGCTCGGAAGTAGGTGGGAGACTAGACGAATTAGGGGAAGAAGTAGAAGCCGGGGTATCATTGGTATCAGTAACATCATCAACTTGTTCACCTACTCGGTTATTCAGCACTTTTCCCGATCTCAACGTAGTAAAGGCACTCACATTATAATTTTGTGAGTGGCCAGGATTCGGTAGGGGTTGAGATGGGAGTTTCTCTTTCTCTCTCGCACTCATTGCGGCGTTCAATTTTGCAATTTGGTTTTCTATTGATTTAATACTCTCGCCGTAGAAGGCGGATTCTTTCTTTAAGGTATCAATAGAAGACTTCATATCAGCCGACATTTGAATGGAATGTTTCATAAACAAATCCAAAGTTTGTGCGAGTGAAGAGTTATCAGTACCGGTCAGTTGCGGTGTAGAAGTGTTGGCCGGATTTTGAAAATTTTATGACTGAAAGGGGTGATGACTTTGTGGTTGTGGTTGCTTTGGAGGAGGTCTTTGATAATTGCTTTGGAACTGATTTTGATTTTGGGGTTGGTTCTGGTTCCAAGCAAAATTAGGATAATTCCTCCATCCTTGATTATACGTGGAAGAATAAGGATCGTTTCTAGGTCGCTGCTGAAAAGCAACATTAGTTTGCTCGTAACCTTGAAACGGTGCATTCATAGGACATTCTTCCGTTAAGTGTGAAGGATATGAACAGCAACCACACACTGTCTTGGGAAGCGTTACCTGATTTAGGGAGACTGATGAGAATTTGTTCTTAATAGCGTCGAGTTTCTTTTGCATCACTGCTATTTCGGCTTTTACTGCGATGGAAATATCGAGCTGATGAATACCTCCCCTAGATGAAGGTGGTCTTACGCTTTCCCACTGCAAAGTGTTTTCAGCGAGATCTTCCAGATATTTCCAAGCTTCACCATCATCTTTAGACATAAAATTGCATTGACAATTTGTTTCAAGTATCTAATTTGTTGTTGGATTAATGCCCTCATATATAATTCGGCACAAATCCCATCTATTTATTCCATGATGAGGACATTGGACAAGCAGATCCTTGAAACGTTCAAAGCACTTCCAAAATGGTTCTTTGGGAAGCTGGGTAAACTGGTTGATCTCGCTCCTAACACGGGCGGTCTTATGGTTTGGGTAAAACTTCTTAAAAAATGCTATTACGAATTCATCCCAATTAGTGATAGAGTGTGCGGCAGTATTATAAAGCCATTTTTCTGCCAAGTCGCACAAAGTGAATGGGAGAAGACGCAAGCGCATAGCATCCATGGACAATTGTGAAGTCCCCATCATTGCGCATACGTTTTCGAATTTAGTGATGAAAACGTACGCATCTTCAGATTCAAGCCCGTGAAATTTAGGCAACAAATTGATGTAGTGGGGTTTGATTTCAAAATTATTCCCGTTGGCTGGTGGAATAGATAAGCAAGTGGGAAGTGGACCACGGATAGGATAGCATCTTTCTTTGAGAGAGATGCACGGTGGATTCTGCTCACCTACGGGCGGTAGCAGCGTGGTGTTATAATTGGATGGAATACCGTCCATCTCGGTCGATGTGGTGGGTGGTGGGGGAAAAGAAGATGAAGAAGCACTGACTTCGGAGTCGATAGCAAGAACACGGACAAGATGGGCACTAGAATCCCGTGTCCAGCCAAGCATGCACTAAGCGGGCTTAGCGCAAGTGGCAGCGTGTGTACTTTTAAAAATGGTCTGTTTTGAAAAGTGTGTCGGACTTAGACAAATCACACAAAAATTCACAAACAACCCTAGAACTAAGGTTACCCAGGTCAAGTCTCTAGACCGCTCCTAGACTTCCAAAGGAAAAGCCGTAGGATCAATCCTCTACCACCTCTTTACTAATCTTGTGGCCAGGTAAGTGCCAGATAAGTGGGAGGTATCCGCTATACAAATCACTGAAAATAGCGGGCCTAATTAAGTAACCACTTGCCTTAGACACACTTGTCTAGGCACCACAAAAGTAATGCGGATAAGCGATAAATTACCCACGACCTTCCTCTGTCCTTATTGAGTGCGACAGTCCTTAGAGTCTTGTCTAGATATTTTTTAAATTAATGTAGGGTTGATGCAAATGCTCGGTTTGTGATTTGTGGGGCTTAGGAAGGGTGATAAAATCCCCACATAATCTGAATTTGGTCTTTGCCCCTTAAAGTACGTATTAAAATATGAAATAACAAACCAATTACAAAAATTTGCAAAAAGATTTTTGAGCGGCAAAATTTTGCAAAGAATCCTGCAGAAAAGATATTTTATTGGATTTCAGAGGAGAGAGAAAAAGTTGAGAAAGATACCAGAGAATTTTGGAATCCTAATCCTTCTCTTGCGCCGCGCTTCCGCCGCGATTTGGCCTATTTGTCACGGATACGCCGCTAAGTGGAGGGATCTTGTGATGATTTTTGCTACGTGGCCTCCTATACTCCTCTGGATCTTGATGAATGTCTCCGGCTCTCTGTTTCCTCAAGACTGTGACTCCAGATTCCCTCGCAAAATTCACATAATAATCGTTAAATATATAATTTGCAGTTTTGTTTTATTTATGATATAGATCGAATAAGAATTCAACACAAATAGTAAGAATAAAAAATTACGCACGTATCCCCGGCAACGGCGCCATTTGATTGATGTGATTTATGTGTAGTAATTAACCGCAATCAAAACGGTGTCGTGCGTAGCTAGACCGAGGTGAGTACGGGTCGTCCTCAGGGAAACGTTGAATCTTTTAATCTTACCTTAGGCGTGTTGAGAAAGAAAGGAGGAAGAATAAAGAATAGTTGTAGGTTCTAGATCTACGTTAAACACGGATGCAAAATATAGATCTAGATTAACTACGGATGTAAGTTTAATATTAAAAGGGGGCTTGTAGGGTTCATTAGGATTTAGTAGTTATGGATGATTAATTAAAAATTACTCTTTTTTATCCTTTAATAGATTTAAAACTAGAACGACAGTGATGCATGTAGATTAGGATTTCTGGAGGGAAAAAGTGTTCCCACTCTTAACCCCTATCTCGACATGGAACTCCGTTCATGTCTAGCCTTTACCGAAACAATCATTAATCTAATCTATAATCGCGGTCGAGACTAATAATAAATTGGTAGCGCGCCCGATTAGGATGTTAATGATTCTTTTGGTAAAGTTTATAAACTTTATAGGACGTAAAAAGAGTTTAAGGATCTTCATCATCCATTAATCTACCATAATCCTACGAACCCTAACAAGCGGAGAATTACTCGCGCATGTTGAGAGAAGAAGAGATGGAGAGGGAAATCATATTAAAACTACAAAAAGATAGAATAAGAAAAATAACTACCTTTATTAATCAACAAAATTCATTTACACTTTGTTCTCTTAGAAAATGATTACAAAGTGCTAGTTTGCTTCTCGATCTCTTCTAAGGAGGTAGATGAACCGTTGATGATCAGCCTGGATGCATGAGCCTATCGTGGATTTCGTGATCTCTTCAGCTTGATGAATTTTCCAAGAGGCTCTCGGTCCTTATTTATAGTCCCAGAGCCAGAACCCTAGTTTCCTAATATGGAAACCAGTGGTTAAGATCCCAACAGACAAAATCTCATGCCCTAACTAGCCTAGTTTCCTAATATGAAAACCAGTGGTTAAGATCCCAAAAGAAAAAATCTAATGCCCTAACTACCCTAGTTTCCTAATATGGTGACTTTCCATATATGGTGACTTTCCAAATATGGTAACTAGTTGTTAAGATCCCAACCAGAAAATCCAGAGCCCTAACTCCTCAGAAGTGCGGCGGAACCGCGGCGTAATGGTGGGTTTGGCCGCGGATCCGCGGTGGATTAGGAGGATCGTGGGTTCGTTTCTCTTGAGACTTCTTTTAGTGATACATGTAGACTATTTTGGTATCTGGAATCTGAAAATCTTCTTTACGTCTCTGCCAGAATTGATTTCTTCAATTTACTTTATTATTTCGGCAGATTTGATCTTAATAACTCGGATTTCCTTGATTCCAGTCCTGAAATAATTTCTGCACAATTATCTCAATAAATAATATTAGTAGAATTTGTTTTTATTGAGGTATTATCTTAACCATTTGACATGATATTATAATTTTAAGAGAATTGATCAAATATATTTAATAAGGTGAGCATGTTTAAATGGACCAAATATTACATGGATATTATATGCTTACATTTTCCTTCATAATGTTAATTATAATATATAAACACATGAAAATAGTATTTTTACGGATAACCCTTCATATGTGTCATATTTATAATAAACACCTTTTACTATATAGAAATAGTAGGAAAAATATCATATTAAATATGCAATTTTATCAACTGAACAGTCGTCCTTTATACTCTGGGCCCATTCTTCAGCCTCAAGAGGACTCTCTTTCTCTGAAAAGTTTCTTGGATGCAACGCATGAAATTACTTTACTCCGGGTGTTTCAGCTTCCGGACGGTTCATAACAATAGCAGTCTGGTGTTGCTGGCCCTCTAAAAGACTTTTGATGGCTTCTAAAAGCACCGTCTATTTGTTGATTGGAGCAGCAGTGGTAGGAGGAAGCGGTAAGGCAGGTGATGGTGTGTTGTCATTAACGTTGGTACTGGTGTTGTTAGGAGAATCCATCACCCTGATAGAAAAGGAAATGTTAGGATAGATTCAAGAAATTTGAAATGTAAGAAATGTATACTTGTTGATTCTTATAATTCTTGTGGTATATTGCTTAAGACTTCATGCAGAACTGACCTGCATGTTCACCAACAAAACCTGTCATGCCCCGCTTCCCAGTAGACGGAAACGGTGACGTGACAAACCCGCAACGTATTTACTATGAAATAAATGCGTTAAGCGTAATTAAGCAATATAATAATAAACAAAAATGACAAGAGTAATAAATGAAATAAATTTATTTACATTCAACTTTATATACAACGGTCTGAAATAAAAGCTACAGTAGTAAAAACAAATTCCTAAACAATATCATACTGTAAGTAAGTACAGGCTGGAAAGAGTGTAACGTTTTGAAAATCGTTTCGGTGAAATTTCGAAAAAATCGGTAAAATAAGGGGGTTTTCTGTAAAAAGTCAAAATACAAATATCTTATTATAAAAATTAAATATACATATTCTAGCTATGTAATTGCTATTATTTGGTGTTTATTGAGCCGCTGGTGAAATTTCAAATTTTCTGAAAAAATATTATTTTATTATTATTTTAAGCCGTCACTAATACATTTAATTAGGGAAAATTACAAATTGGAATGAGTTGAAACAAATTTTGTGCATCATAAAACATTAAATAAAATTTTATCATGTGGTTTCTGGAACGAAATCATTTGCCAAAACGGTTTAGAAATTATTGAAGAAAAAAGGCTTTTTTTAGCGTAAATGGATGTTTGGGGTATTGTATTTATCATTTTTCATCACCCCACACCCGTACCCACACCCACACACCCCCATTCACTTCTCCCCTTGGCTGAATTCAGCAGCCCCATCTCTTGTCCCCACTAGGTTTGCAAAAGAAAGAAAAGTGTAGAAAATGGAGAAATGAGGTGGACCTTTGACCTTGAATTGACTTTGACTTCTTCCCCCACTTTCTCTACCTCCCTCTCTCTCCTCTCCCACTCCCAATCAGCCGACCCCCCCACCCTCCTACAGCAGCAACAGCCCCCCCCCCCCCATTTCCCTTCTCTTTTCTCTTCAAACTTCATCAAAAATTGCCTCAAATCCATCAAAAAAAATCTCAAAACCCAAATCCGACTCCTACCCATTTTAGCTTAGCTCGTATAGCATGGATCTTTGTGAAAAGAGAGCATTTTGGGAGGCCATGGATGCTTGTGGATCTTCAAATGTTTTTGGGTATAATTCTAAAACATTTTTGCTTAATTTGTTACTAATTTCTTAAAGCTAATTTAATTAAGTGTTAATTTGGTTTATGTGAGTTTAATTGCATGATTAAAAATTTTAAGTTAGGGTTTGTTGTGGAAATGAGTTGTGTTTGATTGTGTATGGTTTAGTGAGGTGGATTAACATATTTAGTTTTGTATAAAACTAATCTAGTTGTTAATTACAAGTTGTTACTTGAAAAATGTCCAAATTAAGCTTTTTGTTGCAAACTAGTTTTTTTGATTTAATTCGAAATATGAGATTAAAAATATGGTTAGGGTTTTTATCATATTATTAACTTTATTAAGTGTAGTTTAACACTTTAGTTCATAGAAATCCAACCTAAATTATAGTTTGTGCATTTTTGCTATGAAATTGTTAAAAAGGGTATTTTGTAAACTAGAATATTAGGGTTTTTGGAATTTAATGAGATTAAATTCCGGAAATTGTTTCTATGACTTATTTAAGATATTTAATAAGTATATTGGCCGCTACATTCATTTAAACATCATGTTTTGTACAAAAACGGCGAATTGTGCTTGCTAGATTTTCGGAAAAATGACTTTTTAAGTGAAATTGGGGTTTTTGTGAGTTTTAACCTAGTTTATATTAAAATTAGTGTTCGTGAATGTGCAAATGAGTGCGATTGGATTTTTCTCGATGGTTTGACGTTTGTACATCGACATCGAGGGTTGGTTTGACTATTCTTGCATGCATAGGCGATAGGTTTGGACCTATGCGTGATACGCGTGCCGATTTGATTTTCGTATGCCGTTTCGATTTCGAATTTAGTTTTAATGCGATACGGTGCGTTATGATATGTAGGTACCCCATGCGGACTTCGAGACGACAAGCAAGCGCGTGGCGACGTCGGCACCGGCGAGCGAGGACCAGGTGAGTAGATTTATATCTACAGGGAGAAGTCGGGTGGATGGCGTATAGCACCCCCGCAGTCCGTGGTGGTGTATACGGATGCGTATACACACCAACAATTATTATATGTTATTTGGGATTAATAACGATGCTTAGGATGGATATTGGTGTGTTGGATTACTTTAGTGCTGCGAACCCTAGGGTAGTGTTGCACTACACATACACACATACATACTTGCATACATTCCTATTGATATGTGCTCATGGGATTCTTTATAGTTATGGGTTCACATGGGTATAGGACTATGTGTTCATATACTGGATTTGAGGATAGTATTTGGAATTTGAGATGAGTCGATGAGATTGGGCTTGAGGCCAGGAGATCGGTGATGTGATTTGGTTCGTATTGAGATACGACATGATGTTTTAGCGGGTCTTCTGACGTAGTAATTCTTACACCCGCATGCATACATAGATGGCATCAATATTGTACTAGACGTAGGACATTATTCCGGATCATGATATTTGATAAAGAAGATACCCAATGAATAGTGTGATTGATGTGACTTTGACCCGTACCCAGATTTGGGGATGCCGTACGACGGATTTACGTACGAGCTATATATTGATGATTGATCCGCACTCTTGACTTGGGATGTCTGATTATAGATATGGTATCGGATATGATATTATTGAGGCGGGATCACCGACTAATATATATACAGGTATGTATATACATCGACTCAGATGTTAGGCGGTTTCCTTACCTGTAGTCCAGCTGGTTAGCTTAGCCCTTTAGTTTAGTTTAGTTGTTAGATTAGATTCGATTCTTACCTATTTCAAAAACTAACGAATCGTGGGTACTTTAAAAGACAGCCCAAGGGATCCTACGGAGATTTCAAAAGACGTATCTTTTCATAAAAACACCGTAGCCCCTATTTTCAAAACCCCATGATTCGTGTTATTTCAAAAGGCACCATTTGTAGGACTTATATTAGATTAATGCAGATTAGTTATAGTTGCGTCTAGTTTTCAGCTTCCGCTCATTATTGCTGTTCGCTCTGCCTCGCATACTTATTTTGCTGCATATTCCATTATTGATATCATGCTGTTAGGACACCAGCACCATTACCGATGATGCGTATGTACCACGTACACCTACTTGCCGGCTCACACACATCTTCATCGGTAATTGCCATGTCACGTACACTTTAGATGATATATTTGCTTGACTTAGCTTGTTAGCTAGTAGTTTTGACATGATATTAGTGTACTTCCCTTATATGCCATATTAGACATTGTAGTTATTACTTGTCGCTTCATGCATACTGTTATTCATTGTTATGCCGTATTCATGGATTCTCATGCTTATATTCATGGTTTTACATCCTATTGATGATTCGGATTTCCATGATATTTTCTGTATTTGGAGGAAAACCGCAAAACATATATAAACTGTTTTCTCTCTTTTAAAATAAAAAGTGCGGTTTTCCCATGATGTATGAGTCGTCCACCATGAGTTTGCTGATGGATTTCGAGACCCGATTCGAGGAGGCGGATGAACCGTTGCGGGTACATGGTGGACCCGGTAAGGTACCCCGGGGCAAGAAGCGCGTGATGATGACGATGTGAGCCTGGCAGGGGAGCACTACCTACCGGTGATTTTACCCGACGCGTCGGATATCCGGAGGATACCATCGTGGTCTTGAGATGGATGGTAGGGGCCGGTCTGGACTGACGGCGCCCTAGATATTGTGATTGAGACATTGGGATTTCGAGATATTGAGGTACAGAGACTGTGATACAGAGATATCGAGATATTGGGATTACGTTTTGTGCCGATGCTAGGCACTGTTTTATGCTGATTTCATTATGATACCTCATTTTAAAAATACAAAGGAAATCTCACTAAATTATGGAAACAGTTCTTCATTTACATGTATTCTGTTTTCATGCATTCATACCTCATTCATATGATATATTGCTACCCTTGGGCACTGACACGGGTACATGAGATTACACTCGGGTTAGATATTTACCCTAGCCTTGTTATAGGCTGCTGGTTATATATTTGAGGATGTATATTGATCGTATGACCTAGAATTGCGTCATACATGCGATTTCTATTCGTAGATGTTTTTCTATTCACGAGTTGGCAACTCACCCCCGTTGTGCCCCAGTTTCTTGCAGGTTTTGTCGTACAGGTTTAATTACGGCTTTGCGGGCTCAGTTTCATTCGGGTGACTTGCTAGTAGGTGGGTTTATTTGTATCGCACCCATCATTATATCTTGTATATCATTATTCTGTTGTATCTAGAAGTTCCATCAACCAAACATGTATTTATTTTTGAGATAGAGACCCGTGATGTTATTCTTTTGACCTTAGAGTCGCGCGTTTTATTTCTGTAGATTTCTGGTGGTTTTGAGTTTCCTTTTGAGTTTTGATCCTCGCCGTTGGCGTTGTATATTATATTGCTTGTGTGGTTGTGACCGTCGTTTGACGAAGAGCTAGCTCCCGCTTGGGGATACCTTTTTCTTGATTTCGTATACTATTCATGTTGTATCCCGTTTGGGGGCCAGTATTTACAAAGGAGACTCTGCCGAAATTTTCAGTAAAATTTTGATGTTTTTAAAAAAACCGCATAATTCGGCTTATGCTATTGAAACTACTTGCTTTAAGTTGGTTTTTCCTGCACTCTACTATTTTCTTGGTTTGGATTTCTGGTTTTCGGTTTACTTAGATTACATACGCCTCGAGACGTTCGTAGTTTTAGTGCCGGTCATGTTCCGTACTTTCGGGTCGTGACAAAGTTGGTATCAGAGCGTTAGGTTTTACCTTCGGAGCGTAGGATGACCCTTGGTTGATGGAACAGGTGACTAAAGTAGAGTGACGTACCGTTGGTATGTTCCGCGGCATATTTACGACACGCCACTCCACTTATGAAGCCTTAGGATGTACATTTCCTTGTTCAGTATTATATTCCTTCCTGATCTAGCCTCATCGGTACCAGTTTGGTTTTGCTGCTACGGTTACGGCAGGGAGAGCTACGGCTAGAGTTGCGGTCAGCACAAGCTCGTCACGAACGAGGACTGACCAGGGCGAAATTCCGGCGACACACGATTGCAGAGATGTATCTTTTTACTGTGTTTCTGCGCCACGAGTGTTTGGCGGATCGCCTTTATGAGGTTACTCGGAGGCGCTGATCGACACTAGAGAATTGAGCCAATGATACAGGCCAGCCAGATTTTGATGACCGTTGGTGTGTTGCTTACTCCTGACGATTGAGGCACTGTTCAGCATGCAGACGAGCGACGAGATATCGCCCCATATGTTGGAGCTATTGCGGGGCGAGTTGTACGAATAAATGATAGAAGGTCGCTAGTCACCCGATGATGAATGACTAGGACAGGTGGTTCGTTCGCCTACCCCATGAGAGGTCATCAAATAAATTGATTCTAGCTAGAGACGACTTCACGCGGAGACGTTGGGAGTCGACAGAGATGATCGAATGTCAGAAACCTATTATTCCAAGTTTAAAGTATTCGGAAAGACATGCAGGCAATTCTATGGTCCCTCTAGAAGAATGAAACCCTAACTCGACTTAATGACCGTGTGAAGGCCTTTGAACCTTCGGGTTTGCGGCAGTTCTACGGCGCCATTAGTGAGGCTTGGGTTTGCCCTTCTACGGCTGGACCACCGATGCTGTGGTATGTACTCGATACTATTAAACTGTGCCCAAGAGGTTGAGCTCTTGGGGGATTATGAGGTTTTGACGACTCGATCGGATGGCTCGACTTAATTCGGATGCTAGGTGGTGAGATGCATTCTTGGGAGACTCCAGATACGAGGATAGCCGTTGGAGCTCAGTCCATGCAGCCGCGACGAGACGAGTCCAAAGCAGACGACATTAGAGAAAAGTGGAGTAAGAGGTTCGCACCAGATCTAGATGAGATGACGTTCCACTCCGCCGACATCAGAGAGGCGATGCGCATGCCGAGGCATGGTACTTAGACTTACCTTCCAGAAGGAGCCGCGATGAGTATGCAGTCGTTCCAGAGCAAGATGCAGATATAGGAAAGGACAATGACTTCCGGACAGTTGGCAGAGACGAGACATGGAAGAGACCGTGAGCAGGATTCCTTCCAGGACACTGCTGCAATGATACTTGCACCCAGGATCAGATGTGTCACGTACATTCAGAGAGCCAGAGGCCGACGCCAGTGATATGCTGTCTTACGAGTGGTCGCGATGATTGACCAAGAGATGACCAGAGAAGTGCCAGAACGGAATCGTCCCCGTTAGCACACCCGACAGGGCCGATGAGCCGATGGACCGAAAGATTGGTAATTCACAGTGAAGACCTTGACCCAGGAGTGGTCATGGTTACGCACATCAGCAGGACAGAGTTCATGATCATCGACGAGACGTCCCACTAGGGACCGTGACAGTTAGCCGAGATTCTTAGAGGATGCGCTTGAGCGGTACTGTTCCGCCATTATTGATTTCGATGTTTTGGGTGATTTATTCGTATGCTTTGATTTTGATGATTGAGGATTTACGATCTTTGCACAGTGTTGCACTTGATATCGTTTTCGTGCTTTAGTTTCACATGTTTGTGATTTTACGGTTTTAAACAGTTGAGTTGATTTTGTGCGTATGCACGCACGCGATTTGGTTCCTGCACTCTGTATAGTTTATATATGCTGGCAGTGCAGTGACATATATTTTGTGCACTTGGATACAATGGATTTCGATTTCGAGGGTGATGCTCGACATTTGTTTTGTGCATTTTATGCACCGGATTGGATTTTTAGCGCCTGTTGGGCGTCTGTTACGAGATGCGATTTGGTGCACACCAGATGCACTAATTCGAGATTTTTCGTGCATGTCAGATGCACCTGATTTTGCTGTCAGGCACACACGTTGCCTACGACAGATGTTTCGTGCACACCCGATGCACTTAGATGTTGTTTCTGTGCGCATGTATGGCACATTCATGGATTTTGATTTCCGTGCGCACCAGACGCACGTAGCATTCATGTGCATATTTTGGGATTTATTTCGTATAGAGCAGTACGTTTTTATGATATTGCTATGTGTTTTCGTACTGAGCAGGACTAGTCAGAGGACAGTACCTGAATATATTTTGCATGCATTGATAGTTATTGAAGGGATTTCCAAAAAGCGAGGTATAGCCTCAGTATTTACCTACGTGTCTGATATGACACGAAATGTTTAAAACAAGGTGACCCTTCTAAATTGTTTCCAAAACGGCGGAACGTACATTTCAAACAAAGGTATATATGTATATAGTTATTTCTTTATGATAGACGTCCGCCACTGTGCAGTGTTATACGCGTGCACAGCGACTTAAAGAGATTTGGCATGCATTTCCTTCAGATACTTACATATATAGATTCGATATTTACATGTATAGTTTCGAGTTATGTCATATTGGTTTTGATTTGGATTTGGCATTGATGTCTTCTCCAGGACTCTGATGATTGCGGGATGCTTGACGGAGTTTGATTTGAGTCATATGCTCATTTTTCAAGCGCATGCGCTGCGCTACGATTTGTTTTATGTAGTTACAATTTCGGAGCCCCGACGACTTGATGGTTTTTCTTAGATGTTTTAGTATTTGGGGGAGTTTGAATTTAAATTCGGGGACCGAATTTCTTTAAGGGGGGAAGATTGTAACGTTTTGAAAATCGTTTCGGTGAAATTTCGAAAAAATCGGTAAAATAAGGGGGTTTTCTGTAAAAAGTCAAAATACAAATATCTTATTATAAAAATTAAATATACATATTCTATCTATATAATTGCTATTATTTGGTGTTTATTGAGCCGCTGGTGAAATTTCAAATTTTCTGAAAAAATATTATTTTATTATTATTTTAAGCCGTCACTAATACATTTAATTAGGGAAAATTACAAATTGGAATGAGTTGAAACAAATTTTGTGCATCATAAAACATTAAATAAAATTTTATCATATGGTTTTTCGAACGAAATCATTTGCCAAAACGGTTTAGAAATTATTGAAGAAAAAAGGCTTTTTTTTAGCGTAAATGGATGTTTGGGGTATTGTATTTATCATTTTTCATCACCCCACACCCGTACCCACACCCACACACCCCCATTCACTTCTCCCCTTGGCTGAATTCAGCAGCCCCCTCTCTTGTCCCCACTTGGTTTGCAAAAGAAAGAAAAGTGTAGAAAATGGAGAAATGAGGTGGACCTTTGACCTTGAATTGACTTTGACTTCTTCCCCCACTTTCTCTACCTCCCTCTCTCTCCTCTCCCACTCCCAATCAGCCGACCCCCCTACCCTCCTACAGCAGCAACAGCCCCCCCCCCCCCATTTCCCTTCTTTTTTCTCTTCAAACTTCATCAAAAATTGCCTCAAATCCATCAAAAAAAATCCCAAAACCCAAATCCGACTCCTACCCATTTTAGCTTAGCTCGTATAGCATGGATCTTTGTGAAAAGAGAGCATTTTGGGAGGCCATGGATACTTGTAGATCTTCAAATGTTTTTGGGTATAATTCTAAAACATTTTTGCTTAATTTGTTACTAATTTCTTAAAGCTAATTTAATTAAGTGTTAATTTGGTTTATGTGAGTTTAATTGCATGATTAAAGATTTCAAGTTAGAGTTTGTTGTGGAAATGAGTTGTGTTTGATTGTGTATGGTTTAGTGAGGTGGATTAACATATTTAGTTTTGTAGAAAACTAATCTAGTTGTTAATTACAAGTTGTTACTTGAAAAATGTCCAAATTAAGCTTTTTGTTGCAAACTGGTTTTTTTGATTTAATTCGAAATATGAGATTAAAAATATGGTTAGGGTTTTTATCATATTATTAACTTTATTAAGTGTAGTTTAACACTTTAGTTCATGGAAATCCAACCTAAATTGTAGTTTGTGCATTTTTGCTATGAAATTGTTAAAAAGGGTATTTTGTAAACTAGAATATTAGGGTTTTTGGAATTTAATGAGATTAAATTCCGGAAATTGTTTCTATGACTTATTTAAGATATTTAATAAGTATATTGGCCGCTACATTCATTTAAACATCATGTTTTGTACAAAAACGGCGAATTGTGCTTGCTAGATTTTCGGAAAAATGACTTTTTAAGTGAAATTGGGGTTTTTGTGAGTTTTAACCTAGTTTATATTAAAATTAGTGTTCGTGAATGTGCAAATGAGTGCGATTGGATTTTTCTCGATGGTTTGACGTTTGTACATCGACATCGAGGGTTGCTTTGACTATTCTTGCATGCGTAGGCGATAGGTTTGGACCTATGCGTGATACGCGTGCCGATTTGATTTTCGTATGCCGTTTCGATTTCGAATTTAGTTTTAATACGATACGGTGCGTTATGATATGTAGGTACCCCATGTGGACTTCGAGACGACAAGCAAGCGCGTAGCGACGTCGGCACCGGCGAGCGAGGACCAGGTGAGTAGATTTGTATCTACGGGGAGAAGTCGGGTGGATGGCGTATAGCACCCCCGCAGTCCGTGGTGGTGTATACGGATGCGTATACACACCAACAATTATTATATGTTATTTGGGATTAATAACGATGCTTAGGATGGATATTGGTGTGTTGGATTACTTTAGTGTTGCGAACCCTAGGGTAGTTTTGCACTACATACACACATACATACTTGCATACATTCCTATTGATATGTGCTCATGGGATTCTTTATAGTTATGGGTTCACATGGGTATAGGACTATGTGTTCATATACTGGATTTGAGGATAGTATTTGGAATTTGAGATGAGTCGATGAGATTGGGCTTGAGGCCAGGAGATCGGTGATGTGATTTGGTTCGTATTGAGATACGACATGATGTTTTAGCGGGTCTTCTGACGTAGTAATTCTTACACCCGCATGCATACATAGATGGCATCAATATTGTACTAGACGTAGGACATTATTCCGGATCATGATATTTGATAAAGAAGATACCCAATGAATAGTGTGATTGATGTGACTTTGACCCGTACCCAGATTTGGGGATGCCGTACGACGGATTTACGTACGAGCTATATATTGATGATTGATCCGCACTCTTGACTTGGGATGTCTGATTATAGATATGGTATCGGATATGATATTATTGAGGCGGGATCACCGACTAATATATATACAGGTATGTATATACATCGACTCAGATGTCAGGCGGTTTCCTTACCTGTAGTCCAGCTGGTTAGCTTAGCCCTTTAGTTTAGTTTAGTTGTTAGATTAGATTCGATTCTTACCTATTTCAAAAACTAACGAATCGTGGGTACTTTAAAAGACAGCCCAAGGGATCCTACGGAGATTTCAAAAGACGTATCTTTTCATAAAAACACCGTAGCCCCTATTTTCAAAACCCCATGATTCGTGTTATTTCAAAAGGCACCATTTGTAGGACTTATATTAGATTAATGCAGATTAGTTATAGTTGCGTCTAGTTTTCAGCTTCCGCTCATTATTGCTGTTCGCTCTGCCTCGCATACTTATTTTGCTGCATATTCCATTATTGATATCATGCTGTTAGGACACCAGCACCATTACCGATGATGCGTATGTACCACGTACACCTACTTGCCGGCTCACACACATCTTCATCGGTAATTGCCATGTCACGTACACTTTAGATGATATATTTGCTTGACTTAGCTTGTTAGCTAGTAGTTTTGACATGATATTAGTGTACTTCCCTTATATGCCATATTAGACATTGTAGTTATTACTTGTCGCTTCATGCATACTGTTATTCATTGTTATGCCGTATTCATGGATTCTCATGCTTATATTCATGGTTTTACATCCTATTGATGATTCGGATTTCCATGATATTTTCTGTATTTGGAGGAAAACCGCAAAACATATATAAACTGTTTTCTCTCTTTTAAAATAAAAAGTGCGGTTTTCCCATGATGTATGAGTCGTCCACCATGAGTTTGCTGATGGATTTCGAGACCCGATTCGAGGAGGCGGATGAACCGTTTCGGGTACATGGTGGACCCGGTAAGGTACCCCGGGGCAAGAAGTTCGTGATGATGACGATGTGAGCCTGGCAGGGGAGCACTACCTACCGGTGATTTTACCCGACGCGTCGGATATCCGGAGGATACCGTCGTGGTCTTGAGATGGATGGTAGGGGCCGGTCTGGACTGACGGCGCCCTAGATATTGTGATTGAGACATTGGGATTTCGAGATATTGAGGTACAGAGACTGTGATACAGAGATATCGAGATATTGGGATTACGTTTTGTGCCGATGCTAGGCACTGTTTTATGCTGATTTCATTATGATACCTCATTTTAAAAATACAAAGGAAATCTCACTAAATTATGGAAACAGTTCTTCATTTACATGTATTCTGTTTTCATGCATTCATACCTCATTCATATGATATATTGCTACCATTGGGCACTGACACGGGTACATGAGATTACACTCGGGTTAGATATTTACCCTAGCCTTGTTATAGGCTGATGGTTATATATTTGAGGATGTATATTGATCGTATGACCTAGAATTGCGTCATACATGCGATTTCTATTCGTAGATGTTTTTCTATTCACGAGTTGGCAACTCACCCCCGTTGTGCCCCAGTTTCTTGCAGGTTTTGCCGTACAGGTTTAATTACGGCTTTGCGGGCTCAGTTTCATTCGGATGACTTGCTAGTAGGTGGGTTTATTTGTATCGCACCCATCATTATATCTTGTATATCATTATTCTGTTGTATCTAGAAGTTCCATCAACCAAACATGTATTTATTTTTGAGATAGAGACCCGTGATGTTATTCTTTCGACCTTAGAGTCGCGCGTTTTATTTCTGTAGATTTCTGGTGGTTTTGAGTTTCCTTTTGAGTTTTGATCCTCGCCGTTGGCGTTGTATATTATATTGCTTGTGTGGTTGTGACCGTCGTTTGACGAAGAGCTAGCTCCCGCTTGGGGATGCCTTTTTCTTGATTTCGTATACTATTCATGTTGTATCCCGTTTGGGGGCCAGTATTTACAAAGGAGACTCTGCCGAAATTTTCAGTAAAATTTTGATGTTTTTAAAAAAACCGCATAATTCGGCTTATGCTATTGAAACTACTTGCTTTAAGTTGGTTTTTCCTGCACTCTACTATTTTCTTGGTTTGGATTTCTGGGTTTTCGGTTTACTTAGATTACGTACGCCTCGAGACGTTCGTAGTTTAAGTGCCGGTCATGTTCCGTACTTTTGGGTCGTGACAAAGAGCTAGTAATCTGGCTGTGTAGTAAGCTTGTCCAAGTCCTCCTGGCTCGGCTCTATCTCCTCAGAGTTCGGTTCTCCTGAAGAACATTCCAAAGAAAGAAAACAGAGAGGAATGTCGTCAGCGAACAAGCGCTCGGTAAGTCTCAAAAGAAGAAAGAGAAAATAGTATATAATGTGAAATGAACAGGTAAGGTTTTATATGATCGTTCACCGGTATAAGGTAGTTATTCTAACGTAATTATTTATAGTTTGATAAGGAAGGTATTCATGTATACAAGAGGAGTCCACCTTACCTCGTGGACTATGCTAACATATAGTACAAGGACCCGTCATAACCCACGGGACAATGACACGTGAATTCATGTAAGTGTCTTTTAAAGTGACCTCTCGTACCACGATATACGTTCCGTACGAATATACCCCTTTATCCCCGCGTATTGTATTGTATAGATTCAGATTATAGGTCTTAACCGAATCCATGGATATAAAATGTTCAGGATATAATCATGTGTTCAAGTAGTCATGTCAAGTTCATGTTACGTTATAACCATGGTTCGGTCAAGTCGAGTCAAGTATACAAGTTTGAGTTTGATGTTTGAATTCGAGTATTAAAGTTCATGATCAAGTATTCGAGTTCGTGTTTTATTTTAGATTCTGGTTTGAGTTTGGACTCAGATTGAGTCAGACACTTATGAACGGATTTAACTCTTGACTTTCTTAGGTTCAGGAGTAATTGATAACTGTTGCACATGGACGACAGGATTTGTGTCTTTTTCCAAGACAATTGCCATTGATAACTCCGTTAAGTTGTCTAGCTTAAATAAGCAAGCACTCACTTTCTCCGGCTCTCTGGGGCTCAAAAGAAATGATACCGCTTAAGCCCATGTTAATTCTATTGTCCTTAAAATATTGTTTGCATATCTCGAGTGGGTTTTATGAAAAATTCTTTAATATAATTTAAAAATAAATCTCGAGGGTGATTTATAACATGCAGGGTTTTCATGAGCATGTATTTTAATTATTGGGGTATTTTAATGAAAAAATCTAGCTTTTAAAAGTTTATGGTATTTTATTGAAAACTAGCCCTTTTTGGTAACTCAGTGATATTTTATTAACATTTTAATCATTCATTTTTAAAAAAATATAGTTTCATAATATGTTATATTGAAAATACGGATTTATAAGTTTTTCATATAATTTTTTCAAAAATTAGGTTTTTTTAGAAAATTCGCGTTTCTTAAAAAACCGTATTTTATTTCCTTTCGAAATCGAATACTCCATGAGGAGTTCTGCATCTCGCTCTACTATCCCAAGGATGTGCGATAATCTGCACCATCCATTAGCGGGTCCCCTAACGAGAGTTGTAGAGGCGTATTTACCAAGAATTACAAAATACCGCGTTTAAGGAAACCCGGTTTTTTTTAAAAGATGTAGTTTTTTAATGAAAAGCATTTCTTCGAACCAACCATAAATATATTTAGACATCGTGCTATGAAACCAAAATGTGTGTGTGGGGTAGTTCGTTACCCCATGAAGTTTTCCTAAAGGTATTGTTTTAACCAATATCGAAAAGAGGTGATAATAAAGTTCAAGGTATTTTAATGAAAAAGTTCGTTTATATTTGTTTCACATGAGAATTTTGGTTAAAATCGAAGCTAAATATTTGTAATTAAAGTTACAAGTAGGGTGGTAATATTAGTTTGACCAAAGTATAAAGGAAAAGGGAGTTTCAAGTTTAAAAAGAAAAGTATCTGATGTAACTCCACTTTACCGATATCTTTTTAGGAGATAAAATGAGATGAAAAGAGAGAGATAAGAGGGCATTACGGTTTGGTAACATAGAGAAAAGGGTAAGGAAGAAGGGAGGGGGTTTCGTGGCATCGCGGGAGCTCCAGAATCGCTTCGATTTTCGATGGAAGGAGCTTGGTTGCTAACTCCACTTGACTCCTCTTGCTCTTAGAAACTTTTGAGGTGTTTTTGCTAGAAATTTTCAGAATAGAGGGGAGCTAGGGCATGGGATGGTATTTATAGTGGAGAATTAGGATTTTAGAATTAAAATTTTGAATTAAAAAGCATTAAAAAGATGTTAAATGATGAAATGAAAGGTCTCTATTTGATTGCAGGGAAATCAAACAGTGCAAGAGAGTTAAGAGGAGTCGAAGAGGTGTGTGTGCAAAGCACGGAGCAAATTAGGGCAAGATCAACCGTCGGTGTCGGCCAAATGAGGAGAATGGGCGGTCGGATTTGAATGTCCTGCTTCGAGATTCGTGCCACGTGTGTTTTTGGGTGTGTATACCTCATTGCTCATGTTTGATTTTTCTGAAACTTTTCATTTCCACGTGTATTGCACTTGAAACTCTTGGGCTTCTAAAAATTAAAAGAAAAATCTGAAAAAAATAATTGTGTCTAATGGGAATCGAACACACAGGCTATATCACAGCAGTGTAGAGGCTTTACCAGTGAGTTACACGTTGTTTTTTTCTTTTATTTATCAAAAATAACTTTTTACTCTTACACGGGCTTTAATACTCTTTTCTGTACAATAACAAGAAAATTTCTGTACAGTAATTTCAAAGTCGTTACAACTCCGGTCTGTATCCTCCGGATATCCGCCGAGTCCAATACTATCACCGGTAGGTAGTGATTCTCTGCCAGGCTCAATGCCTTTCTATACGATCTTTCTTGCTCCGGGGTACCGTACCGGGTTCACCATGTACCTGCAGACGGTGACTCCTCACTCCTCGAGTCGAGTAATCATCATAGCTCTGCATCGAGAAATCTCATGGTGGACATCGAAATATCATATCAAGAGAAACCGCATTTTTAAAACAATCACAAGTTTTTAAATAATATCTACGGTTTCTCAAATCCAGAAATTCATGAAAACAGAACGTCATAAAAGCATGGCAGTAATGAAATAATATGCACAGGCATAGAACAACACTGTAATGCATAGCAAGTGTGTTCATATGAGCGTGTCGTGTAGCAAGGCAAAAAAAGTGCAATATCTACAATAGTATAGGGTACCGTGAACTAATCAGTAACTAAAATGGTGATACAGTGACATAGCGATTTCTAATGTGTACGTGGCATGGAGATGTGTATGTGTGTCACGAACCGAAAATATTGTTCGTGACCGGCACTTAAACCACGCAACGTCTAAAGGCATAACGTAATTCAAGTAAACCGAAACCCAGAAATCTAAACCCTTTTAAGAAAATAGAAGATGTGAAGTTTTGAAATAAAGGTATGATGAAATTCAAACATTTTCTTAAATGCATAGATAATGGAACATGAAAAAGTGCAAGTGGATTTTACTAGTTGAAAAACATATTTCGTCTTTTAAAAATTTGGGCAGCACCTCCTTTGTTTATTTTGATCCAAAAACCACATACACATGATAATATAAAAGGCATCCCCAAGCGGGAGCTAACTCTTCGCCAATCGGCGGAATCATAACCACGCAAGACAGAATATATGTATACGACGCCCAACGGCGAAGATCAACACAAATAATAATGAATAAAGCAAGACATCATCCCACCAAACGAACATATAACCCATCGCTCTGAGTCTCGCAACTACAAGTCTTGCTAAGTCTTACCACATATACAAATACTAGTTTCTGATTGATGGAGTTAACTAGATACAACAGGAATAGTAAATACAAGAATGGTACGATCCAACATGTACCACCTACCAAAGCAAATCACCTGAATGCAGCTGTGTGCCAGCGATACCGCTACTGATCCATGCAGTCAACCTGCAAGAACTGTGGCACAACGGGGGTGAGTTGCCAACTCGTGAGTAGAAAACATCATCAGGTAGAAATCGAATAAATTAACGATTCCTAAGTCAATTATATCATAAAGGTAATACTATGATATCTAGGGTGACCGTAACTACATATGTGCCAACAATATAATCAATGCCTATAAGCATGTGGATAATATCTACGTGTCCATCAATGACACAACAACATCATGCATGCAAATATCATGAAAGCATATGCATGTAAATATGAGGATATAAATCAACGCGTGTCTATCAACGACACATCTAAATCATGGAACCTGAGTGTCCAACATCGACACTCGAAACATCATGAAACCCGTGTCCAGTATCGACACGTAAATCCTCATATCTCAGGTGTCGCATCCTCAGATCGGCCCTCATATCTATCTCATCTCAGGCGCCGCATACTCTGATCGGCCCTCATATCCATCTCATGACTCCGGTCGGTATCCTCCGGATAACCGACGGGTCCAAATACTATCACCGGTAGGCAGTAGTCTCTCTGCCAGGCTCATCGTCTATACCACGAAAAATCATTTCTTGCCCCGAGGTACCATACCAGGTCCACCATTTACCCGCAAACGGTGCCTCCCGCTCCTCGAATCGGGTTTTACATGTCAATCTCAGAACCGAGAAAACACATAGTGGACGTCTCGAAATATCATATCAAGAGAAACCAGGTTTTTAAAACAATACATGATTTCCTTTGAAATAATTCTCAAATCTAGAATCTCATGAAAACAGCATCTCAATGCATATAATCATAAAGCATGATGTATGCAACATATAACAGAAATATAAGTATATCCGCATATCATGCAACATGGAACAATGATGTGAGCATCTCAGTATATCATGTAACATATCATAATGATGTGAGCATAGCAAATATATCATGCAACATAGCATAATGGGGCAATTCTACTGTGTAAGTGACATAGCAATTATCGATGATGAAAGTATGTGAGCCGACAAATCTGTATAAGTGTAACATTCGCATCATTGATAATGGTGTAGGTATCCTAGCATAGGTATATATAATGCAATGAGAATGTCATGAACGTAACATAAGATAAATCGTACGCGAAATACTAACAGGTATACGTATCTACAATATATCCGAGTCGGTGAATCTATTAATTGGCATCCAGTCTCACAACATCACGTACGGTTTAATACATCATACGGCATCCTCTAGTCAAGGATATTGATCAATCATCCGATAACACTCATCACGTACGGTAATCCATCGTACAGCGACATTAAACAATTTGGGATCCTATTAACCTATATGACAATAAGGGTACGGACCTAACGTCTCATACGGCATATCACTCATGATTCACAACATTATATATGTCTATATACCTATATCTCAGGTCACATCCGTATCAATCTCATATCATGGGACCGGCAAAGGTGTCAATTATCACATATCGACTCGCATCCGTATAATGACATATCAAACCTAGTCATCATATCTCATCGTATACTCTTTTCATCACATCAATACCTCAAAATTCATTTTACATATACATTCTATCTTATAAATCTCATGTCATGCTACTCTAAATCTCATACTTACTCTCGTGCAACTACATATCTATATGTCGTGATTCACATTCACTTTTCATATCCTTATATATCAATTCGAGACATCATTTTTATCATATCATGTCAAAGAGTCATATCCCTAAGGCTTTCATCTCATATCCCGATATATATATTCAATCATTCATATCATTTCTAACTATCTTTTTAACCATATCCATAGTTTTTTAATATAGGTTTCTACGGCTGTATTCTATAGATCGGTTTCCATTCATAATTTGCGGGGGTGCTATACGCCATCCACCCGACATCCCCCGTAGATATAAATCTACTCACCTGCGGAACTCCTTGTTCAGCCGTAGTCGATGTGCTTCATCGTCTCGGAATCCACGCGAAGGTACCTACAAATTAACACATATCGCAATACCATTAAAATCAACTCCGGAAAACCGATACGGCACACGGTGCACTCATAAGTTAGAACGTATAGCCTACACATGCAACACAATTAAACAACCCTTGTTGTTGACGTCCAAACACCCAACAACCATATACAAATCCAAACATCAAAACTAAGCATTCAAATCTCGGAAAACTTAGCCCAAAACACCCACAACAGCTCCCAGATTTTTGCTCAGGTTAAATGGGGAAAAACTAGTAAGTACAAGGGGTTGTTTATAGGGATTAGGAGCTGCAGTCAAAAACTCAACACTACAACCCCAGAAAAATCCGGCGACATTGCCTTATGACCCGAGCTCGCCGGCCAAACAGTGAGGAAAGGGGCTCGTATTTGGGTTGTGGGTTCCTAGTGGTTTATATGGGTCACTGGACTTGCTAGATTTTCCTGAAACTACCCCAAATAGCTCCAGATACCCTGTAGGCAAACATAGCTTCACAAAACCGACACGGGGAATTTCCTAAGTCCGTATTTTGGTTTCTAATCTGGGTCTTGGCTAGTAAAATCAACACTAAGGTCTTGTAACAGCCCCTAACATCACAAATCTACACAATCACCCAAACCCTCTCTTGGGATTTTCCAAACATCACTAATCTAAACAAGTTTAACTCTAAACTAAACTAGGATGCTATGAAATTTAAAACTAAACTAAATGAAAAGAATTATACCTCATAAATGCAACTCAAGAAAAACTCTAGCTTTCCCAAAGTCTCCAAAATTCAAACTTGAGAGGTCCAAGGTGTTGAGGATGAAGCGGGGATCATTTTGAATGAAGAGAATGTAGGGTTTTAGCAAGGATTTTGAGATGAGACATAGGGGTAGAGGTGGAGGGAGTAGCATGAAAGAGGAGATGAAGTAAATAATGGAGGAAGGATGAAGGAATGGGCAGCCCTCCCCCCCCCCCCCTCTTATCCTCACCCTCACTTACCCTCACTCTCTCAATAATTTCTCTTTTGTCTTTTAGCTTCCCTTTTCTCTTTTTATTTTCTCTAAAAGCCAAATATCAACAAGTACCAATGAAACAACACAAATGAAACAACATGCCACAAAATACAACATGTCATGGTACACTAACCATGGTTAAATGTAGAAACACGGATTTGGCTTAATCGCGATTAGTAGTGAACTAATCAATTTTTATTTAAACTGCATATAATTAATTATAAAAATGCCAAATCCAATAAATATATTTTTAAATGCATAAATCATTTTAATCCTTAATTACTTCACAATTATTGGTATATATTTATACCATTTTACGAAAACCCCAGATTCGCAAATCGGGTAATTTTCGCGAAATATATTATTTTAATATTAAATTCCAAAAATAATATTTTATATTTTCTGAAATGTTACAATGTGAGCCGGCAAGTATGTGTATGTGTAACATGTGCATCATTGGTAATGGTGCATGTGTCCTAGCAAACGAAATCATGTAAGTTATAAGGGTACGAAACGTAAGATATATATATCGTAAATGAAAATAATGCGAGCGTATACATAAATAAGAAATTGTAATATGAGCATAAGCAAAATAAAGAAATCGTAACGTAAACGGTAATAAAATATGCAACTACGTATCAGCCATACAGTTATAGTTTAAAATAGCACGAATCGTTATTTTTAGAAAAATAGGAGCTACGATATTTTTGAAAAAAATACCATTTGAAAAGTTATAGCGTACCAGAAGTTATCATTTAAAAGTGCGTAACGATTCCTTAGTTTTGAAAATAAGCATGGCTCTAAATATATCATAATATCTACTTATGTGATTTAAAAATATTATTTATCGAGTCGATATATAAGTCGGCGATCCATCCTCATCATATCACGTACGGTATAATCCATCGTACGATAATATCAATCAATAATACGGATCTGTAGTCACGTATATCATCTCATCTCATATCATCATATATCATTTCATGTTATCATATATTATATCATATAGCATTGCCTCATTTCATCATATCCAATCATATCGACTTGTGTCATTATATCAGATCATATCCTCATCTCATCATGTCACGCCCCGCTTCCCAAAATACGGAAAACGAGGTACGACTAGGCCAGCCATGCTCCTACGGTCAAGGAATCATCCTGCCGTAGTCACACTTCGGCTTCTAGCACTACATGGTAATCAGTAATTAAAGCACAGTATTAAAGGAATCACATCACTAATTTATTACATTAAAATCCCATTGTTCACAATTTTACAGATAACAAGAACAATAACTAACCAAGTTCGATCTCACAATCTCTTTTATGGAAAGCAGTAAATGAAGAAGGAACACCAACTATATCTCCGTGAACTCGAAGGATAGATCCGTCTCCGGTGCCGGTCCTCGCGCGGAATCTGAGCATGCATACTCAGGTCGTCAGAGCGACACAAATAATAATATTATTATAAGCAGATGAAACAGGTAAATGAGGTATTACTGGTATGAGAATAATGCAAGTAAACACTATATCACAGTATGATGCAGAATATGTTAAGTGTCCCTATCGGTCTCTACGTCATGTTTAAAATCACATAGTGGAAGGAGGATCATGTTTAACAGGAGTCTCGTACATACCCGAGACCACGGCCCACACGCCCGGGACATAACCCTGTCAGCCGGATCGCCAGATCCTGTCCTACACGAATAAGTATCACAGTTCGAATGATCATCCTCTAAACACGGTCCCGCTAAATAAGATACTCTTTCCACTTTGATTTCCCCTTTTTCCCCAGGTTACACTATTTAAGATATTAATCTAGTTGTGTACGAGTATACCAATGTCACGGTTTCATCACTGTCCACTATATCAGTCACTGTCCACTGTACCAATCACTATCACGATTATTCACTTTCCATTGGTGTACTCGTCACTCCTAAATCAACACCTATCACGCACGATAATGCAATGTCCACACGCACTAACACTGTGTAAATGACAAGGGTATGATATATGTATTGTATGCTACCAATAAACACGGTATGTTATGAATTAGCATGCACGTCATGAATTTAAGTAAATTGCACAAATTAATATATTACAAATTCAGCAGAAATGATGTAGGTAAGATATATAGAACAATCAGTCAGTAATTCATCAAAATTTGTTTCAGTCCAATCGGGGTTTCGGTTTTCAAGATATAACTGTTTCAGTTTAAGTGTTCACGGCTGGAATTTCAATTTCAGAGCTGAACTTCTGTTTCGCAACACGAATTGCACCCAGTTGGGCTCAAAATTTAGTGATGACACAGTTAGATGAAATCTAGGGTTTTCGATAAAGTATTCAACGCAACAGACGGATCCTCAATCTCATCTGTACGTTGAAAGTTATATACAGTTTAATCTCAAATGTCATTCCAGAAAGTGTTCTGGACAGCTTTATGTTCTGCTCTTTTAAAATAAGTTTAAAATAACAAACTGCGATGAATCGGAATGAAACCACTTGTTTTCTTTCACTAACAGGTATATCTTATAACTACTGAAAGTTCCGTATCATGCGATTTCAGGAAACACGGGGACGCAGGACTTTAGACAGAACGCACGAATCAGAAACGCTCTGGACTGCAGTCCAGAGTCGTGTTCCAATCCACTTATCTTCATGGTTTCAGAACAGAAACCATTAAAATTCTACATAGGGTTAAAGTTCATCGAGTTGGCTTCGATTTAAGCCCTCGAACGCATCTTTCCAATATGTGTATGATTTATAGTGATTTTATGCATTTTCAGTTACGAGAGAATTCCAGTTTTAAACAACATGTTTGGGGGTATCGATTTTTGTTACAAACGATCGTGTTTTCCAGCGAATTTCTCACACATCATACATCATTAAAAGGGCCAACAGAAGGTATAGGTTGCCGTCAATTTAGACAAATATTTCTATTAGTAACTAACATCGAGCACTTAGGTTTTAACATGTATAGGAAATCGGTAAGTTGTAAACTACATTATCTAGGTGGGTAACCCTATTATTATAGCATGAAGCAAGTAAATACTTGCCTGGAGAATGCCTCGGGGTCGTACGGCAACAGCGTCGTCGCGAACGCGCGGTACGCGCCACGTATCGAATTCCCGCGAGCCTCGATCTTGATGTGGATCTCGCGTCGGGTTGTCCGGAGTCCTTTGCGCAGCCACTAGACGCTGATGGATGTTTGACGATCCACTGCGAGTGTATTGGGGTTGCCGACAGTCGACGGCGTCGCTCCGGCGGCGTGTACAGTGCACACACAGTGAGGACAAGTTAGAAATTTGGGTTTTTGGAGTTTTTGGAATTGTGGAGAGGGGGATTAGTTTGAGCAGTGGCTAGGGATTATTGTGATGACGATGAGGTTGAGGAGGTTTCAGGGAGATCGGCGACGTGATGGGGGTTCATCGGCGTCGAGGGTGTCGAGTTTGGTTGCAGTGGGTCGGGTCTCGAGTTGGTGGGTGTTCGGGTGATGAAGGGAGGAGTCGTGGAAGGAGAAGGAGGGGGATTTGAGTGGCTGTCGTCGACGTGGGTCGAGCGACGAGGTGATACGATCGCCGGCGTGGAGGTGGCAATGGGTTCGAGAGAAAATTTTTGGGTGCTCGGTGGATTTTTGAGCTCGGTGAAAGCAAAGGAGAGAGGTGAGGAGTTTGTGAGTACGAGAGAGTTGAGGGCGACGAGATTGACCACGTGGGGGCAACGGTCGGGCGAAGGCGTGGGCGACGGCGAGGGAGGCGTGTCTCGCGCGCGCGATCAAAGGAATGTAGCCGTTGGTTAAATTTGAAGGAGGAGAAGAAGAACAGTGAAGGGGGAGATCGGGCTGGGCTCGTTTTTTTTTTTTTTTTATAAAAAAAAATTTTCCTTAAAAATTTTCGTGGGCTCCAGAAGAGAACGGGCCGGCTCAAAAAGGAAATTTTCCTTTTTAAAAATAACGTCGTGGGCCAGAAGGGAAGATGGGCCGAGGGATTTACTTTAATTCCCAAAAAAACAAAAGGGCTGAAAAGAAGAGTGGGCTAGGGATTTTCGTATAGAATTTATTAAAGAAAATTTTAATGGGCTGAAGGAGAAGATTTGGGCTGAGGGAAAAAACAATAAAGGGCTGGGGAAAAATTTGTAATGGTTGTAGTTTAGGTTTTAATTAATTGGCTTTGGTTTAATTTGTTCGGAGTCTTGGTTTTAACTTCTAGGTTTAGGATTATGATTTCAAAAGAGCTGGAAAACAGGATTTAAATAACCAACAAATAATATAAAGTCAAGAATAAGGTAATCACTAGAATTCAAAAAAAAATAGGAAATTTCATTTAGAAAGGAAACGGGGATTTACATCATACCCCCCTTAACAAAAATTTCGTCCTCGAAATTTAACAAAGATACAAGAGTACAATGTACTAAACAAAAAGATGTGGATAACGATCACGGATGTCTTCCTCCCGCTCCCAGGTGGATTCTCCTGGGGAACGACCGCCCCAAGACACTCGGACTAACGGAATGACCTTATTCTTCAGCACTTTCTCTCTGCGGTCGAGGATGGTAGTAGGCTGCTCCTCGTATGACAGATCGGTCCCCAAAACTAACTCTGAATGGTCCAGAACATGGTTCTCATCTCGAACGTAACGCCGCAACTGTGACACGTGAAAGGTATTGTGCACGCCAGCTAGCGATGGGGGCAAGGCCAGACGATAGGCCACCTCTCCTACTCGCTCTAGCACCTCAAAAGGTCCGATGAAACGGGGACTAAGTTTTCCCCGACTTCCGAACCTGATAACTCCACGAGTAGGGGAAATCTTCAAGAACACATGATCTCCGACTTCGAACTCAAGTGCCCTTCTGCTGGTATCTGCCCAACTCTTCTGTCGATCCTGAGCCGTCTTAATACGTTGTCTGATCATTTGGACCTTGTCAACTGTCTGAACGATGAGTTCGGGGCCTAATAATCTTCGTTCTCCCACATCATCCCAACATACTGGGGATCGACACTTCCGCCCATATAGTGCTTCAAAAGGAGCCATCTGAATACTAGCCTGATAACTGTTGTTGTAAGAGAACTCGACTAGGTGCAGATGGTCCTCCCAGGAACCCTGAAAGTCCAACATACAGGCTCTCAACATATCTTCGAGTGTCTGAATTGTACGCTCGGATTGTCCATCCGTCTGTGGGTGATAAGCTGTGCTGAATTTGAGGCGGGTTCCCAAACTCTCCTGTAAGCTCTTCCAAAAGTGTGACAAGAATCTCGTGTCCCGGTCTGACACAATGCTGACTGGAACACCGTGAAGTCGCACAATCTCCTGCATATATCTTTCTGCCAGTGATTCAGTCGACTGTCCCACTCGGAAAGGTAGAAAGTGTGCCACCTTTGTGAGGCGATCGACGATAACCCAAATAGCATTATTGCCTCTAGGGCTCCGTGGTAAGGCCGTCACAAAATCCATAGTAATGTGCTCCCACTTCCATTCAGGTATCGGCAATGGTTGTAATAATCCTGCTGTTCTCTGATGTTCCGCCTTCACCTGCTGACATACCAAGCATCTGGATACGAACCTCGCAATCTCCCGCTTCATTCCGTTCCACCAAAAGTGCTGCTTTAGGTCCTGATACATTTTTGTACCTCCTGGATGCATAGAATAAGCTGAACTGTGTGCTTCAGCCAAAACTTCTTCTCGTACATCCCCTTTAGGTACGCAGAGTCTGTTACCGAATCTCAGAGAGCCATCTTCATGTATAATCAAATCCGTTCTCAATCCAGCTTCCACTTGCTCTCTGAACTTTTGTAATCGAGGATCATCCGCTTGTGCAATCTTGATGCGATCCACCAGGGAAGATTGCACCTGTAGTTGCCAAAATTGACTGAGTGCGTTCGGAGTAACGACCTCAAGTTCAAGTCTCTGGAAATCCTCAATAATACTCCTCTGATCGGTCAACATCATGACCGCTGGTTTGCGACTGAGTGCGTCTGGTACAACATTGACCTTCCCCGGGTGATACTGAAGGTCCAAGTCATAATCTGCCATTAGCTCTAGCCATCGGCGCTGCCTCATGTTCAGTTCCTTCTGAGTGAAAACATACTTCAAACTTTTATGATCGGTGTATACCTCCACTTTTTCTCCTAATAGATAGTGCCTCCAAATCTTCAACGCAAAGACTACCGCAGCTAACTCCAAGTCATGTGTAGGGTAGTTCTTCTCGTGGTTTCTCAATTGTCGAGAGGCGTAAGCAACCACTCGGCCGTGCTGCATCAAAACACAGCCTAAACCCTTCCCTGAGGCATCACTGTGTATCACCAAACCACCGGAATTATCTGGTACTGTAAGTATAGGTGCTGTGGTTAACTTCTGCTTCAGAGTGTCGAATGCCTGAGTGCACTCTTCTGTCCATGTAAACGGCACGTCCTTCCGTGTCAGCCGTGTCAATGGTTCTGCGATTCTTGAGAAATCTTGGACGAATCTCCGATAATAGCCTGCTAATCCCAGAAAGCTCCTGATCTCTGCTACTGATTTCGGTGTCGGCCAATCTCTGACAGATTCTATCTTTGTCGGGTCCACCGAGATGCCTTCGCCCGAAACGATATGTCCCAAAAACTGGACTTTATCGAGCCAGAATTCACACTTGCTCAGCTTCGCATACAGCTTCTCTTCCCGAAGAATTTGTAGAACCGTGCGCAAATGCTCAACATGTTCTTCCCAGGTCTTCGAGTAGACAAGTATGTCGTCGATAAACACAACGACGAACGTGTCCAAGTATTTTGCGAACACCCTGTTCATTAAGTCCATGAATATTGCTGGGGCATTGGTAACGCCGAACGGCATCACAAGGAATTCGTAATGTCCGTATCGGGTCCTGAAAGCCGTCTTGCATACATCCTCGGCTGCTACTCTGATTTGATGATATCCAGAACGGAGATCCAACTTCGAGAAAACCTTGGCTCCACTTAGCTGATCGAATAGGTCATCGATACGCGGGATTGGGTACTTGTTCTTTATTGTGACCTTGTTCAGCTCCCGGTAATCTATGCACATTCGCAACGATCCATCCTTTTTCTTCACCAATAGAACTGGTGCACCCCACGGTGAAGCGCTTGGCCGAATAAATCCCTTCTCCAATAATTCTTCAACCTGTTTCTTCAATTCCGCCAACTCCACTGGTGCCATTCTGTATGGGGCCCTGGATACTGGGGCTGTACCTGGGATCAAATCGATCGAGAACTCCAAGATTCGAGGGGGTGGTAGACCTGGTAGATCTTCAGGAAATACGTCTAGAAAGTCCCGAACAATTTCTGGGGCTGGGCTCTTATCAATCTCCATAGCTGTCAGTTCCTTAGGCTTTGCTCTGTATTTAGCTGGTTCCAAAGATTCGCTTCCGCCCTCAAAAATAAACTCCGGGTGATTGGGAATGCGGAAGATCACCTTCCTTGCATGACAGTCGATAACTGCATGGAAAGTGCTCATCCAATCCATCCCGAGAATTGCGTCGTAACTGCCTGTCCCAATTAGGAGGAAATTCGCATAGAATTCCCTGCCACACACTACAACCGGGCATAATCTACATTCCCGACTAGATATAATAATGCCATTACCCGTATGAATTTCCATCCCTTGGTTAGTGGTTCATATGGTATTGAGTGTGTATTGGTGAAATGCTCAGACAAGAAACAATGCGATGCTCCCGAATCAAATAGTACTCTAGCTGGCAATGAATGTACAAGTAGAGTACCTGTGACTACGTCTCCTGATGCCTCTGCCTGCTCGGCGGTCAAGGTGAAAGCCCGTCCCTGACCGCGACCTGTAAATGGCTGTCTCTGTTCCTGCGGCCTCTGCTGTGACGGTCCAGAACCTCTCTGTATTTCTGCTCGCTCAGGACAACTGTCAATCCTGTGCTGACTGGAACCGCAAATCAAACACTGTCCCTTAGCACGGCGACAGTCCTTCTGGGTATGCCCTCCTCTACCGCAATAGCCGCAAGTTACGCCCTTTCTCTGGGGGCGATGCTGTGGTACAAACGGGCGCTTCATCTGAGTTGTCCCTGCTCTGTGAACCGGTATGGCTCCTCGAGAAGGCACGTGGGTACGTGCTGGAACGACTGGGGGTCTCCTGAACTTGTTAATCAATTGCTCCTGAACTCTCGCTGCGTTGAGTACCTGCGCGAAAGTCTGTAGATCTAACGATGCGATCAGCTGCTGCAACTCAAAATCTAACCCCTGAAGGAAACGCCTAGCCCTGGTGACTTCTGATTTGACCATGTATGGAGCAAAGCGGCTCAGACGGTTGAACTCTGCCGCATAAACGTCCACTGGGCGTCCATTCTGCTTCAGAAGAATAAACTTTTCCTCCATTTCTGCCTTGGCTGTGGGAGGAAAATAGTGATCTAAGAAGCACTCCTTAAACTTGTCCCATTCAATCGGCTCTTCAAGTCTGCTTTCTTCTACCGACCACCATGTACGAGCCTCGTCTTCTAATTGTATCTTTATCACATTCACTCTGTCTTCCTCTGGAACCCTGGCGGCTGCCAATAAATTCTCCATGTTTACCAGCCATTGCTCAGCTTCAAGTGGTTCAGCTAGCCCTGTAAACGCAGCTGGGTGTAACCGTCGGAAGTCTGACACAGTACCAGCCCTAGCCTGATAAGCTGGTGGAGTAGCGCCCTCGGGGGCGGTAATAAGTGCGGAGGGTCCTCCTGCAGCGGTAATCGCTCTGAGTCCCTCAGTAAGCAAATCTGTCTTCCTCTCCTGAGCTTCCGCGAGAGTGGTCAGTGCACTGAGTATTCTTTCCGTGCGGTCCTGAGAGCTGGAGTCCGAGGAGGGGTCGTTCGGGGACGTCATATCACTGGAAGATTCAAAAGAATAGGATCAGATTCAAGGATAGAAATCAAGAGTAGTGAAACAAGAATAACGTAATATCGCCTAGTGAATGTTATCCCTTGATGCTAAACCTAGGCTCTGATACCAACTAAACCATGTCACGCCCCGCTTCCCAAAATACGGAAAACGAGGTACGACTAGGCCAGCCATGCTCCTACGGTCAAGGAATCATCCTGCCGTAGTCACACTTCGGCTTCTAGCACTACATGGTAATCAGTAATTAAAGCACAGTATTAAAGGAATCACATCACTAATTTATTACATTAAAATCCCATTGTTCACAATTTTACAGATAACAAGAACAATAACTAACCAAGTTCGATCTCACAATCTCTTTTATGGAAAGCAGTAAATGAAGAAGGAACACCAACTATATCTCCGTGAACTCGAAGGATAGATCCGTCTCCGGTGCCGGTCCTCGCGCGGAATCTGAGCATGCATACTCAGGTCGTCAGAGCGACACAAATAATAATATTATTATAAGCAGATGAAACAGGTAAATGAGGTATTACTGGTATGAGAATAATGCAAGTAAACACTATATCACAGTATGATGCAGAATATGTTAAGTGTCCCTATCGGTCTCTACGTCATGTTTGAAATCACATAGTGGAAGGAGGATCATGTTTAACAGGAGTCTCGTACATACCCGAGACCACGGCCCACACGCCCGGGACATAACCCTGTCAGCCGGATCGCCAGATCCTGTCCTATACGAATAAGTATCACAGTTCGAATGATCATCCTCTAAACACGGTCCCGCTAAATAAGATACTCTTTCCACTTTGATTTCCCCTTTTTCCCCAGGTTACACTATTTAAGATATTAATCTAGTTGTGTACGAGTATACCAATGTCACGGTTTCATCACTGTCCACTATATCAGTCACTGTCCACTGTACCAATCACTATCACGATTATTCACTTTCCATTGGTGTACTCGTCACTCCTAAATCAACACCTATCACGCACGATAATGCAATGTCCACACGCACTAACACTGTGTAAATGACAAGGGTATGATATATGTATTGTATGCTACCAATAAACACGGTATGTTATGAATTAGCATGCACGTCATGAATTTAAGTAAATTGCACAAATTAATATATTACAAATTCAGCAGAAATGATGTAGGTAAGATATATAGAACAATCAGTCAGTAATTCATCAAAATTTGTTTCAGTCCAATCGGGGTTTCGGTTTTCAAGATATAACTGTTTCAGTTTAAGTGTTCACGGCTGGAATTTCAATTTCAGAGCTGAACTTCTGTTTCGCAACACGAATTGCACCCAGTTGGGCTCAAAATTTAGTGATGACACAGTTAGATGAAATCTAGGGTTTTCGATAAAGTATTCAACGCAACAGACGGATCCTCAATCGCATCTGTACGTTGAAAGTTATATACAGTTTAATCTCAAATGTCATTCCAGAAAGTGTTCTGGACAGCTTTATGTTCTGCTCTTTTAAAATAAGTTTAAAATAACAAACTGCGATGAATCGGAATGAAACCACTTGTTTTCTTTCACTAACAGGTATATCTTATAACTACTGAAAGTTCCGTATCATGCGATTTCAGGAAACACGGGGACGCAGGACTTTAGACAGAACGCACGAATCAGAAACGCTCTGGACTGCAGTCCAGAGTCGTGTTCCAATCCACTTATCTTCATGGTTTCAGAACAGAAACCATTAAAATTCTACATAGGGTTAAAGTTCATCGAGTTGGCTTCGATTTAAGCCCTCGAACGCATCTTTCCAATATGTGTATGATTTATAGTGATTTTATGCATTTTCAGTTACGAGAGAATTCCAGTTTTAAACAACATGTTTGGGGGTATCGATTTTTGTTACAAACGATCGTGTTTTCCAGCGAATTTCTCACACATCATACATCATTAAAAGGGCCAACAGAAGGTATAGGTTGCCGTCAATTTAGACAAATATTTCTATTAGTAACTAACATCGAGCACTTAGGTTTTAACATGTATAGGAAATCGGTAAGTTGTAAACTACATTATCTAGGTGGGTAACCCTATTATTATAGCATGAAGCAAGTAAATACTTGCCTGGAGAATGCCTCGGGGTCGTACGGCAACAGCGTCGTCGCGAACGCGCGGTACGCGCCACGTATCGAATTCCCGCGAGCCTCGATCTTGATGTGGATCTCGCGTCGGGTTGTCCGGAGTCCTTTGCGCAGCCACTAGACGCTGATGGATGTTTGACGATCCACTGCGAGTGTATTGGGGTTGCCGACAGTCGACGGCGTCGCTCCGGCGGCGTGTACAGTGCACACACAGTGAGGACAAGTTAGAAATTTGGGTTTTTGGAGTTTTTGGAATTGTGGAGAGGGGGATTAGTTTGAGCAGTGGCTAGGGATTATTGTGATGACGATGAGGTTGAGGAGGTTTCAGGGAGATCGGCGACGTGATGGGGGTTCATCGGCGTCGAGGGTGTCGAGTTTGGTTGCAGTGGGTCGGGTCTCGAGTTGGTGGGTGTTCGGGTGATGAAGGGAGGAGTCGTGGAAGGAGAAGGAGGGGGATTTGAGTGGCTGTCGTCGACGTGGGTCGAGCGACGAGGTGATACGATCGCCGGCGTGGAGGTGGCAATGGGTTCGAGAGAAAATTTTTGGGTGCTCGGTGGATTTTTGAGCTCGGTGAAAGCAAAGGAGAGAGGTGAGGAGTTTGTGAGTACGAGAGAGTTGAGGGCGACGAGATTGACCACGTGGGGGCAACGGTCGGGCGAAGGCGTGGGCGACGGCGAGGGAGGCGTGTCTCGCGCGCGCGATCAAAGGAATGTAGCCGTTGGTTAAATTTGAAGGAGGAGAAGAAGAACAGTGAAGGGGGAGATCGGGCTGGGCTCGTTTTTTTTTTTTTTTTATAAAAAAAAATTTTCCTTAAAAATTTTTCGTGGGCTCCAGAAGAGAACGGGCCGGCTCAAAAAGGAAATTTTCCTTTTTAAAAATAACGTCGTGGGCCAGAAGGGAAGATGGGCCGAGGGATTTACTTTAATTCCCAAAAAAACAAAAGGGCTGAAAAGAAGAGTGGGCTAGGGATTTTCGTATAGAATTTATTAAAGAAAATTTTAATGGGCTGAAGGAGAAGATTTGGGCTGAGGGAAAAAACAATAAAGGGCTGGGGAAAAATTTGTAATGGTTGTAGTTTAGGTTTTAATTAATTGGCTTTGGTTTAATTTGTTCGGAGTCTTGGTTTTAACTTCTAGGTTTAGGATTATGATTTCAAAAGAGCTGGAAAACAGGATTTAAATAACCAACAAATAATATAAAGTCAAGAATAAGGTAATCACTAGAATTCAAAAAAAAATAGGAAATTTCATTTAGAAAGGAAACGGGGATTTACACATCATATCATCAAATGTATATATATTTACGTAAGTAGATATAGTTCATAGGTTAAGGAACAACACTAGGGGTATAAATTCTACTAAGCCTACTACTATCGCATATAGTATTCTAATAATCCTATAGACTAGGTGTGTGTGTCTGTGTATCCTTGTACTATGGTTGTGGGGGCGCTATACGCTATCCATCCGACTTCTCTCGTAGATATACATCTACTCACTTACAACGCCTCGCTCTAGTCGATCCCGATGGATGCCTTGCCCTCCTTCGTCGTCCCGGAAGTTCACGCGCTTGTACCTACAAATCAAAGCATATCGTATCACATCAAAATCAAATTCGAAAACCGATACGACAAGTGAAGCGCACATAGGTTAGAACCTATGGTCAACGCGTGCTAAAACAACAAAATAACCCCCAACGTCGACGTACAAAAGTCAAACGACCGAGTCAAAATTCAAATATTAAAAATCAAGTTTTCAAATATCGCAAAACATAAGCAGAAACCTAGTAAAACAATTCCAGATTTTTCTTAAAGTGAAATTAGACTTTTTAGCATATAGGATAGGCCTAGTTATCTAGTGATTGAGCTACAGACCAAAAACTACATCCAAATCCCTAACTTGACCCGCAAATTGCGGTCAAAAGCAATAAATTTGCGACCATGATAAGAGGGTAGGGGCTCGGGCTTCTAGGGTCGCTTCCTATTGGTCTGCACATCTCATAATATCCGCTATTAAATTTTCAGAGTCCCTAAGTAGCTCCAGATTTCATTTGAACCTCAATAGTCAAAGAAAAACCGATATCGGAAAATTCTAAACTCAAGTTTGAGACTTCAAGGTTCATCTAGATCAGGAATACACTCACTACTAGGCTAGTAGTCACTCTATAGACCCTCTTCTATATCACCACTATAAGTTTTATCCACAAAATCTCACTTTGGAATTCTCAAGTTAAGAAAACCTACACACATCAATTCTAAACTAATTATGAAGGTAAAGATACTTGAAAACTTATCTAAGAATGGAAATATTACCTCAAAAAGCAACTCAAAAAAATTTCTAGATGGCCAAAAATGCTAAAAACTAGAACTTGATCCCACCATGATATATAGGATGGGGTGATGAACAATTTTTATGAAGGTTCTATGAGGTTTTGATGAAGTTTTGGAGTGGTTTCATGGCGGTAGAGGTGGAGATGCAAGAAGAGGAGATGAAGAAAAGAAGGAGGTGAAGAAAAATGAAATGAGACGGAAGTTGAATGGCTACCATACACTCTCTCTCTCCTTCTCTCACTCACCCATACCTCCTTGTCCCTCCATTTTCTTTTTATTTTCCCTTTAGCTTTTCTCTTTTCTCTTAGAAAAAAAACACAAAAACCATAATAGAAATAAAACCATACCTAAAATACAAATGTAATGTGTCATGGCACATTAACACATGGTTAACAAAATGGACTTGATTTAATGTATAATTAGGAAAATACTAATCAAGTTTAACATTAAACTTGTAATAAATAATTATATATTAATTTATAAAATGACCAAATCAAATAAATGCTTTCATAAATAATAAGTTATTTTAAATTCCAATTATATTCCAAAAATATAGGTATATAATTATACCATCTACTAAAACTCTAACCTATATTCGTATAATATCCATAAAATTTTATTATTTTATTATTCAAATTCAAAAATAGTATTTTATATTTTCTGAAATGTTACAAAAAGGAATATTAATTATTTATTAAAATGCTTATTTCCTGAAAACACATGTGTCGTTTGGTCAAATTCTTGAAAACTTACTTAAACCTTTTTCGTTACCTAATATCCCTTTATATTTTAATTATGTTACCTCGTAACACTCTATATTTTTATTTTGTTAAGTTTTGTGGAAAAACAATGGGAAATGATTCACCTGTATCATCTCTGAACCTACTTTTCCTTTTTCCCTTCAAATATTGCAATTTATACACCATTAATAAAGTTGCCTACCCTTCTTTGCAAAATTAAAACTTTACAGCTAACCCTAATTCTTCTTCTCTAGTGTTTTCTGTTGTAGGGTGGATCAAGTGATGACAAACTCTCGGTGTAGGTCTACAACATCAATGGTATTTAAATTGATGAAAGTGAAAACATATGAGGAAGAAACATGAGCAAATCTGACGATTTAGGGTTACAAGAGGAATGAATTTAATTTTCAGTAAATCAGATGAAACAATAGTTCGAATTTGGAAAATCCAATTATCGCTTGCACCCTCGCCTCCACCACATTCACTATCCGTTAGCAACTTTGAGGAATTGAGAGTGGGTGTCGTTGTTTGAATTGGAAGTGGGTATCCAAGCTCTGAAATTGGGGCAAAGAAAGGCTTTTTCATTTTTGGGGAGGGACAAAAATGACTTTTGGCGGGGATTTTAATGGCATAGGGTTAAGAGATAACGAAATTAAAGTATAGATGGGTGTTATGTAAAAGATAAAGCTCAAATAGGCTTTCCAGAATTAGGCCAAACTACAAAAGTGTTTACAAGAAATAAGCCTTCTTAAAATTCATTATGTCAAAATTTCAAATTTTGAAAAACTTGAACAGGCCTTGCTCCCTTCTCCATGTCTCCAGTCTCCAACCGTGCATGTTATTTTGGCTAGAGTTACTTTGTACCGGTATTCAACATGTGCAATTCATGTATATATATATATATATATATATATATATACACAGAGGTGCTTGTTTATTTAACAATGTGATTAAAATATATTTTCTTACAAATCAAATCATTCAACTCATTCCTCTGAAAAATCTTCACCTTTCAACCATTCACAAAACCGATCCCAATTTATATACAGATATTGATTTATTACAACTTTCACTTCAAGAGCTCTGGTTTGGTGGCAACATCTTTTGAAACAACGATAATAGAAATCATGAACACCTTTACAATTTTTTTTTTGTTTTGAACCTCATCTAGTTTAAATTTACGGATATTTAAATGGCTACTGAGTTGGATTGACTTTAGCCAGATCCTAGTTTCATATCATTCTGATCGCCGATATACATAGGGATAGAATGAAGACAGAAACATAGAAGTAGCATCTTTCTCTTAATTGAGAAAGCGGCCAAAACGATTAAATATCTCAACCTTTGTTATCTCATGTTTGGAGCCTACTTTTGGTATGTTTCAAGGAGTATCAAAAAATGTGTAGGCCTGCAGAATCTAATGTTACACATGAAAAATGAAATATCAAACTAATTAATTCTAGAAGGTTAGGTCTTGAAGCCAACTAAAAGTAGCAAGCAGATAGATCAAAGTTGTTCCAAATGGGTAATTCCAAAGAGCGCAAATACTTCGTCCGTCCCTTTCTACTTGTTATTTTGGTGAGAGAAAAATATGCTATTTTACATGATGTTTTTGGAATAACGAGAAAATCATTAATGATAAAGATATCAATAAATGATACTATACCAAAAATAGTCTAGAAAATTAATTACTGATATTAAAAGAGTGATGATGCTTTCCTTAATAGTTGATGGAATGATTTTTTTAGTGGTGATGTGGCAGTATATTAATTGTTGATGTTAAGAAAGTGATAAAACTTGTCTTAATTGGTTCAAATGGCTGCGGCATCTCTTTGAAAAAATTACAAGGCATTTTCATACCGATCAAAGTTAGATGGAAAATTAATTATACTTGCATTTCGTAAATTCCGCATATTTTGTATTGATCGTAAACCAGAGAAGTAAATCTAGCTAGAAACGGCATAGGCCTCATCCGTATGCTTTAAGCCTGTGCACAGCTAAACTGCCCGTTTTTCGCTTTCAAATATGATAGCCTCCTTACTGGAATTGTAAGCTTTCTTATGACCATTTACTTAGGATTAACTTGACTGGCTTGAACTTTGACTTCTATATATTTCAGGACAACGCCTGCAAATTATTCAAACTAATCTCATTTTAGCATGTTACATGAGTTCCACTAACTTTTATATCTCTATGTCGCATATGAAAAATGGCCTACCTATGCTTAATGTTGTTCATAATTTGCATAAAAGAGCACTAGTTAACATCAAATTAGAAAGGTACATATGATTGCAATTTGGATGATATTATATATATATATAGATAGATATATATAATCTCCATCACCAAGTTCCTATCCATAACTTTCGACGAAGAACCTGCGAACTTTATACTCTGTTTTAATATACGAATCCCTCGTGCTTAACAACAGGATTAGGTTAACACGTGTATCGAGCTGATAGCAGTGGTTTTAAACAAGGTGCATGAACAAATCCTTTAACTATCAGATCGCCACATGGATGTCTCGTGTATAAATATAATTATATCGGAATATATAAATAAATAATATGTTGGCATCGACAGCGATCGGTTGGCTGCCGTCTCGGGTGAGGGAACTCGTAGACGCGGCCAGCATCGTTCGTCATTCAGGTAAATGACATTAAAACCTTCTCTCTTTTTTTTAACGAAAAGAAATGTTGTATGCAAGTCTACTTTCAATTATGGGTAATGACTACTCGATTGCCTCAAGTTTTGCTTTTCAAAACCGCGAATAGATTCAGATACTTGTGTTCAAGAAAACGCCAAATTAGTCAAAAACAACTGAAAATATTAGTAGGTGCTCTTGTTTGTTGACTAGATTCTTAAGCTCAGGTTTAGGAATCAAATTCTTTGTTAATAGATTTGTTGTGGCCGTCCCTTTGAAAAAATTGCTTAATTTTTAATTTTAGGACATTAATTAAATTCAAAGAACTTTGAGCATAGGTTTCATGCATGAATGGAGTTTAAAATCATTCTTGGCATTTTAAGTACTCTTAATAAAATTTATCTCATACAAGATGTCATTTGTAGATTTTCTTTAGGTTACGACAATTCATAAAAGTCGTCTTATTCCTTTAGTTGAGCATTTGTGATTTGATCAACTTGCCAGGGAAAGAACTAGACGAATCTTTGACCTATATATTTCTAAGGATAGAATCCTTATTATTGTTGTTGTTGTTTTCTTTCATGATTTTACTTCACTAATACAGGTCGTCGGATCTTCGGTGTAGTGAATCCGAATCCGGACAAAAAAAAAAGATAGAATCTTCAGGAAGTGCATGGGGCCAAGCCTCTGTAGTCCAATCCTCATGAATAGATTTAATTTTCAAGAAGCTGAGGCCCATAAGATTAAATTTATGAAGAATCATATATGGAATATTAATTTGGCATTAATTTCCTGAATCAAGAAGTATATGCTTTTGTATCATGAGCAGATTTGAGCAGACAGAGCAATCAGTTTAAGCAAAAAAGAAATCAAATTAACATAACGAGTTAAAAAATGATCTCGCCTATATAAGAATCACATCAATCAAGAAGAATGCAAGCTGTTAAATTTCCATGAAAGTACGCCCAGCTGGCTCGCCCGAAATTAATAAAATTTTGCCCTGCCCACTTGGAACTTAATCGGCGTAAGCGACATTTAGTCTGCTAGCATCATGAGAAAATTTCCAAATCGATTGGATTAATTTATTTTTAGACTCCTGAGAACTAGGTGGGGTTTAATTAGCACTCATAGCCCTATATTGGTAGACTATTAATTAAGTTGAAACTTGAAGTTTTGATGATGATTTAGGGCTCCCAAACACACACTAAATGTTATTGAGAGGTAAATTAACACAAGTGACGTGTATCAAAGAATCAAACAAATAGTAGCAAGAAATAAAATTTAAATTTGAAGCCAAAAGCGAGGACAAATTTGGTGTCAACGAACGCACGAAGCAAGTAGTTATACTGTGATCAAAATAGTGAAGAGCACCGTCCTAGCTAAGTTAGTTGCAGGCTCTCAATTATAAACACAAGTCAATTTGATCCTCCTTTTTTTTATTTTTGTGTGTGGGATGACATGGATAGAGTGAGGATGCATGGTGAATTATCCATCTGTTCATGGATATACAATAGTGGAATAGAGGTGGTACGTAGCCTTTGACTCCACCCTCCCATTTTCCGATCGGTCGGATCGGATCGATTCGTTTTCTGTTTCAACATGTTGGATGCAGATCTTGAACCTGTTGTGTATGTTTTACTCATATCGGTTCTTTAAACAAGATATGCAAAATACCCATGCAAGTGCCACCGAAGAAACATCCTTAACTGGGTGTGTATAGGTAGCTATATGTGGCTGAGGACGAACAATTGATTACGGTGCGACAATTAGCCGTAATCTGAACCTAGTTTGAATAGCTGATTATGGGTTTATATTTTGGTATTTATGCATAGCATTAAATAAAGTATCTTATGCAGAGATGAAGTGCATATTTCTATTGTTCAAAAGGTGTTAGTGTTCCGGCCTCATATACATAGTACTACATCTTAGTCTTACATGAACAATCCTAATATTGTAACTTCACACTCAATATCCTAATGCTTTGTCTTGTCGGAAGAATGGAACTTCCAACTCCGACGATTGATATGGTGGTCGTTCTCGTTTTGGCATAACGTCGGGCTTGCCGTCGTTTAATTCCCTGTTCTATTCCCATTCAACCAATCTCATTATTCCTCCAAAAATTAGTCACCTTTTGTTTGTCCCCCTCAATGTTGTTCCAAATATAAATCATCCAACTCGTTCTCTTTTTCCAAAAAAGAAAGAAATTGACGTGGGACGGGTCCGCGCGTCAAGATGTTACCTTCCGTTGGTCTGCCGATGGCGGCGATGGACGGCTGAGATTTGATCTGAAGGCTGGCTCCTGGAGCGTGTGGATCTCAATGAGTTTGAGGTGGTTTGCGCCGAGCTATCTGCAAGGAAGTCCCGGGTGGTTGTACCACCGAGGACACTCCGACGGTCAAGTTAGAGAGGAAATCCGAGCAGAGTAACGGCTTAGTGGGGGTAAAAATGACTTACTTGGAACGTCTGAAGAAGGGGTTTATATAGCGATGGCAACAGGCAGGGCAGGCGCGAGAATCACACCGGCCGTTACGCTCCCGACATCACGCCTGCGTGATGAGCAGGATCTCCCACTAATGGCGAGACGGGCTCATTAATGGGGGATCGTGATGGCGTGGAACGTGGGATATGGCCGGCGGATATCTCGCGCATGGCGAGATTCGCGGGATGGCGGTTGCGCCTGTGAGCGGTGCCGTTGGACGGTCGATGAGACCGAGTAAGATGACCTCGGTGGGAGAGCTCGCGGACAAGCGGGAGAGCCGAGATATCTTGGTTCTGCTCGAGCCCGGAGGCGAGCTGAGAGGGCCGAGGAGGCTCGGGCCTGTGATAGCTCGGAGACGAGCTGTGAGGCCGAGGAGGCCAATTATGCAGGGGCTCGGAGGTGAGCCAACATTTGTTCGTGGGACGGACACAGGAGTGGCCTGGTCGGCCACTGTAGGTCCTTTCTTGTGAGCTTTGGGACACGCCATCTGCCACGTGTCATGATCTGGGAGATCACCGATATCGAGCATCATCATTAGCCCCCCACTCTCGTCCCGACCAGCTGACAGGTCGGGTCGAGAGTGGTCTGCCGGGTCACCCGAGGTGAGCTCCTTCCCGAAGATATCGTCGGGCGTGTCTCCGAGTAATCTGTTGTATTTTCTGGATGACGCCAGCGGATCAGAGGAGAGATCTCTGCATTAAAGAGGGTGCGCCGGATCGTGTGTACGTTTACTGAAGCGGCGGTCCACGCATCAGGCGCTGGTTGGCTGACACGATGGGTCGCAGACCTCTGGCTTCTGAGGGGATATGCCAATGTACATGCGACAGGTGGAGCGATCGTGGCCGTCGAGTGTACTGAACCGTTTCGGCGGGAGATGACTGTCGCCGTTGGATGAGAACGCCGGTGGTAATAAGTAGAGGTGGGGTCCACGTGAGGGCCCATTCCTCCTCATAATCTCCTCGTCTTTGGTCTTGTTAGCTCGGCATTCTCCTCTTTAGGTCGGGATTTCCGCGTTTGCTTTTCCGAGGACTCCTCTTCATCGGGTTAGATGTCTTCCTCCGAGGAGTCTGTAGACGTAGTTGGTGTAGAGTCTAAGGAGCCCTCTGTAGAGTCTTCCTCTTCTTCACCTTCTTCTTCTTCTTCTTCTTCTTCTGGACCGGAGCCCTCCCAGGAAGCTAGGGTTAGGTCTCCTTCCCAGGGTCGCGCGATGGGGGTGGCCCCCCAAGTAGAGGTCGCGGATGCGCCTGGCGTGCCATCTACGGTGAGGCATGAGGAGGAGCTTGCCAATGCTCGGACTCGTTTCCATATTCCTCCCAGCTACACGTTGCGTTTGGCCGAGGAAGGGGAGAGGGCAAATCAGGTACGGGGCAAGGAGATTGCCCTGTACTTGGAAGCCTTTTGGGCCGGAATGCGCCTGCCCTTCTCCCCCGAGGTTGTTAGGGCGCTGAATTACTTCGGGTTAGCCCCGGTCCAGCTAGTGCCGAACTCCTGGAGGATTCTCCTCGGGTTCCTGGTCCGTTTGAAGTTGCAGACGATCCCCTTTAGTCTGTCAATCCTTACCTCCTCTCTCATTTACAAAGGTCACCCCGGCACTCACGCGGGCGACCCGAGGTGGGTTTACCACTTCTTTAGGAAACGACGGGGGAGTGCAGCCGGGTCGGGAGTCGTCGTCTTACCTTCCTCCATCCACGATTGGAAGAAGAAGTTTTTCTTTGTTTGGCCGCTAGAGGGTGAGGACTGGCCCGTGCCCACCCAGTGGTCTAAGGATAGGTGCTGGTGTGGAATTCCGTCCAACGATCCCGATGCAGTGAGAGTGGCGGAGTGGGAGCCTATTCCTCGGGCCAACGTGCTGCTTTCTGAGCGGGCCCTTAGTTGGGCTGGGCTCAGCCCCGTCCAGTTCGTCGGTAAATTAGGAGCTTGCGTTTGCCTTCATTTCTATTTGTGTTGCTAATTTCATTGTATTTCGTCTTGTGCAGAACCCATGGACTTGAGCCACCTCCGAGCAGCCATGCGCAAGCTGAAGAAAGGATCGAAGGCTGGGGGTGCCAACTCTTCTCGTCCGACTTCTGTCCTGGTTCCCCCGGTAGCCGTCCCACCCCAGCGTTCGACTGCGGACCGAGCCCCGGAGCCCAGCCAGGCGCCGAGCAGAAAACGGATTCGGGGAAAGGATGTCCAGGCTTCGGAGATGGAGACCGGCTCTCCGCCGTCGCCTCTCAAGAGGTTCCCCCGAACGGTTCCGCGGACCCCGGCCTCCCCGGTATTGGTGGACGAGGGGGGCCTCCGCTTTAAGGTGCCCTCGGGACTTTCCGTCGCTGACAGCTTGCTGTCTGACATGGAGAGTTCGGCCGGGGGCAAGATCCCTCGGGGGACTCTCAGGGCACAGATGGCGGCAATCTCCTAAGAGGCCGTGTCGGTTAGTGCCCATACTTTACTTGACTTTTGCTTCAGCTTCTTACCATTCGTGAGATTCAGTGCCTTTCCTTTCTTTCTGACCCCCTCCCCCCTCTGACTTCTTCAGGTTCTCCAGCACGTCGCCCTCGTCATCCATATAGAGGACGAGGAAATTACCCCTGCGGTACGAGCCGCGGGCGAGCTCTCCTCGCTGAAGGAGAGCTCAAAGCGGGAGATGGAGGCGGCGATGGCGAGGGTCGCTACCTTGGAGGGCGAGGTAGCGGCCGGGAAGCAGGAAATGGCGGCCGCGAAGCAGGAGGTGGTGGCCGTGAAGCAGGAAATGGCTGCCGCGAAGCAGGAGGTGGCGGCCGCGAAGCAAGAGGCTGCCAGGCATCGCGAGGCCGCCCAGGCCGCCGAGGCCAAGCTTCAGGACTCTAAGGTGCTCGTCGGCACCTTGAAGAAGTCGACGAGCACCCTCCGGAAGGAGCTGGAAGCGGCGGTAGAGGGGGTGAAGCGAGCCGACCTCAGAGCGACGAAGGCGGTAGAGAACTTCCAGAAGTCGGAACATTTTTACACCGTCCTAGCTTCGGCCACTACCGCCATCTGGCACGAGGCCCTCGATGCCGTCAAGGCTCGGATGTCGGAGTTCGTTGATGACGAGCTCCGAGTTGAATATCCTTACGGGGATGATGAGCAGGGGGACGGCCCAGAGGCGAGACCAAGGAAGAGATTCCTGGCGAGGGCGACGCCGAGGGTCCTGTGATGGGCGTTGAGCTTCCAGAGGCTGCGTCTGGCCCTGATGCCTGAAGCCCCTTGTCTTTTTGTTTCATTTCTTTGTTGTATCAGGAATTTTGCAGGCCTCCGGGCATTTTGCAAGGCTGGGGAGCCCCCAATACCCTTATAAAGACTTTGACTTTGTAAATAAAGAATTTTTGCAGTAGTATTTGCGCGTGTATTTTCCTTTGTCGGTAAACACTTGTAGTTGCATAGTACTGCCTTTGTGTTATGTCGGTTCTTCGTCTAGCGATTATGCGTCGAGTTGAATCTGTTCATTTGCCCAGTGTGCAAAGACGGTATCATCATGGCCCCGAAGTCGAAGTGGAGATCGCTCAGACATAGACAGACCGGATGGCTCATGGTGAGGTTATGTTCCTTAGCGTTGGAGGCTCAGAGAGGCATGCTAAGAACGGGGCGGAGCAGGGTAGCTGCTTGGTGCCTCTTGGTGAGAGATTTGATCTTTAGCACGGGAGGGGCCGTAAGTGGCCTACCAAGGATGGGCCGAGTAGGGTAGCTGCCCGGTGCCTCATGGTGAGGGCTTTGATCCCTGGTGTGTTAGGGTAGGGAGCTACCAGCCAGGGATAACCGAGCAAAGGCGGGCCCGGTTGCCTCTTTCGATGACTTTGGATCCTTAGCACGGGAGGGGCCGTAAGTGGCCTACTTAGGATGGGCTGAGCAGGGTTGCTGCCCGGTGCCTCTTGGCGAGGGCTTTAATCCCTGGTGTGTTGGGGTGGGGAGCTACCAGCTAGGGATAACTGAGTAAGGGCGGGCCCGGTTGACTCTTACGAGGGCTTTTTATCCTTAGCACGGGAGAGGCCATAAAGAGGCTTACTAAGGATGGCCGAGCAGGATTGCTGCCCGGTGCCTCTTGGTGAGGGCTTTGATCCTTAAGGATGGCCGAGCAGGGTTGCTGCCCGGTGCCTCTTGGCGAGGGCTTTGATCCCTAGCATTGAGGGGTAGGGGAGCTACCAGCCAGGGATAGCCGAGCGGGGTAGCCGCTCGGATGCCTCTTAGTGAGGGCTTCGATCCCTGGCGTTGTGGGGTAGGGGAGCTATCAGCCAGGGATAGCCGAGCAGGGTAGCCGCTCGGCTGTTTCTTGGTGAGGGCTTTGATCCTTGGCGTTGTGGGGTAGGGGGCTACCAGCCAGGGATAGCCGAGTGGGGTAGCCGCTTGGCTGCCTCTTAGTGAGAGCTTCGATCCTTAGCGCTGGAGGGGCCGTGGGAGGCCTGCTAAGGATGGACCGAGCAGTGAAGCTGCTCGGCTGCCTCTTCGTAAGGGCTTTGATCCCTGGCGTTGTGGGGTAAGGGAGTTACCAGCCAGGGATAGCCGAGCAGGGTAGCCGCACGGCTGCTTCTTGGTAAGCGTTTAGATCCTTAGCGTTGGAGGGGCCGTTGGAGGCCTGCTAAGGATGGACCGAGCAGTGAAGCTGCTCAGTTGCCTCTTGGCGAGGGCTTTGATCCCTGGCGTTGTGCTGTAAAGAGCTACCAGCCAGGGATAGCCGCGCAGGGTAGCTGCTCGGCTGCCTCTTAGTGAGGGCTTTGATCCCTGGCGTTGTGGGGTAGGGAGCTACCAACCAGGGATAGCCGAGCAGGGTAGCCGTTCGGCTGCCTCTTCGTGAGGGCTTCGATCTTTAGCGCTGGAGGGGCCATGGGAGGCCTGCTAAGGATCAACCGAGCAGTGAAGCTACTCGACTGCCTCTTGGCGAGGGCTTTAATCCCTGGCGTTGTGGGTTAGGGGGCTACCAGCCAGGGATGGCCGAGTAGGGTAGTCGCTCGGTTGCCTCTTGGTGAGGGATTTGATCCCCGGCGTTGCGTGGTAGGGAGCCACCAGCCAGGAATAGCCGAGCAGGGTAGCCGCTCGGCTGCCTCTTTGTGAGGTCTTAGATCCTTAGCACTGGAGGGGCCATGGGAGGCCTGCTAAGGATTGACCGAGCAGTGAAGCTGCTCGGCTGCCTCTTGGTGAGGGCTTTGATCCCTGGCGTTATGGGTTAGTGGGCTACCAGCCAGGGATGGCCGAGCAGGATAGCCGCTCGGCTTCCTCTTGGTGAGGGCTTTAATCCCTGGCGTTGCGTGGTAGGGAGCCCCCGGCCAGGGATGACCGAGAAGGGCAGCTGCTCGGCTGCCTCCTCATGAGGTTCTGTTCGACCTTCCCGGTGTAAGTATGGGGAATAGTGACAGTCATGGGCAACACGTGTATCGAACGCGTGGGGTAGGCGAATCAACGGGGCCGCGTCGTTTCGATTTCGCCAAGAAAGGCTCGAGGTTTGCCGCGTGGCGGTACAGTTGTGGGTGAAACGGGCGACTGTTGGATTCTCGAGGGCGCAGCAGGCTATAAAGCGGAGAGAGCGTTCATCACTCCTTTCTTCACACCCAAAATGTAAGAATGGAGGACTTCCCTTTCACCATCCTCGGGATCATAAACTTCGAGGACGTGTACCTCTACGATCAGTACTGTACTGAGGATACGGTGCAGTTCGTGATAGGCCACATCGAGGATCATTTTGGCCGATTGCTCCCCCGGCGCTCCCCCTACTTCAGCTGTTGATGTACTCCATCTGGAGGGCGTCGCTGGGGCTCTACAACCCCTTGTCCGAACAGCTGAAAGACGAGACCGTCGGCAAGCTAAGGTCCCTGAGGCGCTTCGGCCTGATCTCTGCGAGTCGGCTAAACCACTAGGAGGCGCTCGTCCTTGAGTGCTACCGATTGAGGCTCGATGCCGACTCTAGCGGGGGGCATCGAAGGCAGAGGTTAGATGTTGTGAGGACTCGATTGGCGGAAATATCGTCAGAGTACCACGAGCAGTGTTCTCTGCACCCCATTCCCCCGCTATTGTAAATTTTTTTTGTACGGCTGAGGAGCCCACAGTACCTTTTGAATGAATAAGATTCTTTTTCTTTTCTGCAATATTTTATTGATCCCTTTTATTATATGAACGAAAAGATCTCAAGAAAGGTGTACATTGCTTTGGAAAGAAAATACATGCTAGTAGGTGTTCTTATTTGTGCAGCTTGAGCCCCTCGGATGTCTGTTGGCATCTATGCCCGGCATAGGGTACCGAGCTTCGTTGGTGCCATACATATCCTCCGCTGACATAACCATGATTTGGCCGATGGTTAGCTCGGCGGGAGGGGGATGCTGCCCCTGCTCGCGGTCAGCTTGCCGCTTGTCCCTCAAGTACGCTGCGAGGTGCCCCGAACGGATGAGCTCCTCAATGTAGTCACGGAGCTACTTGCAGCTCTCCATAGAGTGGCCTAGCGACCTGTGGAAACCGCAGTAGGGGCCCCGGGTTCGTTTTGAGGCCATTCGCGAGATCGGGGGAAGCTTGAAGAATCCCTCGTCCTTGGCCTCCTTTAGTAACACTGTCTGGGAGACGTTGAGCGGGGTGTATTCCTGAAACTTCGGGAGATAGGGCTTTGCCCGCTCAGGTCCCCTTCTCTCTTCCCTTGCCCTTTTCTTCTGGTCGGCTTGCTCTGCCCAGGGGAGATTTGCATTCACCTCGGATTCGAGCTGGATCTCGCGCTCGGTCTAGGCTTTTACTTCGGCCATGGTCTTAGCTTGCGCTAATGCAAAGGAGCGTAACCACTCCTTGTGCCTAAGACCAGACCTAAGTGCTGTGATGACGGTCTCGTACCGGTGCTCTGGGACCTCGAGAAAGGCGTTGTAGAAGCGAGTGACGTATACTTTGAACGTCTCCTTGTCCCCGCTATTGATCGTGAAGAGATGGTCGACTGTGCATTTTTGCCGCATGTTCCCAACGAAGTGGCCGAGGAATTGGGTGGCCAGCTCATCGAAAGTTGAGACCGAGCGAGGTTCGAGTCCTCGGAACCAGTCTTATCCGGAGCAGATGAGAGTGGTCGGGAAAGCTCAGCACCGGGCGGCGTCGGAGTTATCTTGGAAGCTCATTCCCACGGTGAACGCATCCAAATGGTCTTTCGGGTCAGATTTACTGTCGAAGAGAGAGACTTTTGGGGGCTTGTTGCGGGAGGAGACGTGAACGGTGAGAAGTTCCTCGGTGAATGGCTTGGTGAGCGAGTCGGCGGCGTATTTAGCCCTGTCGCTCGAGCGGTGACCTTCCCGATGCATACCCTCGATCTTCTTCTCGAGGGCGTCGAGTCGGCCGTGGTATCCCGACGATTCGGCACATTCTGATCCCCCGCCTCTGCTGTTGGAGACCTGCGTCTGGGAGCGGCCCCGGTTCCTCTCAATGAGGTTCCTCGGATCCCTCGACGAGGTGGTCTTCGAGCCGCCGTGGCGAGCCCCGTCCGCGCGACCCCGTCGGGGGTGGGGGTGTTGGTCATGCCTGGGAACAGGCGAGCTGACCGACATCTCCTTGGGAGGGAAAGGGTCGCGAAGAGGCTCGGGGCGAAGTGCTTTGGCGACGGACCTCGGTGTTGAACTGTGGGGAGCCCAGCGAGTCGCAGAAGGTATTGTCCCGGGAGATTTGAGGCCATGGGAGGTAGCGAGGCGGTGGTCAGCAGTGCCGACGCTTGCGGAGTCTTCTCTCCCCCTGTAGGGGTCCCGGTCTCTAGGCGGAGGAGCATCAACCTGGGGAACTTACCCTGCCGTTTGGACACGGATGAGCGCCTCCACAAAAGACGCGAGTCGGTCTATCCGGTTGGCAAGGACGTTGATGGCATTCGGTGGAGGAGGTTCTTCCGCGCCTCCGTTGAGGGGGAGGCGACGGCTGGTGCTGGGATCGTCGTGATGATCGCTCGCCATTAGATTAAGATCGGAAGATGAACTTTTTTTTTGTGGAATCAAGTTTTCCTACGGACGGCGCCAGCTGACGCGGGGCGGGTCTGCGCGTTTAGATGTTACCTTCCGTTGGTCTGCTGATGGCGGCGATGGACGGCTGAGATTTGATCTGGAGGCTGGCTCCTGGGGCGTGTGGATCTCAATGAGTTTGAGGTGGTTTGCGCCGAGCTACCTGCAAGGAAGTCCCGGGGTGATTGTACCACTGAGGACCCTCCGACAGTCAAGTTAGTGAGGAAATCCGAACAGAATAACGGCTTAGTGGGGGTAAAAATGGCTTACTTGGACCATCTGAAGAAGGGGTTTATATAGCGGTGGCAGCAGGCAGAGCAGGCGCGAGAATCACGCCGGCCGTTACGCTCCCGACGTCACGCCCGCGTGATGAGCGGGATCTCCCATTAATGACGAGACAGGCTCGTTAATGGGGGATCGTGATGGCGTGGAACGTGGGATGTGGCCGGCGGATATCTCGCGTATGGCGAGATTTGCGGGATGGCGGTTGCGCCTGTGAGCGGTGCCGTTGGTCGGTCGATGAGGCCGAGAAAGATGACCTCGGCGGAAGAGCTCGCCGACGAGCGGGAGAGCCGAGGTATATTGGTTCTGCTCGAGCCCGGAGGTGAGCTGAGAGGGCCGAGGAGGCTCGGGCCTGTGATAGCTCGGAGACGAGCTGTGAGGCCGAGGAGGCCAATTGTGCAGGGGGCTCGGAGGTGAGCCAGCAATTGTTCGTGAGATGGGCACAGGAGTGGCCTGGTCAGCCACTGTAGGTCCTTTCTTGTGAGCTTTGAGACACGCCATCTGCCATGTGTCATGATCTGGGAGATCACCGATATCGAGCATCATCAGAAATCATTTATCTATCTATCGAAGTCAAACATGTTTAAAAAAGGTAGGAATAAAAACAAACAAACAAACACAATTGTAACTTCTTCTGAGCCCTCACCAGTCTTCATTAATTAAAAAGAAAAAAAAAGAAATTGATAAGCTTTGCATATAAAATGCTCCTTGTCTCTGTAAATAAATGGGACAAATCCCATGAGTCACCCCCTTATACCGTTCCGCAGGAACAACTTACACAAAATCACGCCAATATAAAGTCCCCCCTCACTCAGCCCACGAAGCTCTCCAAACAAAAATCATATACCAATCTTTTATATTCAATTCATTGGTTCATTCATTTTTGTTGCCTAAAGTTCCCTCCATAGTATCTCTTGAAAATTAAAAGGCAACCATGTGCAAATCCCCAACTCAATGCAAACTTGATCATGAAACAACAACAATCACAATCCTCAGCACACCTCTCATTGACAAGCCCCCAATTCTCATCCCAAAACAAAGTACTACAACAGCAGCAGCAGCAGCAACAAGCACCACCGCCCTCTCGCGGTCGGTCGTGGAGGCCAAATCGATCCTTGGCCTCGCCTTTCCGATGATCCTGACCGGCCTGATCCTCTACTCTCGGTCGATGGTCTCGATGCTCTTCCTCGGCCGGCTCGGGGACCTCCAGCTGGCCGGCGGGTCCCTCGCCATCGGGTTCGCCAACATCACAGGCTACTCCATCCTGTCCGGGTTGTCCATGGGCATGGAGCCTATCTGCGGACAGGCCTTCGGGGCCCGGAAAAACTCCCTCCTCGGCCTCGCCCTCCAACGCACCGTCCTGCTGCTGATATGCATGTCTCTCCCTATAGGGATCCTCTGGCTCAACATGCGCAGGATTCTGTTGCTCTGCGGGCAGGCCGAGGATATCTCCTCCGCCGCCCATTCCTACATTCTGTTCCTGCTTCCGGATTTGATCCTGAACTCGTTCCTGCATCCGATTCGGATATATCTGCGGACGCAGTCCGTTACGCTGCCGCTCACTTACTCGGCCGCGCTCGCCGTTCTGCTGCACCTGCCTGCGAATTACGTGTTTGTCTCGGTGCTCGAGCTCGACATCAGAGGCGTGGCGCTGGCGTCCATCTGTACCAATCTGAATCTCTTGCTCTTACTTATCGGCTACATTTACTTCTCGGGCATTTACGAGCGGACCGGCGGGGCTGCGATCACCTCGGAGACGTTTCAGGGATGGAAATCGCTGCTCAACCTCGCGATCCCGAGCTGCATTTCTGTCTGTCTCGAGTGGTGGTGGTACGAGATCATGATCATTCTATGCGGCCTCTTGATCAATCCGAGAGCCACTGTCGCGTCGATGGGGGTGCTGATTCAAACCACTTCTCTGATCTACATTTTCCCTTCGTCGTTAAGCTTCGGTGTCTCCACCCGCATCGGGAATGAGCTCGGCGCCAACGAGCCCGAGCGAGCAAAGCGTGCATCCAGGGTTGGGATGGCGATCAGCGTCGTGTTCGGGGCGCTCGCGTTGATTTTGGCTGTATCGATACGCAATATCTGGGCTAGGATGTTCACATTAGACGAAGGGATTCTAAAGCTGACTGCATCAGTCCTGCCCATACTGGGCCTATGTGAATTAGGAAACTGTCCGCAGACGACAGGCTGCGGGGTCCTGAGAGGAAGCGCACGGCCCAAGACAGGCGCCAACATAAACCTCGGCGCATTTTACATGGTCGGAATGCCTGTCGCCCTTGTGCTCGCCTTCTATGCAGGGTACGACTTCCAAGGCCTCTGGCTTGGCCTGTTTTCTGCGCAAGCGACGTGCGTCGTGCTCATGCTCGTCGTGATTTCCAGAACTAACTGGGAGCTGCAGGCCGGTCGAGCGCAGGAATTGACCGGCGGGGCTACCATCGACGACGCGGGCGGAGAGGATACAGATATCATCGTCAGTATAAAAATCGAACAAAATAACGGGCTAACTTGAAGCTTAGGAATCAATTAGTCCCGGTATAAATTTTTATTTTTTCTTATAGTTGATTTTTTGTATACAAGGAAATTTTGATCAGTGAGAGGTGTTAATTTTAAATTTTCAAAAAAGACTGCGTGGAGACTTGGTCTAAATCTAAATTAGAACTTTGTTTGTTTGTGAGTATAAGATGATGAACAAAATTTTGGTCCTAAACGGACGCTAAGGCTAAGAGGATATGTGATGATAATTAAATACATTTGATGTGTAAGTATGCGGTTTCTCAGTAGGTATCACAATCAAATAAAAAGTTAGGCAAAAAGTTTGCCGAAGATATGAAATGTCTTAATTCTGGGGGACTAAGCTTGGTTTTGTCTGTCATGATTCGTACATGTGACATTGTCCAAGTCTATACTTAAAACGTGCAAGATTTGACCAAGGCAAATAAATTAGATTAGATTAGATTCACAGGGGAATTCATTCATTAATTGATTTTGGAAGTAATAAGAAATTATCAAACCATACAAGTCACCTTAACTGTGGAATGATGGAAGTAGAACTTATGGGGCATGTGGGTGGATTCCATCGACCTTTTATATATGTATATATGTATGTGCGTGTGTACTCTAACGTAGTGCATTAATTGTTGAACCAGCTGCTCGATTAGCACTGTAGCACTGACTGTCTGGATCATTGATGATACCCTTCTAATGTAGCGACAGCTCCGGAGATAGATATTGATGTATAGATGTCACGCCCCGCTTCCCAAAATACGGTATTGCTTGATTTCGTCTAGTGCGCTTTGGCATTTGTGATCCCATACGAACGGGGTTTTCTTTTTCATCAAGTGACTGTAGGGGCGGCACTTGCCTGAGAGATTGGCTATAAATCGCCGGATATATGCGAGCTTTCCTTGGAGAGATCGCAGCTGCTTGAGAGTCTTTGGCGGGGGCATTTCTATGATCGTCTTGATCTTCGACGGATCTATCTCGATGCCTCGGTGTCGGACGATGAATCTCAGGAACTTGCCCGAGGAAACTCCAAACGCGCATTTGAGAGGGTTCATCTTCAAGTTGTATTTCCGAAGGCGCTGAAACACAATCTTCAGATGCCCTAAATGTTCCTCGTATGATTTGCTTTTAACTACGAGGTCGTCGATATAGCATTCGACGATTTCATGTATGAGGTCATCGAAAATTTTCGTCATGGCCCTCTGATAGGTGGCACCGGCGTTCTTTAGACCGAAAGGAATCATCTTGTAGCAAAATATGCCCAAAGGGGTCCGAAAAGCAGTATGCTTCTGTTCCTCAGGATGCATCTTTATTTGATTGTATCCTGATGAGCCGTCCATGAAGGAGAAAACTTCGTGAGTGGACACATTATCTATCATCAGCTCGGTGACCGGTACTGGAAAATCGTCCTTCGGGTAAGCCTTATTGAGATCCCGAAAATCCACACATATGCGCACCGTCCCATTTTTCTTCATCACTGGGACGATGTTGGCGATCCAATCAGGGTACTGAACCTCTTGGATGAAGCCGGAGTCGATTAGCTTCTTGACCTCGGCGTTGATGCTCATCTCAATCTCGAGCCACATTCTTCTCGGTGCTTGTTTAATCGGCTTGACGTCCGGGGACATTGCCAATTTGTATACAGCAATCTCTGGATCTAGTCCTGGCATCTCGGAATAGTTCCATGCAAAGCAATCCTTATGCTGCATGAGCACGTCTTTAAGCGTAGCCACCCTTTCTTCAGACAACAGCTCACTGACGAATGTCGGCCGCGGGTCACTTGTCGTCCCCAAATCAATCTTTCTGAGGTTGTCTGCAGTAGTATGTATCCCATCTTCCAGCTCTTTTGGCGCCGGTCGAAACTTTAATATCATTTCGCCATCATCGTTTTTGAAGCACCAGGGGAGTTCATCCATATCCTCGGGTTCTTCTTCCGACAGCGTTATCATGTGACATGTACGAGATCGCTTCCAAGACCGATATTGATCCGGTTCTACTCTCGTGGCTTTGGGTTCATGCTTCTGCGGCGGGGTTACCCTCTAACTGCTGGATAGAGCGAACATGCCTTGCTGATACTGGTCTTCTACCCATTCTTTAAATGTGAAGCAGTCTTCGAGAGGATGTCCTATTGCCCTGTGATAAGAGCAATAGTCCGGGTGAGAGACTTCGCCTACTTGCTCGGGGTGCTTAGACTCCGGGAGGATAATCATTTGATGTTTTATAGAAAGATCAAGTATCTTGTTTATCTTGTCTTGGGCAAAAGAGTACGCTCGACCCATCTTCTTTATAAGAGACGAATCCGGTTTGCTCGATTCCTGATCGCGTGGCTTCTTGGTCCCGCTTTGTTGCTATCGAACGCCTTTCCCACTTTTTGATTTATTTTTGCTTCTGCGTCGGGCCTTTTGTACAACGGGTTGACAAGGAGGAGCATTTTCATTTTTGACAGCCAGCTGAAGGAGGCGTTGCGTCCTGCCTTTCTCGTAGATGGCCATTTCGCGATTATGGTCGTATCAAACATTTTGACCCGCTTCCTTTATAAGCTTGTCCATTTGTTCTTCGAACGATGGGCTTGGCATTTTCACGGCGAGAGCTCGTTCTAGTTCAGGGTTAGCATTTTCCGCAGAGCATCTCCTTCTTCATCAAAGTCATGTATGACGTAGCAGTCGCGGAATAGTTCTCGTTTCTTGGATCGAACATATCCAAACCCGATCGTTTCCATTCTCCCGTTGGGCAACTTTCGTTGAGTTCCGGGAACGTTCTAGATCCTGTTATAGAACCGTGCTTGTCGAGTAGTTTTCTTAAGGGGTACACCTTGGCGTCTCAAGAGTCTCTTTAGTCCGTCTGTATAATATTTGGGAAAACGGATGGGCTGGAGCCTGTCAAGTATAGAATCCGCACCATGCCAAATTTCTTTCTCCACTTTGGTTTCCCGGATCGGTAGAATAGGATTGCCTTTTCACCTTTTCGTCTGAGAGGGACGTAGAATGTCTGCAGTTCTTCCACACTGTAGATATCAAGCGCGCCTAGCTCTTTATGATGCTTTGGCGGAACCATGGCAACTTGCAAACTTTGATCTTCATCAGCGAAGGTTTGTATTGATGACCGAGTAGAGAATATGGCATTGACCTCATCTTCCGAGTTGCTGCCGAAGATCAACATAGGAGTGGACGGTCCCGGCTTGTTGCACAGGGGCGGACCTGAATAAGCTATTTCTTCTTCCTTCTCGGTATCACTCCCGAAGACCGGAATAGTGGTGATAGCTTTGTTCTTGTCCTCCGGTTTGTGACATCTTTCTGTGTCTTCGAAATCTGGCAGGAAGTACTTGGCATCCTCATATTCGCGGACTTCGTTCACGGAAATGGGTTTAGTTCCCCTGTCACAGTGTACTCAAGACCATCTTTGAAGTACTTCATACACTGATGTTGTGTAGAAGGGATAATGTTGTACTCGTGTAACCAAGGCCGGCCAAGCAAAGCGTTATAGCAGGTCTTAGCGTCAATGACGTGAAACTTGATGTCCGTGATGAACAGCCCAAAGCGTAGCGTCAGTATCACAGACCCGAGCACTGGGAGTCAAACCCAGAGATAGTGATCTTATCCCGAGCGAGGTGTTGAACGCTCATGCAAATTTCTTTCAACACTCTTACATTGAGGAGGTTAACGGAGGACCCATTGTCAACCAGGATTTTGCCTATCTTGATATCATGACAGCATCCGGAGACGTAAAGAGGACGATTATGCTCACATGTCCCGAGGAGAAGATCTTCATCGTCGAAAGTGATGTCAGCAGCGTGCACTTCTTCCAGTTCATCTTTCATCTTTTCTTTGGCGAGGAAAGCTTGGAACTGTTCGGGCTCTTGTAACGCTTTGATCAGAGAATCTCTCGCTTCTTTTGATAGCAGAAGGGCGTCGTGAATGCTGAGCTGTGAGGGTATCTTTCTCAGGTGTGCCAGAATGTTGTAATCCACCTTACTTTTCTTGGGCGGGTCCTTGGCTGTCAGCTCCTTGACGACTTGATCAACTAAGGCGATGTCCTCGGGAACTTTTTCTTTTCCCTTATCTTTTCTATTCGACTCACCGTTCGCGAGTCTAAGATTCTTTTCAGGCAGCGTACGATTGCGCAGCTGAATGTTCTCACAGGTCTTCATTTCTTTCTCCTCGGAGGTGGGTTCTTTGAAGAGTGGGCCAAGGGCTATTTCTTCATCAGAATCGCTCCCGAAAGTGAGAACTTATGATCTGTTGGCGTCGACCATGTGACAGTTGCCAGTCGTTCTTTTGCGCTCCTCGGTCGTATTTCTTTGCTCCCGACGAGTTTTGCGTTTCATCCGCTTGAAATGTTGTCGGTGAGCAACATATCCCTGCCACCAGCTTTTAAAAGCGTTGCACTCTTCGGTGGGGTGCGCAATCCTTCGATGATATAAGCAGTAGTTGGGATGCACATCCTCTTCGTCAGGAGTGTTTCCTTCGGAGGGTGGCAGCTTCATTCCCACCGATAGGGCTTTGGCGAACCTTTTCCTCGTTTTGAACCTGCTTTTATTTGCGACGGATGTACTTTGATCCGGTGGGAGTGTTTCGACCCTTTCGTCTAGTCGCCGGCGTTTGGACTTTTCAAATATTAACATCTCGCGCTCCCGATCAGCTTTGCTTTTAAGACGGGCTTCGTTCAGGAATGCATCAATCATTTCGTCTGATGGTCCTAGAAGTTCCGGCTCAGGATCTGCCCCCAGTTTCCCTGCATAAGGAGCTTCCTCATCGTCTATTGACGAGTGAGAGATCACATAGCAGCTTGCCACATAATCTTCAGGCTCATCCGACGAGTCTTCTCCATTGTCATCATTTCCGTCCTCAAGAACGTGGCTGAGAAATTCTTGGAGTGTGACTGGGGTCCGCACTTTCTGATTATATTCTTCCAGCGCGTCAATCTGCTTTTGCAGGTTCGTGCGTTTGTCACCAGGCTTCACGGGCTTCTTGGATTTCTTCTTCTTCGTCTTCGAAGACTTTGACGGCTGGGCGTGGGCATTTTGACTATCACCGCCAATCTTTGGGATTGGGCGCGGTTTCAGCATTCCCTCGATGATCTCGGGTTCCAGTGGATTTTTCCACCTAATCGCCGGGCATATTTGGAGATCCTTCGACATTCTTTTCGTCTTGGCTGAAAGAGCGACCTCCCATGGAGCTTCTGCTATGAAGGAGCATGATGCCCCCGGTGTATCCGTCTACTTGGGAGCGTGTGGCTGTGGTGGGTTCACTTTCCAATTCTCGGGCAGGGCAAATTTTCCCTGTTGATACCGGTCTTCAATCCAGCCCTTGAAGACGAAGCAATTTTCAATTGGATCGCTTACCGTTTGATGGTAGGGGCAATAATTGGGACTATTAGCCTCGCCGGGTTGCAACGATCATTTCGGATTCGGCAGATTGATGAGCCTGTTGCGCACCGCCAGCTCAAATAATCTCCTCGTTTTATCCCGGAGAAATGAATAAGGGCGCTTCATTTTCTCATTATAGTATTGCCGTCTCTCGTCTAGTCGATCCGTTAATTTTGGACCACTGGGCTGCTGTTGAGCATTGGCGACGAAAGTCGCTTTTCTTTTCCCTTTTTCATTCCGTGGCTCCGGCTTCGAAGAGAAAGGCCTATGGCCCATCTGGTCCATTTGAGCTAGTTTGTCAATTAGGGCCTGGAACGTGGTCGGCTTAAAAAACATCATAAATTGCGAGATGGTCGCTTGAGGGTCAAGAGTGCCCACGAACATGCCCACTGCCGGCGCTTCCTCGATGCGCTGCTCACATTTTGACCATAAATTTCGCCATCGTATTGCGTACTGCACCCACGTTTCACCTGGCTTCACCCTGGTATTGATCAATGCCGTTATTGGGGTGCGTTCACTAGCACTCGCGAATCTCTGCATAAACAGCAGTTCCATCTCCACAAATGTCTTGACAGAGTCGTTTGGAAGTTCAGAATACCACTCGAATACCGTCTCCGACAAGCTACCAACAAACTGGCGGAGCAGAAGTTTATCATCACCCTCGGTGTTGCCGCACAAGGCTCTGAATTGAGCGACATGCTGATGTGGATTCCCCGTCCCTTTATATACATGAAATTTAGGGATCGTATATCCCGGCGGGTACCTTATTCCGAGAGTTATTGCGAACCCTCCTATGCGGTTCAAAGTTGTTCCCAGTTGGAACAGCAACATCGATTTCCGCCATGGGAGCTGGTGGAGTCAATCCAGAAGGGGAGTTGCCCCCAGCCTTTCTCACTCGGCGCCGGTGGCGACGTCGAGCGTGTCGAGCCGTTGGGATTGTCTCGGCTGTAGGGGTGACTTCCTCGTGCCCCCTGCGTTGGTGAAGGACTGTCGCCGGCGTCAGCCTCTTGAAGACCGATGTCCGTTGAGAAGCAATGTCTAATCTGTCAAATACAGACATTTAGGCAGGGGAAGCAGCTTTGAGGACTTCTCCTAGAGTAGGAACCGACACAGTCAGTCTTGTGAAGACCGACCCTTTGGCAGGAGAAGCCGCCTTGACGACTTCATGAGCAGGAATGGCTATCCTTTTTGGGTTAACCCTTTCTGGTATCGCGGGCTTCTTCACAGGCTCATTAGAGTTTTGGCCCAATATATCACAGACTGAGGCATTGGAGCTGGACGACCCGTTGAGAGGGGCCGCAGTAGTTGTAAGCTGATCAAAGACCGACTTCTTTTGAGCTTCTTGTGTTGGTACAGGAGCGTTGAAGCTTGTTGGCGGGAGCATGGTCTTGAAGAACAATCCAGTGGTGGCTTGAGTGACCTGTTCCACCGGCATAGCGAAGATAGAGGCCGCTTAGGGCCCGTAAGTCACTCCTCCGGACGGGACCGAGCAAGAGTTGCAGTTGCAGTTAGTGCAGGTTGAAGCAATTGATCTTCTGTTTTCTGCACGGAGCAAGACACCAAATGTTAGTACCTCGAACCCAAGGGCAGCCATATCAAACCGCGATTCGTTCGCGAACACGACACACAAAGTGTGGAGTGGAAAGAGGAAATGGTCCCACCGGGCATGCCAGAATCTGTTCCCCGCCGAAAAGACGCGACCGGGACGTTGGGACGTCAGGGTCTGAATTCCGAGGGCAGATGCTAATTGGTGCTATCCGTTCACCTCTCCGAAGATGCCAAGTTGATTTATGGCACCGTGTATCGAAGGTTTAAACGGATGCGGCCGATGTAGCAGACTTAGTCAGATTCCCCCTCATTTGAGGGTTTTTTGATTGTGGGGACGCTCTTCTCTGCAGACGCAAGCCCCTGCAGTTAATTACGCTACCGCATCGCGGTAACCACTTTCTCCTTCTCCAGATGGTCACTTTGTGTCGTAGGTATTTGTTTTGTTTTTGGTTGCCCGTAGATTGTATACGGAGACTAATTTATGTTGTCGCCCGTAGGGCGTGGATTAGTCCAAATCCGTATTTTCTTAGATTTGGGTTTGGGGGTTGGTTTAAGGATACGTTAGTCTCATTTGAGACTAAGATCAACTTAAACATTTGTTAAGGATACGTTAGTCTCATTTCAGACTAAGATCAACTATATAGGATCGTTTAAATCCGACAAAAGAGCATTTGGGCTCTATTGTTTAGTTTAGGGATATTATGGTCGATGACCAGTTTAAGGACATGGTGGTCCAATGTTAGTTTAAGGACATCTCGGTCCAGGTTAAGGACATATAGTCCGTGAGTTTAAAGACCTCACAGTCAAGGTTAAGGACATCATAGTCCGCGAGTTTAAAGACCTCACAGTCAAGGTTAAGGACATCATAGTCCGTGAGTTTAAAGACCTCACAGTCAAGGTTAATGGCATCATAGTCCATGAGTTTAAAAGGACCCCACAGTCCGTAGAATGTTTGGTTATCGGGACCCGTCACCTCTCTGAAGACGTTGAAGGATTACAACGACAAATATCAGAGGAGTAAAGATATGTACCCTCGAACCGATGTGAGTTGGTTGAAAGATCTGTAGTCCAATTTGGGGCTAAGATCTGTTAAAATATTTATGAACAGATGGGCTCAATTAATATAAGTTGAAGACTTATGGCCAATATTGGGCTAAGTCCAATAAATTTTTAACATTTTATTTTGGGCTGTTGAGCCTTTATTTGGGCTTGACCCTTTCAACAATGCTAAGCATTGATTTATATCTTGACAATGAATTTATCTTTTATTGAATACTGAGCATTCATCAGAGCTCTGGGCTTATTAAAGAACAATTTATGTTCTGTCAGCACAACACGTGGCGCGCTAGACGCTTTGCGCCAATCAAAAAGCGCAGTGCGTTTCTGCCACGTGGCGCACATGTAAGGGAAACGTGTCACGCTAGGCGCTAGACGCCAGATGATGAGCGCATGATGCCAGTTTATGAGCGCTGAGCGCTAATCCCTGAGCGCATTGCGCTTTCAGTTTAATGGCGCATACGTGAGTGACACGTGGTGCGCATGGCGCTGAGCGCCAGCCTATGAGCGCAGTGCGCTATTTCAAAAGCACAAAGCGCAAGTTGTTAATTGGCGCATACATAATTGACATGTGGCGCATTTGGCACTGAGCGCCAGTCCAGAGAGCGCAGAAGCGCAGTTCAAGAGCGCAAAGCGCATCTGATCAATTTTATGATCTGGAAAACAAATTTATGTTCTTTTAAAAGAGACTTTGTCTCAAGATCTAAGAACAACAGTTCTTATTTTGCAGGAGATATTTCCAATCTCTTATGTTGATGAAAGGCTTTACCTTTATAGATCCATGATCTGTGAGAAGAATTATGTTATTCTTTTATTATATGATGAGATCTTTTGATCTCTTTATGAAAGACTTTTTGTCTTGTAGATCTATGATCTGTTTAAAGAAATGAATTCTTCTTTCTTAATCATGAGATGATTTCATCTCTGTGTTCATCATCCTTCATTCTTACCTTGAAGAAATATCTTCTTACAAGAGCTTGCTCTTTATCTTTGAGTTTCTCAAAGTTTATGGAGGGGTTCTTTATGTAAGACTTGAAGTCTCGGGGCCTTTATATAGGGCAAGCTGATCAGTTCGATCAGTTAAAGAGATCTTTCTCTGATTGATTTGGGGATGTTTCCCCACCATTGGATTTTTGATCCTAGGGCTTCTGTTTTACAGAAGGTAATCTTCTTGTTTTTAATCAAGTAATCAAGATTGGAAAATCTTTCCATAACAGAATTTAATTCTGATTAATTAATGATTTTTCATTATTATTAGATCTTTGATCTAACGGTGGGGAGTTTTTTAATTGCAGCGCTAGCGCACCCGTGCTTTGCACGTGGTGCGCTGCTTAAAAGGCAGCGCACCCGTGTTTGACACGTGGTGCGCTGCTCGGAGCGCAGCGCACTCAGCGCTATCACACACATGGTGCGCTGCTTAGGGCACAGCGCACTTGGCGCTGCATCTGAAGTGTTGCTTCAATTTTGAAATTTAAATTTCAAACAGAGTTTTGCTCTGATTGGGGGAAACACTTGGCATCTTCGGAGAGGTGGAAGGATAGCACCAATTACCATCTGCCCCGAATTCAGGCAAGACGGACCTGCGTGGTCGCGCCTCTGTGTTCGGCGGGGAACAGATTCTGACACGCCCGGTGGGCCCTTTTCCTCTTTTCACTCCACACTTCGTGTGTCGTGTTTCGCGAACGAATCGCGGTTTGATATGGTTGCCATTGGGTAAGAGGTACTAAGATTTGGTGTCTTACTCCGTGCAGAAAACAGAAGATCAATGGCTTCAACCTGCACTAACTGCAACTGCAACTCTCGCTCTGTCTCATCCGGAGGAGTGACTTACGGGCCCCAAGCCTCCATCTTCGCTATGCCGGTGGAACAGGTCATTCAGGCCACCACTGGATTGTTCTTTGGGACAATGCTCCTACCCATGAACTTTAATGCCCCGACGCCGTCGGAAGCTCCTAAGAAGTCGGTCTTTGATCGGCTCACTACTACTGCGGCCCCTCTCAACGGGTCGCCCAACTCCACTGCCTCAGTTTTCAACAGACTGGGCCAGAACGCCAAGAAGCCCGTAATACCAGAAAGGGTTATCCCAAAAAGGATAGCCATTCCTGCTCCCGAAGTCGTCAAAGCAGCTTCTCCTGCCAAGGAGTCGGTCTTCGCAAGACTGACTGTTCCGGCTTTCGCCCCAAACGAAGTCGTCAAAACTTCTCCTCCCGCGCGAAAGTCTGCTTTTGATAGGTTTGCTGTCCCCACTCAACGAACGTCGGTCTTCAAGAGGCTGATACCAGCAGCACTTGACCAGAACAGGGGGCATGACGAAGCCATCCCCTCAGCTGAACCAACACCATCCGCGCGACATGCTCGCCGTCGTTACTGGCGCCGAGTAAGAAAGGCTGGGGGTAGCTCTCCGTCTGGACTTACTCCACCAGCTCTAACGGTGAAAATCAATGCTGCTGTTCCAACTGGGAACAGTTTCGAACCGCTTAGGAGGGTCCGCAAGAACTCTCCGACTGCCTTACTGAAGAGATCTCCTCCACCTACGGAGACTACTACAGAAAAGAAGCCGGAGCAACCCCCTCAGCGTCTGTCCTCCAAAATTTATAATGTCTGGCGACAGGTCCAGGAATCGGTGATCAACCAGGACTATTCTCGTCGGCCAAAGAAGCTTAAAGCTCAACAAGAAAAGAGCCATCCCGCGGTACCATAGAAGAGGTCATCCGTCTGGGTGCCCGCTGCAACGGCTCCCTCGACGTCAACCGCTCATAAGCGAAGGAGGCCAGAGAAGGCCCCCGTGTCCGCGACGAACCGCAAGGACACCGAGCCTAAACACCCCAAGTCTGGGGGCATGGTGGTACACCCTATTTATATGGCTTCCAGAAAAGAGGAAATCCGTGCTTCTACGGGTCATCGACCGCTTACTCGATCGATAACAAAGGTCAGGAACAGCAGCAGCAGAAACTTCAGGAGATGCTAACTGCAATGGCCGCACTCACTGGGCCGAAAGAAAATCCAGAGACTTCAGAGCAGCGCCAGGAACAAGAAAATGATGCTGAATTCCTCCGAAGAATGCTCGAGAGGAAAGAAAAAGAGGTAGCGGAACAAGCTGCCAATATAAAACGAATGGCGTTTCTATTCCAAGACATGGTCGGGATGATGTTACAGCCGGATCCTCCAGCTGAAAACCCTCCGATTACCCTCGAAGACGACAGAGGGCAGACATCAAACCCTCTTCCGACTCTATCAGCAGCCAAAGAGGAGACCATCTCAACGGCCGCCCTGGATGATTACATCGCTAAGCAGATACGGGTTCACCAGGCGAATGAAGCGGCTGAGAAAATTGTTAAAACTGGACGACCCTATCCGGGTTGGTACGACCAAATAAAATACCCGCCGGGATACACGATCCTCAAATTCCACGTATATAAGGGAACGGGAAATCCGCATCAGCACGTTGCTCAGTTCAGGACTCTCTGAGGCAACACTGGAGGGGATGATAAGCTAGTGCTCCGCCAATTCGTCGGTAGCATGGCGGAGACGGCGTTCGAATGGTACTCTGAACTCCCGAACGACTCCATCAAGACATTTGCAGAAATGGAGTTGCTATTCACCCAGCATTTCGCAAGCGCTAGCGAACGCACCCCGATCACGACACTCATCAACGCCAGAGTGAAGCCGGGAGAAACCTGGGTTCAATACGCTATTTGGTGGCGGAACCTATAGACAAAATGCGAACAGCGCATAGAGGAGGCTCCTGCCGTGGGCATGTTCGTGGGGACCCTTGACCCTCAAGCGACCATTTCCCAATTTATGATATTTTTCAAGCCGACCACTTTCCAGGCCTTGATTGACAAGCCGACCCAAATGGACCAGATGGGCCATAGAACGTCTTCTTCAAAGCTGGAATCTCGAAACGAAAAGGGGAAAGGGAAAGCGGCTTTTATCGCCAATACTCAACAACAGCCGAGCAACTTAAAGTCGGTTGTTCGCCAAAACAATGTGCGTCCACGCCCATCCCTCGAGGAGAGACTGGGACGTCCTTACTCGTTTCCCCGGGATAAAACGAGGAGACTGTTCGAGCTGGCAATACGCAACAGACTCATCAATCTGCCGGAACCAAAACGTCCGTTGCAGCCAGGCGATGTCAACAATCCTAATTACTGCCTTTACCACCAAGCAGTAAGCCATCCAATCGAAAATTGCTTCGTCTTCAAAGGCTGGATTGAGGACCAATACCAACTGGGCAAATTCAAGCTATCCGAAAAATGGAAGGTAAATCCACCACAACAGCACACCCCTAAAAGGATGGACACGCCGGGGGCATCATTCTCATTTATAGAGGAAGCTCCATGGGAAGTCGTTCTCTCGGCAAAAACTAAAAGAATGCTGAAAGATCTTCAAACATGTCCGGCGATCAGGTGGAAGAGCCCGCTAGAGCCGAAGATCATCGAGGGGATACTGAAACCACGCCCAACATTGGGAGTTAATAGTGATGGTGGACAAAACATTCGCACCCAGCCGTCAAAGTCTTCGAAGAAGAAGAAGAAAACCAAAAACCCCGTGAAGCTCGATGACAAGCGCACGGAACTGCAAAAATATATTGACGCGCTGGAAGAATATAATCAGAAGGCGCAGACCCCATTCACACTCCAAGAATTCCTCAGCTACGTCCTTGAGGATGGAGATGATGACAATGGAGAAGACGCGTCGGATGAACCTGAGAATTATGTGGCAAACTGCCATGTGATCTTTCACTCGTTAATAAACAGTGAAGAAGCTCCAGACGCAAAGAAATTGGGGGTAGATCCTGAGCCGGAACTTCTAGGGCCATCAGACGAAATAATTGACGCATTCCTGAACAAAGCTCGTCTAAAAGCAAAGCTGATCAGGAGCGCGAGATGGCCATATTTGAAAAAGCCAAATGCCGACGACTAGATGAAAAGGTCGAGGCACCCCAACCGGAGCAAAGCATCCCTATCGCCCGCAAAATCAAGCTTAAAGTAAGGAAACGATTCATTAGGGCCCTGTCGATAGGAATGAAGTGGCCCTCTTCCAGAGGAAATTCTCCTGGCGGTATACATCTTGATGAAGCGGACATACATCCTAACTTCTGTTTATACCATCAGAGGATTGCACACCCTATCGAGGAGTGCATAGCCTTTAAAAACTGGTGGCAGGGATATGTTGCCCACCGACAACACGTTCAACGAGTGAAGCACAAGGCTCATCGGGAACAGAAAAGCACGACAGATGAGCGCAAAAAAGTCGCCAGCAACTGTCACATAGTCGACCCCAAAGAATCGCAAGTTATCACCTTTGGAAGCGACTCTGATGAAGAAATTGCACTCAGCCCTCTCTTCAAGGAATCCACCTCCGACACAAATGATGCGAAGATTTGCAAGAAAATCTAGCTGCGTAATCATACGTTGCCCGAAAAATCTTGGACCTACGACCGGGACGTCTATAAACTACTACGGACCGCAGCATCCCAAGGCTGACACAAAAAAATAAAAATAAAAATAAAAATAAATAATAAAAAAACGGTATGTCCATAAGCAAAATGGGCACGGATGAAAACCCGAAAGGGCTCTGTGAGTAAAAACAGCAGGACTACCGGCGAGTTTTGTGAAAACCCGAAAGGGCGCAATCTAGTTAAAAGACACTCGCGAGGCCTTCTCGACCTTGTGAGGAGAAAATACCTGCGTGAGATCCTTACGACTCACAAGGGAGCAACACACTTAGGGATCCACACGATTCCTAAGAAGAAATTACACTTACGAGATCCTCACGACTCGTAAGGAGAACTCCCCTTTGAGACCCTCACGGCTCATAGGATTCAAAAGCCTTAAGCGACAGGGATCTGAACCTGTTCTTAAGCCATCACAATCTCCAATTTTGCCCTATAAGCGGGTTAATATCGACCCTTGTATACAATCTACGGGCGCGAATAAACGTTTCCCTAACAAAGTCCCACCCGCGACTGGGGATATGTTTACACAGTGGACAGCCCTTGTAAGTCCTCTCGACTTATAAGGAGAAAATACTCTTTTAAGATCCTTACGATTTATAAGAGAACACATACTTAAGACTCCTCACGATTCTTAAGGAGAAAACGCACCTGCGAGATCCTCACGACTCGTAGGGAGAAATACCTTTATGAGACCCTTATGGCTCATGAAGTCAAAAGCCTTAGTCGACAGGATCCTAACCCTGTTTACTAAGCCACCTTTGTTCGACATCGACAAAGGCAAATGATGATTCGCTCCTGGCAATATCCCAGTTGTAGCGATGCCGATGCCGAAATCGGTGTCCAATCCCAAACTCGCAGCGAAAATCCAGCGAGCCACAAATGCATACGAAATAGCCGAAATGATAGGGCAACTTGCAACAAAATCAGCAAGTAAAAACGTATGCACACAAAATAGCCGAAATGATTGGGCAACTCGCAATAAAAAGCAGCGAGTAAATAAAACAAATAGCCGAAATAATTGGGCAACTCGCAATAAAAAGCAGCGAGTAAATAAAACAAATAGCCGAAATGATTGGGCACTGCGAAAAATAGCCGAAATGATTGGGAATCGCAAATTTCGTGATATAAAAGCTGAAATGATAGAGCATCGCGGAAAGAAAAATATATGAAATGAAACTTTTTGCCCTACAGGCGAGATCACATCGATACCTGTATACAATCCAGGGACACAAACAAAGAGAGAACCATACCTTCCCATCAGCTCCATCCGAAAAAGAGCCAAGTCTCGACGGCCACATTTACAGCCTGGAGACCCACAACAGCGTTCCTCCTCATTCCAGCAGGACTCAGACGCAACATCACCAAACGGAGCCACGGCATAGTCCCTAGTTCCAAATCTCGACGGTTCACAGACAACCTAGAGACCACCTCGACGTTCGTCTTGATACAGCAGACGCAATGCCACCCCGGCGTTCCTTCGCAGTCCAGCAGTATACAGATGCAACGTCAACGAAAGACCTCATGGTCGAAACAAAGCGAAGTGATGAAAAAATCCTAGCTCCACCTCAGCATTCGTCTCGTTACAGCAGACGCAATATCACCCTAGGGTTAAAACAACGGAGCCATGGCAAAGTCGCTAGTTCCAAATCTCGACGGTTCACCAACAACCTAGAGACAACCGTGACATCCGTCTCGATACAGCAGACGCAATGCCAGCAAACGAAGCAAAGGCCAAATTCCTAGCTTCAGGGTCTTGACGGCAACTCATATAAAACCTGAAAGACTATCAGAGATCATCCCACACCAGCACGGAGTGGTCACCATCTCGACGTTCGTCTCGATACAGCAGACGACAGGATTCGGACACGCCAAAGCAAACGAAGCAAAGGCCAAATTCCTAGCTTCAGGGTTTTGACGGCAACTCATATAAAACCCGAAAGACTATCGGAGATCATCCCACACCAGCGCGGAGTGGTCACCACCTCGACATTCATCTCGATACAGCAGACGAGATGTCACCCCAGCGTTCTTCCTCCAGCAGGGTTCAGACGCAACAACCAAACAACGGAGCCACGGCAAAATCCCCAGTTCCAAACCTCGATGGTTCACCAACAACCTAGAGACAACCGCGACATTCGTCTCGATACAGCAGACGCAATGCAAGAAAACAAATCAAAGGCCAAATTCCTAGCTTTAGGGTCTTGACGGCAACTCATATAAAACCTGAAAAACTATCGGAGATCATCCCACACCAGCGCGGAGTGGTTATAACTCATCAGGGCTCCCCGAACTGAGCCTAACCTCAAGTAAAAAGCGGCATGACAAAATTCCTAACGCTTGCTCTTCCGACGGTCAAACTGCCTAGGAAGATTGCTTGAAGACGTCTTGTCCAGCCCCCGAAGGGATCAGAGACACGACAGTCGCAAGGCTACTCAAACAACAAGATTGCCTATCGAGGGATACATCAACCAACGCGACGGTACGACGGGCAAAACCCTAGTATCACAAACCTTAACGGACCTCTGTCGTAAAGAGCAGAGGTTAACTGTGATGTTAGGATATTCTTGCGAGAACTTCTCGACTCGTCTCGACTCGTGAGGAAATTAGTGTTTTCGCGAGAACTTCTCGATTCATCTCGACTCGTAAGGAAAAGCCTTAGGCAATGGGGATAAGGACCTGTTTCCTAAGCACTGGGGCCTTGCAAGTCGGTCCGAAATGGACTCTTGCATACTATTCACGGACCACACTCTCCAAAGTCTAATCTCGACAAGGAGGGAAACAACCACTTACAAGTCCTCTCGACTTGTAAGAGGGAAAATTCTCTTGTGAGATCCTTACGACTCTTAAGAGAAAACGCACTTAGGAATCCTCATGATTCTTAAGGAGAAAATACACCTACGAGATCCTTTCGACTCGTAGGGGGAAAAATCTTTATGAGACCCTCACGGCTCATAAAGTTGAAAAGCCTTAGGCAGCAGATTTTAACCTGCTTCCTAAGCCATCACTACCTTTCGAAGAGTTCAAGACGGAATGCTCTCTATCACCTACAGGCTACGCTTACTAAGGTAACATGCCGGCAACAAAGAAAAGAGAAGAGGCAACGGTAAAACAAACAAAAAAATGTGTATCTTTTATTCATGAATTCAATCAAATACAAGTTGAATCATGTGAAGGAATAAAAAAGAAAAGAAAAAGAAGATACATGTTATTCAAAGATTACAAGCAAAACAGCTACTGAGAAGGGGGCGTTTTCAATAAACCAGTCAGTTACTCCCGCACTCCCTTCAGCCCCTTTTCACGGTCAGCTGCCGCGGCCAACTCCGCTTCAACCTGAGCCCGTTGCTGCAAATAAGATGAATGTTGCTCATCAGTGACCCGCTGAGCTACTCCACGACTTTGCGCGTCTCGCTCGATGAGGTCGAGCTTCTGCCTCAGCGTTAGCCCGTTAGAAATACATCGTAGAAGGCCCTCAAAGGTAGTTTTCAACTGTATAGCATTTGCATCAATCTGAGTATGCAATCGGGCAGATTCACTTAAAGTCTCTTCACACTCCTTACGCTTTAAAACCGCTTCTTATTCAAGATGGCGGAAGTAGGGAGTGCTCTGCTCGACCCACGCAGCCCGTTGAGAGTTCACAGCCAGGACATCAGGAGCAGGACGTCCGACCTCGAGCTCATGCAGACAAGCCTCAATTTTCCTGTAGTGATTAACCCAAGACTCAACGACGCCCTCGTTATGAAAGTGCACGAGCGTCGTCAGCATGGGATTAACCTCAGCAGCAAAATTTGCAGCAAGGGCAGGATTCTCCGTGTCAAGTTCCTCGAGGTGATCGCTCAACATAAGCAGACTATTCACAGCGTCTTTTGAAGATAGACGTCTGGAAAAGGGGCCCGCTGGCATTATGATTCTAGACTCGAACGGAGCTGAAGTCGGTATCACAGCTACCAAGTAAATCACAGTCAAATAATGGTTCAAGAAATAGAAAAGCTACATGAACAAGGGAGTTTACTATACCGGCTGCGGTAGGCGGCAAGGCCGGGAGTACTGGTGGCACAGCTGTTCTTTCGTCTCCTCCTTCAATCTGTAGTGCTGAAGTCAAAACAAAGAAGAATTAGAAACGATTTGGCTGCCCGTAAAAGAAAAGAAAAGACATTAGCTGAAAACTGTACTCACCAGCGCCACTAGATGAGGCAATCTCTGATTGGAAGGAGAAATGTGGGTGCAGCACCTGATACAGGTGATCGAAAAGAACTCCTGCAAGGATATAATAATGCGATGTCAGTACATAAAGTATGTTGCCTACAATGGAACCGATGGGTCACAAATCCGTACCTTCCAGCATTTGAGAGGATACATGAGAAGGCAAAGGGGCGGCCACCGCCAAAGTAGCAACTGGCGATGCTTCCTCGGATGGCACAACCTCAACACTAGCCACACCTGCATTAGAAACGAGAGAAATACTGTCAAGAGAGATTGAAAGGGATTGCAGAACAACAAGGAAAGCAATGACCCAAAATCTACCTGGTGAGTCGCCGGTCGAGACCGCGACAAGGACGTCACTGGATATAGCGATTACTTCACCCTCCTCCATCGGAATGGTTTCGCCGCCCGTAGCCTCATCCCCCGACTCCACGAGAATCGTCGTGACACTCACAGCACCCGGCAACGGCAATGAACCGCAAGGTGAGAGAGTGGCAATTGGGACAGTTCCAGACTCTTGAGAAAGAGTGGCTACCTCAGGCTCGGCGGTTGCCGCCATCTCACCCACCACTTCCTCATCAGGACTCGGCCCTGCAAGATAGGATATATGAGAATCTGAAAATTAAAACGTTGACAAAAGAACTCAATGTTACGTCACCTTGGGTCGGTCTTTCAACTGCTTCCCGAGCCGCACGTGTTGCCTGTCTGTGAGCGGTGGACAGGGCGGCCGGAGCATCCTCTGAAGGAGTAGGGGCAGGGGTAGTAGCACTTGAGCCTGCACCCGTGGCCAAGGTGGCATTATGCTCCCTTGATGTGCGCATTCTGCACTTCCTTTCCGCCCGGGCCGTAAGAGCGGATCTTCTCAAAACCTTTGTCAACGGGACGTTATCATCCGCACCAATAGTTACCTCTGGAGCCGTTGTGGCATCCGTCATCGGTCGCTTAAGTAAAGCCTCTTTCGGCAGTACTGAGGAGGCCGGGGTTTCGATAGCTGACCCTGGAAGCATCTCCACGTCACCCGGCGGGATCGGCACTGTACTGGGCATGACCTGAGTCAAGGTAGTCCCTGCGATAAGATAAAACGAGAGGGGTCAGATTATCCATAAGAAAGGAGAATGAAGGCACAATGAGCCGAAATATACCAAGGCCCAGTGAAGCGCGAATCCTCTCCTCCTCCTCAAAAGTCATGAGGGAAGCCGCGAGAGCATCTTCAGTGGAAAGTCCTGTTAAAGAAGGAAAAGCGTCAGTTACAACATGATAATAAAAATATAATGAAATGACGAAAGGTACGATTGATATTTACTTGATTGCGCGGGGATGGCCAGTCCCGCTTTGTGGCTTGGTAATCGCTCGGAAGCTGCAATAGCAGCCTCGAGATCGGTATCGTCCGGCGCTATGAATAGACCCTCGTTTGTCCCATATTCACCCAAGCCCTCACTGTAAGGAGTATGAGGCTCCTGACCAAATACAACGTCGGCAGCAAGAATCGACTTCTTCTTCTTCTGCGAGCGATTACCAGTCGCCGCCAACACAAGCTTACGCTTGACGGGCACCTTAGGACGACGAGTCCCGATATCTGAACCCACACCAGACTCGGGAGATGCCACAGTCACCGTTTCCACGGGAGCACGGGGTATCGGCAGCTCAGGCCTATCATGCGGGACCTCGACCGCAACAGCTTCTCTTAAGGGAGGACGGACAATGGTCCATCGCTTCAGAGGGAAATTTCGATCACCGGCAGGGGGTGCACCCTTGGGATCGAGCAGCAGTCGCTTCTCTTCTCTGATAACGGTGCCCATCGAATGCTGGTACCACTCCACATATACATTCAGGGCTTTCGGGACACAACTCGGCTTACTAATAAAGAAACTGGAGCCGGTGTTCAATCGCATAAAATGGTGCATTGCATTCCGAATACCCTCTTCAGTCGCAGGTGGCTCTGACAGGAAGGCCTCGAGCGGAACGCCTTGGTTGTAGCTTAACTGCTGAGCAAAACGATGCGGGTTGTACCTCATGAATAATGCCGCATCATTTTTCCAAAATACCAGAAAGCCCGACCTGATGGAGTACAGGTGACGAATCTCCCGAGCTTTCAGCACGGAAGCCCCGTCTTTAAAGATGTCCCGTAATGACAGCACCGTCTTCACAGATTCCTGGCCGACGGTTAAAATTTTGTCGGTGAAGGACATGCCGTCTCCAACCATGCATGGACGAAGAAGCAAATCCCTAGCTTCCCGCGGTGACGGACTTACAATGGACGCGTCGACTAAACGCATTATCCGAGGAAACTTGCATCTGTCATAAAAAGAAGGTCTTCTGTGGATGCCGAAGACCCCGAGCGCGTGCAACTCAAACCATGAGGTGAAATAATGCATTGAAAAGTTGGCAGGCTGCACCCCCGGCTCAGTAGTGTCTGCTGCCAAGTTGAGGCCGTGATACAGGTGGGTAGCCCAGCAATCCCAACGGCCACTTGTATTCCGGCAACCATTCGATGCGCGGGGTAGAAGACTGAAGGCCTCATGTAGCGAGGGTGCATGGAAAGCGCAAACCAGCTTAACCATAAACCCATGAACCCTAGAAAGAACGACTCCTCATCAATGCCCGGAGCGGCAATCTCTGAAAAGGGAACGATCGCGGCGTTGGGAAGAAAGAAATCCTTTTGATCGGCTTCCAATATTGGCCGGCGATATAATCCAAAGCCGAAAGGATCATCAAGTTTGGCAAACTTCTCACCTTGCCGCGACAAAATTTCCGGGCGAAGAAAACGGGCAATGAAGTCCGCAAAGCTGACCCCCCGGCCTCCGGATTCGAGGAAGAGACTCTCATACATATTCAACACCCATATCAAACTTGGGGACTGGTGTTGAATGGCGTTCTCTGGAGTAAGGCCCATTACCCCCGGTTTGGTGGCAAAAATATACTCATCCGTAGGAAGCTGCTCCTCATAATGCTCTCCCCTAACGGGTAAACCAGAAACCTCGGCAAATTCTTCTAAGGAGATGGAGACTTTTCGATCCAAGAAGAGGAAGGTGTGGGTCGAAATGTTCCACTGCTCTAAAAACGCCTTAATCCACCATGTGGGAGGTGCAGAATATTGGAGCAAGGAAGTGTAGATCGCAGGATACAATCCGAGCTTTAGTAGCTGCAACCTCTTCGCCGACAAAATATAGCGGGCCCACTGTAAGTATCCGACCGGGTGACAGGGAGTTGGTCCTATGTTGTAGGGCTATCCCCAAGGGCACGATTCACCCTGACATATGCGCCGCCCTAGGGTGTCCAAAGCCACCGGCGGTTGCACGGGAACTGCGGCAATAGAAGGCCGAAGGAGCCCTTCTGAAGTCCAATTTACCTCCTCCACAGTATAATTGATCGGGGGTGCATCTGCATAAAGGATCGCAGAGATAGGCTCCGAGGGCGTCGCACAAGAAAGGGTCCGTCGGCCTCTGATAATTTGATCATACCATCTACCCCATTGATGAAGATTCTTACATTCCGGGTCATGATCTTTAATCAGCGCAATAACCTCTCGGTCCACGGGCGCTTCAGGAAACCCGCCTTCTGAGCGGACGAACGGGAAAGAGGTGTCAGAAGACATAGTACCTACATGGGAAAAGAACAAATTGTCAGCCGCCGGTGCTAGAATTTAAAATTCTGACACTTGGTACTTTAAAATTCGTACCGCACTGCAATGCAGTAGAAAGGGACCAAAGGGGACCCATATAATCCAGATGACAATTCATCATTAATAAAACAGTCTCATCATTTGATGAGACTGTCATTAAATGAGGAAATCTTCAATTGATTCTCATTTAATAAGAAATCTCTCGGGCTAAGGAGTAAATCTCCCCTTGAGAGCAGTGCTCTGTGACAGAATGCCACTTTTCAAATCCTAATGATGAAGGAATAAAAATTCCTCAAGAGCCTTGCTCTATAGAAATGATGGAATAACCATTAGAACATTTAGAATAAAGGTTTTAATGAAATAAATTCTAAAATTTATGAACAAACTCTAAGAGTTCTTCATGAGCAAAGCTCTGTTCATTCATGGGCTAAGAAACCCCAGGAAAGATCTCCTTAGATCTATGGGTTTAAAAGAGCAAAGCTCTGTTAATGGAACCCTAAAAGGGTTTTCTTTAGATCAAAGATCTATAGAGAGCAAAGCTCTGGTAATGAAACCCTAAAAGAGCTTTCTTTAGATCAAAGATCTATGAAGAGCAAGGCTCTATTAATGGGTGAAACCCTAGATTCTTAAATAATCTTTTAAAAGATTTAATTTTTACCGAGATTTTAGTAGAGTTTTGACTCTTGAAAAGTTCTTAAGCAAAAGAGCTATGCTCTGAATAAAAATTCTCAAAGGAAGAAGATGAACAAAATCATTTAAAGGACCAAGGGTCCTATTTATAGACATAAATAGCCGTTTCAACTTCTGAGTTGATCCAACGGCAGGGATTCTGCCACTGCTGCACTCACGTGTGGGCCACGTGAGCGCAACGGTGGGGGGGCATTTGTTTCCCCCAATCAGAGCAAAGCTCTGTTCAAAATTCAAATTTTAAAATGAAGCAACGCTTCAGATCTAGCGCCAGGTGCGCTGCGCTCTGAGCAGCGCACCACGTGCAAAGCACGTGTGCGCTAGCGCTGGAACTAAAAGCTCCCCACCGTCAGATCAAAGATCTAATAATAATGATAAATCATTAATTGATCAGAATTAAATTCTGTTAAGGAAAGATTTCTCAAAATCTTTCCAAATAACAAAATTGTGCTCTGTAAATCAGAGCACCGTTGGATCAATGATCCAAGGGTGATTAAAAAATCACCAAAATACAGAATAAATTCTGTTTGGAAAGATTTCCCCATCTTATTAATAATAAGAAGACTACCTTCTGTAAATCAGAAGCCCTTGGATCAAAGATCCAACGATGGGAAATTCCCCAAATCAATTGGAAAAAAGATCTCCTTAACCGATTCAACAAATCAGCCTCTCCTATATAAAGGACCCAAGACTTCAAGTCTTGTACAGAAGAACCCCCCCCTAAGCTTTGAGATTTCAGGAAGAGAAGCATAGATCTCGGCAAAAGAAGATTTTTTCTTCAAGGTAAAAAGAATGGTGATGAACAAAGAGATGAAATCATCTCATAATTAAAAAGAAGAATTCTCTTCTTAAAAGATCATAGATCTATAAAGACCAAGGTCTTTTATAAAGAGATCAAAAAGATCTCATCATAAAATAAAAGAAAAACTTACTTCTCACAGATCATAGATCTATAAGACTAAAAGTCTTCCTCAAAGAGATCATGAATATCTCATTATAAAAAGGAGGGGAGAATAATTCAATTCTCTTACGGATCATAGATCCATAAAGGCAAAGCCTTTCATCAATATAAGAGATTGAAATAAAATAAGAATGGTTGTTCTTAGATCCTGAGACAAAGTCTCTTTTAATAGAAGATAAATTGTTTCTCAGATCAAAGAATTGATCAGATGCGCTTTGCGCTCTTGAACTGCGCTTCTGCGCTCTCTGGATTGGCGCTCAGCGCCAAATGCGCCACGTGTCTATCGCGCAGGTACTGCTTAACAATCAGCGCCTTGCGCTTCTGAAATAGCGCACCGCGCTCATGGGCTGGCGCTCAGCGCCAAGCGCGCCACGTGTCATTCACGTATGCGCCACTAAACTAAAAGCGCAATGCTCTCATAAACCAGCGCTCTGCGCTCATAAACTGGCGCAATGCGCCTATCATCTGGCGCTTGGCGTCAAGCGTGACATGTGTCCTTCACGTAGGCGCCACGTGGCAGAAGTGCACTGCGCTCTTTGACTGGCGCAAAACGCCAAGCGCACCATGTGTTGCGCTGACAGAACATAAAATGTTCTCTAATAAATCCCAGAGCTATGATGAATGCTCAGCATTCAATAAAAAGACAAACATTGTCAAAATTTAAATCAATGCTCAGCATTGTTAAAAGGGCCAAGCCCAAACAAATGCTTAACAGCCCAAAATAAATGTTAAACATTTTAACCTGATTGGACTTAGCCCAAGACCGGCCATAAGTCCTCAATTTAGATTTAACTGAGCCCATGTGCTCATAATCTAATTAATTAATCTTAGTCCCAAATTGGACTACAGATTTCCCAACCAAAACTGGTTCGAGGGTACATCTCTGAACCCCTCTGATACATGTCGTTGTAATCCTTCAACGTCTTCGGAGAGGCGACGGGTCCCGACAACCATACATTCCACGGACTACGATGTTCTTAAATTGGACTATGGGGTCCCTTTAAACCCACGGACTACGATGTCCTTAACCTCGGACTGTGGGGTCATTTTAAACCCACGGACTACGATGTCCTTAACCTCGGACCACTATATCCTTAAACTGGTATTGGACCACCATGTCCTTAAACTGGTAATCGACCACAATGTCCCTAAACTAAACAATAGAGTCCAAATGCTCTGTTGTTGGATCTAAACGATCCTGTTAAGTTGATCTTAGTCTAAATTTAGACTAATATATCATTAACAAACGTTTAAGTTGATCTTAGTCTCAAATGAGACTAACGTATCCTTAAACCCAACCCCAAACCCAAATCTAAGAAGATACGGATTTGGACTAATCCACGCCCTACGGGCGACAACATAAATTAGTCTCCGTATACAATCCACGGGCAACCAAAAACAAAACAAACACACACGACACGAAGTGACCATCTGGAGAAGGAGAAAGTGGTTACCGCGATGCGGTAGCGTAATTAACTGCAGGGGTTTGCGCCTGCAGGGAAGAGCGTCCCCACAATCAAAAACCCCTCAACGAGGGGGAATTTGACGAAGTCTGCTACATCGGCCGCATCCGTTTAAACCTTCGATACATGGTGCCATAAATCAACTTGGCATCTTCGGAGAGGTGGACAGATAGCACCAATTAACATCTGCCTCGAATTCAGGCAAGACGGACCTGCGCGGTCTAGTCTCTGTGTTCGGCGGGGAACAATACTGATCTCTTTTACACATGGAGAGTTAAATCTCTTGTTTAAGAATTAAATTTTTCTGATAGGGTTAAACCCTAATTTTATTTAGAGAAATTAAATTCCTATATGTTTGAAAGAATTAAATTCTTTAAACCCAAATCACCCTCTAAGTTTTGGATCTGCATGGCAGAATCTCGTCGATGGGAATTAAATTCTCAACTTGTGGGGAGATCTACTTCTGCAGATCTTCAACCAGAGAAAGAATTTAGTTCTTTTTAAAAGAGTTAAACTCTTGGTTTGAGAATTAAATTCTCTTTTTGTTTTGTGGGAGCTTATAGAATGATCTCCTTTTTTCTCTTACCTAGAGTTTTCTTTCTCTGAAGAGGTCTTCTTTTCTGTCTGGAGAATTAAATTCTCTTTTTTCTGTATTCTCTCTCTGTTCTTGTATCCTCCTTTCGCTTCTCTTCTTGGCTCCTATTTATAGGAGAAAGAAAAGAATCAGTTTATTCAGCCAATCTCTCATTGAGAGATTTTGATTGATTTTGTAGCCAACATGATCTTTTAGATCACTCGGAGAATTTTATTCACCATTGGATTTTTAATCCAAAAGATATTTTATTTGTTATTCCTGACAAATTTTAGGAAAATATTTCCTTGTATAGAATCTTTCTATAAATTGGTGATTTTTAGTCACCATTGGATTTTTAATCCAACGGTGCTCCACTTTACAGAGTGCAATCTTTTTTGTTTGGAAAGATGTAGGAAAATATTTTTCCAATTAAGGCTTTTGATTCCCTTTAATTAGAATTTAATTCTATTAGTTCAGAGAGTTTAGGAGTCTATCACGTGTTGGCACGTGACCTCACTGATTAAGCAATTAATTAGAATTTAATTCTATTGATTTAGAGAGTTTAGGAGTCTATCACGTGTTGGCATGTGACCTCACTGATTAAGCAATTAATTAGAATTTAATTCTACCCGTCACGTGCTGACACGTGACCCCACTGATACAGCATTTCCAATTGTTTATTTTATTCAGCGCATATAGGCTTTGCTTGTAAAAGATCACGTGTTTGCACGTGAGACCTAGTCACGTTTAGGCACGTGATACCACTGATTAAGTATTTCCAATTGTTTATTTTATTCAGCGCATATAGGCTTTGCCTGTAAAAGGTCACATGTTTGCACATGAGACCTGGTCACGTGTGGGCACGTGATGCCACTGATTAAGTATTTCCAATTGTTTATTTTATTCAGTGCATATAGGCTTTGCCTGTAAAAGGCCACGTGTCTGCACGTGAGACCAGGTCACGTGTGGGCACGTGATCCCCCCTTTGGCGTTTTTCCTTGCTGCTTTATTTATATATTTTATTCAGTTCCCATGAGGGAACACCCACATATTACACTTACGGTCGCAGAAATGAAATGAAAACTACAATAATTAGAATCCGCATTAACCTTAGACATCATAAACCCGGAATATCTCATATTCCAAATTTCATGCCTAATCTATAAATCTTGTATTTTAGTCTCAAATCGAAAACACTTTTCAATAACTTAGTCAGGTAATTCAACAAGATTCCCGACTAAAATGATCGAATACTCATCGGGAACTTTAGTAGATGGCCGCACCCCCGATGTCGACGACGAAGTGCACTTAGGCGGAACACCGTGGCCACAAGCACCCGAGTGGATGCTTTTGGCAACGAGGTTCTCCTATAGTCACTTGGTCGGGGCTATGGGGCATGGCTATCTAGTAGTGTTACCCGTCGAGTGTTCGCGTACTATACGAGATTGCGATGGAGTTTTGATCCAAATCAAAACTCCGTGACAATCGATCAAACGAGACTACAACGCTAGATTTACAAATTACAAACAAGTTTTCACAAAACTAATTTATGTGGATTCCAAACATTGTATCACATATCAAATTTAAACCCGAAATGATGTTAAAACGGCGACTACTAAACACTCTGAATTGCCCTAACTCAAAGATAACATCACATGCAATCTGGGCAAAATCAAACAGTACCAGAAACACTAAACCCAATAGACCAGAACACCAAAGAAAATAGAACACTAAATTCCATAAAATGGCCGACCAGGTCGGTTGAAATGAAAATGTGGCTGGCCACATTTTCGAATTAGGTTCTCGTTTTTCTTTGGTGTTCATATGGAAACAATAAGAGCACTCTGCAACTGTTTAAAAAAAATTTAGAAGCTCTGGAAAATTCGACAGAAACTAGGGTTTCGATTCGACTGTTTCGGAGTTGTTTTGGTATCGTAATTCTAATTACACCGTCTAATGCTCTAACTTTGGCTCCGATATCATGAAAGTGTGTCTTAGCATCACCACTGGGTTTTCACAAGCATCAAACATACTATTTTTAAAATTTTGGTGTGCTAATCTACACTAACCTAGAATCTTAATTAGAGTATTAGGGTTTAAACAATGATATCACAAAAACTATACTAATGAAAGAGATTACAACTTTTGTAGATCGAGTCTTTCACTTCTATAACTCCGGGTAGTCCCTACGACTCCTCTAAGCTCCACTTGAAGAAGGAATGAGTTTGCTTCGCGATTTTCATGTCGAAAATGATCCACTTTGAAGCTTCTCTAGTTCAAGCTACTTCTTCACTAATCTTTCATTAGTGAAGGAAACAACCTATACTTAATGGCTAATATAGTGTAGGTTGATGAATTAGGGTTTTTTAGCTCACTAAGGATTCTCACAAGCTCTAGAGTTCAAAACTCATATGAGGGTTAAGGCTTGTTTGAGGAAGAAGAAGATAATGGAAGAGAGCAAGAGAAATGAGCTAAGGAAAAAATGTGAAGTGAAGAATGGCTTCTCATCAACCTCACTTATTGAAGCATTGATTATTTACATATAAATAATTCCAACCATGTTTCAATAGTGAATCAAGACTAATAAACAAATGAAAATGCCATGCCTCGCCCATTCCACAAATATCTTCCATTTTCCACCTCATCTTTTCTGTTTTCTTAAAATAGAAAATCATATATATATATATATATATATATATATATATATATATTAAGAGAAGAAAATAATTAGTGAGCATTAATATTAGTTATATATATATATATATATATATATATATATATATATATCAAATATAAATATATTTCATATTATTAAATCAACACTTGATTTAATAATCCGGTTATATCATATATAACCGACTAATATCATTTATCTGTATATCACATTATCAAATCAACACTTGATTCAATAATCCGGTTATATCACATATAACCTAACCGATATCAAATGTCGCTTGATTAGAATACTGTATCACATACTTGTATTTAATCAGGCTCCCACACATATCAGTATATGTGCCCTATTTCGTTTCGTTTAAACTAGGAAACCTCTGTGTAGGACTCTAAAGACTCATCAATATGCTAGCAATAGGTAATGATCGCATCAGTTACCCGCAAATCGTCAGCGGTACTAGCTGGACGTAACGGCTACCCAGGTATTGAGCGATTAGAAAATCAACAAGCAAGCTTGTCCAAACTCCCATGAAGCCTATAAGTAACACTTACCGTATAGTCCGGTCTCTTCGTCTGATATGTCGCATATCGAGTCTAGGGATGGAATCGTCAGAACTCAGTAACTTGATAAGTCATGCTGATGTATGGCTCATAACGGTTTGAGAAACTACTGATAACACTTACTAGTAAATCTCATCAGCCTTGGCCAGGGACTTGCTGTTATAACCAATCGAGCATAGCGCAACATCATCTCCCAATACCAGGAGAGACGAAACCCCTCCTATCGCTCACTGTTTCCATGTGACTCTGGGCTATACCCAAAATCCACCAGTTTCCACGACTCCTTTGAGCCGTGGTAGGGAGGAAATCAAAGCACAGTGGGAACCACACAAGACACTATTACGATCTCGGGTTTACAGACTAACCTGTACCAATGTCACAAGAGAACTGCTATCTGACGATAGGTATGGTACCATCTAGGAGTTCTCGGCGAGTCCTGTTCAGTGTACCCATTCTCTAATGAGCACCTGTGTACAATCGTTGATGTCAAACACCAATGGTTATGGGATCAACCATCGCCCCCTACAGGATCAAGAAACGTACACACTAGTCTACTCTGGAATATCGATACCATGTCTCGATATCCCCTTGACTAGGAACAATTAAAGGATGTGCTTATGTACTACACAAGTCCCATTAATATGATCCGCATCATAGTCCTAGTAGTCAAGCAAACATCCTAAGGGCTTTATCAACATGTATCAGAGAGACAATATAATAATACAAGTGTATATGTTAAGATAAAGAGCAACCAGATAGCATACTATCATGTCGAGCAAGAAAGTACTATATATATGTCCAAGCATCCACTATATCATACAATAATGGTTTCTAGGGCATAAATATTCCTAACAACGTGCTCAACCAATCCATCCCCAGAATGGCGTCGTAGCTACTAGTCCCAATCAAAAGAAAGTTCACATAAAATTCTCTGCCTCAAACTACCACAGGGCACAACCTACACTCTTGGCTGGACATAATAATTTCGTTACCCGTATGTATCTCCCAACCCTTGATCAACGGCTTGTGAGGTATAGAGCGTGTGTCGACAAACCGTGCAGAAATAAAGCAATGCGAAGTACCCGATTCAAAAATAACTCTGGCTGGTACAGAATAAATAAGGAGAGTACCTGCTGTAGGGTTCCTAGGCACCCTAATGAGGTCTCACAAGGCATCGAACATGCCATTATAAAATTTTACGGGTGCCGAGAGACCCGACTACGGATCGTTTGCTAGAAAACTAGGCGAAAAAGTAATCTAGTTAACAGTTAACTAAGGGATACGGATATACAACCTTTGTAGATCCGTTTGTCCACCTCCATAGATCCATGAAGAAGTCATCTCCACTGTACAAATCCGAAATCCGGGCTCTTGCGTCGGCTTCATCGGAGAAGAAGCGGGCTAGGTCATCGACGACGTGCCGAAGATGATCTACGTCAAGGCATCGCTAAATCAAGCTCCGACTTTACCAAGTCCAAAAACTTGTGAAGAGAACACACTCTACTACTTGGCAAGAGGTAGAGGATGAAGAAATAGGAAGTGGGTAGACTTTATATTTGGATTTCTCACTCTTTATCATCAATCACCATTGATGAAGAAAGCTTTTTCTTCCTTGCTCATGAAGAAGAAGAAGAAAGAAATATATGATAAGTTAATTAAAAACAATAGAAAAATCAAAACTTATCATAATATTAACTAGAGTCAAGTGTAGAGAATGAATCATGGTTAGTGGGAATGGTTAGGGTTAAGGATGAGATAAGAATGGTTGACTTGATCAAAGTTTCACGAAGCTTCAACTAAACTCCAAATTAAGCCACCATTCTTTTCTCCTCTTTTCCAAAATGAATAAACAAACAAATAAATGAATAAATAAAGGAAATGAAACCCTAACCATTCTTTTAACCATGGTTTAATTCTTTGTACTTAACCAAGTAAACATGTATCATCAAACATGATACAATCAAATGCACAAAATCATATCGCATATGTAATGCGCACACCCGAGTGAGAAAATCCATTTAAAGTGAACCGATACTAGTTAATGCAAAGTAATATATCAAATATATAATTATGCATTAAATAATTAAATCAACACTTGATTCAATGACCCGGTCATGTCGCACACAACCGACTAGTATATAATGTATCGGCTTATCAAATCAACCTTTGATTCGATAACTAGGGTATATCGCATATAACCTAATCGATACATTCATCGCGAGAATGGAATACGGTATCACATACACGCATTATTCTCGGTCCCGCACATATCTCATATGCGCTCCTATTTCGTTTTGCTTGAGCCAGAAAACCTCTGTGTAGGACTCTAAAGACTCGTCAATACGCCGGCAGCAGGCGATGATCATATCAAACACCCACAAGCCGCAAGCGGTCTGCTAAACGTAACGGCCACCCGGGTATTGAGCGATCTGAAGATCGACGAGCAAGCCCGCTCACACTCCAGTGAATCCAACCAGTAACACTACCGTATAGTCCGGTCTGTTCGTCTGATATGTCGCATATCTCGCCTAGGGGTGGTAAACGTCAGACCCCAATAGCTCGATAAGTCATGCCGACTTGAGGTCCATAACATTCGTGAAACTACTGATAACTCTTACCAGTATATCACAGCAACCCTGGCCAGGGATTTCCTGTTATGGCCAGTCGAGCATAGCACAACATCAACCCCCAATACCGGGAGAGACGAATCCCTTCCTATCGCTCATTGCCTCCATGTGAATCGGGACTGTACCCAAAAACCACCTGTTTGCACGACTCTGTAGAGCCGTGGTAGGGTGGAAATCAAAGCACAGTGGGAGACACACAAGACTCTATGACGATCTCGGGTCAACAGACTAAGCTGTACCAGTGTCACCAGAGAACTGCCATCTGACGTGAGGTATAATACCATCTGGGAGTTCTCGGCGAGTCCGTTCAGTGTACCCAGTCTCCACTGAGCACCCGCATACCATCTTCGATGTCAAACACCAATGGATATGGGATCATCCATCGCCCATCGCATGGGTCGAGAAGATATGCGCTTGTCTACTCTGAAATATCGATGCCCCGTCTCGATATTCCTTCGACTAGGAACATTTCAAGGATGTACTCATGGACTACCCAGGCCCCACTAGTATGATCTACATCATAGTCCTGGAAGTCGAGTACACATCCTATGGGCTTTATCAACATGTAATCAGAGAGACAGAAAGTATACATGTTAAGATAAAGTGCAACCAGATAGCGTACTATCATGTCGAGCAAGAAAGTCCTTCCTATATATGTCCCAGCATCAACTACAATATACATCCAATGTACAGTAATGGCTTCTAGGGCATACATATAACTAACAATCTCCCACTTGCACTAGGGCCATCTGTAGCAGTGGTTGCAGTATCACATACTCAACCATCCCCTAAAAGTATCTCTATGGGAAAAAGGCCTTCGTGAGTGGATCCGCTGTGTTGTCCTCTGAGTCTACTCTCCTAACCTCGATCACCCTGGAGATTAACTATCTCCATGATCAGGTGATGCTTCCTCAGAATTTGTCTGGGTCACTGATGGGACCAGGGTTCCAGGGCCAAAGCCACACTTCCATTGTCATACAATGGCAGGAACCTAGTTCATCTTATGAACCAATATACACCCAAACTTCCTCTTTGGTAGTATCTTTAATAGCGATGTTACCAGCCTTCATCGTCTAGTTTGCCACGGTATCTAGCTTGGAACTCTTCCAACATACCGTCCCTCTACTGAGGGTAAAGACAATGCCCGTGACTGACATTCAGTCGTTTTTATCACCCTGGAACTCTTCCAGTGATTCCCCCCAGGATCGATTGATACCATCTCACTACATCTAGTGAGAATCCTAACATCCAATTACATCTATCTCATAGATGAAAACTCAGGATTTAGGAGGTATCACTTTGATCCTATTTGGGGAATCCTAGTGATAATAGGAGATTGACCGATCGTAGTATAGGAAACTCTTTTCCTATCAAGAGTATGTTGTCTACATACAATACGAAGATGACCACCTTACTCTCTACTACCCTTTTGTATATACAAGGTTCGTCTACCATTTTGATGAAGTCAAACACTTTGACTATCACATCAAAACAGACGTTCCAACTCCGCGATGCCTGCTTCATTATGTAAAGCAACTAGCACACGTTTCCGCTGCTCCCACTAGTTACGAAGACCTCTGGCTGTGTTCTTATAGACGTTCTCTTCTAAATCAGTATTTTAGAAAAGCAGTCATGGCACCCAACCGCCAGATATCGCAGTCATGGTATGTAGCCGTGGTAAGTAGGATCTGGACAGACTTAAGCATAGCTACTGGAAAAAGGTTTCATCATTATCCACGCCTGGTCGATGACGAAAACCTTTAACAAGTCTAGCTTTGAAAGTCTCAACTTTTCCATCTAAACCAAGTAATCTTCTCAAGATATACTTGCTCCTGATGGGGATTTAACCCTTCAGATATAGCAGCTAAAGTCCATACTTTGCTGGTGTACATGGATTCCATCTCAGATCGCTAAGCATCCAGCCTTCTTACAGAGTCCCTACTCTCGATGGCCTGCTCGAAACTAGTTGGTTCATCATCTCATGATGCAATCCTTGCTCCCACTGTCATCGAGAAACCGAGGTATCTCTCAGGTGGGTGAGGAACCCTACTAGATCGGCGGAGAGGCTGAGGTTCGTTGGTTTCTACTGAATCCTCTGGTTGTACCAAATCATCTGCTGTAGTTTGTATAGCTGGAACACTTCCAGTTCTACATAACAGACCTTGCCTCGAGCTTGTCCGGATTTTGCTTTTAGACATAGGCCGGACAACCCCAAATCTTAACTAGCTTAAGACATGGGCTCTTCCCTTTTCATATCATATATGAAGTGGTAGGCAACTGATTTGATTCGAACTCTATTCAATAGGTATACAACTTCTCAAGTGCATAACACCCAATAGGAAAAAGGTAACTCAGTAGTACTCATCATAGAGCACACCATATCATATAGGGTGTGATTGCTCCGCCCCGATATACCATCGTGCTATGGTGTATACGGAGGAGTAATGCTGAGAGAGAATCTCATTCTCCTTTAGAATAGTCTAGGAATTCCATGCACAAGTATTCTCCTCCCTGATCTCATCATAGGACATAATACTTATACCCGTATTTTGGTTCTCTACTTCTCGCTTATATTCTGTGAATATCTCAAAAGGCTCGGACTCATGTTTCAACAGGAACATATGTCTGAATCTTGAGAGATTATCAGAGAATGTAATGAAGTACAAAGAACCTGTCCTGGCATGTGTAGACAGGGGACCTTACATACATCAACATGTATCATCCCAAGAGTTTACTAACTCTTTCTCTGTTTCCAATAAACAGAGCTAGTGTCATTCTATCTTTGTGACATGACTGGCAAGTTTCACAAGATGTAGATTCAAACTGATTTAAATATGCATCTACATGTAACTTCAGCTAGTCGGGTCACATTGATCTGACCTAGTCTACAATACTTTAAGAAGGATCCGTTCATTTCTGAACTCTTCCTCTTATGTGTGTTCCATATACTAAGAACTGTAGTTTGATTTAGAACATCAACGCTTTTAGATAACATGCCTGAACCGATCAACTTTTGATATAGGAAATGTTCAAAACATTATCCAACAATACAAAATTTTACCGTTTCTTTACTAATAAAGAGAAAGATATCATTTTGTATATCAGGTTCGGTATCTAATAACATTCGTTCAGAATCAATGTATTGTAATACAGGGCGACAGTGACCAACAGACTTGGCTGCAACTCATGCCCCGTTTTCTGCCTCATGAAACTTATCACCCGTTCTCAGTTCTCTACCTAGCTGTAGCCCTATATAACATATTACATATGTGGGATCCTGATCTGGTATCACATACCCAGGACGTAAAGGATACTGAGAAACAGTTCTCTGTAATGAACACACCCGAAGATGATGCATCATATGCACTCTCTTCGTTTGGGCGGCACGGGAATTCTGGTATTCCCCTAATTTCCTGCTCTATCTTATAACAATTATAAGTTGGAGCGGGACCAACGTTCCCCATCTCAGTATAATAAGCGGGTTCGGTCAATATTCCGTTTTATTATCTTGATTAAGGCGTGATATGGTCGCTACCAGGAGAGAGAGAGAAGAAAACACTCAGCGTGCGCTCTTGCAAGAATAGATTGGTTATTATTTTATCTAATCAGGATGGCTCCCACTGCTTTTTATCAAATCTTCCTTCAAACCCTAAAAGGAAAGACTAGCCGGGATTAATTACACAATACAAGTTCGCCAATCTTTCAGCCAGGCCAGTGTCTGTACTTTGAGGGAGGTCCCCCGTGCTTTCGCACGAACCTAATTAATGTAAACCTCGTTTTCCCAGAGGCGTAACCTTGTTAACACCTTTCTAGACACCTACTTGATCGGCTAATTGTAATGTGTAAAACTCTCCCAGGAGTAACACTTACTCGCAGTGGGTATCGGGATCCAACTATCTCATAGAAGGTATGCAATCTCATTGCAAATTTCAACACTTGAAATTCCGGATAATATTTTGCCCCTAGCAGCTATATGACCTTAACATAGTCAACAAATCATAAGTGCTAGTCAAGTTCAACCCGTCATTTCCCGATTGAATTAAACCCACCCGCACGACCCTTAACATAGTCAACAAAGTCGCATGACTACCCTAATCCAATCACATCATATGCTTATGCAGATAAGCACTAATTAGCTACCGCACACTACGCCTTAACATAGTCAACAAACGTAGTACGAATACTAACTAGTACTTATCTGAAATGACGGAGGGCTACGACAGGTTTTTCTGAAAACCTATTGCGTAATGAACTTGATATCGTTGTAGAATCAAATGAAGTTTTAAATGGAGTGTTTTTGAGGCTTTTCTAGTTTTGCTAAAGGAGTCACTCCCGGTGAAGGGATCGTCGGTCCTTTCCTCGTCGAATGAGGTGCGGGATATATCATATATATCGCTGTGCAAAGCAAAAACACTTAAAAGCAATCAAAAGACAAACCGAGTGTGTATCATCTGCCAGTTATTGCTAAAGGAGTCACTCCCGGTGAAGGGATCTCGGTCCTTTCCTCATCGAATAAGGTGCAGGATATATCACATATACCGCTGTGCAAAGCAAGAACTGTAGCTACCTGTTTTATTTTGAAATTCGATTCTACAACATCTTAGGTTTCTTTTATTTTATTAATCATATTAATGAAGTTCCATCATTTAAGTACCTAAACATCACAGATAAATACGACGTACACTTATGCCATCCGCATTCGCCTCGATGTCCCCTCATGCACCGTTAGGTTAGGTGACTAACGGCAGAGCGGGGTAGGGCTAGCGCGGGTGTAAAACATAAGTAACGTCTATATAATATATCATATATACTATATACTGTATCTATCACAGAACATCACATGATCGCATCACAGATATCGCAGCAGAAGAATCATATGAAATATTGGATATACTAGGACGTCCGTGTTTTCAATACGAGCCAGTATAAAACACGGATTCCACGGTCGTGATGAATAGCCAATCCCACACCCCTAGACCCCTACGAGAGCGGCAAGCAACCCTACCAATTCTAGGGTTAGGAGACCCGGACTCGACTCCTCGAGTTGGTCTCCCACTGGACCCCAGAACCCGGTTACTTGTGCTCCCCTTCTTGGGTCTATCCTAGTGCAGAAAAGTAAATAATAGACAACGGGTGACGACTTCCGCAACCTGGAAGTGCCCCAATAAAAGAATATTACATACAAGTTTTTACATGAATGAAAATGAAAAACACTCATCTCACATAAAAAAAACCCGGCTATTCAAACACGACGATCCAATATAACATATCCAGCAACACATAACATCACATGTCATCAACGTAAGTAAATATGCGCATCCCAATTGTCGTTGACATATAGCAACGAAACCGGCGATATCACATATTACACTTACGGTCACAGAAAAGAAAGTGTAAAACTACAACAGTTGGAATCCGCAACCACCTCAGACATCGCATGCCTGACCAAATGAATTACTTAGACATCGCATGCCTAACAATTATAAACCCCGCATTTTAGTCTCATTATTGAAAACTCTTTTCAATATCAAGTCGGGCAATTCAACAAGATTCCCGACATTCTGATCGAATGCTCGTCGCAAACTTTAGTAGGCGGCCGCACCCCCTACGCCGTCGACGAAGTGCACCAAGGCGGAATACCGCTACCGGGAGCACCCGAACGGATGCTTTCGGCGACGGGGTTCTCCTACAGTCACTTGGTCGGGGCTATGGGGTGAGGCTGTCTATTAAGTTTACCCGGTGAGTATCCGCGTACGCTACGTGATTGCGACGGACTTTTGATCACATCAAAACTCCGTGGCAATCGATCAAGTGAGACTAAACTGCTACGTTTACAATATTCATTCCGTTATCTCATAACAATTTGTGAATTCCAATTATTGTATCACATTCCGGATAAATAGAAAATGCCAAACTTTTCGATCGAACAATCGAACACCCAAGTTTTCCCGATACTACTCAACACATGAAATAAGTCTAACAACATTCAGTTCGTGCCTCAGTAGCAACGGTCCAGCCGTAGAAGGGTCAAGCCAACGCCTCACATGTGGCACGTCGTACTGCCCCAAACCCGAAGGTTCAAAGGGCAGTTCAAGACGGTCACATAATCGAGTTAAGGTTTGTTGTCTTCTAGAGGGTCCATCGCGTTACTTGCACTACTTAGAACGTCGTTAAACTACGGAAAAATCCAACACTTGGAAAATTCCCGACAGGGGAAAAAGTGGGTATTTATATCCGGTCGAACTTTTTAACATATTCTAAAATTACCCGGAAAGGCACACCGACAAAATTAGACAGTCCGATCGAATACACCGAGTCCCTGATACAACCCAGAAAATAAAACTCTGGAATAAATATTAAAATATTCCCAGGAATACCAGCACTAAAAACTAGGAGTTACTGTGAAAATTAAAACAGATGATGGGACAACTTGGCCGCGGAACCGCCGCACAAGCCATGCTTGTGCCGCGGTTCCGCCACAATGTAGAGGAATCATGCTGCCGAATTTCACAGTAATTCTTAGGATTACCTGCTGATATTTCTGCATATTTTTAATTCCAAAAAATCCACATTTTACAGAAAAGTCCAGAGAGCAATTTTCAAGGTCGGGTTTTGGGTCGATCGGACTTCTAACTCCGTCGGGACTTCGCCTAAGGCTCTAGCTAGGCTCTGATACCACTGTAGGGTTCCTAGGCACCCTAATGAGGTCTCACAAGGCATCGAACATGCCATTATAAAATTTTACGGGTGCCGAGAGACCCGACTACGGATCGTTTACTAGAAAACTAGGCGAAAAAGTAATCTAGTTAACAGTTAACTAAGGGATACGGATATACAACCTTTGTAGACCCGTTTGTCCACCTCCATAGCTCCATGAAGAAGTCATCTCCGCTGTACAAATCCGAAATCCGGGCTCTTGCGTCGGCTTCATCGGAGAAGAAGCGGGCTAGGTCATCGACGACGTGCCGAAGATGATCTACGTCGAGGCATCGCTAAATCAAGCTCCGACTTCACCAAGTCCAAAAACTTGTGAAGAGAACACACTCTACTACTTGGCAAGAGGTAGAGGATGAAGAAATAGGAAGTGGGTAGACTTTAGATTTGGATTTCTCACTCTTTATCATCAATCACCATTGATGAAGAAAGCTTTTTCTTCCTTGCTCATGAAGAAGAAGAAGAAAGAAATATATGATAAGTTAATTAAAAACAATAGAAAAATCAAAACTTATCATAATGTTAACTAGAGTCAAGTGTAGAGAATGAATCATGGTTAGTGGGAATGGTTAGGGTTAAGGATGAGATAAGAATGGTTGACTTGATCAAAGTTTCATGAAGCTTCAACTAAACTCCAAATTAAGCCACCATTCTTTTCTCCTCTTTTCCAAAATGAATAAACAAATAAATAAATGAATAAATAAAGGAAATGAAACCCTAACCATTCTTTTAACCATGGTTTAATTCTTTGTACTTAACCAAGTAAACATGTATCATCAAACATGATACAATCAAATGCACAAAATCATATCGCATATGTAATGCGCACACCCGAGTGAGAAAATCCATTTAAAGTGAACCGATACTAGTTAATGCAAAGTAATATATCAAATATATAATTATGCATTAAATAATTAAATCAACACTTGATTCAATGACCCGGTCATGTCGCACACAACCGACTAGTATATAATGTATCGGCTTATCAAATCAACCTTTGATTCGATAACTAGGGTATATCGCATATAACCTAATCGATACATTCATCGCGAGAATGGAATACGGTATCATATACACGCATTATTCTCGGTCCCGCACATATCTCATATGCGCTCCTATTTCGTTTTGCTTGAGCCAGGAAACCTCTGTGTAGGACTCTAAAGACTCGTCAATACGCCGGCAGCAGGCGATGATCATATCAAACACCCACAAGCCGCAAGCGGTCTGCTAAACGTAACGGCCACCCGGGTATTGAGCGATCTGAAGATCGACGAGCAAGCCCGCTCACACTCCAGTGAATCCAACCAGTAACACTACCGTATAGTCCGGTCTGTTCGTCTGATATGTCGCATATCTCGCCTAGGGGTGGTAAACGTCAGACCCCAATAGCTCGATAAGTCATGCCGACTTGAGGTCCATAACATTCGTGAAACTACTGATAACTCTTACCAGTATATCACAGCAACCCTGGCCAGGGATTTCCTGTTATGGCCAGTCGAGCATAGCACAACATCAACCCCCAATACCGGGAGAGACGAATCCCTTCCTATCGCTCATTGCCTCCATGTGAATCGGGACTGTACCCAAAAACCACCTGTTTGCACGACTCTGTAGAGCCGTGGTAGGGTGGAAATCAAAGCACAGTGGGAGACACACAAGACTCTATGACGATCTCGGGTCAACAGACTAAGCTGTACCAGTGTCACCAGAGAACTGCCATCTGACGTGAGGTATAATACCATCTGGGAGTTCTCGGCGAGTCCGTTCAGTGTACCCAGTCTCCACTGAGCACCCGCATACCATCTTCGATGTCAAACACCAATGGATATGGGATCATCCATCGCCCATCGCATGGGTCGAGAAGATATGCGCTAGTCTACTCTGGAATATCGATGCCCCGTCTCGATATTCCTTCGACTAGGAACATTTCAAGGATGTACTCATGGACTACCCAGGCCCCACTAGTATGATCTACATCATAGTCCTGGAAGTCGAGTACACATCCTATGGGCTTTATCAACATGTAATCAGAGAGACAGAAAGTATACATGTTAAGATAAAGTGCAACCAGATAGCGTACTATCATGTCGAGCAAGAAAGCCCTTCCTATATATGTCCCAGCATCCACTACAATATACATCCAATGTACAGTAATGGCCTCTAGGGCATACATATAACTAACACCTGCAACCACTTCTCCAGAAGCATCTGCCTGCTCGGCGGTCAGGGTGAAAGCCCGCCCCTGATTTCGACCCGTACCAGTCTGCCTTTGATCGAATAACCATTGCTGGGATACTAGAGATGGACCCCTCTGAACTGAAGTGACGTACGACGGTTGTTGCTGCTCGAACCCTCCCTGTAGCTCTGATCTCTGGGGGCACCCGCTGACCCTGTGCTCGCTAGATCCGCAAATCAGACACTGCCCCTTGGCTCTGCGATAATCTCTCTGCATGTGTCCAGGCCTCTGGCAATTGTCGCAAATTAGTGCCCTCCACTGCGGTTGCTGAGATAAGAAAGTACGCTTCATTTGCGTAACATCCGGCCTGTGAACTGGGATCATTCCACGGGGGGAAATGGTTGCCCGTGCTGGAACTACATGGGGTCTCCTATCCACCGATCGTTGGCCCTTGGCCTTCTCCGCCAATCTTTCCTGTACTCGGGCAGCGTCCAACACCTGAGCGAAGGTCAGTAAGTCGAGAGACGTGATAAGTTGCTGCAGTTCAATATCAAGCCCCTGCTGAAACCGTCTGAAACCGTCTGTAGGTCGAGAGACGCGATAATTTTCTCCCTTCTCTTTTCTTACTTTTTTAAAGCTTGTTTAATAATATATAAATACATATCTTGAGCTAGCTCCAACTGGAAATACTACCAATAATCTATATAATCTATCAACTTGCAATTTGATTATATAACTAACTTCTCAACTCCCATGATCCTAGCTAATTTATTTATATTATTAATTAAATTAGACTTTCAAGGCAATAAATTAGATAAATTTCTAGTTAATGCATGGTTCATGAATAAATTACTTACATGGGAATTGTTTAAGGTGTGATATAATAGCTAAGCTTTCTAAAGTTGATGAATAAGTATGATTAACTAATCGCTTAACGGCCGATTTCAGAGATTACTAGTAGTTGGCAGGTGTGAAGGGACATCAAAATAAACAACCTACGACGATAATAATATCATGGACCACTTAAAGGCCATCATTCCTATATATTATTTTTTATTTCTGTTGTACTTTTATTTATTTTTACTTTAAAGAGTTGACGATCCCGAATAAGGATCTTTTGAGGAGTTAATTAAGAAAAAGGTCAAATATTTTATACTAAAAATTCAACTCTTTTCTTCTTGCATACAATGACAACATGTAGTTCGATCCGAGCATTCACTTATACTTTAAAAAGTAAAATATTAAAAAATAAAATACACTTTAATATCACTTTAATATTTATTCTAGCTAATATTTATATGCCTAAAAGCTCATAGGCAAATGCAAGAAGTAGTAATTAAATAAACCAATCACAATCTGCGGCCTCTTTTATTTTCATTATTCTCCTAATTAATATTAAACCAATTTCTCTATTTTTATTATTTTTTGTTTTTATTTTGTTGCTATATAAGGGGTCAACTTGCAGGCCAAAGCCACCTAAACATTGAGCCGGCAGCAGAAGGCATCACGTAGGATCAGTTTTTTAAGTGGCAAGCTGGGCCCATGCAGTAATCGCGCTTTTCCTATATGTAAACAGATACAAACAATCAGAACGGACTCGGTATTCGTACATGATTTTTATCATATATGGATTATGGATTGTAGTTTTCATTTTCATATCCGGATATGCTAATAGCCCACGGATGCTAATATGGCCAAACCTATATCTGTTCCCTAAGGGTTGATGATATCAAAGATACTAATATTTGACGTTATCTTGCATACCATTTTTCTAATATCCCTTTAGTATGTCTTTAGTATGTGTATATATATCTAATTTATATCTAATTTATATCAAGAATAATTGGGTCCAGGAGACTTCTTTTGATTTTAGATTGACAGTATCTTTTGCGAGGGATTTTTTTTTTTAGTTTCATCTCATTTTAGTTTGTCTTTGTCGCTTGTATTGTTTTTTATTACTAGCAAGGGCCCATGCATACTAAAGTGCAAAATGAAGAAAAATCAAATTAATTCAAAATTTTATTGTTATATTATTTATAGGTTGTAATATCTCATATTTATTATCTTCATATATAAAATATATGAACAACTAACTTACAAATGCATTAGAATTTTATTGTACTTTTCAATTTTTTTCTTGCTATAATAAAAAATCTTAATTTTTTTTGGCTTTTCAACATTTTGCTTGTTCACAAGAATCACGAAATGTCCAAAAATCCCAATTTTTTTGTTTTCTTCGAATTTTCAATATTATGCACACAATAACAAGCAAATATGGCAAAAAAAAATTTAAAACTCAAAATTCCCGTTTTTTAAGTTTTCCTATAATTTACTTGAAGCTTAAGAAAATTGTGAAATTATCTAAAATAAAATAATTTTTTTTTCTTCAGTTTTTAATATTTTACATGATATAGCACACAAAAATTACAAAACTTTATATATTCTATTTTCTTCAATATTATACACGCAAATAGCACACGAAAATCATGAAATTTCCAAAAAATCTCAAAATTTCTGTTTTTTCAATTTTTTTAATATTGTACATGCTATAATATATGATAATCTGAAATTTATAAAAATTCCAAAATTATTTGATTTTTCGAATTTACAATATTTTGCGCGCTATCACAAAAAAATTGCGTACATATAAATCTCAAACCATTCTGTTATTTTCGGTTTTTCAATATTTTACTTGTTATATAGCACACGAAAATCAAGAAATTTTAAAATATCTTTAAAATTTTCAATTTTATTCCATTTTTTTAACATTTTGCATGTCATAGCATACAAAAATCGCAAAAATTTTATGATTCTCGATTTTTTTGTGCTTTTCGTTTATTCAATATTTAGAAAATCGCGGTATATTAAAAAAAACCCAAAATTTTCAGTTTTAAAAAATCTTAAACATTTTGGATACCATTGCACAAGAAAATTAAGAGATTTTTAAAATTTTAGATTTTTTAATTTTCTTCAAAATTTACTGTATTTTGCATGTTAGCACGTGAAAATTGAGAAATTTTAAAAATTCTAAATATTTTTTGCTTTATTTGGCTTTTTAATATATTGCTTATTATAGCACACTAAAATTTTCAATTATATCAAAAAAAATTGTTTTCTTGTGTTTTTCAATATTTTAGTTCTTATATACAACAACAACAACAACAACTGAGCCTTTTATCCCAAGTATATGAGGTAGGCTTTTAGTTCTTATATACCAAATGAAAAAATAGCCGATCTTTAAAAATCTCAAATATATATATTTTTTCATTTTCTTTGGTTTTACAATTTTTTGTATATTATATAGCACAAGTAAATCTTGAATATTTTAAAATTTTCTATTTTGTTCCGTTTTCAATTATTTTGCTTGTTGTATAAACCCTGAAAATTACAATATTTTAAAAAATTCCCAAAATTACTGTTTTTTTTCTTTCTGTTTTTCAAAATTTATTGCAATAAACAAGCATCCAAAAATTGTTTAAAATACCAAAAAAATCTGTTTTCTTTACTTTTTTTGAATATTTTATATGATATTGCACATGAAAATTGTAAATTTTCATAAATATAAAAATGTTTTCTTCCGTTTTTTTATTATTTAGCATGCAACACAAGAAAAATCATGAAATTTCAAAAATCTTAAAACTTTGTTTTTTTTCCATTTTCCATTATTTTACTTGCTCATATTTTTAGATAACTTCCAGGCATCAAGAAGAGAAAAAGCTATCCGAAATAATTAAATAAAAAGGTCGCTGTTTATTACAGAGAATATTTTAAAAACCTCAAATTAAATTTGTTTTTTTTTATTTTTCAATATTTCACTTGTTAGCATATGAAAATCGCAAAATCTTCAAAATTCTAATGAATTTTTTTTCTTGGTTTTTCTATATTTTTTATTTGCACATGAAAATTTTGAATTTTCAAAAATCTCAATATTTTCTGTTTTCTTCATTTTTCTATATTTTACTTGTTATAACACAAGAAAATTGCAAAATTTTCTGTTTTCTTTTTTTCTCCAATATTATGCATGCTTTAGCACACGAAAATTTTAAAAGCCTCAAATTTCTATTTAGTTCAAAATTTTAATATTTTACATGTTATATAACACATACAAATAGCAAACTTTTCAAAAGTGTAAAAGGTTTATGTTTTTTTTGTTCTTATATATATATATTTTTTGCGGTACTAAATGACATGAAATTTTGAACTCTGAAAAATTCTCTCCTTTTCATGCTATATAGCACACACGAGTCATGAAATTTTTCAATATTTTACCAATAAAATCCAAGTAATAAGAGAAAAAAGAAAATGATTTTAAATCAGATGATCAATCATAATTTTCCGCCATATAAATCTAGCTGTATGGCATAAAAGAGTGATAAATATTAAGAAAATAACCGATAATAAATTTACTATGACCCAAATATAATAAGATAATTAAATACATGCTAATTTAGATCTTTCCAGTAAAGTCTAAGATAGCTAAAGGAATTTTCTATGGAATATACTTTATAGATAGATAGATAGACTGTCTAATGTGAATATGTGCTCCTTGTATTCATACGTATTTTTAAGCGTTTTTAAATCTCTAAGTTCTCAAAATTTTGTTTCAAATTATTTGATATAGAATTGTGAATTTAAAGTATTAATCGGTTTTGCTGGTTGCCTCTACCATTATAGATATCCTGGTCGAAAAGAGTGGAGAAGATTGGGAGAGTTCATACTAGAAGAGATCTTGATCATGTTTTGTTGGCTTGAATATGGTTAATTTGGCAAAACAATTTCACAAATAGATATTCCGTTTAAGTAAATTAATGAAACACAAGTTTGTATGCATGTAAACCCCGTTTCGTAAAAACTTGACAGATTGTTTGTACGTACTCATGCCGTACGTTATTCAGTTGTTGCCATCGTCATGGTCGTAACCACAACTGTAGCGTAGCAGGGGCGTGGTTATGTATCGTTCCATGAATATATATATAGAGTAATTAATCGATTTTTCAGAGCGAAACGATAAGAACCTTGATCTATAGACAATAGAGGAACTCTGTATAATTTTGGTAAACCAAATGCTTTATACAAAACAGTTACAAGTTGGTTTCTTATATAGCTAGGCATACGGCAACCCTAAATTTAATAAGAAACTAAATGAATTTTAAACGAACAAACTGATCAAAATCTATCCTAAAATTACCAAACTAAATAATCAATCCCCCGAAAAAGAAAGTAAATAAAGTCTATTGTAAAATTACCAAACAAAATTGACTACTTCCCCTAAAAAGGAAAAAAAAATACATCTAATAATCATAAACCTAAATACTAAAATAGAAGATAAATCTCTTGGACTCGCAGTCTCCTTTGGAATCTTTTCTTATGTTATTCTCTTTCATTTGGAAAAAAACTCGTTCTCGAATTTATCTTGATAAGTTTCCGAAGATTTTTATTATTTCAATTCTTTCTACCAGCTGCATCATCAATAATAGTCTTCACTTCAAAGATAACCTGTATAACGTTGTGAAGATTGATTCAATCTCGAAAGTGCAACCACCAAAATCAATGATTTTCTTCTTTTCCGAGCTACCAAGCATCAAGTTTCTTGTTTCTTATCAGCAACTCTGATTTCGACATCGTTAGGAACTCATTTAGAACCTCCAACATCTATAAGTTTAGTTGTTCGAATCAACATGGACTATTGAATTTTGATTAGTTTTGTTAGTTAATGACATTGAGGTGTGGTGTGGTCCAATCGGGTGATTATTGGTTGTGGTCATCGTGATGGTGGTGGAGTTGGAGATGATTATGGTTGTGGTGTTGTGGTTCGATCGGTTGATGGTTGGCGAGATTGTGGTGGTGGTGGTGATGGAGTGGGTAAGGATGACAGCGGTGCGCAAGCGTAATAAAAATACTGTGTGAGCTATACTGGCGCAACACATCTTGACCACAAAAATAACTTCTGTAGTAACCCTAACCCTCGAGAGGAATACGGCGAGCTCTCGCGCATGATACATCTTGATTAATTTGAAAATTCCCTTTGAGCTTTATATTTAAAACAACAAGTGTCTAATTAGTTTGCGTGAAGTTTTCTTCAATGTTGATGACTTGCTAGGTGAGGGCATCGATAAGGTTGACTTTTGCTCTATCGGTGGTTATCAAATCATGACAAACTCGGTCCCTTGTATCAACTGGCCGAGCAGGAGATGAGGGGGTAAATATCGTTTAAGAACATGGAGGATAGGTATCAGTCAATGAGACAGAGGATAAGAACCTAGAACATAGAGAAACTCTCTCTAAATTTTTTAATTAAACTAATTACTTCATATAAAAAAGTTACAATTAGGCTATAGCAATCCTAGATTTAAGACTCAAAACTAAATAAAATCTAGCCTAAAATTACCAAACTAAATAAGTATTCTCCTAAAAAGAGGAATGTAAATAAAAATCTATTCTAAAATTACCAAACTATATTGACTGTTTCCATTAAAATTGTTGGGGGGGGGGCAACCTAAATGCTAAAATATTATAAAAAAAATTATCCAAAATTTTTAATCTTTTTTGAAGTCTTCCCCGGCGTCATAACACATCACCATCGTTATCTCCACGACCATCACAATCACCACGACCACTTCTCCACAACCGCAACCTCCATCATCGTTGTCGCAACCGTTAATGTCTTGTGCTTATAGTATATAATTGGCTTATTGCGAATGATCGAATTGCATCAAGTACTATGATGCAAATTTTTCTTTCTTAAAATTAAAGGTCGGGATCACATTCATGAAAGTGTTAGAATCCTGAAAATCTTTCATTTCATGTACCAAGTGAGTCTTTAGAATTCAGGGACGCTGATGATACTTGGGATGCAAGTTGGGTTAAGTCGGACTCTAACACGATTCTATCCAATCCCACCCAATCCAATATCTTCTGATTTTTGGGTATATAAAACCCTTCCAAACATAATTGAGCAGATAGAAGTTTGGTAATGAAATTTCCGGACTTCACATATATTTAGTTTAAAATCGACCCGAAACGAATCGCAATTATAGTCATACAAAGGCTTATCATTGTAAACGGTAAAGTGTGCACCTTGTAATGTTACATAATCACATATATTTCTTGAATCTAATATTTTCTACATGCCTTCCAACAAAAATAAAGTAGGCTCCAACGATGATGTTTAAGTCGCTAAACGACAGCCGACAAGATTAAGATCAAAAGTTAAGTACTAATACTTTAATCCTGTCAATTGACGGTCATTCTTTTCTTTTCACTGCTTTCGACAATTAAAATTAATTAACCATGGGTCAAAAGACGAAGAAGAAGAAGAAGAAAGCATGACATTTGCAACAAATAATAATGTGTGTATATACAGGGAAGCAAGCAAGGAATGTGACTATAAAACCCGCAGGCATGCTTCTGGGAGCCGGCATTGACCTGCAGGCTGCACGCACCTGGCCGCTGTGCTTGCTTCGGAAGACCCTTAAAAATATTATAACTATCTTGAAACGAATTCAACTTCATAAATTAACTTATCTCTTCGAGTAGTTTATTGCCTGCACGGTGTAATCATGCAGCTTTGTTGCAGATGGCAGCAGTTAATTGCTCGCTCATCGAGACCGCCTGCTTCAGTCCACATCGGTTGGAGCCCTAACGATAGACACACCTGCTTCCAATGCATTAATTAAAGCAGTATTAGTAGAAATCTAACGGGGTTTAAGAGTAAACTAATTGCTGGCCTTTCTTAAGGGGGTCAATGAAAGTTGCATCGAGTCTTATTTATTTCGTACCTTCTCGTATTTTGTTCGCGTCATGCTTATGTTTGATTGTTTAACTTGATAATTGCTCGGATAAGACGCCACGCCTCAATCTACAACTTTTGACTTGCAAAGTGTATATGCTTCAGGATACATACATACACAGATTAAAAAAAAATTTAAAAATCCTAACGTTCACAAAGTGAACAGACTAGGATTTGAAGTTTATTTATGAATCCAACAAAAAACATTTCAATTTTTCCTTCTTCCTCTCCTTGTATCAAACCTGCATAAATAACCCATGTAGTTGTATGATCACAAAATTTCAGCATCACAAACTCGAAAACTAATAAACAGCGAAGTTGGTTACTAGCTCAGAGCAGAAGTGCAGAACCAGCACGGATCAAAAGAACTGAATGATGCGCCTGTGTTCCCCAATCTCGTGTCCGTTAATAATATCGGTTGCGTAGGTTAATTGCAAATATGTGAATAAGAAAAATATCGAAACGATAGAAGAGTTTGGTTCTGTAAAATAATGTTGATGTCAGGTATAACTGAAGTAACACAAACCGTTCGTATTGAAAAACATGAAAACAACAGGACAAGTTAAAATTAGGCTTAACAGGTGGATACGTTCGTAACGTACTCACATGTCAGCAAGCACTAAAACTTTGAAAGAAAAGTGAAAGTTAAGAGGAAACAGAAAGTCAGTAACCACCGGCTGGGACGGTGAAAACCGGTGGAGCCGAAATGAGACAAGAGAAAATGATTAGGAAAATTATAAACAAGGGGCGGCAGTAGATGCAGGCCCAGGGACAAGAGCAGCAGTTCTTCACGAAACGAAAAGATTAAGTCCACCTCAGTATTAGCTGAGTTTTCCCCTACATTTAACTAATTCACTTACATCTTGGCATGCACACAGCAAAATGACAGGTACAGAGAGGAATAAATCATAAATCTCCAAACAACTTGATGGACTGAAGTTTTATCCTAAACAAATGTTAAATTATATCTATCAACAAAATCCATGTTTTATTCGATCTTAATTATTTAGGGACCCTCAAACTCTTAGGTGTGAAGGAATATTGTTAACATGGAGTTTCAACGTTACATCTGGCCCCTACTTGTCGATACTAAGGCTGTTAATGGCTTTTATGAGCCCGAAAATTGTCTATGGTTGCTTGTTATGATAATAGGTTTTAACACACAGGGTTTAAACCTGTTTTCCTTCCAAAATATACAAGCTAATCATGCATAAAGAAAGCATTAATATAAAATCCAGTGAGTTGCAAAACAGAAGTGAATCTGCATTACCAACAAAAACACTGCATCGTTGAGACTGAAAATGTATACACTATATCCAGGGGACTAACTGTGAAATAGCATGCGGGCCCAGCCAGTCCATATAAGAGCCAACTGCATGTGGTTTGGGTTTATACAGTGACTCTAATAATCTATCCCTCAACTCTTTCGCATTTTCAAAGTTTTGGTGTAGTGGCGTGGACATTTAAAGTAATATCCGGGTCACCCATTCGGACACTCATTTATTAACAAAATAAAAGGTTTTACAAGAGTATGGTGTGCAAAAGGTTGTGTTTTGGACTACAAAAGGGCATTCCTCGAACATGTACTCACATGTTAGAATATCAAAATATATTTATCACCCTCACCTTAACTTTAAAGTTTTTGATTACGTGTCAGAACCACCCCAGAGGAGCCGACCCAAAATATTTCAACCCTTCTCTGAGACCCAGCCTGCAAATCTTGCAATGAAGGGGCCCAAAATGTTGGCCCAACCAACTGCCCAATATATAATGGCCCAAGACGCTTTCCGTTAGCACAGTTGCAGCTACCCACTTAGCCTAAATCCCCTTTACAGCCTACATGTCCAAATGCAATTCAAATTGAAAAATGCCAAACCAATCAGCGGGCGTAGGTTTTTAATTCCCCGTCAGCATTCCTATTTGCTGTATATCATTTTCAATGACATCATTCTCCATATGATGACGTCACTAAAATTGACATATACCCAATAGAAAGTCTGGTGGGAATAAAAAACAACCAGCCTTGTAGGAAAAGTGAATTCCCCACCGAATTCCTACCAGGCTGGTTGCCTATTGATGCATGTCATCTCCAACGACATTATCCTCCATATGATGATCATCACTTATAGTTTTTACAATTTCTAGTCAAACAATTCCATACGGTTTCTGATCACCCTCTTGTGTGGAATGTTTCATCAGACTAAAATATATCAGACTAAAATATTGTCAAAAAAATTTAGAGTTCATGCAGACAAGCACATAAAATATTTGAAGTGTGGGTTTAGTATTGGTAAAATTAAATTGCATGAACAAGCTGAGGTAGTCGAGAAATTGCAGCAATACTCTGAATTATAGCAATTTTGCAGTAATACTCTGAATAATAGCAATTTTAAGAAACATAAAACATTAACATCATTGTAGAAATTAAATACCTAGACAACCGAACAGCGATTAAATAAAAACATGAAAATAAGAAAGGTATTACGAACCCAACACATGCATCTAATTAAACGACTTAACAACCCGAGAAGACTTGCATCTCATGCATTCATCAAGTATAAGAGTCTTCAGGTGCGCCATCCATCCAATGAGACCTGCCATCAAAACCAGATTTCCTTTTTCTTTTTAATATTAAAAAAGAGGTGCATCAAAAAGTAAATCTATTATACAATATTACTTTAACGTCTACCACTCGGAAGCTGGCCATCTGCACCCCGGTTAGGGTATTTAGAATTCACGTCCTTCCGAAATTGTTTCACGCCGGTCTTGTTTGAGGAGGCGTTATCCTTAAACCCGGTTAGCATGTAAACTTTATCGCCAGGACTGAAAACATTAGGGATGACGGAATCTCGGGGCATGAATGGAGAATCACGACTCCAACCGGGTTGATACACGACATCAAAAGCTCCGCTGCGATCGTCGGCTGGCAGCCATGCCCATGCCAGGGAATATCCCATTTCCCGTTAGAGTTGAAGCACTACTACAGGGGAGGCTTTTATTCACGGTTTAAACCATAAACTAAATTCCTTTTGTTCATGGTTTAAACTGTGAGTGAACCATGATCCAAACCTGCGTAAGCAAAGATTGGGTCATGGTTCTGACAATGAACAAAATGAGCAATATTCACGGTTCAAACCGTGAACATTTCTCAGCTTGAAAAATTAAAAAGTCAGTTAGTTGATGGGCCCCAGGTTTTCGTTCACGGTGCTAACCGTGAACAAAACCAGTTTTGAGTCACGGTTACAACCGTGAACAAAACTTGTGACCGTGATCCTGAACTGGTACTTGCTCCATCTGTCAGTATCTGGAGCAGTCTTTTGTTCACGGTTGTAACCGTGAACAAATGTCTTTAGCCACGGTTACTACCGTGAACAATATTTTTTAAAAAATAATTAAATTTTCCGCTCCCCGCTCGCGTTAATTTCGATCACAACCAGCAATATATAATTTTTATTCACAACCAGCAATATATAATTTTTATTCATAACCAGCAATATATAATTTTCATTCACGCAATATATTCAAATTTCACATAATATACGATAATCAAAATAATAAGCTCTGAATCGCACGCAAACATAAACAAATGTATGCGTCAACAAATCGTACAATATGATCAATACTCCACTAATAAACAAATAATATATGTGTTAACAAATCAAAAAGTAGAACTAATGCTGTTGGGACGACGATCCACATCCATCATCCCGTGGCCTAAAGAATGCGCTTAGTATGGTATGCTGGACGGAATCAGCGTGCGACTGACTCATGTCTCGGATTTCCAACCTAAGCTCTTGCAGCTCCTGCCGTTGCCGTGTCTCTTGCTACGTCTAATGTTGCTGCTCCACCTGCTCGCGGAGCCGACGGATCTCCTCCTGCGACGCAGCTGCCGCATCCGTCCGTGTCTGGGTCACGGTGTATTCATGCGTGGTCGAACGCCTATCAAAAAATCGATGGGCCTTGGGACCAACTCCGCACTCATATCCACCAAGATATCCGCCGGATATCAAATCCAGAACATGGACAATAGTGGTGATCTAGTCGCCAGGGCCAAGTCCCAAGGCGTCTATCAGCTCCAGGAATTGGATGTATATATGTGTGCGCGCGCGCTCTAGCGTTTATTTAAAATACATAATAAACTTGATTATATGAAGCTTACTATGTACGCGTCCATGTCCTTCTGTAACACGACCCATCCCTTCGCTTAATTATAGTTGGTGGGGTCTTTCTTTCTCTGCGATGTTAGTTTAATAATTAATTAATGATATAAAAAATATATGCAATTAAGCGTCGAAATACTCACCAAGAGCCATCGAGCGTTGGCCTGCGAGCGCTTCTCTTGAATCGGGATAGCACGTTCTTGCATGTCGTTTTTCCGGTTCTACTTATTTCGAACCGGCATTGTCTTGCAAAAATAAAAATTATAATATATTTTAGAATATGATTTCATGTTATATTGTTAAAATCTTAAAAATTAAATTGATGTCTGCACATCATCGTACTCAAAATAGATGACAAGAAGCGGCCAATTCTCTTTCGGGATCTCCAGCGCTATGACATCTATCTGCTAATAGAAAATATATGTTAATATTCTATTACTAATTAGGTAGCTATAATTAGGCTATAAATGATAATAGAAAATATATGTTAATATTCTATTACCAATCTTCACTATCAAGCACCTCCTCTGATCCTCGGTTACCGCGGCCCAGGGAGGGTAAAGTTCACTCTTCACTTCCTATCAACTTTTTCGCTTAATCACTTGACGCTAGTTTAAGAAGCGAGGAAGGGCACGATCTGTATCGAATGACTTGTACACACCATACTTGTCGGGCTCGTTAACGAATCTGTAATTCTTCCTGATCTGAAATTGAAATATATTAAACAAATAATTATATGTATATGTATATAATGACGATTGAAATTTAAATATGTGAAAGGATATGTCATACCTCCTCCGACCCCAACGTAGTACGTTCGGTCTAGACCTTATTCCACCGAATATGGGGCGGGTACCTATCTCCTGCCCAACATAATCCCCCACTGGGTCGCATACTCTCCAATAGGCACATATGTCGCGTCAAAAAACTGTAACGACTCTGAAATCACTGTACAGAAAATTCTTGTTATTGTAAAAAATAGGATATACAGCCTATGTAAGAGTTATAAATTAGATTTGTTTAATAAAATCAAGAATCAACTTGTAGCTCATTGGTAAATCCTCTACACTGCTGTGATGTAGCCTATGTGTTCGATTTTCATTAAACACAATTATTTTTTTTCTGATTTTTCTATTTAATTTTTGGAAACCCAAGAGTTGCACGTGCAATACACGGGGAAATAAAAAATTTCAAAAAAATCAAACATGCGCAAAATGGAGTAAACATAGAAATACTCATGTGGTACGAATCTCGAGACAGAACCACGAGATCCGACCGTCCAAATTGCCCTATGGGCCGGCGCCGACGGTCTGATGAGCTCCAATGGGCTCCGTGCTTTGCACACTTGTCCCTTCAGCTCCCCTTAACTCCTCTACACTGTTTGATTTCCCTGCAATCAAATAAAGACCCTTCATTTCACCATTTAATATATTTTTAATCTAAAATTTTAATTTCCAAACCCTAATTCTTCACTATAAATACCACCCCATACCTTAGCTCTTCACCATTCTGAAATTCAAACAAAAATTTTCTAAAAACTTCTAAGTGCCAAGTGGAGTTAAGCCCCTCATATGGAGTAGTGAGCCAAACTCGACGACCGGAGCATCTCCGACGAAACCACGACGCTTGAGAATTTCTTCAACCTCTTCTTAGTCATATAAAAACAGTAAGTCCCTTCATCCCTCTCTCTTTCTATCTCAAACCATTTTTTAAAACAAACAGACAAAAGATGGGTTATCTCCGATATCGTTTTTTTTTACCTTTACAAGCCATGTGATAAGGAAACGAGATCAAACTAATATGTTACAATAATCCTAACCTTATTCACATCAATTAATTTTTAGTTTTAACAAAATTTACATATGTAACGAACATATAACAAATCTTTTCAGTAAAATACCATGAACTTTAGTATCGCCCTTTCATCGATAATTAGTTTAAATACCTTTAGAAAAACTTCACGAGATAACGACTTACCCCACACGCACACCATGGTTCCATAGCATGGTATTCTAGATCTATGGCTAAGTTAAAGAAATAAGATTTTCATTAAAATACCACACCGTTTCAAGACGAGTTTCTTTAAATCGGTATTTCGAAATTCTTGCCAATTACGCTTCTTTAACTCTCATCAGGGGATACGCTAATGGATAGTGTAGATTATCATACATCCTTAGGACAGTAGAGCGAGATGCAGAACTCCTTATGGAGTATTCGGTTTCAAAAGGAATAAAAATACGGTTTTTTTTAAGAAACGCGACCTTTTCAAATAAACACTAATTTTTAGGAAAATATGAAATCCGTATTTTCAATAAAAACAAATTAAGAAACTATATTTTTAAAATGAAAAATGAAAAATTGTAAATAAAATACCACCAAGTTTCCAAAAGTAGTAGTTTTCATAAAAATACTACAATCTTTCAAAAACCTAGGTTGTATTATTAAAATACCCCAATAATTAAAATACATGATCATGAAAACCCTAAATGTTATAAATCACCTTCGAGGTTTATTTTGAAACTATACTAAAATATTTTTCATAAAACCCTCTCGAGATATGCAAACAATATTTTAATGACCTTAGATAAATATAGGTTTAAGCAGGATCAATTCTCTTGAGCCCCAGGGAGCCGGAGAAAGTGAATACTTGCATATTCATGTTAGACAATTTAACGGAGTTATCAATGGCAATTGTCTTAGAAAAACCATAAATCATGCCGTCCATGTGTAGCAGTTGCCGATTTCTCCTGAACATAAGAGTTAAACAATTTATATCAATTCACATGAAAAAAATATGAACTCAAATCTAAACTTGAACTCGAACTCGAATACAAACTCGATCTCTAATCTAAACCCGAATATAAACTTGAATCCAATCTATTCGAACCAACTTGACTCGAATCCAATCTATTCGAACCAACTTGACTCGAATCCAGATTGCAATTGTCATGACTCGCACATTACTCGACTCACTCAAATACAATTTACACATTTTGCAATCTAGGGTTTCGATCAAGAAATATCAATCAATCAAATCAGATAAGCATATTAACCAGTTATAATATATTATACACGGAATGCTTGGGATAGTTTCTTGTGTGTATCCAACGGAGTTTCAGGAGTCCCGTATTAAGCTCTCTCTTTTTATTTTACTCGAATATCAGTCGGGTTGACTCATCCACAGCCTAGAGTCCCAATACTAACACATGAAATGAGCCCGTGTTTCCTTGCTTCTGGGGCCCTACTCTTGAGCTCGTGAATACTTCTATAGCTGTGTTGACATTCACATTTGGAACTTAACATTAACACAATGACCTTCTAGAGACCTATAGTATATATTTACCCATGATCATATACTCGTACCCGTCATATATATATATATATATATATATATATATATATATATATATATATATATATATATATATATTCTACTCTTTTCATTTTCTTTACTCTTATCTATTTTTGGGACTTACCGAGCGCTAGTTCGCTGACGGGCATTCCAACTATTTTTCTTCTCTTGGAATGTTTGTCAGATACTGTCGAGACGAAGGAAGTTGAAACCACAGAAGAGGACTACGACCAGATAGCTACTCAGGGCTAGCTCAGCTTTTTTTCCTTCAGTTTATATATACCACTTGTTTAGACAGTTTCTTTATTGTATTTACTTTCCAGCATAAACTCTTGTATTTGTAAATATTGGAAGTTGAATGTAAATAAAGATATTTGTTGAAAAAATTTTACTGTCTCAATTTATTCTTGTATTGTGTATTATTGTTTTAATACGCTTAGTATATTTATTTAGGTAATGACCTTCTCTGGATAAATATACCGCGGGCTTGCTATGTCACTGTTTCTGTCTATTAGGAAGCGGGGCGTGACAAAAACAGATCTCATAGCCTAGCATTCTTGGGCGGCCTACAGCAGTCGAGCCCAATAGGACCCCTCGTCCTAACACTGCTCAGCGTGGCGCTAAAACCGGCGCCAGACGCCATCCCGTAAGTAGAATGCGGATCTGTAAATAATAAACTATTAGATGATTCAATATCCACCTATACTGTAATGATGTATCAAATTTTAAATGAGTAAACTACGCACCATGCGCAGGAGTGACTGGGGTATGAGAACCCGCTGATGCACTAATAGAGGCAGGAGGAGGCGGCGGCGCTGCGAGTAGTCTGACGGTAATATAGGGAGCGCTAGTAAGGATAGTAAGGACAGTCGGAGGTGATGCGTTGTGAATAGGGAGGCCATAGGGATGATGTGGCGGTAATAGGGGAGTGCTGCTGCTTCTGCTCCCGTGCCTGCTGAGGCTCCTGGAAAAGTCTCGTCGGTGGGTATGGATCGACTCAGAATGTCCTGTAGACGCTGTTTCTTATGGTGATTAGTGCCTTTGCTTGTGCCTATGATCAAATCCTACATAGATATCTAAAAGTTATTTCATTACTTATATTCATTATATAATTTAGAACATTCAATTTAATTTCATTACCTAACACGTTTATGTGGTAGATTATCTGAAGATTCATTGGGTGGATTCCCAAAATATTAATCCGGGACAATCAATTGGCCGATACCACTTCTTAAAAACGTATGGATGGGATGCGCGGAATAGTTTGGATCCCTGGTACGTTCAATAATGGACTGAGACGTATTATCGCAAGATCTTCATCGTCGCTCTCATCTTGAGAGCTATTCAACGTCGGCACATTACAATAGTCTTTCGATTTCCAATGACAAACAACATACCAGTCAACCTTCTGCATGTCCCGAGAATAATATATTTATGTTGCCATTGTGGGAAAGAAAAAGTTGTCGTTTTTTAGTAATATTCGTTTGGTATTTACCAAAGTCAGGCTGTATTAATCGACCTTCATACCCTGGTCAGACTTGGTATCATACCATATGCATTTGAATATATGAAATGGGACAGTCGTATGCTGGTATGAGACCGCTATAATTTTCTCAAGAAAACCGTAGTAGGGATTTCCATCCTCGTTGACGGTTGCGATGCCGTTATTTTGCATAGCTCTAATACGTTATGTACTTTCTACCTCAAATTTATATCCGGATACCCCGTATCCGTTGTAAAACCTAGCTGCAATAGTCGGACCATTTAAAAGATCGTGGACCTCTCTATCAATCTATTCTCCACGATTCAATTGTTCGTTCACTTTTTTATCGACCAAGCGGCGAAAGTGCACCTCTATTCTTCTTTGATCCTATCATTCGACCACGTCCTACGATTCGATCTCGTGAGTATATCTTTATGCACTCTGTTTGTTAATATACAGTTATAAATTAAATTTAATTTCGAATATTTAAAACGATGAAATAATAAACACTTACTCTACATATTTAGCAAAACATTCACTGTTTATTAAGATGTACGCATGTATACTGGCCGCGAGATCGTAAGGCATGCTCTTTAGCCTTCCTGCTCCAATTAGACCGTTAGGAACACTCTGCAGTTTGTTCAGCTTCATCCTGATATCGTCGTTCAGGAAATGAGCAAAGAAAGATGTGACTTCTTCTAGGAGATAACCTTGCGAATTGAACCTTCAGGACGACACTTGTTACGGATATAGTTTTTTAAAGTTAACAGATATCTGTTGAAAATGATAGATATTAATAATTCATAATAATTCTTTGCAATTTAAATGATGGATAATAAACGTCAATAATACCTCTCGAGTGGATACATCCAGCAGTAATGGACCGGACGGCCAATCCTGACCTCGATTGCCAGATGGACGGACAAGTGAATAATAATGTTGAAAAGGAAGGTGGAAAGATAGTTTCGAGCTTACAGAGAATCAAAAGAATATCTTTTTTGAGCTCTACTATTTCATTGACGTCCATGTTTTTTGAACACAATTAGCGGAAATACGTGCAAAAGTCGTTAAGTACGAGACTAACTTCTTATTTTACTGATGCTCTGAGGTATAAAGGAAGAAGATGCTGCATCAATATGTGGTAATCGTGGTGTTTGGGTAAAAAATTACACCCAATTGCCAAAATCAGAAATCAAATTTAAGTTCAAAGTCAAAACAAAAATCAAAGTCAAAAAGCTAAGTGGGCCCAAGCCCGAGCTCGAGCCTGAGCCAAGTAGGCCCGATCCCAAGCCCAAGCCCAGGCATTAAGAGGGACTGGCCAAAAGAGAAGAAGAAAAGGAAAAAATTAAATGTGCTTTTGGTTTTTTTAATTAAATATGCAAAAACCAATTTTGTACAAACCATAGGGCTAAATGTAAAATATGTAAGCCCATAAAAGGCCCTCCATGATGATTTGAGAGCTAACCTGGATCTTAATCTTGAATCCTAGAAAAACAAAATCTTGAGTTTTGAGCTGCTCTTAGCATGCAAGTCTCCATTTCTCTCTTCCTCTTTTTTTAAAGTGTGGACATCATGAGGCTTTGAAAATTTTAAGTGTGCACATCAGGAGGCTTTGAAAATGGAAAAGGAGCTCCTTTTGATCTTCAAAAGTCAAAATTTTGGTGTTTTTGGACTATTGCTTCATTTGGTTTCGACCTTACTTGCACCGTGCTAGGTGCGTACCATGCTAGATGCCCATTTGGTTAGGTACGCACCCTGTTGGGTGCACATCAAACCAAGTGCGCACCAGCCCAGGTGCGCACTTTCCTAAGTGCACATCTTACTGAACCTTTTGGCCAATTCGAGACCCTTTGGCCCCCTTCACTCCCTCGCACCTTGTCAAGTGCACCCCTTATTAGGCGTGCACCTTTCTAGGTGCGCGTCTCGGCAGGTGCGCACTTGTCATGCACGTCCCTTGCTGATCACGCCCTTGCTAGGTACGCGTTTTGGCAAGTGCGCACCTGGATTCGCGTGCACTTGACATATATACACTCATCACCTCTCTTGTTAGAAAAAAATTCTAACGGGGCGTTGCCTCGCACCTCGCAGGGGGCTGCTAGCCCTCTTGACCTCCAGCCCACTATTTGGGTAGCATAACTCCCGTAAAAACTCCGCGAGGCCCCCGATATACCCGAGGCACCCTCAAACTTGTTCCCAAACACAACACGCATATATTGCATATTGAGTTCGTATGACCAATTTTACCCGTCAATCGGAGGTTCTCTCACTCCAAAAGCGAGGGTTAATTAACAGCAGCTTAGTCCGCGGCTGCCGGAGATTTAGATCTCCACAATCAATATATCCCAGCCTATCCTGAATAGGGTGAATCTGTATATGCCTGACAAGCGACGCACATTTCTATCTCAATAGGGTGACGAAAAACACTCTATAGATTCTAGCACGCCCGGTCGGACCTTTCTCTCCTCTCATATTTTGGGTCAAGTATTCATGCGAACTCATTTAACATATATATCGAGGTTTGTACTGAAATAATGCTTTTTCATGCCGCAATGAACTTTCAACGACGATGCCTTCCAAGATAAATTCAACTTACGACACAACCCCGATCCCATACGTGGTCAAGATCAATGCTTGCGTGGTTCTCCTCGTAAGCCTCGGTTGGCAGTGGGAGGAACCGCCTCTAAGTCGATGTCGCACACCACATATGGTTTGTGGGGAGGCGGAATTCACAAACAACGATTTTTTAGACTTGCAACATTGGTCAAACAACCAAGATCTTTCAGAAACCCTAACTAGCTAAATTACAAAGAGGTTCTAAACTACTTGTGAAAGAGTTTTATACCTCTAGAATAAAAATCCTTCGGGTCTTCTTCTCCTTTTCTTGAGCTCCTAGAGGGTTTGGATCAAGCTCGGTCGTCAGCCTCCTCACGTCGAAGACAATCCACCCGAGAGTTTATAGTTCAAGCTACAACCTCAAGAATGAGATAACTAAAGTACCTAGTTTGCTACTCTAGGTAGCTTAGAAGATATAGAGAGTTAATTGGAGTATTTTATCTCAAAGAACCCTAGGATTCACAATACATGTGAGGGTTAGGGTTTGAGGAAGAAGGAGGAGATCAAAAATGGAGAGAGAAAGAAAAAAACTAAAATGAGCAAGTGTAGGAGCAAGTGAAGAATGGCTACGTCTTTCTCAATAATCAAGCATACAATATTTCTCCATACAAAAATACAACCATACTTGAATAGTAGAGTCAAATGAATAAACAATGAGACTTAGCCATGCTTCTACCATGCCACAAATATCTCCATTTCCACCTCATTAATCTATTTCCCAAAAATAGATAAAACCAATAATGAGGTGTCCCCTTCTTGAAGCATCTCTTGTAAAATTACAAGAATGCTCTCAGCGTATATACATACCTGTATTCGTACTGCAAAAAATACGAATAAAAAAGAGATAAAAATAATCCAGTAATATAATACTAGAATGCGGCTTAATCCTAAGCCCACTAGTATCATCCGTCCGAACAATATCCATGCAGCTAGTATACGTATATGATCGGAACCCTGCACGTAAAACTATACGACCTCTACATCGTTTTTCCTGAACCAGGGAAACCCTCTGTGTAGGACTCTAAAGACTCGACAGTACGAAGAAAGTGGGTTTAACCACAAGTCTGTCAGTGGCACTAGCTGTACGTAACGGTTACCCAGATACCTATCGAAAAGAAAGCTGACGAATGAACTCATCCGAATCCTTACTGAGCCTGTCCGTGACAATCTTTATGCGGTCCGGTCTGTTCGTCTCAGAGTATCGCATGCCGGGTTTAGGAGGTGGAAAACGTCAGACCCCTAATAACCTGACAAGTCATGCCGGTGTGGCTCAAGACTATCCGAGAATCTACTGGTCTAACTACCAGTAATTCTCAATCTGCCCTAGCTAGGACTTATGGTGTTGGCCAACCGATCACAGTGCGACATCAACTCCCTATACCGGGAGAGAAAAATCCCCAATAGTCGCTCAATGCTTCCATGTAGTTCGGGACTGTACTCAACTAAAACCTGTTTGCACAACTCAGTAGAGCCGTCGTAGGATAGTAATCAAAATACAGTGGGAACTCACACGAGATAAATGACGACCTCAGGTCGACAGACTACCTACACTCATGTCACTAGAGAACTTCTATCTGACGTTAGGTATAATACCATCTAGCCAGTTCTCGGCGAGTCCGTCCAGTGTACTCACCTCCAGTAAGCACTTGTATACAATCTTAGGTGCACCACACCAATGGCTGCTGGACCATTCCATCGCCCCTCGTCAGGGTCTAGATATGTATACACTAGTCTACTCTGGAGTATCAATGCCCAGTCTCGATACTCCCACAATTAGGGACATTTTAAGGATGTGCTTATCGACTATCCAGCTCTCACAAGTATGATTGCCATCACAACGCCGGTAGTCAAGTAAGGATCCTACGGGCTTTATCAACATGTATACAAAATATGAAATACTAAGTAAAACACATCACATGTTAAGATAAAGACAAACCAAATAGTATACTATCATATTGAATAAGATTGTCATGTACATACATATCCCTAGCATCCTATACAATGAAGGCCTCTAGGGCATACATATCCAACAATCTCCTACTTGCACCAAGGCCTGTAATTGGGGTATTAAGTACCTAACGTCTGCACTAGAGCCAGTTGCTGGCGTACCGCATACCCAACATTTCGAACAGTCTCTCGAACTGGACTTGAAGGATGGCTTTGGTGAATGGATCTACCGTGTTGTCCTTTGTATCTACTCTCCAGATCTCAATCTCCTGGCGATCCACGATCTTCCTGATCAAGTGATACCATCTCAAGATATGTCTGGATTTCTTATGGGACCATGGTTCCTTTACCAAAGCCATAGCTCCATTATTATCACAATACAAATGTATTAGATTAGCAATGGATAGAACCACCTGAAATTCAGAAATGAACTTCCTCATCCAGATTGCCTCTTTTGCGGCATCGTTAGCAGCGATGCACTCAGTCTCCATCGTCGAGTCTGCTACAGTGTCGTGTTTGGAACTCTTCCAACAGACCATCCCTCTGTTGAGGGTAAACATATAACTCGAGACAGATTTAGAGTCATCCTTGTCACTTTGAAAGCCAGAGTCGGTAAAAGCCTCAATATGGAGCTCCTCATTACCGTACACCAAAAATATCTCCTTAGTCATTCTCAGGTACTTAATAATGTTCTTTACTTCTATCCAATGTTTCTCACTTGGGTTGGACTGATACCTGCTTACGACGCTAAGTTTGTAAGCTACATCTGGTCTGGTACATAACATCGCATACATTATCGACCCTACCGCTGAAACTTAGGGTACTATGCTAATGCGAGCCCTCTCCTCATCAGTCTTGAGAGACATCTCTTTGGAGAGGGTGATTCCGTGGCAAGCAGGCAAATTACCGCGCTTAGAATCTTCCATACTGAACCTCTTTAGTACGGTGTCTATGTACCATGACTATGAAAATCCCAAAATTCTTTTAGATCTATCATGATAGATTTTAATCCCCAGAATGTATGAGGCATCAACCAGGTCTTTCATTGAGAACTTCTGTGAGAAGAACAGCTTGGCCGATTGTAGCATAGGAATATCATTTCGTATCAGGAGAATGTCATCCACGTATAAAACGAGAAATACCACATGTAGGGTGTTTTTCGTCACCCCATTAAGATGGGAATATGCGTCACTTGTCAGGTGCATTACAGATTCCCCTTGCCCAGGGTAGGCCGTGGTTTATTGATTATGGGGATCCGAATCTCCGGCAGCCACGGACTAAGCTGTCGTTAATTACCCCTCACTTTTGGAGCGAGAGAACCTCCGATTGACGGGTCAAACTGGTCATGCGAACTCAATGTACCGTGTATATATGTCATGTTTTGAAGGGTTTTGGATATATCGGGGGCCTCGCGGAGTTTACAGGGGTCCCGCTACCCGGATAGCAAGCTGGGGGTCAAATGGGCTAGCAGCCCCCTTGTAGGGTGCGGGGCAGCACCCCATTAAAAAAATTTCTAACAGGAAAAGTGTTGTGGAATGTATATAGAAGGTAAATAGCAACTAAAAGATGCATGTGCGGCAGCGCTTCACGTCCCCAGCATGCGGGCGCTGGGCATTGGGTGCCTGCGCTGGGCATAAGGCACCGGCGCCTCACGCGGCCGGCATGTGAGCGCTAGCGCCTCATGCGCCAAATTGAATTCTACAACTCCGGTTTCGAAAGTCTATCAACTGTCCCCAATGAATCACTAATTGAAAATAGAATGTTTGATGTGTTGTGCGATTTTATAGTGTTTGATTTACCCGATTGTGAAGGGTCCATTTCAAGTGAAACCAATGCCAATCCCATTGATCTCTACACCTCCATTCTAGAACCGAAATTGATTGAAAACCATGCTTCTGATAAGGTGTCTGAGAAATTTAACTGTCACTTGATTGAGGATATCAACGCTGGGAATATTTTGGATGATGAACCTGCAGTTTTGGATGAGTTTTTCTCACCAATTCATCATGTCCTTTCACTTCCGTATAGGCATCATCCCAAACCATTAATTGTTTTTCCCGAACCCCATATGCATCTGGATATTATTGATAATGAATGCATGGATGAGCTGAATTTTGAGGATATTATTGAGGATGAAGCAATTTTATTAGATGAGGCAGATTTTCCAATTCATCATGTCCCTTCCACTGACTATGCACATCTTCCTGAGCATGTAGCCGATACCATTTCTCAATCATTTCCTTCCATCCTTTCCATCGTTCCCACTTTGCAAGACACCGTATCACCTCTATATCCTATGTCTGGTTTACCAAATTCGGTCGACCCATATTTTCTTACAAATCTTGAGAGGTTTGATCCCATTTCTCGACATGTTGATAGATTAGTACAATCCATTTTTTCACTCCGATCATTACAAATCGTACTAATTTATTCACTCCATTTCCACCCTCAAGATCGTGTTTCATTTCTTTTTCCCCTCAACCATTCATCTCCTCTACCGAGACCGTATCCCGTTTCCATCCACACATGGTCTCGTGTATTCTCCATTTTTTTCTCTACGCCTTCTTTCAACAACCACTGCGATATCACGATAAAATTTTTGAATGGTTAGTATTAACTTTCGTCCTGTGTAAAACCTTGTATAGATTGAAACTGTTCTTTCCCCCTAACTCTGAACTTTAACACTTATGTTCTCGCCAAAATTTTCGGCCAAAAGCTATTTGTTCCCTTATAACCCTTAAAAAAAGAGGAGAGATGAAAGAGGGAAAAAATTCACGGTTGGACGTCACGTGTTAAACACGTGAGCGCTTATATGCAAAGCATATAAGCGCTGAAAGAAAATAACTAAGGGCCAAACAGGCCTCACGTGTAAAACACGTGAGTGCTCATATGCAAGCATATGAGCACTGAACATAAAGCACCAATGGCCAAACAGGCTTCACGTGTAAAACACGTGAGCACTCATATGCAAAGCATATGAGCGCTGAACATAAACAGGCTAAAACCCACAGCATGGGTCACGTGTTAAACACGTGAGTTCTCTTTCCTCTCACATGCAAACCCCAATTTAAAATGTTCCCATTAAATTCTATGTGATAAAATTAAATCCTATTTGGGAAATATTTTCCCTAATCTTTCTAATATGGAAAAATCTTTCTCTAACAGAGAATCCTGGATTTAAAATTTAATGGTGATAAAATATCACCAATTAAATTATCTGATAGAATTAAATTCTATTTGAGAAATATTATCCCGATCTTTCTCAAACTAGAAAGATCTTCTCTGTTAAACAGAGGACCTTTGGATCAAAGATCCAACGGTGATCATCTGGTAGAATAAAATTCTATCATAGGAAAATATTTTCCTAATCATGTTAAACTAACAAGATATTCACATGACAAGAATAAAATTCTATGTTAAACTAACGAGATATTCATATGATAAAATTAAATTCTATATAAAAAAATATTTCTATCTTGTTAAACTAAAAAGATACGATAGAATTAAATTCTATATTAAGAAAATATATTTCTGATATTGTTAAAACTAACAAGATATTCATATCTTGTTAAACAAGCAAGAAATTCTCTCTGTTAAATAGAGAGACTTTGGATTAAAAATCCAACAGTGAATAAAATTCACCGATTGATCTAAAAGATCATGGAATCAATCATGATCTCTTAATAAGGGATTTTCTTAACAAATTGATTCTTTTTCTTCTCATATAAATAGGAGCAAGGAGAGGAGGAAAAAACACACAAGGAGAGGGGGAAAAAATGGAGAGAGAATTTAATTCTCTAAAAAGAGGAGACCACCCCATAAACTTCTAAAAAAATATACAGAAGTCTCCCAAAAGCTCCCACAAAACAAAAGAGAATTTAATTCTCAAACCAAGAGTTTAACTCTTCTCAAAGAACTTAGTTCTTCCTCTGGTTGAGGTCTGCAGAAGCAGATCTCCCTACAAGCTGATAATTTAATTCTCATCAGGGAGATTCTGTTATGCAGATTCAAAACTTAGGAGAAAAAACTAACTTCAAAGAATTTAATTCTTCCAAAAGTATACAGGAATTTAATTCCTCTGATGAAACTATGGTTTAACCCTGCAAAAGAATTTAATTCTTATAAAGAAAAGGGCCTGAAATTCTCAATGCTCATATCAAAATCTCCATACAGATAAAAGAACAGACTGGTGATTCATTAGCATTCAACGCTATATAACAAAGGCTCACGTGTTCCCACGTGAGCACCTCTGAGGAACAAAAAGGAAGGACTGAGATCGAATCACGTGTTCTCACGTGACCCCAAACAGTTGCTTAAATAGAAAAGGAGAAAAATCCAAAGACAACACTCACTTTTGAGCACTTCACGTGTTCGCACGTGAGTATTATATAAGCTAAGTGCTTAGCACTTATAAAAAGAAAAGGGAATAAACCCAAAGAAGCAGTGCCCAACTCTGAGGCGCCTCACGTGATGGTCACAAGAATTAAGTATTTAACACTTATATACAGACGGGGATTTAGACCCAAGTGTACAGCGCCAACTTTCAGGCGCCTCACGTGCCATACGTGAGCACCCTAAATTTTAGTGTTTAACACTACTTTAGAATCTCACGTGGGAGCACGTGAGCACTGACCATATATTAGTGTTTAATACTATAACAAGCCACCTTCATCCCCAAATTGGCTAAGTCTTCCTAAGATTAAAACATCTTGGATCTCCAAATAGACCGAGCCTCTATGCTCATGACTTGCCGAACTAATTGACCAGAATGATGTCCATCACACATCTACTAAGTCAATCTTAGTATCCCAAAAATGATAAATGATTCTTATATGGTCCACCATGATCTCTTCCCTCAATCTGGAATTTGGTTCAAGGGTATATCTTTCCAAATCTCTGATACATGTCGTTGTAATTCTTCAACGTCTTCGGAGAGGTGGAGGGTCCCGACAACCAACAACTCTTTGGTGCACTCCCAAACCGACGAGCATATCCCAATACGGATCACAACGTCCTTAAACTACAACGGACCGTAACGTCCTTAAAATAGCTATGGACCGTAATGTCTTTAAACTAACAATGGACCGTAACATCCTTAAACTAAAGCAATAGAGCCCAAATGATCTTTTATTGGGTCTGAATGATCCAAAAATCCTGTTGAGTAGATCTTAGTCTAAAATCAAACTAATGTATCCTCAACAAACATTTAAGTTGATCTTAATTTCAAACGAGATTAACAATCCTTAAATCAACCCAAACCCAAGTCTAAGAATATACGGATTTGGATTAATCCACGCCCTACGGGCGACAACATAAATTAGTCTCCGTATACAATCCACGGGCAACCAAAAATAAAACAAATACACACGACACGAAGTGAACCTCTGAAATAGAAGAAAGTGGTTACCGCGATGCGGTAACGCAATTAACTGCGGGGGCTTGCGCCTGCAGGGAAGAGCGTCCCCACAATCAAAAACCCTTCGCGAACGAGGGGGAATCTGACGAAGTCTGCTACAACGGCCGCATCCGTCTAAACCTCCAATACACGGTGCCATAAATGAACTTGGCATTTTCGGAGAGGTGGACGGATAAATCCAAATAGCATCTGCCCCCAAATTCAAGCAAGACGACCCACACGGTTTCGTCTCCGTTTTTGGCGGTAAACAGATTCTAGCATGCTCGGTGGGACTTTTTTCCCTTTCCACTCCACACTTCGTATGTTATGTTTTTCCGCGATCAAATAATCGCGGTATATATGTTTGTGGTTTCCCTTGGGTGATGGGATGCTGAAGCCGGCATTTCGTCTTTACGAAGAATGGCATTTGCGTCCACCCTAGCAACTCAGGCTTTGTCATATCTGGTGGAGTCAAGTATGGGCCACTTGCAGCCTCAAATCTCTGCAACCCTGCTCTTTAAGAAATCAACGGGCTTCTCTTTAGGTCGATACTCCCACCTCCCACCCTCGGTGCCTCAACGCCGATAGAGGAAGCCCAGTAGAAGTCTGTCTTCCATAAGCTGGTTCCCCAAGCTGCAGTTTTGCCGACGGAATCAGTCCTCAAACAACTGGCACCTGCCAAGGACCAAGGTCGACGCAGGGGGCAGAATATTCAAGCTCTCAAAGGAAACAGGGGGCAGGCTCATGGAGATCCCACGAGAGCAGAAACCAGTTCGCACCCTAGAACAACTTTCCTCATCAATATATAAGGTGTGGAAGCGGGTGAAGGACTCAGTCGTTGTCTGCGGCTTTCCCTCTAAATGTCAGCCAAATTCTGACAAATCCCCTTTCAAATATAAGGGGATTCGTCCCAAGACGGATCCTGATACAGCGGTTTCTCCTAAAACCAAAGCGGCTTTTCACAAAAAAGAGAGGCCTAATAAAGCTCAAGTGCTCGAAGCAAACTCCGAAGGCCAAAACTCTAAACACTCCAAGTCTGGGGGTACGGCAGTTCATGCATCCACATGGTGAACTCCAAAGATGAAGTTCAAGCATCTATTACCTACGGACCGCATACTTGGTCCCTGAAAAGGCTCAACTGCAACGTGAAAAACTGCAGGAGATGCTTGCTCAGGCGGCAACACTCGCTAATCCATCGTCTAAGGCAAATCCCGAAGACGCACCTGGAGAAAGACAGAGCACGAGTTGGATATTGATTTCCTAAAGAGCGCTCTAAAAAAAGGAGATGAAGAAGCGGCAGAAATGTCCACTAAAATGAACCAGATGGCCTTTCTGATTCAGAATATAGCAGGAATGATGGATCAATCGGAACCACTGGCAGATGAACTGCTGGTAGCCGGTCATAAAGATAAGGATGATATTTCAAATCCTCTGCAAACCTCATCAATGGCTGAAGAGGAAATGATTCCTAAAAGAAAAGCTGGACTCATATATCACTCAATAAGTCAAAACTCATTATGCCAGTGAAGTATGAAATAGGCCAATCGAGACTGGTCGATCGTATCCGGAGTGCTACGATCACATACAGTACCCGCCAGAATACATATTTCCGACTCCACAAAGGAACTGGGAATCCTCACCAGCACATCGCGCGATTTAAATCCATGTGCGGTAATACTGGAGAGAATGATATACTTCTCCTCTAACAGTTCGTCAGCTATCTGGCGGGCATTGCCTTCGAATGGTATGCGGAACTCCCGAATGACTCCGTGAATACTTTCGACGAGATGGAGATGCTCTTCTTTCAAAGATTCGCTAGTATGAATAAACGCATTACCGTAACAATGTTGATCAATGAAAGGGTTAGACCGAATGAGACCTGGGTTCAATATGTTACCTGATAGCGAAATCTCTGGTCAAAATGCGAGCAACGTATCGACGAAGCTGCAGCTGTGGGAATGTTCATATCCATTCTTGACCCAAATTCAAAGGCGTTCCCGTATATGGCCCTTTTCAAGCCAACAACCTACCAAGAGCTCATGAATAAAATGACTCGATTGGATCAGCTGGGTTAAGACCCTTCATCATCCGATGAAGATGAATGAAAAGAGGAGGTAAGGTGGCATTTGTCGCCAACGCTCAACAAAAAATGAGCGACTTTGAAGCAACCTGTCACCAAAATAGCGACGACGTGGGTACTCGCCCCCCTCGAGATATACACAGGGGGAATATTTCTCACCGGCGGAAGAATCTCTACGTGGGATGGTCCTTTCTTCTTAAAGAACAGATAGAATATCAAGGGACTTACAGGCGGGTTCTGCAGTCAAGTGGAATATCCCACTTGAACCAAAAAACCATGGGAGGGATGTGAAACCCATGTCCCACTCCGAATCAGACGATGGGAAAAAAAACCCCAAGTCAAATTCATTCTGCCAAGGAAGAGGAAGACTCGGCAGAAGAAATGACGTGATATATCATTCCTTTGTATATGAAGAAGACGCTCCATCAGTATCGGAAAGCGACATTGATAAGCAGGGGCATGTGCTGTTTAAAATGCCCAGTACTTCCTGCAAAACAACCTGATTGGCACGATGATAGATGAAGAAGTCTAAGAAGGTAAAAATAGTCTAAGGCGTGAAGTGTCCATGCAAACAAAGTACAAGCAACAGCGTCTCAACAAACAAGAGTTGGAAGGGGTGAGTTGTGCAACTTCGCGACTGAATGAGAATGTTGGACCGAAAAGTCCTTAATATGGCGATAATGGACCGAAACGTCTCTAAACTAGTGTATCGCCTCAAACATGGCGCATCGCTCCAAATACGACGATATTCTCTCTTGAGATCTATATTGCAATCGAAGTCCCAACGGCAAAGATTGCAACTCAAGTCCTACTGGCTACATAGCTACTCCAGCAATGAAGCCACCCCTAACTCCCACCAGCAAACAGATGGGTCACCTGCGGCAAAACTATTTTCGAAAGTTTCATCGTTCGAAAAAAAACGGTATATCCACAAGCGAAATGGGCACGGATAAAAACCCGAAAGGGCGCCGTGAGTAAAAACAACAGGATTGCCGACAAGTTTGTGAAAACCCGGAAAGACGCAATCTCGTTTAAAAAAAGGTATATCCACAAGCAAAATGGGCACGGATGAAAACCCGAAAGGGCGCCGTGAGAAAAAACAGCAGGATTACCGACGAGTTTGTGAAAACCTGGAAAGGCGCAATCTCGTTTAAAAAAATGGTATATCCATAAGCGAAATGGGCACGGATGAAAACCCGAAAGGGCGCCGTGAGTAAAAACAGCAGGATTGCCGACGAGTTTGTGAAAACCCGGAAGGGCGCAATCTTGTTTTAAAAAAAACGGTATATCCACAAGCGAAATGGGTATGGATGAAAACCCGAAAGAGCGCCGTGAGTAAAAACAGCAGGATTACCGACAAGTTTGTGAAAACCCGGAAGGGCGCAATCTCGTTTTTAAAAAAATGGTATATCCACAAGCGAAATGGGTACGGATGAAAACCCGAAAGGACGCCGTGAGTAAAAACAGAAAGATTGCCGACGAGTTTGTGAAAACCCGGAAGGACGCAATCTCGTTTAAAAAAACCGTACGTCCACAAGTGAAATGGGCATGGATGAAAACCTGAAAGGGCGCCGTGAATAAAAACATCAGGACTACCGGCGAGTTTGTGAAAACCCAAAAGGGCGTAAACTCGTAAAAAATTCATGTGCAGTTGCAAGGTCCTCTCGACCTTGTGAGGAGAAAATACCTGCGTGAGACCCTTACGACTCGCAAAAGGAGCAACACACTTAGGAATCCTCACGATTTCTAGGGAGAAATTACACTCACGGGATCCTCACAACCCGCGAGGAGAATGTTCCCCTTATGAGACCCTCACGGCTCATAAGATTCAAAATCCTTAAGCTATAGGGATCTCAACCTGTTCTTAAGCTGTCATATCCCCCAAATTGCCCTACAGGCGGTCCATATTGACCCTTGTATACAATCCAGGGGCACGAATAAATATTTCTTTGCCTAGTTCTACAAATGGCAAGAAATGTCCCCATATGGTGAATAACACTTGTAGGTCCTCTCAACTTATAAAGAGAAAACATTCTTGTAAGATCCTTACGACTTGCAAGAGAAAATATCACTTAGGAGTTCTCACGATTCCTAAGGAGAAAATACACATGCGGGATCTTCACGACTCATAGGGAGAAAATACCTTTATGAGATCCTTACAGCTCATAAAGTCAAAAGTCTTAGTCGACAGGATCCTAACCCTGTCTACTAAGCCACCTTTGTCCAAATCGATAGGGCAAATGATGATTCGCTCCTGGCACTATCTCAGTTGTAGCGATATTGATGCCTAAATCGGTATCAAATTCCGAGTCCTCTCAAGGCAAATGATGAGTCGCTCCTGGCAATATCCCAGTTGTAGCGATACTGATGCCTAAACAGGTGTCAAACTCCAAGTCAAGCTCTCTGGCAAATGTCGTTCCTACAACCATCTAATGAAGAAAGGGACCCCGTTCGTCTGGGATCAGAAATGCCAAAGTACACGGGACGAAATCAAACAATACCTGCAGAATCCACCGGTACTGACCGCTCCGGTCAAGGGAAAGCCCCTCATCCTGTACACAACAGCCCTTGAAGGTTCTTTCGCCACCCTATGGGCACAGGAGAACGACCAGGGGAAGGAGAGAGCTCTCTAGTATTTGAGTCGAGTTCTTCTGGGGGCAGAAAACAACTACTTCCCTACTGAAAAGTATTGCCTAGCACTGATCTTCGCGATGACGAAGCTTCGACATTATGCCTTGGCACATGAGATCCATCTCGTATCAAAGGTGGATCCTCTCAAATATTTGATGTCGAGAGCTATACTAACAAGAAGGCTCGCTAAATGGGCCCTCCTCTTAATGGAGTTCTCAATAACGTATCGACCTCTCAGGGCAGTGAAGGGCCTGGCCATCGTCGACTTCCTCATCGAACATCCAATACCAGCTGATTCTCCCTTAAATTGCGAATTGCCAGTCGAACACGCGTTTGACACAATCGACGGGGATAAAGAAGGGATTAATGCCCGATGGGAACTATACTTCGACAGAGCATCTTCCTTAAAGAAGCGAAAGCAAAGCACCCCCATAATCAAAGCCAGTGTGGGCCTTATCTTCGTGACTCCGCAAGGAGGGATAATGCGTTTCACCCTTTCCTTAACAGAGCCGAGGACAAACAATGAAGCGGAATATGAAGCTTTGATAGCAGGTCTTGAGATCGCTGTCAATATGGGGATCAAAAACCTCCTCATATATGGAGACTCCCAGCTAGTCGTTAGCCAAGTAAAGGGCGACTATCAGACATGCAAGCCAGAGTTGGTAAAATATGGCGAAAGAGTGTGGCAACTGCTGACTCAAATCCTCTCCTACGTCCTGGAAAGCATACCACGGACGGAAAATAACAAGGCAGATGCGTTAGCCAAGCTCGCTACAGAACTGGCCGATGAAAACCTCGATGACGTAAGGATCATTGTGCAAGGCCGCCGGATTCTCGCACCAGCAGAAATATCTCCTGAGTCGTCCAAAGAAGAGGAAGCGAACAAACAAGTGGCCTTCCAAGTAGAGGATGAAGAAAAGGCTAAGGATTAGATAGAAGTCTTCATAGACTACTTCAAATCCCATCGAATTCCTGAAAAAGCATCTTCAAGACATCAGCTCATGAAACAAGCTTTGTCTTTCGTCTTCGTCAATGATACTCTATATAAGAGATCATTCGACTGTCTGTGGTTAAGATGCCTGGGACCAGAAGAGGTAAGGAGAGCTGTCTAAGAAACTCACGACGGACTCTGTGGTTCCCATCAAGCTAGGCCAAAGATGAAGCTAAAGATTAAGAGAATGGGTTACTATTGGCCCACAATGATTCAGGACTGCCTTGAATATGCAAAGCAGTGTCACTCATTCTAGATTCACAGGGACTTCATCCATCAGCATCCGAATCCGCTACACCCAACACTGGCAAGCTGGCCGTTCGAAATGTGGGGAGCCGATATAATCGGACCTATCGAACCAACATCATCCAAGGGACATCGGTTCATATTGGAGACTACTGATTACTTCTCTAAATGGGCTGAAGCAGTACCGCTAAGAGGGGTGAAGATGGAGAACATTCTCCATTTCTTCAGGACACATGTCATTTACCGGTTCGGTACTCTGCGACGGATCATCTCGGATAATGGGCCGGCCTACAGAAACCATATGATCAGCCGCTTCGCGCAGCAACATAATATAGATTGGAGATACTCTTTAGTTTATAATCCCTGAGCTAATGGTCTAGCTGAGGCATTCAATAAAACCTTGACGAAGATCATAAAGAAGACGGTGTCCAGAAACAGAAAGGACTGGCATGAGAGATTGTATGAAGCTCTCTGGGCTTACCAAACCACTTTCAAAACAGCCACGAAAACCACGCCATTCGAGTTGGTATTCGGCACGGAAGCGGTACTTCTCTTGGAGATAGAGCTACCCTCACTATGAGTAGCAGTCCGACATGAGCTGACGGATGAAGAAAATGCCTACCTTCGGCTTGAGGAGCTCGATGCCCTCGATGAAACTCGTCTCATGGCACAGCAAAACCTAGAATCTTACAAAGCAAGGATGACGCGCTCATACGAAAGACTAACTAGGTTCAGAGCATTCCGCCAAAGCAAACTCGTGCTAGTTGTCAAAAGACCTATGATCCCCAACCGTGCCAAATGGGGGAAATTCGAGCCGAACTATGAGGGCCTATACGTCATAGACAAAGTTTATCAAGGCGGTGCCTATTTGCTCATGGATATACATGGCGAAAGACCCTTCCGGCCAATAAACGGCCGCTTCCTTAAGAAATACTACCCCTGAAAAGTCACAACTCAGATTAACGATAGATGACGATGCTCGTGTCCGCTCGCTATCTTCCTGAGTCAGCACTCTGTAAGCAGTATCCGGCAAAACTTCGCCTTGAAGCTATGGACCGGGATGTCCCTAAACTAACAATGGACCGTAATGTCCTTAAACTAAATACGTTACCTCAAACACGGCGGTAGTGGAATTCAAGTCAACAGGTCCCAGCGGTAAAGACTGCAACTCAAATCCCGCTGCCTACACAGCTACCCCAGTGGCGCGGTCCCACCGCGATCGCAAAAAAAAAAAACGGTATGTCTACAAGCGAAATGGGCACGGATGAAAACCCGAAAGGGCTCCGTGAGTAAAAACAGCAGGACTGCCGGCGAGTTTGTGAAACCCGCAAGGGCGCAGACTCGTAAAAAAAATTATACACACTTGCAAGGTCCTCTCGACCTTGTAAGGAGAAAATACCTGCGTGGGATCCTTACGACTCACAAGGGAGCAACACACTTAGGGATCCCCATGATTCCTAAAGAGAAAATACACCTACGAGATCCTCACGACTCGTAAGGAGAATTCCCCCCTACGAAACCCTCACGGCTCATAAGATTCAAAAGCCTTAAGATACAGGGACCTGAACCTGTTCTTAAACCATCACACTCCCAAAGCTGCCCTACAAGCGGTTCTATATTGACCCTTTTATACAATCCACGGTCGCAAATAAACATTCCCTCACCCAGTTCCACCCATGGAGCGAAATTTCCCCATTCGGTGAACAACACTTGTAGGTCCTCTCGACCTGCAAGGAGAAAACACTCTTGTGTGATCCTTACGACTCACAAGAGAAAATATCACTTAGGAATCCTCACGACTCCTAAAGAGAAAATACACCTACGAGATCCTCATGACTTGTAAGGAGAAACACCTTTATGAGACCCTTACGGATCATGAAGTCAAAAGCCTTAGTCGGCAGGATCTTAACCCTGTTTGCTAAGCCATCTTTGTTCAAATCAGTAAAGGCAAATGATGATTCTCTCCTGATAACATTCTAGTGGCAGCGATGCTGATGCCTAAATTGGTATCAAATTCCAAGTCCTCTTATGGCAAATGATGATTCGCTCCTGTCCATATTCCAGTCGCAGCGATGCTGATGCTAAGATTGGTATCAGACCTCAAGTTCCAAACTCGCAATAAAAATCAGCAAGCCATAAATGCATATGAAACAGCCGAAATGATGAGGCAACTCGCAATAAAAATCAGCGAGTAAAATATATGCATAGCCGAAATGTTTGGGTGACTCGCAATAAAAAGCAGCGAGTAAAAAGAAAATAGCCGAAATGATTCGGCATCGCGAAAATTAGCCAAAATGATTAGGCAATCACGACTTTCGTGATATGAAAAGCTGAAATAATAGAGCATCGCGGGAAGAAATAAAAAATAATGAAACTTTTTGCCCTGCAGGTAAGTCTACATCGACCCCTGTATTCAATCCATGGGCACAAAAGAAAAAGGAATCACATTTTCCCACCAGGCTCCATCAAAGGGAGAGTCAGATCTCGACGGCAACATCTGCAGCTTAGAGATCAACAATGGAGCTTCTTCTCACTCCAACAAGATGCAGACGCGACGTCAACAAAACGAAGCCATGGCAAAGTCCCTAGTTCCAAATCTCGACGGTTCGCAGACAGCCTAGAGATCAATGACGGCATTTCTTCTCACTCTAACTGGATGCAGACGCAACGTCAACAAAGCAGAGCCATGGCAAAGTCCCTAGTTCCAAGTTTCGACAGTTCATCGATAGCCTAGAGATCAACAACGACGTTTCTTCTCACTCCAACCGGATGCAGACGCAATGCCAACAAAGCAGAGCCATGGTAGAGTCCCTAGTTCCAAGTCTCGACGGTTCATCGACAGCCTAAAGATCAACAACGACGTTTCTTCTCACTCCAACCAGATGCAGACGCAATGTCAACAAAGCGGAGCCATGGTAGAGTCCCTAGTTCCAAGTCTCGATGGTTCACTGACAATCTAGAGACAACCTCGACATTCGTCGCAATATTGCAGACACAATGTCAACAAACGAACCGAAGGAAGATCCCTAGCTTCAGGATCTTGAAGGCAACTCAAATAAAACTTGAAAGACTATTGGAGATCATCCCACACCAGCGCGGAGTGGTCATGACTCATCGGGGCTCCCAAATTGAGCCTAACCTCAAGTAAAAAGCGGCATGGAAAATCCCTAACGCTTGCTCTTCCGACGGTAATATGACCTTACTTGAAGACGTCTTGTCTATCCTCCGAAAAGATCAGAGACACAACAGTCGTGGGGCTACTCGAATAGCAAGATTGCATATTGGGGAATACATCGGCCAACGCGATGGTACGACGGACAAAAACCCTAGTACCAATCGACGATAAACTTCTCGATTCATCTCGACTCGCAGGAAAAATAATGTCCTTGCGAGAACTTCTCGACTCTTCTCGACTCACAGGGAAAATAATGTCCTTGCGAGAACTTCTCGATTCGTTTCGACTCGTAAGGAAAATAATGTTCTTACGAGAACTCCTCGACTTGTTTTGACTCGTAAGGAAAATAATGTCCTTATGAGAACTTCTCGACTCGTCTCGACTCGCAGGGAAAATAATATCCTTACGAGAACTTCTTGACTCGTCTCGACTCGTAGGGAAAATAATGTCCTTGCGAGAACTTCTCGACTCGCAGGGAAAATAATGTCCTTGCGAGAACTTCTTGACTCATCTCGTAGGGAAAATAATTTCCCTACGAGAACTTCTCGATTCGTCTCGACTCGTAAGGAAAATAATGTCCTTACGAGAACTTCTTGACTCGTCTCAAAAATAATGTCCTTACAAGAACTTCTCGACTCGTCTTGGCTCGCAGGGAAAATAATGTCCTTGCAAGAACTTCTTGATTCGTTTCGACTCGTAAGGAAAATAATGTCTTTACAAGAACTTCTTGATTCGTCTCGACTCACAGGGAAAATAATGTCCTTACAAGAACTTCTCGACTCGTAGGGAAAATAATGTCCTTGTGAGAACTTCTCTACTCGTTTCGACTCATAAGGAAAATAATGTCCTTACGAGAACTTCTCGACTCGTCTCGACTCGTTAGGAAAATAATGTCCTTTCGAGAAATTCTCGACTCGTCTCGACTCGCAAGGAAAATAATGTCCTTGCAAGAACTTATCGACTCGTCTCGACTCGTAGGGAAAATAATGTCCCTACAAGAACATCTTGATTCGTCTCGACTCGTAAGGAAAATAATATCCTTACAAGAACTTCTCGACTCGTTTCGACTCGTAAGGAAAATAATGTCCTTACGAGAACTTCTCGACTCGTCTCGATTCGTAAGGAAAATAATGTCCTTGCAAGAACATCTTGATTCGTCTCGACTCGTAAGGAAAATAATGTCCTTACGAGAACTTCTCGACTCATTTCGACTCGTAAGGAAAATAATGTCCTTACAAAAACTTCTCGACTCGTAAGGAAAATAATGTCCTTGCGAGAACTTCTCAACTCATAGGGAAAATAATGTTCTTGCGAGAGCTTCTCGGCTCGTCTCGACTCGTAGGGAAAACAATGTTCCTGCGAGAAGCTCTCGACTCTTAGGGAGAGAAAAAACCTTCTTGAGACCCTTACGGCTCATGAAGATGAAAAGAAAAAAGTTTTAAGCTACAAGGACCCTAAACTTGTCTCCTAAACCATCAATTCTATGGTCACGCATTACTTTGCACTAGTTCACCCACAAACATACTTACGTGGGCAAAGTAGTGGGGGGCATTTGTTCCTGCCAAAATTTTCGACCAAAAGCTATTTGTTCCCTTATAACCCTTTAAAAAATGGGAGAGATGAAAGAGGGGGAAAATTCACGGTCGGACGTCACGTGTTAAACACGTGAGTGCTTATGTGCAAAGCATATAAGCGCTTAAAGAAAATAACTAAGGGCCAAACAAGCTTCACGTGTAAAACACGTGAGCGCTTGTATGCAAAGCATATGAGAGCGACATAAAGCACCAATGGCCAAACACGCCTCACGTGTAAAACACGTGAGCGCTCATATGCAAAGCATATGAGCGCTGAACATAAACAGGCTAAAACCCACAGTATGGGTCACGTGTTAAACACGTGAGTTTTCTTGCCTCTCACATGCAAAGCATGTGAGCGCCCCAATTTAAAATGTTCCCATTAAATTCTATGTGATAAAATTAAATCCTATTTGGGAAATATTTTCCCTAATCTTTCTAATATGGAAAGATCTTTCTCTAACAGAGAATCCTGGATTTAAAATCCGATGGTGATAAAATATCACCAATTAAATCATCTGATAGAATTACATTCTATTTGGAAAATATTTTTCTGATTTTCCTCAAACTAGAAAAATCTTTTCTGATAAACAGAGGACCTTTGGATCAAAGATCCGACGGTGATCATCTGGTAGAATAAAATTCTATCATAGGAAAATATTTTCCTAATCATGTTAAACTAATAAGATATTCACATGGCAAGAATAAAATTCTATGTTAAACTAATGAGATATCCATATGATAGAATTAAATTCTATAAAAAAATTATATTTCTGATCTTGTTAAACTAAAAAGATACGATAGAATTAAAATCTATATTAAGAAAATATATTTCTGGTCATGTTAAAACTAACAAGATATTCATAATCTTGTTAAACAAACAAGAAATCCTCCCTGTTAAACAGAGAGCCTTTGGATTAAAAATCCAATGGTGAATAAAATTCACAGATTGATCTAAAAGATCATTGAATCAAACACGATCTCTCAATGAGAGATTTTCTTAACAAATTGATTCTTTTTCTTCTCATATAAATAGGAGCAAGGAGAGGAGGAAAAAAACACACAGGGAGAGGGGAAGAAAAATGGAGAGAGAATTTAATTCTCTAAAAGGAGGAGACCACCCCATAAGCTTCTAAAAAATATACAGAAGCCTCCCAAAAACTCCCACAAAACAAAAGAGAATTTAATTCTCAAATCAAGAGTTTAACTCTTCTCAAAGAACTTAGTTCTTCCTCTGGTTGAGCTCCGCAGAAGCAGATCTCCCCACAAGTTGAGAATTTAATTCTCATCGGGAAGATTCTGTTATGCAGATTCAAAACTTAGGGAAAAGAACTAACTTCAAAGAATTTAATTCTTCTAAAGTATACAGGAATTTAATTCCTCTGATAAAACTAGGGTTTAACCCTGCAAAAGAATTTAATTCTTATAAAGAAAAGGGCCAGAAATTCTCAAATCTCATATCAAAATCTCTATACGAATAAAAGAACAAACCGGTGATTCATTAGCGTTCAACGCTATATAACAAAGGCTCACGTGTTTCCACGTGAGCACCTCTGAGGAATAAAAAGGAAAGACTGAGATCGAATCACGTATTCTCACATGACCCTAAACAGTTGCTTAAATAGAAAAAGGGGAAAATCCAAAGATAACACTCACTTTTGAGCACCTCACGTGTTCGCACGTGAGCATTATATGAGCTAAGTGCTTAGCACTTATAAAAGGAAGAGGGAATAAACCCAAAGAAGCAGTGCCCAACTCTGGGACGCCTCACGTGATGGTCACAAGAATTAAGTGTTTAACACTTATATACAGACGGGGATTTGGACCCAAGTGTACAACGCCAACTTTCAGATGCCTCACGTGCCACACGTGAGCGCCCTAAATTTCAGTGTTTAACACTGCTTTAGAATCTCATGTGGGAGCACGTGAGCATCGAGTATATATTAGTGTTTAACACTATAATAAGCCAATTTCAGCCCCAAATAGGCTAATTCTTCCTGAGATTGAAACATTTTGGATCTCCAAATAGACCGAGCCTCTATGCTTATGACTTCCCAAACTAATTGACCAGAATGATGTCCATCACACATTTCCTAAATCAATCTTAGTCTTCCAAAAATGACTAATGATTCTTATATGGTCCACCATGATCTCTTCTCTCAATCTGGAATTTGGTTCAAGGGTATATCTCTCCACACCTCTGATACATGTCGTTGTAATTCTTCAATGTCTTCAGAGAGGTAGAGTGTCCCGACAACCAACAACTCTTTGGCGCACTCCCAAAATGACGAGCACATTCCAATACAGACCGCAACGTCCTTAAACTACAACGGACCGCAACGTCCTTAAACTAGCTATGGACCGTAATGTCCTTAAACTAACGATGGACCGAAATATCCTTAAACAAAAGCAATAAAACCCAAATGCTTTTTTGTTAGGTCTGAATGATCCCAAAATCTTGTTGAGTAGATTTTAGTCTAAAATTAGACTAATGTATTCTCAACAAACATTTAAGTTGGTCTTAATCTCAAACGAGATTAACGATTCTTAATTCAACCCAAACCCAAATCTAAGAATATACGGATTTGGACTAATCCATGCCCTACGGGCGACGACATAAATTAGTCTCCGTATACAATCCACGGGCAACCAAAAAGAAAACAAACACACATGACACGAAGTGAACTTCTAAAGTAGGAAAAAGTGGTTACCATGATGCAGTAACGTAATTAACTGCAGGGGCTTGCGCCTGCAGGGAAGAGCGTCCCCACAATCAAAAACCCTTCGCAAACGAGGGGGAATCTGACGAAGTCTGCTACAACGGCCGCATCCATCCAAACCTCCGATACACGGTGCCATAAATCAACTTGGCATCTTCGGATAGGTGGACGGATAAATCCAAATAGCATCTGCCCTAAATTCAAGTAAGACGACCTACGCGGTTTCGTTTCCGTTTTCGGTGGTGAACAACTTAACCAGTGGAAACACTGTTTCACTTAAATTTTGGGGACCCTTTTTGTGTATATATATTTTGTTTGCCTTTTCTTTTATTAAAAAAAACAGGGGCGCACCAACAATTTTGACTCCGTTGGTGTATCATGACAGTGAGGGTACTGTCAAATTTAAGTTTGGGGATGTGCTCGGTAAGCTTTCTACCTTTGCATTTATATGTATATTTTGCCTTTGCATACTTATTAAAAACCCACAAAAATCGAAAAATTTACAAAAAAACTTTGTCGTCAAGTTATCTAGTAGGGTGACTTAGATTTTTATTTTTAAAATTTAGTTGATACGTTAGAAATAACTAAATCCTGGGCTTAGAAGTTGAGAACCCTAAAAATAACCCTCATTCTGTTTAATCTTGGTAAATATACGTCCTTGCAGCTTTTTAAGAATTAGGTAATCTTGAGTTCAGTTCTTGAGTTAAGTCAAAATGTAGGGAAAGTATTGAAAGTTTTATTGAAAGATAAGTCTGAAAAATAATTTCTACTCTTGAATCCAAAGTCAGAAAGTATATACCTTACAAATCGCACTTACGCGCACATTGAAACTTGGGATAGTAAAGAATACCTAGAAATACTCTTGCCTGAAAGCCTAGTATGAAAGAAAGAACGGTATTTAAAGCTAACCACCAAAAGAGCATAATTGAAAAATACATCCGGTCTTGAAAGGAAACATTTCTAATTTCTTGAATCTATCCTAACCATTCCTTATCTATCAAGATCATGGATTCTCTCAGCAACACCAGCACGAACGTCAATGGCAACACTCCACCGCTTACTCTACCACCACCATCTACCGTTGCAACTCCCATCAACAAGCAAACGGTATTGTTTGAGACTATCAAGAGCCTTCTGGAGGGTCAGCAGCAGCAGACTGCTATCTTCATGCACCGCCCCGAAGCCGAAGCACCCGCAGTTAAGCGATTCCGGGCACTGTACCCAAAACATTTCTCGAGGAAAGAGAGCCCACTGGAGGCGGAAGAATGTGCTCAATCGATCGAAGATGATCTGGCAGCAGCTCAAGTGCCAGATATTGCCTGTGTGAGAGTTGCGAAACTGCAACTGACAGACAACGCCAGAATCTGGTGGAAGGCTGAAGAAAGCCGTCTCACCCAACCTATCGAGTGGAGGACGTTTCGTGATCTGTTCGATGCGAAATACTTCCTTGAGACTGCCCTTTTCGATATGGAACAACAGTTCATCTATCTACAACAAGGCTCGATGTGGGTCAAGTCTGTGGATGAATACGATACTGAGTTTACCATGCTTAGCAGGTAAGATATTGTCTCAAATTCAAATTCCTGATCTCACTCATTACACTGCTAACACAAGGTCGTAACAAATTCACTGCACACCTGATTCCTACTGCTGAGATCCGGGCACGACGATTTCAGTAAGGGTTGGACCCGAAAATCTAAGCTGCACTTGCTATACGGGATTTCCCAACCCATGAACTAGCTTTGAAGGCTGCCCGATACTATGAGGTAGTTGTGAAGAAGAAAGGCAGACCGCAGACTGTCGGTGTGAATGCCTTGCCATACAGATGTCAGGAGGAGCCTCTTCTATGCCGACATTTGCACCCAGGAGATAGGGAGGAACATTTAACCGGCCCAGTCCAGACTTTTGTTTCTACTGCAAGAGAACAGGACACCTGGCGAAGGACTGCAGGCGTGCAAATGGTATGTGTTTAGTTTGTGGCGCTTCCACTCATGCCATAGGAGCACGTCCATACCGTTTCAACACAGCTCCTGCACCCAGACCCATAATAACAGCCCTGCAGTGGCCAGCCATTCAGGCTCTTGCACCCCGTTTAGCTCTCCCTGCACCAACTCCATGTAGACTTCCTGCACAGCCTCAACGTCAATTACATCAGGCACAGAGAAACATGCATCAAGGGAAAAGAAACATGCCCCAAGGACAGAGGAATGTGCCTCCACCAAGGAGGAATGCACCACGACGTCAGGCCTTTACAATGACGGTCGAGGAGGCTGAAGCTATAGGCTAAGTCATCACTGGTAATCCCCCAATCCTTTCAATTTTCAATCATTGTGTATCACTATAACTTTTCCTATAACTAAACATATCCCACACAACTTAGGTACAATCTTAGTAGCCTTCCTACCTGCTCTAGCACTCTTCGACACTGGAGCATCACATTGCTTTATGTCGCAACGGTTTGTCCGAACTCATGCGATTCTAGTTAAACCGTTTGTATCCAGCTGGAATGTCAGTTCAGGGAACGGCATTCTAAAAGCAACTTTGGGATACGATCTGTGTCCAGTGGTCATCTGCAGTAGAGAATTTTATGCGGACTTCAAGGTGCTGGACATACCGAACTTCGACGTAGTCTTGGGAATGGAATGGATAGGAACTTTCTTCGCTACCATCGACTGTTGCCAAAGGAGGGTAGTGTTCGAAATACCATATCATCCAGTGTTCTATTTCAAGAGTGGAGACCGTACCTTGGAACCTAGCGTCTACAAAGAAAAACCAAAGAAAGCAGTGGTTGCAGTATTGCAAGCGGAAGGATCGAAGCCAGAGGTAGTTCGAGAGTTTGAGGATATATTTTCGGAAGATAATCAGGTTTGCCTCCCGATCGAGCTCTTGAATTCAGCATCGATTTACAACCTGGTGCGCAGCCGGTATTCAAAGCTCCGTATCGGCTAAGTCCAGAAGGATTGAAGGAGATCCGTATTCAGTTGGACGAACTCCTGAAAAAAGGTTGGATTCGTCCCAGTCCTTCAAACTGGGGATCTTCGGTATTACTGGTGAAGAAGAAAGAAGGTTCATACAGGATGTGTGTGGATTACCGAGCGCTGAACGAAGTGACGATTAAAAACAAGTATCCACTACTGCGCATCGACGACCTTTTCGACAAGCTAAGTGGGTTTTGTGTATTTTCGAAGTTAGATATTCGTTCGGGTTATCATCAGGTGAAGGTGAAAGAGTCCGACATTCCGAAGACGGCGTTTAGGACTCGCTATGGTCATTATGAATATCTCGTAATGCTATTTGGAGTAACTAATGCACCTGCCATCTTCATGAATCTGATGAACCAAGTTTTCCGAGAGTACTTAGACAGGTTCATTGTCATCTTCATCGATGACTGTTCCCGCTAAAAAATTTCTGCGCAAAGAGCCTAAGGTATCAAATGGCAGCGACACGCTTAAGAAAATGCGAACCAATATTTTCAGGGCTGTATTTTAACAAACACCCGAATGAGGAACAGCTAAATTCTGATGGAATCGAAAGCGTCTCAAAAAATCCTTCGATTTGATATATTATGGGCCTCATAATTCATTCGGGATCAAAAGTTATGAAGCATCACGTGCCCACACGTGACCATTTACAGGCAAAGCCTGTAGGCACTTAATAAAATAAATAATTAAAAGGGGGTCACGTGACCACACGTGATGGGCCTTTAAACCCACTGAAACGAATTAAAATATATTATAAAACAGCAAGGAATACCCCAATGGGGCATCACGTACCCACACGTGATCAAAGGTCACGTGCAGACACGTGATGGGTTCCTAAGCTCTCTGAATTAATAGAATTAATTTCTAATTAAATAATTAATCAGTGGGGTCATGTGCCAACACGTGATGGGCTCTTAAACCCTCTGAAATAATAAGAATTAAATTCTAAACAATGGGGTCACGTGCCAACACGTGATAGGCCTCTAAACTTATTAAATAGAATTAAAAGTATAATAAAATAACAAGGAAAAACTCCAATGGGGCATCACGTGCCAACACGTGACCAAGGGTCACGTGCTGACACGTGATAATTCCTGAGTTCTTTAAAACAACAGAATTAAATGCTTAATCGAGGGGGTCACGTGTCAACACGTGATGAGATCCTAAAATCTCTGAAATAATAGAATTAAATTCTAATTAAGGGAAATCAAAAAACCTAACTGGAAAAATATTTCTTTAAATCTTTCCAAACAAAAAGATGGTGTTCTGTAAAATGGAGCACCGTTGGATTAAAAATCCAATGGTGATTAAAAATCACCAATTTATGGAAAGATTTTATACAAGGAAAGATTTCCCTAAAATTTGAATAACAGATAAAAGATCTTTTGGATTAAAAATCCAACGGTGAATAAAATTCACTGAATGATCTAAAAGATCATATTAATTATGAAAACAAACAAAATCTTTCAATGAAAGATTTGCTAAACAAATTGATTATTTTCCTCCTCCTATAAATAGGAGCCAAGAGAAGAGAAGGGGATATAGAGTTTTGGATATAGAATTTTGGCATCTTGAAAATTCATAGAGAAAAGAAAGGAGAATTTAATTCTCAACAAGAAAGAAAACCCTAGGTGAGAAAAAGAAACGAGATCAAAACTTCAGAAAAAAAGAGAATTTAATTCTTAAAAATCTAAGAGTTTAACTCTTTTCCAAAGAACTTAGTTCTTCCTCTTGTTGAAGATCTGCACAGAGCACATCTCCCCATAAGTTGAGAATTTAATTCTCATCGGGTTGAGATCCTGCCATGCAGATCCAAAACTTAGAGAGGGAATTGAGTTTAGAGAATTTAATTCTCCCAAAACAAAACTAGGGTTTAACCCTATATAAGAATTTAATTCTCCCAAAGTTACAGGAATTTAATTCCTTCAAGATGGGCAGAACTAGGGTTTAACCCTAATTGAGAATTTAATTCTCTCAAATTCACAGGAATTTAATTCCTCTTATAAAATGAAATTAGGGTTTAACCCTGCATAAGAATTTAATTCTTTCATAATAGGGATTTAATTCCCCCATAATCAAAATTAGGGTTTAACCCTACAAAGAATATTCTTAAAGATAAAGAGATCTTCAAGCATGCAAAGAACTAAGGTCACGTGTCCCCACGTGACCCCCGAAAAGATCCCCAAAAATGAGAAAGAAAAAGTTCTGAGGCGATGCCTCACGTGCTCCCACGTGACCTCCAAAAGCACAGGAAGAAAAATCAGAAGAAAAGAAGTTTTGGGCACTCTCACGTGTCCCCACGTGACCCCTCAGCAAGTGCTTTAATTATCGATGCATAAATCCTCATCACGTGTCAACACATGATAGAATATAAAAGAAGTGTTTAACACTTATTTGCAAAGCAAAGTAAAAGGGGATCTGGTCCCACCTCTGTATGCCCTCATGTGGCTCCATGTGACCCATTCCTATTTAGTGTTTAACACTAATTTAAAAGAATTTATACCCAGTGTTTAACACTGGTGTTTTCTAGTGTGTAACACTAGTTTGGGGACTATATTTCCAGTGTTTAACACCGATTATCTTATAGTGTTTAACACTAATTTGAGAGTTCTGTTTCCAGTGTTTAACACTGTTGTTCTCTAGTGTTTAACACTAGCTTTAGCCCAATCGGCTAATTTTCCAAAGGCAAAAGTCCCTCCTCCAAATGAATCTCAAAATTGAGAAAATCAAAGATGAAAATGTTTAGCATTGATAAATAATGTGGGCTTGAACCCAGACAAATGTCTAATGGTCCAACAAAGGGCCAATATTTCAAACTTAACCGGACTTAGCCCAAGTTGGCCATAAGTCCTCAATTCAGACTTAACTGAGCCAATGTGCTCATAATATAATTAATTGATCTTAGTTCCAAATTGGACTACAGATCACTTAATCCACTTTGGTTCGAAGATACATCTTTTCACTCCTCTGATATTTGTCGTTGTAATCCTTCAACGTCTTCAGAGAGGTGACGGGTACCGACAACCACACACTTCACGGACTATGATGTCCTCAACCTTGACTGTGAGGTCTTAAAACTCACGGACTATAATGTCCTTAACCTTGACTGTGAGGTCTTAAAACTCACGAACTATGATGTCCTTAACCTTGACTGTGAGGTCTTAAAACTCACGGACTATGATGTCCTTAACCTTGACTGTGAGGTCTTAAAACTCACGGACTATGATGTCCTTAACCTTGACTGTGAGGACTATGATGTCCTTAACCTTGACTGTGAGGTCTTTAAACTCACGGACTATGACGTCCTTAACCTTGACTGTGAGGTCTTTAAACACACGGACTATGATGTCTTTAACCTCGACCGTGATGTTTTTAAGCTAACATTTGACTGTGAGGTCTTTAAACTCATGGACTATGATGTCCTTAACCTCGACCACGATGTCTTTAAACTAATATTGGACCGAGATGTCCTTAAACTAACAATGGACCGTAATGTCCTTAAACTAATCGACCGCAATGTCCCTAAACTAGACAATAGAGCCCAAATGCTCTTTTGTTGGATCTAAACGATCCCGTTAAGTTGATCTTAGTCTGAAATTAGACTAACGTATCCTTAACAAACGTTTAAGTTGATCTTAGCCTCAAATAAGGCTAACGTGTCCTTAAACACAACCCCCAAACCCAAATCTAAGAAAGATACGGATTTGGACTAGTCCACGCCCTACGGGCGACAACATAACTTAGTCTCCGTATACAATCCACGGGCAACCAAACACAAAACAAACACCCACGACACGAAGTGATCATATAGAGAAGGAGAAAGTTGTTACAGCGATGCGGTAGCGTAATTAACCGCAGGGGCTTGCGCTTGCATGGAAGAGCGTCCCCACAATCAAAAACCCCTCAAACGAGGGGGAATCTGACGAAGTCTGCTATATCGTCCGCATCCGTTTAAACCTTCGATACATGGTGCCATAAATCAACATGGCATCTTCGGAGAGGTAGACGGATAGCACCTATTAGCATCTGCCCTGAATCTCAGGCAAGACGTGCGTCTTCCCGGCTTCCGGCGGTAAACAGATTCTGGCACGCCCGGTGGGACCTCTTCTTCTTTCCACTCCACACTTCGTGTGTTGTGTTTGCGAACGAATCGCGGTTTGCTATGGTTGCCTGTGGATTCGAGGTACTTAGATTTGGTGTCTTGCTCCGTGCAGAAAACAGAAGATCAATGGTTTCAAACTGCACTACCTGCAACTGCCACTCTCACTCCGTCCTTGCAGGAGGAGTGACTTACGGGCCCCAAGTGGCCTCCCTTTTCAAGATACCGGTGGAGCAGGTAACTCAGGCCACCACTGGACTATTCTTCGGGACCATGCTCCCACCCACGAGCTTCAATGCCCCAATCGTCTCAAGAATCTCCAAAGAAGTCGGTCTTTGATCGGCTTATAACTACCACGGCCCCTCTCAACGGATCACCTAAGTCCAATGCCTCAGCTTTCAGCAAACTAGGCCAAAACTCATGTGGGCCCATGAAGAAGCTTGCTGTCCCAGAAAAGGTAGTTCCGACGAGGATAGCCATCCCTGCTCGTGAAGTCGTCAAGGCGGCTTCTCTTACCAAAGGGTCAGTTTTTACAAGACTGACTATTCCGGCTCCCGTTCCTGCTCGAAGGTCTGTCTTTGACAGATTAGATACCGCTACTCAAAAGACGTCAGTCTTCAAGAGGCTGGCACCAGCGGCGCCTCATCTGGATAGGGGGCAAGACAAAGTCGTCCCCGTCATTGAACCGACCCCAACAGCTCGACACGCTCGACGTCGCCACTAGAGCCGAGTAAGAAAGGTCGGGGACAACTCCCCCTCTGGGCTAACTCCACCGGCTCCAACGGTGGAAATTAATGCTGCTGTTCCAACCGGGAACAGCTTTGAGCTGCTGAACAAGGTGCGCAGGAATTCGCCTACCGCCGTATTAAAAAGATCTCCGCCGCCGGTGAAGATTGTCACAGAAATGAAGCCGGAACAGTCCCCTCAACGACTGTCTTCTAAAGTTTAAAAAATCTGGCGACAAGTCCGAGAGTCAGTTTTCGATCAAGACTACCTCCGCCGACAGAAGAAGCCAAAGGTTCGACCGGAAGGGAACCGTCCCAGTAAGCCGCAAAGGACAACAACCATTTGGGTGCCCGCTAAAACAGCCCCCTCAACTTCGATCACGCATAAGAGAAGAAGGCCGAAGAAAATCCCCATGCCTGCGACAAATGTCAGAGGCACTGAGCCCAAACGCCTTAAGTCTGGGGGCATGGTGGTGCACACCGTCTACATGGCATCCGGGAAAGAGGATAGCCGCGCTTCTACGGGCCACCAACCACTCACCCGATCAATAACAAGGGCTCAAGAACAATAACAGCAGAAGCTTCAGGAGATGCTGACTGCAATGGCTGCGCTCACCGGACCAAAAGAAAGCCCGGAGGCGTCATCGGAGCAGCGTCATGAACAAGAAACCGATGCTGACTTCCTTCGCAGAGTCCTCGAAAAGAAGGATAAAGAGGCCGCAGAACAAGCGGCTAATATAAAGCAAATGGCGCTTCTCTTCCAAGACATGGTCGGGATGATGTTACAGCTGGATCCTCCAGCTGAAGACCTTCCGATCATTATTGAAGATGACAAAGGGGAGACGTCGAACCCTCCTCCGGCTCTTTCAGCAGCCAAGGAAGAAACTATTTCCAAGGCCGCCCTGGATGACTATATTGCTCAACAAATACGAGTTCACCAGGCAAATGAAGCGGCTGGCCAAATTATCAAGACCGGACGACCCTATCCGGGCTGGTATGACCAAATAAGTTACCCGCTGGGATACACGATCCTTAAATTCCATGTGTACAAGGGGACAGGCAATCCCCACCAACATGTCGCTCAGTTCAAGGTTCTTTGCGGCAATACTGGAGGTGATGATAAACTTCTACTTCGCCAGTTCGTCGATAGTTTAGCAGACACAGCTTTTGAATGGTACTCGGAGCTCCCGACGACTCCGTCAAAACGTTTACAGAAATGGAGTTGCTATTCACTCAACGGTTCGCAAGCGCCAGCGAACGCACCCCGATCATGGCATTGATCAACGCCAGAGTGAAGCCAGGAGAGACGTGGGTGCAATATGCAATCCGGTGGCGGAACCTATGGTCGAGATGCGAACAACGCATAGAAGAAGCTCCTGCCGTGGGCATGTTCGTGGGTACTCTTGACCCTCAAGCGACCATCTCCCAATTCATGATGTTCTTCAAGCCGACCACCTTCCAGGCCTTGATTGACAAGCTGGCCCAAATGGACTAGATGGGCCATAGGCCTTCCTCTTCAAAGACAGAGCCTTGGAATGAAAAGGGCAAAGGGAAAGCAACTTTCGTTGCCAATACTCAACAACGGCCGAGCAACTTAAAGCCGGTTGTTCGCCAAAACAATGTGCGTCCACGCCCATCCCTCGAGGAGAAACTGGGACGTCCTTACTCATTTCCCTAGGATAAAACGAGCAAACTGTTCGAGCTGGCAGTGCGCAACAAACTCATCAATCTGCCGGATCCAAAACGTCCGTTGCAGCCAGCCGATGTCAACAATCCTAATTACTGCCCTTACCACCAAGCAGTAAGCCATCCAATCAAAGATTGTTTCATCTTCAAAGGCTGGATGGAGGACCAATACCAACAAGGTAAGTTCACATTATCCGAAAATTGGAAGGTGAACCCACCACAACTTCACGCCCCTAAAAAGGTGGACATGTCGGGGGCATCGTGCTCATTCATAAGGGAAGCCCCATGGGAGGACGTTCTTTCAGCCAAGACGAAAAGAATGCTGAAGGATCTCCAAACATGCCCGGCGATCAGGTGGAAAAATCCACTGGAACCCGAGACATCGAGGGAATGCTAAAACTGCACCCAACTCCAAAAACTGGTGGTAATGGTCAGAGCACTCGCACCCAGCCGTCAAAGTCTTCGAAGAAGAAGAAGAAGAAGACCAAAAAGCCCGTGAAGCCTGGTGACAAGCACACGGACCTGCAAAAACAGATTGACGTGTTGGAAGAATATAATCAGAAGGCGCGGACCCCAGTCACACTCCAAGAATTTCTCACCCACGTCCTTGTGGACAAAGATGATGACAATGGAGAAGACTCATCAGATGAGTCTGAAGATTATGTGGCAAGCTGTCATGTGATCTCTCACTCATTAATAAACGGTGAAGAAGCTTTGGATGTAGAAAAACCAGGGGCAAATCCTGAGCCTAAACTTCTAGGACCGTCAGACGAAATGATTGATGCATTCCTAAACGAAGCCCGTCAGGAAAGCAAAGCCAATCGAGAGCGTGAACTGGCTATATTTGAAAGTGCCAAACGCCGACGAATGGAGGAAAAGGTCGAGACACCCCGACTGGAGCAAAGCATCCCTATCGCCAGCAAAAGCAAGCTTAAAGTAAGGAATCAATTCGCTAGGGCATTGGCAGTAGGAATGAAGTTGCCCTCTCTCAAAGGAAATTCCCCTGGTAATATACGTCTTGATGAAGCGGACATACATCCTAACTTCTGCCTATACCATCAGAGGATTGCACACCCCACCGAGAAGTGCATAGCCTTTAAAATCTGGTGGCAGGGATATGTTGCCCATCGACGACACGTTCAACGAGTGAAGCGCAAGGCTCGCCGGGAACAGAAAAGCACGACAGATGAGCGCGAAAGAGCTGCTGGCAACTGTCATATAGCCAACACCAAGGGATCGCAAGTTATCACCTTTGGAAGAGAATCTGACGAAGAAATCGCCCTCAGCCCTCTCTTCAAGGAATCCACCTCCGGCACAAAACATGCGAAGATTTGCGGCAAAATCTAGCTGCGTAATCGTACGTTGACCTATGACCGAAACGTCGTTAAACTACTACCAACCCGCGGCATCCCCAGGCTGACGTGGTAAAAAAAAACGGTACGTCCAAAAGCAAGAGGGGCACGGATGAAAACCCAAAAGGGCTCCGTGAGTAAAAACAGCAGGACTACCGACAATGTTTGTGAAAACCCGAAAGGGCGCAGACTCGTAAAAAAAAGGTATGTCCATAAGCAAAATGGGCACGAATGAAAACCCGAAAGGGCTCCGTGAGTAAAAACAGCAGGGCTACCGGCGAGTTTTGTGAAAAGCCCGAAAGGGCGCAATCTCGTTAAAAGACACTTTCAAGGTCCTCTCGACTTTGTAAGGAGAAACCATCTGCATGAGATCCTTACGACTCACAAGGGAGCAACACACTTAGGGATCCCCATGATCCCTAGGGAGAAATTACACTTGCGAGATCCTCACGACTCGTAAGGAGAACTCTCTTATGGTACCCTCACGGCTCATAAGATTCAAAAGTCTTAAGCTACCGGGATCTGAACCTGTTCTTAAGCAGCCCCCACAACCTCCAATACTGCCCTACAAGCGGCTCAATGCTGACCCTTGTATACAATCCACGGACGCGAATAAACATTTCCCTAACGAAGTCTCATCCGTGACTAGGGATATGTCTATATGGTGAACAACCCTTGTAAGTCCTCTCGATTTATAAGGAGAAAACCCTCTTGTAAGATCCTTACGACTTACAGGAGAACATACACTTAGGAGTCCTCACGACTCCTAATGAGAAAACGCACCTACGAGATCCTCACGACTTGTAGGGAGAAATACCTTCATGAGACCCTTACGGCTCATGAAGTCAAAAGCCTTAGTCGACAAGATCCTAACCCTGTTTACTAAGCCACCTTTGTTCGAAATCGACAGTGGCAAATGATGATTCGCTCCCGGCAATATTCCAGTTGTAGCGATGCTGATGCTGAGATTGGCACCAGATGCCAAGTTCCACACTCGCGATAAAAAGCCAACGAGCCACACATGCATACGAAATAGCCGAAATGATGGGGCAACTTGCAACGAAATCAGCAAGTAAAAATGTATGCATACAAAAACAGCCGAAATGATTGGGCAACTCGCAATAAAAAGCAGCGAATAAAAAGAAAAATAGCTGAAATGATTGGGCACCGCGAAAAATAGTCGAAATGATTGGACAATCGCGATTTTCGCGATATAAAAAGCTGAAATGATAGAGCATCGCGGAAAGTATAAAAAAATGATGAAAGAATGAAACTTTTTGCCCTACAAGTGAGATCACATCGATCCCTGTATACAATCCAGGGGCACAAACAAAGAGGGAACCATACCTTCCCAACATGCTCCATCAGAAAGCGAAGCCAAATCTCGACGGTTGATAGACAACCTAGAGACAACCTCGATATTTGTCACAATGTTGCAGACACAATGTCAACAAATGAAGTAAAGGAAGATCCCTAGCTTCAGGGTCTCGACATCAACATCAACAACTTAGAGATCACCAACGGCGTTTCTCCTCACTCCAACCAGATGCAGACGTGACGTCAATAATCGACCTCAGAGTCGCAACGAAATGGAATCATGGCAAACTCCCTAGTTCCAAATCTCAATGGCCACATCTGCAGCCTGGAGACCAACAATGGTGGGCCTCCTCATTCCAGCATGACACAGATGTTACACCATCAAACGGAGCCATGGCAAAATCCCAGTTCCATCTCAGCATTCGTCTCGATACAGCAGACGAGATGTCAACAATGGATTTCCTTCGCAGTCCAGCAGAATGCAGATACAACATCAACAAAAGACCTCACGGTCGAAACAAAGCGGAGCGACGGCAAAATCCCAGCTCCACCTCAGCATTCGTCTCTATACAGCAGAAGAGATGTCAACAATGGCGTTCCTTCGAAGTCAGCAGGATGCAGATGCAACGTCAACAAAAGACCTCACGGTCGAAACAAAGCGGAGCGACGGCAAAATCCCAGCTCCACCTCAGCATTTGTCCCGATACACCAGACGAGATGTCAACAATGGCGTTCCTTCGCAGTCCAGCAGGATGCAGATGCAACGTCAACAAAAGACCTCACGGTCAAAAAAAAGCGGAGCGACGGCAAAATCCCAGCTCCACCTCAGCATTCGTCTCGATACAGCAGACGAGATGTCAACAATGGCGTTCCTTCGCAGTCCAGCAGGATGTAGATGCAACGTCAACAAAAGACCTCATGGTCGAAACAAAGCGGAGCGACGGCAAAATCCCAGCTCCACCTCAGCATTCGTCTCGATACAGCAGACGAGATGTCAACAATGGCGTTCCTTCGCAGTCCAACAGGATGCAGAAGCAACGTCAACAAAAGACCTCATGGTCCAAATAAAGCGGAGTGACGGCAAAATCCCAGCTCCACCTCAGCATTCGTCTCGTTACAGCAGACGCAATATCAACAATGGCATTCCTTCGCAGTCCAGCAGGATGCAGATGCAACGTCAACGAAAGACCCCATGGTCAGCAAAGCGGAGTGACGGCAAAATCCCAGCTCCACCTCAGCGTTCGTCTCGATACAGCAGACGCAATGCCAAAGCAAACGAAGCAAATGCCAAATTCCTAGTTTCAGGGTCTTGACGGTAACTCATATAAAACCTGAAAGACTATCGGAGATCATTCCACACCAGCGCGGAGTGGTCACCACCTCGACGTTCGTCTCGATACAGCAGACGAGATGTCACCACAGCGTCCTTCCTCCAACAGGATCCGGACACGCCAAAGCAAACGAAGCAAAGGCCAAATTCCTAGCTTCAGGGTCTTGACGGTAACTCATATAAAACCAAAAAGACTACCGGAGATCATCCCACATGGAGTGGTCATCACCACGATTTTCATCTCGATACAGCAGACGAGATGTCACCACTGCGTTCTTTCTCCAACAAGATGCAGACGCGACAACAACAACGGAGCCACGGCAAAATCCCTAGTTCCAAACCTCGACGGTTCACCAATAACCTAGAGACAACCGCGACATTCGTCTCGTTACAACAGACGCAATGCCAGCAAAACGAAGCAAAGGCCAAATTACTAGCTTCAGGGTCTTGACGGTAACTCATATAAAACCTGAAAGACTATCGGAGATCATCCCACACCAGCGCGGAGTGGTTATGACTCATCGGGGCTCTCCAAAATGAGCCTAACCTCAAGTAAAAAGCGGCATGGCGAACGCTTGCTCTTCTGACGGTCAAACTGCCTAAGAAAATTGCTTGAAGACATCTTGTCCAACCCCCGAAGGGATCAGAAACACGACAATCGCAAGGCTACTCGAACAGCAAGATTGCCTATCGAGGGATACATCAGCCAACGCGATGGTATAATGGGCAAAACATTAGTACCACAGACCCTAACGGACCTTTGTCGTAAAGAGCAAAGGTTAACTATGACGTTAGGACATTCTTGCGAGAACTTCTCGATTCGTCTCGACTCATGAGGAAATTAATGTCCTTGCGAGAACTTCTCGATTCGTCTCGACTCGTAGGGAAAATCCTTAGGCAATGGGGATAAAAACCTATTTCCTAAACACTGGGGCCCTGCAAGTTGGTCCAAAACGGACTCTTGCATACTATTCACGGACCACACTCTCCGAAGTCGAATCTCGACAAGAAGGGAAACAATCACTTACGAGTCCTCTCGACTTATAAGCGGGAAAATTCTCTTGTGAGATCCTTACGACTCTCAAGAGAAAACACACTTAGGAATCCTCACGACTCCTAAGGAGAAAAGACATCTACGAGATCCTCACGACTCGTAGGGAGAAAAGTCTTTATGAGACCCTCACGGCTCATAAAGTTGAAAAGTCTTAGGTGGCAGATTCTAACCCTATCTCCTAAGCCATCACTGCCCTACAAAGAGGTCAAAATGGACTATCTACGGGCCACACATCCCGAAATCAAACATCGACAAGAAGGGAAACAATCACTTACGAGTCCTCTCGATTTGTAAGGGAGAAAATTCTCTTGTGAGATCCTTACGACTCTCAAGGGAAAACGCACTTAGGATTCCTCACGAACCCTAAGGAGAAAATACACTTGCGGGATCCTCTCGACCTGTAGGGAGAAAAAACCTTCTTGAGACCCTTACGGCTCATGAAGATGAAAAAAGTCTTAGGTTACAAGAACCCTAAACTTGTCTCCTAAGCCATCAATTCTATTGCCATGCGTAACTCTGCACTACTTCACCCATGTACATACTTACGTGGGCAAACTAGTGGGGGGCATTTTTTCCCGCCAAAAAATTTCTGCGCAAAGAGCCTAAAGTATCAAATGGCAGCGATACGCTTAAGAAAATGCGAACCAGTATTTTCCGGGCTGTATTTTGACAAACTCCTGAATAAGGAACAGCTAAATTCTGATGGAAGTCTCGAAAAATCCTTCGATTTGATATATTATGGGCCTCATAATTCATCCGGGATCAAAAGTTATGAGGCATCACGTGCCCACACGTGACCATTTACAGGCAAAGCCTGTAGGCACTTAATAAAATAAATAATTAAAAGGGGGTCACGTGACCACACGTGATGGGTCTTTAAACCCACTGAAACGAATTAAAAAATATTATAAAACAGCAAGGAATACCCCAATAGGGCATCACGTGCCCACACGTGATCAAAGGTCACGTGCAAACACGTGATAGGTTCCTAAGCTCTCTGAATTAATAGAATTAAATTCTAATTAAATAATTAATCAGTGGGGCCGCGTGCCAACACGTGATGGACTCTTAAACCTTCTGAAATAATAAGAATTAAATTCTAAACAATGGGGTCACGTGCCAACACGTGATAGGCCTCTAAACTTATTAAATAGAATTAAAAGTATAATAAAATAATAAGGAAAAACCCCAATGGGGTATCACGTGCCAACACATGACCAAGGGTCACGTGCTGACACGTGATAATTCCTGAGTTCTTTAAAACAACAGAATTAAATGCTTAATCGAGGGGGTCACGTGTCAACACGTGATGGGATCCTAAAATCTCTGAAATAATAGAATTAAATTCTAATTAAGGGAAATCAAAAACCCTAACTGGAAAAATATTTCTTTAAATCTTTCCAAACAAAAAGATGGTGTTCTGTAAAATAGAGCACCGTTGGATTAAAAATCCAATGGTGATTAAAAATCACCAATTTATGGAAAGATTTTATACAATGAAAGATTTCCCTAAAATTTGAATAACAGATAAAAGATCTTTTGGATTAAAAATCCAACGGTGAATAAAATTCACTGAATGATCTAAAAGATCATATTAATTATGAAAACAAACAAAATCTTTCAATGAAATATTTGCTAAACAAATTGATTCTTTTCCTCCTCCTATAAATAGGAACCAAGAGAAGAGAAGGGGATATAGAGTTTTGGATATAGAATTTTGGCATCTTGAAAATTCAGAGAGAAAAAAAAGGAGAATTTAATTCTCAACAAGAAAAAAAACCCTAGGTGAGAAAAAGAAAGGGGATCAAAACTTCAGAAAAAAAGAGAATTTAATTCTCAAAAATCTAAGAGTTTAACTCTTTTGCAAAGAACTTAGTTCTTCCTCTTGTTGAAGATCTGCACAGAGCACATCTCCCCATAAGTTGAGAATTTAATTCTCATCGGGTTGAGATCCTGCCATGCAGATCCAAAACTTAGAGGGGGAATTGAGTTTAGAGAATTTAATTCTCCCAAAACAAAACTAGGGTTTAACCCTATATGAGAATTTAATTCTCCCAAAGTTACAAGAATTTAATTCCTTTAAAATGGACAGAACTAGGGTTTAACCCTAATTGAGAATTTAATTCTCTCAAATTCACAGGAATTTAATTCCTCTTATAAAATGAAATTAGGGTTTAACCCTGCATAAGAATTTAATTCTTTCATAATAGGGATTTAATTCCCCCATAATCAAAATTAGGGTTTAACCCTACAAAGAATTTAATTCTTAAAGATAAAGAGATCTTCAAGAATGCAAAGAACTAAGGTCACGTGTCCCCACGTGACCCCCGGAAAGATCCCCAAAAATGAGAAAGAAAAAGTTCTAAGGCGACGCCTCACGTGCTCCCACGTGACCTCCAAAAGCACAGGAAGAAAAAGCTGAAGAAAAGAAGCTTTGGGCGCTCTCACGTGTCCCCACGTGACCCCTCAGCAAGTGCTTTAATTATCGATGCATAAATCCTCATCACATGTCAACTCGTGATAGAATATAAAAGAAGTGTTTAACACTTATTTGCAAAGCAAAGTAAAAGGGGATCTGGTCCCACCTCTGTGTGCCCTCACGTGGCCCCATGTGACCCATTCCTATTTAGTGTTTAACACTAATTTAAAAGAATTTATACCCAGTGTTTAACACTGGTGTTTTCTATTGTGTAACACTAGTTTGGGGACTATATTTCCAGTGTTTAACACCGATTATCTTTTAGTGTTTAACACTAATTTGAGAGTTCTGTTTCCAGGGTTTAACACTGTTGTTCTCTAGTGTTTAACACTAGCTTTAGCCCAATCGGCTAATTTTCCAAAGGCAAAAGTCCCTCCTCCAAATGAATCTCAAAATTGAGAAAATCAAAGATGAAAATGTTTAGCATTGATAAATAATGTGGGCTTGAACCCAGACAAATGTCTAATGGTCCAACAAAGGGCCAATATTTCAAACTTAACCGGACTTAGCCCAAGTTGGCCATAAGTCCTCAATTCAGACTTAACTGAGCCAATGTGCTCATAATATAATTAATTGATCTTAGTTCCAAATTGGACTACAGATCACTTAATCCACTTTGGTTCGAAGATACATCTTTTCACTCCTCTGATATTTGTCGTTGTAATCCTTCAACGTCTTCAGAGAGGTGACGGGTACCGACAACCACACACTTCACGGACTATGATGTCCTCAACCTTGACTGTGAGGTCTTAAAACTCACGGACTATAATGTCCTTAACCTTGACTGTGAGGTCTTAAAACTCACGAACTATGATGTCCTTAACCTTGACTGTGAGGTCTTAAAACTCACGGACTATGATGTCCTTAACCTTGACTGTGAGGTCTTAAAACTCACGGACTATGATGTCCTTAACCTTGACTGTGAGGACTATGATGTCCTTAACCTTGACTGTGAGGTCTTTAAACTCACGGACTATAACGTCCTTAACCTTGACTGTGAGGTCTTTAAACACACGGACTATGATGTCTTTAACCTCGACCGTGATGTTTTTAAACTAACATTTGACTGTGAGGTCTTTAAACTCATGGACTATGATGTCCTTAACCTCGACCACGATGTCTTTAAACTAATATTGGACCGAGATGTCCTTAAACTAACAATGGACCGTAATGTCCTTAAACTAATCGACCGCAATGTCCCTAAACTAGACAATAGAGCCCAAATGCTCTTTTGTTGGATCTAAACGATCCCGTTAAGTTGATCTTAGTCTGAAATTAGACTAACGTATCCTTAACAAACGTTTAAGTTGATCTTAGCCTCAAATAAGGCTAACGTGTCCTTAAACACAACCTCCAAACCCAAATCTAAGAAAGATACGGATTTGGACTAGTCCACGCCCTACGGGCGACAACATAACTTAGTCTCCGTATACAATCCACGGGCAACCAAACACAAAACAAACACCCACGACACGAAGTGACCATATAGAGAAGGAGAAAGTTGTTACCGCGATGCGGTAGCGTAATTAACCGCAGGGGCTTGCGCGTGCATGGAAGAGCGTCCCCACAATCAAAAACCCCTCAAACGAGGGGGAATCTGACGAAGTCTGCTACATCGTCCGCATCCGTTTAAACCTTCGATACATGGTGCCATAAATCAACTTAGCATCTTCGGAGAGGTAGACGGATAGCACCTATTAGCATCTGCCCTGAATCTCAGGCAAGACGTGCGTCTTCCCGGCTTCCGGCGGTAAACAATGACATGCTGGTGTATTCAAAGAATCGGAAAGAACACGCCGAACACTTACGGATTATTCTGGAGACATTGCGACAACACCAGCTCTACGCCAGGTACAGCAAGTGTGAATTTTGGCTAGATCAAGTCGGATTTCTCGGACATATCGTTTCAGGCGAAAGAATCTCAGTAGATCCAGTTAAGGTGTCAGCTATCAGCGAATGGTTGACACCAAAGATAGTGAAAGATATACGAAGTTTCTTGGGATTAGCAGGATGCTACCAACGATTCATTGAAGCATTTTCAAAGATTGCAGCACCCCTGACCAAGATCACACATAAAGATGAAGCATTCGTGTAGTCAGAAGCATGTGAAAACGCTTTTGTAGAACTCAAGACAAGATTAACTTATGCTCCTATTCTCGTAATACCGGATCAATCTAGAGGATTTTTTGTGCATTGAGATGTATCTGGTAAAGGATTAGGATGTGTTCTACACCAGCATGGAAAAGTTGTGGCTTTCGCATCAAGATAACTGAAGGTTCATTAGCCCAACTATCCAATATATGATCTGGAGTTGGCAGCCGTCATATTCGCACTTAAAATTTGGCGCCACTATCTCTTGGGAGAACGAGTGGATATATACACTGATCACAAGAGTCTGAAATATGTATTTACTCAGAAGGAATTAAACATGCTGCGAAGAAGATAGCTAGAACTCATGGCGGAATTTGACATCAATCTACAGTATCATCCTGGGAAGGTGAACGTAGTTCTTGATGCATTTAGCCGCCAGCCATTAGCAATGAATCTCACCGCTCAGTAGAAGCTACAGCAGGAATTGCACGGATTGGAGATCGAAGTAGTTATGCCGGGTAACGCTTCGTATTTGATGTACTTACAAGTCCAGTCCACTCTTGTCAATCAGATCAAGGCAGCTCAAGTAAATGATGCCAAGCTACAAAAGATCCCGAGAATAAGTAGAAAGTGGACTTCAAAATGACTTCATCATCCACGAAGATGGATCCTTGAGATATGGAAGTCGATTATGTGTACCTATCGGCCCAGTTCGAGAAGAGTTGATGAGAAAACTCACTGCTCTTCTTATTCTGTACACCCCGGTGGTATAAAGATGTGCAAGGATCTACGACAATACTACTGGTAGTATGGAATGAAGTGCGAAGTAGCCAGAAACGTAGCCAAGTGTTTAGTGTGTCAACAAGTGAAGACTGAATATCACAGAACTGCTGGTCTACTTCAGCTGTTACCAATCCCAGAATGGAAATGGCAGCACGTTACCATGGACTTCATGACGGCCCTCCCTCACAGCACGAAGGATAACGACGCGGTATGGTTTATTGTGGATCGACTCATGATTTATCTGCTAAAAAGTGTTTTGTAAAGTAACCGCAATCAAGACGGTGTTGCTAGTAGTTAGCCGCGATGAGTACGGGTCATCCGTAGGGAAACGTGAACTATTTTCTTGCTTTAAACGAGTTGATTAAAGAAGGGTGACTATTTGTCTTTGCGGATATAGAATTTATAAAGAAAAGGCTCGTAGGGTTCATAGGACTTAGTAGTAATAGATGAATAATTAAAAATGACTCCTTTTATCTTTTAATAGTTTAAAACTAGATCGATATTGATGAATATAGATTAGGATTTTCAGAAGAAACTAGGGTTTCCCCACTACTAACCCTTGTCCTTGCATTGATCTCTAGTCATGTCTAGACCTTAACAAAACAAGTGTTAAACTAATCTCAAATTGTGGTCGTGACTATCAATAAATTGGTAGCACGCTCGATAAGGATGTTAACATTTATTTTGCTAAAGTTTATAAAATTTAAAATGTATAAAAGAAGTTAAATGATTTTCTCATCCATTGTTCTACCCTAGCCTACAAACCCTAACAAGCTAGGAATTACTCACTCATGGTTTGTGATTTAGAAGAAAGGTTAAAGAATGAAAACATGATTAAGATGCAGAAATTAAATGCAAAAAAAAGAATTAAATAACAACTACCTTTATTAATCAACTATTGCATTTGCAAATCCTTTAAAGCTAGATTACAAGAACCCTAGTTTTTGCTCTTACTCTCTCTCTTATTGGAAGTAGATGACTAGTTGATAATCACTCGGATGCATGGATTGCTGTAACGTTTTGAAAATCATTTAGGTGAAATTTCGGAAAATCGGTAAAATAACGGGTGTTTTCCGTAAAAATCAAGATATAAATATCTTTTAATATAAAATTAAATATACATATTCTAGCTATGTAATTGCTAGTATTTAGTGTTTATTGAGCCACTTGTAAAATTTCTAATTTACTGAAAATTTTCCGAAATTAATTATTTTAATATTATTTTAAGCCGTCACTAATACATTTAATTAGGGATAATCACAAATTGAAATGGGTTGATACAAATTTTGTGCATCATGACACATTAAACTAACATGAAAAATATTGTTTCTGAAATGAAATGAAATTGTCAAATGGTTTTAGAAAATATTGAAGAAAAAGGCTTAAATGGTGAAATTAAATTAAATGGAAATTGGGGTATAACATTTATCATTTTCCCTCACCCTACACACACACCCACACAACCCCACCTTTATGCTGGCCGAGCCCTCCTTGACAGCCCACCATTTCCCCACTTAAAAAAAAGAAAAAAAAGAAAACAAAGGAAATGAAAGAATAAAGAAAGAAAATAGTTAAATGAGTATGCGCTTTGACTTTTGTATTGACTTGACTTTATTTCCCCACCTCACTCTCTCTCCTCTCTTCCTCACCTAAATTGGCCGAGCCCCCTCTTCCATCAGCAGCAGCCCCCCTCCCAAATCTCCATCTCATCCTCTTGAAAAAAAATTCATCAATTTTCATCAAAAAACCAAATCGGCACGCGTATCACGCATAGATCAAATCCTATCGCCTACGCATGCAAGAATAGCCAAACCAACCCTCGATGTCGATGTACAAACGTCAAACCATCGAGAAAAACCCAAACACCCCAATCGTGTTTTCACAAATAACTAATTATATATGAAATAAGGTTTAAATCATCAAAACATTAAAATTAATCAAATCGTCTTATTTCCCAAAAACCTAGTTAGCACAAATTCCCATTTCGGTTCAAAACTTGATATTTTAACCAATCTAAATATTTTTAACGATTCTAATGGCCAAAATGCTCACTTAATATCATAATTAGGTCACACAAATATTCACTACTAATTTATCTCACCAAAATATACACATTTAAAAAAAACTAGTTTGCAATTTATACAATTATTACAATTTTAAATTAACAATTTGCAAACTAGCAATTTGTAACATTTCAAAAAAATTAAATGATATTTTTGGGAATTTTCATAATTTAATATTAATTTTTAATGAATATTTTAATATTTCGGTATAATTAAATACCGATAAATGGGGAAAATTCTAGAGAAAATTATGGAAATTCTAAAGTAGGTTATTTTGTGGAAATATGCCATTTTTAAGTTTTATTGGTTAAGTATAAGCTATTTTAATGTTAAGCACGATTAAAAATCGCTAATTGGATTTTTGGCTTTTTGTGCAAAATGTTCACATAACATTTTCCACACTTGTCACACTTGTTTCATGTTTTGGATTCATGGTAGCCTAGGGTTGAACCATGCTTAAATGACCATGGTGGTCTAACCCATTTAGTTAGGTTAATTAGTTTTAACTAAGGGTTTTGGCCTTGTTTAAGGGTGATTAGGGTTAGGCTTGACTTGGGGTGAGAGAGTGAGCCATGATGGCTTGTGTGTGCTAACATTTATTAAGAGAGAGAGAGAGGTGGCTAAGGTTATATCACCCTCCATGTCATTTCAAAACTTTTTGCCTCTCACATCTCTCCCTCTCACTCACATACACTCACCATCATCAAACACAACCAACACACCAACATCAGCTGCTGCTATAAGCAACAGTAACATTACCAACTCAGCAGCAGCTGCATCAGCAGCCCAACCCCATCCTGAACAACAGCCCCAATATCATCAACATCAGCTACATAACCCCTGACTTCAGCAAACACACACTTCAGCCCAACATCAGCACATTTCAGCCACCCAACAGACATCAGCTGCCTCAGCAGTAGCACCATCATTAGCAACAACCCCAACCACAAAACAACCTGCAACAACACCATAACATCAACCCCATCAGCTTGTAGCTGCTGCAACAGCAGCAAGAATAGCCTCCACACCATCATATACCACAACAATATCAGCCACCACACTACACAAAACAACAACAGCCACTGCAGCTGCTACAGCAACACCAACATCACAAAAATAAAACAACAGCAGCAGCTTCAACCCAGAAACCAGCTTCAGCATCAGCTGCAACAGCAACACCACAGCAATAGAAGCAGTCCAGTAGCAGCAACAACCCCTTCCTCCTTCCTCCTTCTTCCTTCTTCCTTTCTCCTTCATCCTAGGACCCTCTTGAGGTATAATCTCGCAACCCAACTCTTTTTTTGCTCAGTTATGGGTAGTTGGCTGAAATTTAGTGTTTATATTGTGATTAGTGCTAGTTTAGGCAAATTTGAGTGAGACTTAACCAAGTGTTGGTTTTGAATGTTAGTATAGCTATATTGGGTGCGTTTGAGACCAGTTAACCCCAGAATACCTCAGATTTCCAGTTAGTACCTGAAAGTTTCGACTTGGCGTATTTTAGCGATTTTGTCGATTTTCTAGACTTTCTGAAAACTGCTATCAACCGGGACCTCCTAAAATAATTTTGACTTGGCAGTGAGATATGCAGGCAGATAGAAACCAACACCCAAAACCTTAGCCCTCAACTCCATTTTCTGGCCGCAGATATATTCCCCCTGGCCGCAATTTGCGGCCAGAGCAGGGGGAAACCCCCTCGTTTTTGGTGCATGGCCCTATTTCATGTAAACTTGACCCTTGGTATGTGCAGTTTTGACTGATTCCAGTTAGGGTAAAATCTGAGTTGATTTTCTTGAGTTGGCGCATGATTTACGACTTGTTTTAGCATGGATTTTTGATATTCGATGATTTGTTTCTGTCAGGTAGCGTTTGAACGCCAACGACAGAGGGATATTGGCCGTGTTTGCACGCGAAGCTATAGGTTTTTACCGATGGGCGTAGCGTGCACCATTTTGGTTTCCGACATGGTTTTCATGTGTTTTAGCGTGTGATATCCTTATAGGTACCCCATGTGGCGTCGAGGCGTTGGAGATGCAAATGGCGACATCGGCATCGGCACACATAAGCAAGGTGAGTAGATTTATATCTACGGGGAGAAGTCGGGTGGATGGCGTGTAGCACCCCCGCAATTCATAGTGATGTATACGGATGCGTATACACACATACAATTATCATATGTTTTGGGAAATTATTGATGATTAAAGATGGACATTGTGTGTTGGATTGATTTAGTATCGCGAAACCCTAGAATAGTGGGTGCACTACACATACACACACACATACATACTTGCATACATCCTTATTTCATATGTGCATATATGGGATTCTATATAGTTATGTGTTCACATGGGTATGGGACCACGTATTCACATACGGATTTGAGGACGATACTTGGGATTAAGATGAGTCGATGATATTTGAGCTAAGATTATGATATGGATGATATGGCAGGATTCGTACTTAAGATACGTCCTGATATGATAGCGGGTCTTGGATGACGATGCCTTGTGCATATATATATATATATATATATATATATATATATATATATATATATATATATATATAAAATGGTCGACATGTAACTATGTTACGAGATATGATATGATATGATAGGACAAGATATTTATGATAGGCCACATTGGGCGATGTATACTCCTTGTGATGATATGTGCTGATGATATCGATTAATACGAGACTGTCGATCAGTAGTCAGATCATGATTATAGTGATGATATTAGTATTATACTAGACGTAGGTAAGTACCCGGATTATGATCTTTGATAAAGAGGATACCAAATGAATGATATGACGAATGTGATATTGACCCGTACCCAGATTTGGGGATGCCGTACGACGGATTCACGTACGAGCTATATATTGATGTTTGATCCGCACTCTTGACTTGGGAATAAACGATTATAGAGATATGGTATTGGATGTGATATTATCGAGGCGGGATCACCGACTATATATATATATATATATATATATATATATGTATGTATCGACTCAGAGGTTAGGCGGTTTCCCTTACCTTCAGTTAGCCTTTTAGCTCAGCCCTATAGCTGGTGTAGTGGTGTGACTCTTATGACATTATATGCAGTTAGCTATCATTGTGTTAGTTTTCAGCTCCCGCACATTATTGTTGTTGCTCCGCATCGTATACTTATTGTGATTCATATTCTATTATTGATATCATGCTGTTAGGACACCAGCACCATTACCGATGATGCGTATGTACCACGTACACTTATTTGCCGGCACACACACATCTTCATCGGTAATTGCCATGTCACGTATACTTAGAGAATATTATTGCTTGATTTAGATTGTTAGCTAGTAGTGACATGATATTAGTGTACTTGCCTTATATGCCAGCTTGACATTGTAGTTATTACTTGTCACTTCATGCATACTGTTATTCATTATATGCCGCATTCATGGATTCTCATGCTTATATTCATGGTTTTACATGCTATTGATGATTTGGATTCGGATTTCCATGAGATTTTCTGGATTTGGGGGAAACCGCAAAACTTATATAAACTGCTTTCTCTCTTTTTAAATAAAAAGTGCGGTTTTCCCATGATGTATGAGTCGTCCACCATGAGTTTGCTGATGGATTTCGAGACCCGATTCGAGGAGGCGGATGAACCGTTTCGGGTACATGGTGGGCCCGGTGCGGTACCCCGGGGCAAGAAGATCGCAGGAGATGGCGTTGAGCCTGGCAGGGGAGCACTACCGACCGGTGATTTTACCCGACGTGTCGGATATCCGGAGGATACCGTCGTGGTCTTGAGATGGATGGTAGGGGCCGGTCTGGACTGACGGCTTCCGAGATATTGTGATTGAGACATTGAGATTTTGAGGTATTGAGGTACATAGATTACGACACAGAGATATCGAGATATTTGGATACTTGTTTTGTGTCGATGCTAGGCACTGTTTTATGCTGATTTCATTTATGATGCCTCATTTTAAAAATACAGAAATCTCCCTATTATTATGAAAGCAGTTTTCTTCAGTACATGCATTCTGTTTCATGTATTCATACATCATTCATATGATTCATTGCTACCTGAGGCACTGACACGGGCACATGGGATTACACTTGGGTTAGATATTTACCCTAGCCATTGTTATAGGTTGCTGGTTATATATTTGAGGATTATATATTATGATCATATGACCTAGGATTGCGTCATACATGCGATTTTCTGTTCGTAGATCTTTTTCTACTCACGAGTTGGCAACTCACCCCCGTTGTGCCCCAGTTTTCTTGCAGGGTTGCCGTACAGGTATCATTACAGCTTTGCGGGCACTGCTTCTTTCGGGTGACTTGCTAGTAGGTGGGTTTATTTGTATCGTACCCATCATTATACATTGTATATTATATTTCAGTTGTATCTAGAAGTTCTATCAACCAAACATGTATCTATTTGAGATAGAGATCAGTGATGTTTATTCTTTCGACCTTAGAGTCGCGCGTTATATTTCTGTGAATTTCATGCTATTGAGTTTCCTTTCTGTTGTGATCCTCGCCTTTAGGCGTTGTATATTATATTGCTGTGTGGTTGATTTAAATGGTTTTTCCTACACTCTACTACTTTTCTTGGTTTGGATTTCTGGGTTCGGCTTACTTAGAGTACGTACGCCTCGAGACATTCGTAGTCTAAGTGCCGGTCATGTTACGTACTTTCAGGACGTGACACAATTAGATTAGTTTTAGCGTAGCATTAACATGTTAATCTACTTATTGTAACCTTAAGCAAGTGACAACCACTCTAATTGAATCCAAACCCTAACTTTTTTAATTCAAAACCTTCTCTTGATAATTTTTCCATGAAATTAAACCCTAATAAAATACTTAATTAGGTTTGATTAAGATAATTTAGCAACAATTAAAACATAGGTTAAGATTATACCTCAAAGATCATGAGATCCCACATGCAACTTGTCCCCAAAATGCAAATTTTTCACCAAGATCCATGCTTGATAGGCTAAGGAAAAATGGGTAGAGATTAGAATTGGAATTTTGTTTGGATTTTTGATGAAAATTGATGAATTTTTTTTCAAGAGAATGAGATGGAGATTTGGGAGGGGGGACTGCTGCTGATGGAAGAGGGGGCTCGGCTAATTTAGGTGAGGAAGAGAGGAGAGAGAGTGAGATGGGGAAATAAAGTCAAGTCAATACAAAAGTCAAAGCCCATACTCATTTAACTATTTTCTTTCTTTATTCTTTCATTTCCTTTGTTTTCTTTTTTTCCTTTTTTTTAAGTGGGGAAATGGTGGGCTGCCAAGGAGGGCTCGGCCAGCACAAGGGTAGGGTTGTGTTGGTGTGTGTGTAGGGTGAGGGAAAATGATAAATTTTATACCCTAATTTCCATTTAATTTAATTTCACCATTTAAATCTTTTTCTTCAATATTTTCTAAAACCATTTGACAATTTCATTTCATTTCAGAAACAATATTTTTCATGTTAGTTTAATGTGTCATGATGCACAAAATTTGTATCAACCCATTCCAATTTGTAATTATCCCTAATTAAATGTATTAGTGACGGCTTAAAATAATATTAAAATAATTAATTTCGGAAAAAATTTCAGTAAATTAGAAATTTTACAAGTGGCTCAATAAACACCAAATACTAGCAATTACGTAGCTAGAATATGTATATTTAATTTTATATTAAAAGATATTTATATCTTGATTTTACGGAAAACACCCGTTATTTTACCGATTTTCCGAAATTTTACCTAAACGATTTTCAAAACGTTACAATCTTCCCCCCTTAAAGAAATTCGGTCCCCGAATTTAAATTAAAACTTCCCCTAAATACTAAAATATTTAAGCAAAACCATCAAATCGTCGGGGCTTCGAAATCATAAATACATAAAACACATCGTAACACAATGCATGCGCATGAAAAACAGATATATAAACCAAAATCAAAACTCCGTCAAGCATCCCGCAATCATCGGAGTTATGGTGAAGACACCAATGTCAAGATCCAAAATGAAAATCAATATGATATACATCAAAACCATACCTGTAAACGTCAGAACTATACAGGTAAACATCATTAAAACATCTGGAAGCAATGCATGCCAAACATTTTTCAAATCGCTGTGCGATGTGTGTATCACTGTTCAGCGTGCGGACGAATGAGCCAGTGATTTTGGCGAATGAAAAGATATCGCCCCAGATGTTTGAAGTTAACGCCGCACGAGTTATATTTCGAGATGTGATAGAAGATCGCTATTCACCAGAGATGAAAGACTAGGACATGTGATTCATTGCCTACCCCGATGCGAGGTCGTCAGATTGATTGATTCCAGCTAGAAACGACTTCACGCGGATACGTTGAGAGTCGATAGAGACGATCGAATGTCAGGAACCCGATTTCCAAGTTTAAAGTATTCGGAAAACAATGCAAGCAAATCTACGGAACCTCTAGAAGAATGAAACCCTAACTCGACTTAATGACCATGGAACGCCGGTGAACCTTAGGGTTTGCGTCAGTTCAGTGGTGCCATTAGTGAGGCTTGGGTCTGCCCTTCTACAGTTGGTCCATAGGTGTTGTGGCATATATTCGATACTATTAAACTGTACTCAAGATGTTGAGCTCTTGGGGGATTATGGAACCTCGACGAATCGATCGAAAAGTTCGACATCATTCGGATATCATATGATGGGATACATTGCTTGAGAGACTCTAGATACGAGTATAGCTGTCCTATTTCATATATAATTAGTGATTTGTGAAAACACGATTGGGGTGTTTGGGTTTTTCTCGATGGTTTGACATTTGTACATCGACATCGAGGGTTGGTTTGGCTATTCTTGTATGCGTAGGCTATGGTTTTGATCTATGCGTGATACGTGTGCCGATTTAGTTTTCGTATGCCGTTTCGATTTCGAATTGGGTTCTTATGCGATACGATACGTTGTGACATGTAGGTATCCCCATATAGACTTCGAGATGACAAGCAAGCGCGTGGCGACGTCGGCACCGACGAGCGAAGATCAGGTGAATAGATTATATCTACGGGGGAAGTCGAATGGATGGCGTATAGCACCCCCGCAGTTCGTAGTATAGTTATTATATATATATATATATATATGATTCATGATACGTGGATGTTTATCAAGAGATGATTACTGTGTTCATGGTTTAGTTTAGGGTAATTAGAAGTAAACTAGCATAGTTTCTTAGTCGCGAGCCCTAGAATAGGTTCACACCCACACGCACACACGCATTTGCATACATCTACTTACATGTGCGTATATGGGGATATGTATATATATATATACACACATGGGTATAGGACTATACACACACACACACACATATACATATACATAGATTATGAGGATAGTACTTAGGATTGGAGATGAGTCGATGAGATTGGGCTTGAGGCCGTGAGATCGGTGATGTGACAGGGTTCGTATTCGAGATACGACATGATGTTTTAGCGGGTCCTTTCGACATGGTCTTTTCATATACATGCATGCATTTACATAGATGGTATCAGTATTGTACTAGACGTAGATCAGTACCCCGGATCATGATATTTGATAAAGAGGATACCAGATGAATAATGTGATAGATGTGACATTTGATCCGTACCTAGATTTGGGAGGCCGTACGACAGATTTACCGTACGAGCTATATATTGATGATAGATCCACACTCTTGACTCGAGGATGTCATATTATATAGGGTATCGTATGGGATACTATTGAGCCGGGATCACCGACTATTATACACACACACACACACACACACACACACACACACACATATATATATATATATATATATATATATATCGACTCAGATTTAGGTAGTTTTCATACCCCTTCCGATTGGTTGTTAGTTAGACTTGTAGTTACCTAGTAGATGTTAGACTGGAGCCGAGTCATACCTATTTCCAAAACTAACGAATCGTGAGGATTTTAAAGACATGTCAAGGGATACTACGGATATTTCAAAAGACGTATCTTTTCTTAAAAACACCGTAGCCCTTATTTTCAAAACACCACGATTCGTACTATTTCAAACGGCAAAACAGTATAACACAGGTGTAGCGATGTAGATTCCTTAGTGTTACGTTATCATTCATGTTCCGTATATTATTTTTGCAATTACTATTCATTGACATTTATCATGTTGTTATCGTCTCATTGCATGTTTATTGTGTACTTAGTGATTATGAACCATGCTGTCAGGACACCAGCACTATTACCGATGATGCGTATGTTCCCCATACACTTACTTGCTGGCTCACACACATTATCATCGGTAATTGCCATGCCACGTACACTTTAGAAAATACATTTTCATTGACATAGCTTGATAGCTGATAGTCGCAATATGTTATACCTTCCATATGCTAGTTTAAATATTGCATTCATTGCATGATATTAGGTGCATTCATATATTCATTGGTTATGCAGTATTATGGAGATTTATGCCGGTATTCACTATTTATTGGTATCATGATTTTGATGATTTCGGATTTACATGAGATTTCTGGATTTGGGGGAAAACCGCAAGAATTTAATAAAAGCTTAGTATCATCATTTTAAAATGCAAATTGCGGTTTCCTCGTGATGTATGAGTCGTCCACCATGAGTTTTCAGGATTGCTGTTGGATTTCGAGACCCGATTCGAGAAGTTGGATGAACCGTCTCGGATACATGGTGGGCCCGGTATGGTACCCGGGGCAAGAAGCTCGAGTTGTATTCGATGAGCCTGGCAGGGGAGCACTACCTACCGGTGATATTATTTGGACTCGTCGGTTATCCGGAGGATACCGGCCGGAGTCATGAGACAGATACAGACCGATCCGTTCTGCCGGAGCCCGCGGGCCGATCCCGCAGATGATACGGATGCCTGAGATATTGATATTTGAGATTTGAGATATTGAGATTTGAGATTTGAGACACTGAGATATTGAGATATTTGGATTTATGTTTTGTTTCGATACTTGACACGGATTTCTCAGTTGATTTCATTGATGTTACTCGATTTATATACATATAGAAATCTCATTGATTAAAGAAAACAGTTGTCTCACTCATGATATATTATGTTTCCATTCGTAATGCATTCATACATCATATATATCTAATATGTTGCTATCCGAGGCACTGACACGAGCACGTGGTATTGCACTTATATGTAGATGGATCAAGATATTATTTGAGGATATTACCTGATATGACCTAGGATAGCGTTATGCATGTGATTTCTACTCGTAGATGTTTTCTACTCACGAATTAGCAACTCACCCCCGTTGTGCCACAGTTCCTTGTAGGTTTTGCCATACAGGTTTCGTTGCGATTTTGCTGTCACACTGTTCCTTCCGGGTAATTGCTTCAGTAGGTGGGTTCTTTTGCATCAGGACCATCATTGTTTATTTATTATTTCAGTTGTATCTAGAAACTCTATCAACCAGATTGTATATTTGATAGAGATAGAAGACCAGACTTGTTATTATTTCGACCTTAGAGTCGCGTGTTGTATCATTATAGTTTTCATGCTGATTTTGGGTTTTCTTTTGAGTTTTGATCCTCGCCCTTCGGCATTGTATATTATATTGCTTGTGTGGTTGTGACCGTCGATTGACGAAGAGCTAGCTCCCGCTTGGGGATGCCTTTTTATTTATTTCATATACTATTCATGTTGTATCCTGTTTGGGGGCCAGTATTTACAAAGGAGACTCTGCCGAAATTTTCAGAAAATACTTGAGATTTTAAAAATACATATTTCGGCCTATGTTGTTAAAACTACTTGCTTTAATTTGGTTTTTCCTTCACTCTACTGCTTCTTTGGTTTTGATTTCTGGGTTTTGGCTTACTTAGATTACGTACGCCTCGAGCCGTTTCGTAATTTAAGTGCCGGTCATGTTCCGTACTTTTCGGGTCGTGACAATTGCTTGGACCTCTTAATCTCTTTGATGATGATTTTTACTGTGAAGCTCTCGGTCTCTTATATAGTCACTAAACCAGAAACCCTAGATTCCTTATGTGAAAATATATTGTTAAGATCCATACTACAAAATATCACATTCTAAGGTCACCAAACCGCCGCGGATCCGCCGCAAATATCACACTTTGGCCGCCCTTCCGCCGCAACCTAGTGGAATCAGGACTTGGGATTTCTTCTGGTCTCTTGTGTTGCCATTTGGAGATCCTTTTGATATCTATATTCTGAGAATAATACTCTGAGTCTCTATCGTTCCTAAATCTTACGATTTGCTTCCATATTCTGGCAGATTTGATTCTGACATCTCGATTTAATTCGGATCTTTTGGATTCCAGACCTGAGCTAATATCTGCACAATATCTCAAGTCATAGTGTTAGTAGTATTTGGTATTTTTGAGATATTATCCTAACCATTTTATATGATATTAAATCTTAAGAATATCGATTAGAAATATTTGATATGATATGCATATTTTAATTACTAATTTTTCATTTAAATATTATATGCATATATTTTCCCTAATTATGTTAATTAAAATGTAGAAACATATGATAATAATTTTTTTAAAAAATAAACCCACATATGTTCTATATTTACAAGAAACGCCTTTTAGTACTTAACAATAGTAGAGAAAATATTCATTCAAATGTGCAATATTTTAGACTAATCAACTCACCAAGTCGGCTCACTTTATTCCATTTCGAATTGGCTAATCTACTGAGACGTTAGCAAAGAAGCACATAGAGGTAACCATAAATCTAAAGTAAAGATTTAAACCTTCAAGATATACCATATTTGATACCCATGAACTCATGCAGGAGATCGTGAGATTACATGGAGTACCCGTTTGCATCGTCTCCGATCGTGATACAAGATTCCGATCACAATTTTGGCAGAATCTGCAAGCTAGCCTGGGAACGAGTCTGAACTTCAGCACGGCTTATCATCCACAAACGGACAGACAGTCCAAGTGAACAGTTCAGATTCTAGAAGACATGCTAAGAGCTTGTATGTTAGACTTCAGAGGTTTGTGGGAAGATCACCTATATCTTGTGGAGTTTTCATACAACAACAGCTATCAGGCAAGTATTGGAATGGCACTATCCGCAGCACTCTATGGACGAAAGTGTCGTTCACCGCTAAGTTGGGACGACATTGAAGATCGTGAACTCCTTAGACCAGAGATGATCGTGGAAACTATGAACGTAGTTCGCACGATCAGGGAAAGAATGCATATAGCCCAAGACAGACAGAAGCATTGGGCAGATGCAAAGCGGCAACATCTGGAGTTCCAACCTGGAGACCATGTTTTCTTAAAGATCTCTCCAAACAGAGAAGTAATCCTCTTTGGCAAGAGGGATAAGCTAAGTTCGAGATACATAGGACCGTTCGACATACTCGAACGAGTTGGAGAAGTGGCATACCGTCTAGCACCACCATCCTCGTTGGAAGGAGTGCACAACGTGTTCCACATATCTCAGCTATGACGATATGTGAGCGACCCCAGCCACATACTAGATCACTCTGAGCTCATAGTACAGACTGATCTAACCTGCGAGAAACAACACGTTGAGATCCTGGACCAAAAAGTGAAGAAACTACAGAACAAGGAAGTAAACTTGGTCCGGATGATGTGGAGAAAGGATTCGCCAGGAGAATCGACATGGGAACGAGAAGAAGACATGCGTGCAAGATACCGTTACCTCCTTGAAAATTAGTCCATATGTAATTGTAAATTTCGAGGACGAAATTTTTATAAGGAAGGTATAATATAACGACTCTAAAATCTTGTACGGAAATTTTGCTCCTGATATACAAGAAATAAGTTTTACAGCCAGAGTTTAAGTTATAAGTTACTTTTGTTAAGTAATAACAAGAAACAACTTGTAGCTCACTGGGAAAGCCATTGCAATGCTGTGACGTAGCCTCTGTGTTTGATTCCCATCAGACACGTTATTTTTTCTGAATTTTTTTAACTTTTTGGAAGCCCAAAAGATTTCATATGCAATACACGAGAAATGAAAGGTTCAGAAAAATCAAACATATGGAAAATGGAGTAAACAGGGATTTAATTAGCTAGCACGAATCTCAATGCCAGAAGGCATAAATCGACCGGCCAAAAGGGCATTATAGCCGGCGCCGACGGTCAGATCATGGCCAAATGGCCCCGTGCTTTGCACACTTGTCTCTTCACCTACCCCTAACTCACCTGCACTGTTTGATTTTCCTACAATCAAACAGAGACCTTCCAATTCACATTTATCATAATTTTAATACTTTTAATCCACGCTTTTAATTCCCAAACCCTAATTCTCCACTATAAATACCATCCCCTACCTTGGCTCAGCACCATTCTGAAAATTCTAGCCAAAACTTTCTAAAAAGTTCCTAATGCAAGTGAAGTAAAGAGGAGTTAGCAAGTAAGTTGGTTCCGGTGAAGATCGAAGCAATTCCGGAGCTCCCGCGATACCACGAAGACCCTCTTCATTTTCCTCACCCTCTTCCTAAGTTTCTAAATCGTAAGTCTTCCAAATCTCTTCCTTTCTATTGAAATTCCTGTTAAAATTTTATATCGGTAAAAGTGGAGTTAATACCGACACCTTCTTTTCTAAAACACATAACTCTCTTTTCTTTTACAATTTAATCAATCTAATTTTACTACATCACTTTTAACCTTAAACCCTAATATTTAGAATCAAATTTCATCAAAATTATCATGTGAAACAACAATAGTATAACTTTTTCATTAAAATACCTTGAATTTTATAAACAGCTCTTTTAGTAATTGCTTAACAATACCTTAGGAAAACTTCACGGGGTAACGACCTACCCCACACGCACACTTGGTTTCATAGCACAATACTCATTGTATGTATTTTCGTTTCGAAGAATAATATTACAATAAAATACTATATAATTTTAAAAAAAACGGATTTCTTTTAAAGCGGTATTTCATATCCTTTACGATTACGCATCTATAACCCTCTTTAGAGGACCCGCTAATGGATGGTACGAATTATTGCACATCCTTGGGCTAGTAGAACGAGATGCAGACCTCCTCATGGAGCATTCGATCTCGAAAAGATTTAAATACGGATTTTAAGAAATACGAATTTTCTAAATAAAATAAAATTATTTTTTAAATTTAAAATTATATAAAATTATAAATCAATATTTTCAAAATATAATAAACCTATGTTTTCAAGAATGAAAAGATTAACAAATGTCAATAAAATACCATCAAGATACCAAAAAGACAAGTTTTACAATAAAATATCATGAACTTTCCAAGCTAAGTAATTATCACTAAAATACCCAATACTTAAAATCCACACTCATAAAAACCCTAAGCAAATACTAATCACCATCGAGGTTTACTTTTGAACTATATTAAAATATTTTTTTATAAAACCCCCTCGAGATATATAAAACAATATTTAAGAACTTTAATAAATATAGATTTAAGCGGGATCAATTCTCTTGAGCCCCAGAGAGCCGGAGAAAGTGAGTGTTTGCTTATTTCAGGTAGACAACTTAACGGAGTTATCAATGGTAATTGTCTTGGAAAAAGACACAAATCCTGTCGTCCATATGCAGCAGTTACCGATAACTCCCGAACCTAATTCAAGATCTAAATCAGTTTACAAGTGTCTGACTCGGTCTGAGTCCAATTCAATCCTGAATCCAAAATCAAACATGAATACTTGAAATCAAACATCAATAGCTAACACGTATGACTTGACTTGACCGAACCATGGTTGTAACTTGACATGATTACTTGAATACTTGACTGCATCCTGAACATGAATACCTGAACAATTTTTATCCATGGTTTCGGCAAAACTTGTAAATATAATCGATACAATACATTACGCGGGGATAAAGGGGTAGATTGATACGGAACGTATATCGTGGCACAAGAGTCACTTTAAAGACACCTACATGAATTCTCGTACCGTTGTCCCGTAGGTTATGACGGGGTTGTTTACCCCAATCAGAGCAAAGCTCTATTCAAATTCCAAGGTGGGAAAAGAAGCAATGCTTCTGTTTTTCTCCGATCAGAGAAAAGCTCTGTCTTGAAAATTAAAGTGAAAATTAAAGTTAAAATAAATGAAGCAACGCTTCAGATTCCCTGCGCTGCACGCAGAGCGCCACGTGTCAAAATCAGACACGTTAGCGCAGGGAGCGCAGCGCCCAAGGCAGCGCACCCAATCAGAGCAAGGCTCTGTTTAAAATTCAAACTTTAATTAAAGAAGCAACGCTTCAGCTGGCCTGCGCTCTGCGCTGCACGCCACGTGGCAGCGCAGTTGCCCTGCGCTGTGCGCTGCGCGACACGTGTCAGCGCAGTTGCGTAAGCGCAGTTGCGCTGCGCTGTGCGCTGCACGCCACGTGGCAGCGCAGTTGCGCTGCGCTGTGCGCTGCGTGTCACGCGTCGGTGCAGTTGCGCTGCGCTGTGCGCTGCGTGTCACGCGCTGGGGCATTTGCGCCAAACAGAATTAAAATTTCCAAGAAATCTTTTCTGTTCTTTTTAAAACAAGAAGATTTTCTTCTGCAAAGCAGAAGCCCTTGGATCCAAGATCCAACGGTGGGGAAAATTCCCCAAATCACTCAGAGAAATATCTCTTTAACAAATTTAACTAATTTATGGGCACTATAAAAAGGACCCCAGACCTCAATTAAAAGAGAGGAACATCTTTCTAAAAAAAAAGGAGAGAAAAGAACTCTGAGAAACTCCTCAAGAATAAAAGAAAAGGTAAAAAACGAAAAGGTAAAAACCTTTAGAAAAAAAAGGAGAAAGTTCTCTTAGGAACAGATCATAGATCTAAAAAACAAGATCAATGATCTTTAATAAAAATAAAATAAAAAATAGTGCTTTGCACTTTTCATGAACCTTTGGTTCTCTGAGATAAGAAAAACAAGAAAAAACTTATTTTTCTTTGATCTAAATTAGATCAAGAAATCAAATAGTGCTTTGCACTTCTGTTCCTGAATCTAAAAGATTCTTAGTGCTTTGCACTTGCAAACTGCGCTGTTGCGCTCTTGGGAGCGCGCCACGTGTCAGCAGCGCAACAGCGCAGCGCACTAGCGCAGCGCACTGCACTGTTGCGCTTGCGCTCACCAGAGCGCGCCACGTGTCAGTAGCGCAACAGCGCAGCGCACTAGCACAGGGCACTGCACTGTTGCGCTTGCGCTCACCAGAGCACGCCACGTGTCAGCAGCACAACAGCGCAGCGCACTGCACTGTTGCGCTTGCGCTCACCAGAGCATGACACGTGTCTTCACCACAATCGCTTGCGCTCAGTGAATGGCGCAAAGCGCCTAACAAATGCAATGCAGGGACAGGCCCAATTAAAAGACCAAACAGGCCTAATTAAATTGATGCTCTGCATCATTTATAAATGGGCAAAGCCCAAACAAAATAATAAAATGCTGTGCAGATGCCTTGCATAAACCAAAATAAATTGATGCTCTGCATCTTTTATGGGCAGAGCCCAAACAAAAAAAAAGAAGTAATGCCATGCATTATTTAAGTGTGGGCAAGACCATAGCACAGGTCTAATAGACCAAAAATAAATAAGAATGTTGAACATTTTCAACTGGACTTAGCCCAATTCTGGCCGTAAGTCCTTAAATTAAATTGAACTGAGCACAAATGCTCTCTCTCAAATCAATTTATATCCGGTTCGAGGGTACATCTCTGAACTCTTTTGACATCCATCGTTGTAATTCCTCAACGACGTCAAAGAGGTGACGGGTCCCAACGACCACACATCAATATGGACTGCGGGGTCCTTAAACTCGTGGACCGAAACGTCCATAAACTAATGCTGGACCGAAACGTCCCTAAACTAATGTTGGACCACTACGTCTCTAAACTGGAACAATAGAGCTCCCAAATTCTCTTTTGCCGGATCTAAACGGTCCCGTTTAAGTTGATCTTAGCCTTAAATACGGCTAACGTATCCTTAAACATTCAAATGGACTATAAAACCCTAAATCAATTTCGGTTTGAGGGTACATCTCTGAACTCCTCTGACACTTATCGTTGTAATCCTTCAACGACGTCAGAGAGGTGACGCGTCCCTATGGCCATATATTAAATAAATCACGTTTAAGTTGATCTTAGCCTCAATGAGGCTAACGAATCCTTAAACTAAAACATCAAACCCAAATCTAAGTAAATACGGATTTGGACTAATCCACGTCCTACGGGCGACGGCATTACTCGGTCTCCGTATACAATCCACGGGCAACCACAAACAAAACAAACACACACGACACAAAGTGAAATTCTGGAGAAGGAGAAAGTGGCTACCGCGATGCGGTAGCGTAATTAACTGCAGGGGCTTGCGCTTGCAGGGAAGAGCGTCCCCACAATCAAAAACCCCTCAGGCGAGGGGGAATCTGACAAAGTCTGCTACATCGGCCGCATCCGTCTAAACCTTCGATACACGGTGCCATAAATCAACTTGGCATCTTCGAAGAGGTAGACGGATAAAACCAAAATAGCATCTGCCCCGAATCTCAGCGTCAGGACATCGCGGTCCTGTGCGCCGCCGTTCGGAGGGGAACAGATTCTGGCACGCCCGGTGGGACCTTTTCCTCTTTCCACTCCACGCTTCGTGTGTCGTCTTCGCGAACCAATCGCGGTTTGTTAAATGGTTGTTTTCGGATTTTAAGTTACTAAGATTTGGTCTCTTTCCTGGCGCAGAACTCAAGATTCAATGGCATTTAACTGCACCAACTGCTCGAAATGCCAATGCAACGGACGCTCCACCTCACCGGGAGGTGTAGCATATGGGCCCCAAGCGGCTTCCTTCCTCACCCTGCCGGTTGATCAGGTGACCCAAGCCACCACTGGTCTGTTCTTTGGGACCATGATCCCACCTACAAGCTTCCCTATGCCAATACCTGCACCGGAAGTGAACAAGAAGTCGGTCTTCGACTGGCTCACTGCTACGACGACCCCTATCAACGGGTCGCCCACTACCAAACCAACTGCCTCTGTTTTCACCAGGCTAAATCAAAACTCTAAATTGGCTGTCCCAAGAAAGGCAACGGCTGCTGCTTCAAAAGTTGTAAAGGCGACTTCCCCTGTCAAAGAGTTAGTCTTTTCAAGACTGACGATTCCTGCTCCTGCCCCCGCTCAAGGATCCGTCTTCGACAGGTTGAATATCACCCCTCGAAAGACAACCTCAGTCTTTAAGAGGTTAACACCAGCGACGCCTTATTCAGACAGGGGGCAAAAAGAAGCTGTCTCTATCGCCGAGCCAGTCCCAACGGCTCGTCATGCTCGACGTCGCCATTGGCAACGAGTGAGGAAGGCAGGGGGCAACTCCCCCTCAGGGCCAACTCCACCGGCTCCAGTGGTGGAATTCGACGCTGCTGTTCCAACCGAGAACAGCTTTGAACTGCTGAGAAGGGTACGGAAGAACTCTACAACCGCTACACTGAAGAGATCTCCTCCACCTGCAGAGAGAGCTCCAGAAACGAAGCAAGAACAGCCCCCTTAACGGCTGTCCTCAAGAATTTATAAAGTTTGGCGGAGGGTTCAAGACTCCGTGATTGACCCAGGTCACTCTCGTCACCAGAAAAAGGCGAGGGTGGAAAAAGACAAGGATTGCCCTATTAAACAGCAGGGGACAGCAGCTGCAAGGCTGCCCCCTTCACCGGTCCCTTCAACCTCAACGGCCCACAGAAGAAGGAGGCCAGAGGAAACTCCCGCGTCGGCGGCAAAAGTTAAAAATGGTAAACCTAAACGCCCCAAGTCAGGGGGCATAACAGTTCATACAGTTTATATGGCATCGGGAAAAGAAGATAGCCGTATATCAACAGGTCATAGACCGCACACGAGGTCAGTGACCAAGGCTCAGGAGCAGCAGCAGAAGCTCTAAGAGATGATGAACGCTATGGCCGCGCTTACAGGGCCAAAAGAAACCCCTGAAACATCCTCGGAAGAGCGTCAAGAACAAGAAACGGACGCAGAATTCCTTCGTCGCGTACTAGAGAAGAAGGATAAAGAAGCTGCGGAGCAGGCATCCAACATAAAGCAAATGGCGCTCCTCTTCCAAGATATGGTAGGGATGATGCTACAGCCGGACCCTCCAGTTGAAGACCCTCCGATCATTACTGAAGACGATAGAGGAGAGACGTCTAATCCACCTCCGACTCTTTCAACAGCCAAAGATGAAACCATTTCCAAGGCTGCGCTGGATGAATATATAGCTCAGCAGATCCGGGTTCATCAGGCGAATGAAGCGGTTGGGCAAATTGTTAGAACCGGACGACCGTATCCGAGCTGGTACGACCAAATCAGTTACCCGCCGGGATATACGATCCCTAAATTCCACGTATATAAAGGGACAGGGAATCCACATCAGCATGTCGCTCAATTCAGGGCCTTATGCGGCAATACTGGAGGCGATGACAAACTGTTGCTACGCCAATTCGTCGGCAGCTTAGCAAAAACAGCCTTTGAATGGTATTCGGAGCTACCTAACGACTCTGTCAAAACATTTGCAGAGATGGAGCTGCTGTTCACACAAAGATTCGCGAGTGCTAGTGAACGCACCCCGATTACAGCACTGATAAATGCCAAGATAAGGCCGGGCGAAACGTGGGTCCAATACGCAACACGATGGCGAAACCTATGGTCGAAATGCGAACAACGCATAGAAGAGGCACCTGCGGTAGGCATGTTTGTGGGCACTCTCGATCCGCAGGCGACCATCTCGCAATTCATGATGTTCTTCAGGCCGACCACTTTTCAGGCCTTAATCGACAAATTAGCCCAAATGGACCAGATGGGCCATGGACCGTCTCCTCCAAGACCCGATCCCCGAAATGAGAAAGGAAAAGGGAAAGCGATCATCGTCGCCAACGCTCAGCGACAGTCGAGCAACTCAAAGCCGGTCGTTCGCCAAAACAACGTGCATCCACGCCCATCCCTCGAAGAGAGGCTAGGACGTCCTTACTCGTTTCCTCAGAATAAAACGAGAAGACTGTTCGAGCTGGCAGTGCGCAACAGACTCATTAATCTGCCGAGTCCAAAGCGTCTGTCGCAGCCAGGCGATCTTAATAATCCCAATTATTGCTCTTACCACCAAACGGTAAGTCACCCAATTGAGGATTGTTTCGTCTTTAAGGGATGGATCGAGGATCAATACCTACAAGGCAAGTTCGCGCTGTCGAAAAACTGGAAGGTAAACCCACCGCAGCCGCACTCTCTAAAGAAGACGAATACGCCGGGGGCAGCGTGTTCTTTTGTTGAGGACGAAAACGGTGGAGAAAATTCATCAGATGAAGCCAAAGAATACATAGCGACTTGTCATGTGATCTCTCATTCACTAACGGACGATGAGGAGGCTCCTTGCGCTGAGAAACCAATAGCGAATCCTGAGCCGGAGATCCTACAGCCATCAGACGAGTTGATCGATGCCTTCCTAAATGAAATTCGTCTGAAAGCAAAAGCCAATCAAGAGCATGAAATGGTCATACTGGAAAGAGCCAAGGCATTCCCATCAAATCAAAAGCCATCCGCTGTGGATAAAAACAAATTCGAGACGAGGAAACGGTTCGCCAAAGCTCTATCAGTAGGAATGAAGCTACCGCCCTCTGAAGAAAATTCTCTCTCTGAGGTAGAGATGCACCTTAACTTCTGTTTATATCATCAGAAGATCATACATCCTACCGAAGACCGCGAGTCCTTTAACTGTTGGTGGCAAGGGTATGTCGCTCAAAAGCAACACTTCGACAGGACAAAGTGTGAAGCTTGTGGACAGCGGAAAAATGCGATATATGAGCGCAAAGGAGCCGCCGTAAACTGTCATATAGCCAACTTCAAGGGATCACAAATTATCACTTTTGGAAGCGACTCTGACGAAGAAGCTATCCCTAACTTTTCCCTCGGGGAATCTATTTCGAAAATAAAGGAATTGAGAAGCTGCGAGAACGTTCAGCCATGTAATCGCATGCTATTCGAAAAAAATCTCGGTCCCGTAAACAACGGAGCGAACAAAAAGGATAAAAGAAAAGGAAAAACGGCCCTCGTCGCCAGCGCTCAACAACAATCAGGTAACCCTAGACCGGTTGCTTGCCAAAGCAACAAGCGGCAACCCCTCCAGGAAAAGTTGAAACGTCCTTACTCGTTTCCGCAAGATAAAACAAGGGGACTGTTCGATCTGGCAGTGTGCGACAGACTCATCAATCTGCCGGGTCCAAAACGTCCGTTGCGGCCAGGCGATGTTAATAATCCTAATTATTGCCCTTACCACCAAACAGTCGGTCACCTGATCGAGGACTGCTACGTCTTCAAGAACTGGGTTGAAGATCAATACCAACAGGGCAAGTTCGCGTTGTCCGAAAATTGGAAGGTGAACCCGCCACAACCGCACGCTCTGAGAAAGATGGATACGCCGGGGGCATCGTGATCAGTCATAGAGAAAATCCCATAGACCGAAAAGTCAATAAACTAGATATTCGCCTCAAATACGGCGACGGCGGACCGAGATGTCCTTAAACTAATGATGGACCGCAATGTCCTAAAACTTGCAAAGGACCGAAACGTCCTTAAACTAATACCGCAGCATCTTTAGGCTGACGAGGTGAATAAAAAAAATATATAAATAAAGAAAAATATAATAAATAAAAACGGTATGTCCATAAGCAAAAAGGGCACGGATGAAAACCCGAAAGGGCTCCGTGAGTAAAAACAGCAGGGCTACCGGCGAGTGTTCGTGAAAACCCGAAAGGGCGCGACCTCGTAAAAAAAAAAGAGAAAAAGAAAATTAAAAAAAAACGGTATGTCCAGAAGCAAAATGGGCACGGATGAAAACCCGAAAGGGCTCCGTGAGTAAAAACAGCAGGACTACCGGCGAGTGTTTGTGAAAACCCGAAAGGGCGCAAGCTCGTTAAAGAACACTTACAAGATCCTCTTGACCTTGTAAGGAGAAACCACCCGCGTGAGATCCTTACGACTCACAAGGGAGCAACACACTTAGGGATCGCCACGATTCCTAAGGAGAAAATACACTTGCGAGATCCTCACGACTCGTAAGGAGAACTCTCTTATGGGACCCTCACGGCTCATAGGATTTGAAAGTCTTTAGTTACAGAGACCTAAACCTGTGCTTAAGCAAACCCCCACAAACTTCCGATAATGCCCTACAAGTGGCTCAATACTGGCCCTTGTATACAATCCACGGGCGCGAATAAACATTTCCCTAATCAAGTCTCATCCAAGACTGGGGATATGTTCGCATGATGAACAACCCTTATAAGTCCTCTCGGCTTACAAGGAGAAAACCCTCCTGTAGGATCCCTACGACTTACAGAGGAACATGCACTTAGGAATCCTTACGATTCCTAAGGAGAAAATACGCCTACAAGATCCTCACGACTTGTAGGGAGAAATACCTTTGTGAGACCCTTACGGCTCATGAAGTTAAAAGCCTTAGTCGACAGCGTCTTAACCCTGTTCGCTAAGCCACCTTTGTTCGATATCGACGGAGGCAAATGATGATTCGCTCCTGGCAATATCCCAGTTGTAGCGGTGCTGATGCCGAAATCGGTGTCTAATTCCAGGTTTACGGCGGAAAGCCAGTAGGCCGCACATGCATACGGAATAGCCGAAATGATGGGGCAACTCGCAATAAAAAAACAGCGAGTAAAAAAAAATATATATAGCCGAAATGATTGGGCAACTCGCAATAAAAAACAGCGAGTAAAAATAAAATAAACAGCCGAAATGATTGGGCAACTCGCAATAAAAAGCAGCGAGTAAAAATAAAATAAATAGCCAAAATAATTAGGCAACTCGCAATAAAAGCAGTGAGTAAAAAGAAAAAATAGCCGAAATGATTGGGCACTGCGAAAAATAGCCGAAATGATTAGGCAATCGCAATTTTCGCGATATAAAAAGCTGAAATGATAGAGCATCGCGGAAAGAATAAAAAAAATGAAAGAATGAAACTTTTTGCCCTGCAGGTGAAATCACATCGATCCCTGTATACAATCTATGGGCACAGATAAAGAGGGAACCATACCTTCCCAACATGCTCCATCAGAAAGCGAAGCCAAATCTCGACGGTTCATAGACAACCTAGAGACAATCTCGACATTTGTCGCAATATTACAGACACGATGTCAACGAATGAAGCAAATGAAGATCCCGAGCTTCAGGGTCTCGACGTCAACATCGACAACTTAGAGATCACCAACGGCGTTTCTCCTCACTCCAACTAGATGCAGACATGACGTCAACAACCGACCTCAGAATTGCAATGAAACGGAACCATGGCAAAGTCTCTAGTTCCAAATCTCAATGGCCACATCTGCAGCCTGGAGACCAACAACGGTGTGCCTCCTCATTCCAGCAGGACACAGATATTACACCATCAAGCGGAGCGATGGCAAAATCCCAGCTTCACCTCAGCATTCGTCTCGATACAGTAGACGCAATGTCAACAGCAGCGTTCCTCTGCAGTCCGGCTGGAGGCAGATGCAATGTCAACAAAAGACCTCACGGCCGAAACAAAGCGGAGTAACGGCAAAATCCTAACTCCACCTTAGCATTCGTCTCGTTACAGCAGACGCAATGTCAACAACGGCGTTCCTTCACAGTCCAGCAGGGTGTACATGCAAAAGACCCCATGGTCGAAACCAAGCGGAGTGACGGCAAAATCCCAGCTCCACCTCAGCATTCGTTTCAATACACCAGACGCAGTGTGAGCAAATGAAGCGAAGGCCAAATTCCTAGCTTCAAGGTCTTAACGGCAAGTCATATAAAGCCTGAAAGACCACCGGAGATCATCTCACATGGAGTGGTCACCTCCTCGACGTTCGTTTCGATACAGCAGACGAGTTGTCACCCCAGCGTTCTTCCTCCACCAGGGATTCGGACGTGACAAAGCAAACGAAGCGAAGGCCACATTCCTAGCTTCAACGTCTTTACAGTAACTCACATAAAACCGGAAAGACAATCGGAGATCATCTCGCACCAGCACGGAGTGGGCACCTCCTCGACGTTCGTTTCGATACAGCAGACGAGTTGTCACCCCAGCGTTCTTCCTCCAGCAGGGATTCGGACGTGACAAAGCAAACGAAGCGAAGGCCACATTCCTAGCTTCAACGTCTTTACGGTAACTCACATAAAACCAGAAAGACAATCGGAGATCATCTCGCACCAGCACAGAGTGGTCACCACCTTGACGTTCGTCTCGATACAGCAGACGAAATGTCAACCCCAGCATTCTTCCTCCAACAGGATTTGGACACACCAAAGCAAACGAAGCGAAGGCCATATTCCTAGCTTCGACGTCTTGACGGTAACTCATATAAAACCGGAAAGACAATCGGAGATCATCTCGCACCAGCACAGAATGGTCACCACCTCGACATCCGTCTCAATACAGCAGACGAGATGTCACCCAATGTTCGTCTCGACACAGCATACGCAACATTATTAAATGAATGGAGCCACGGCAAAATCCTTAGTTCCAAACCTCTACGGTTCACCAGCAACCTAGAGACAACCTCGACGTCCGTCTCGATACAGTAGACGAAATGTCACCCCAATGTTCGTCTCGACACAGCAGGCGCAACGTCATTAAACGAATGGAGCCACGGCAAAATCCCTAGTTCCAAACCTCGGTGGTTCACCAGCAACCTAGAGACAACCTCGACGTCCATCTCGATACAGCAGACGAGATGTCACCCCAACGTTCGTCTCGACACAGCAGACGCAACGTCACCAAACAAACGGAGCCACGGCAAAATCCCTAGTTCCCACCGCAACATTCGTCTCGATACAGCAGACGCAATACCAGCAAACGAAGCAAAGGCCAAATTCCTAGCTTCAGGGTCTTGACGGCAACTCATATAAAACCCGAAAGACTATCGGAGATCATCCCCACACCAGCGCGGAGTGGTTATGACTCATCGGGGCTCACCAAAATAAGCCTAACCTCAAGTAAAAAGCGACATGGCAAATTCCTAACGCTTGCTCTTCCGACGGTCAAACTGCCAAGGAGGATTGCTTGAAGACGTCTTGTCCAGCCCCCGAAGGGATCAGAGACACGGCAGTCGCAGGGCTACTCGAACAGCACGATTGCCTATCGAGGACTATATCAGCTTATGCGACGGTACGATGGCCAAAACCCTAAGTACCACCAACCTTAACGGGCTTCTGTCGTAAAGAGCAGAGGTTAAATGCGACGTTAAGATGTTCTTGCGAGAAACGCTCGATTCGTCTCGACTTGCGAAAAAATTGTTGAGACGGCTCGACTCGTGAGATAAAGCCTTAGGCAGTGGGCATAAAAGAAGCCTGTTTCCTAAGCACTGGGACCCTGCAAGTTGGCCCAAAACGGTCTCTTGCATACCATCCACGGGTCTCACTCTCCAACATCGAACTTCGACAAGGAGGGAAATAACCGCTTACAAGTCCTCTCGACTCGTAAGAGGGAAAAATTCTCTTGTAGGATCCTTACGACTTACAAGAGAAAACCACAATTAGGAATCCTCACGATTCCTAAGGAGAAAAACCCACCTACGAGATCCTCTCGATCCGTAGGGAGAAAAGTCTCTATGAGACCCTCACGGCTCATAGAGTTGAAAAGTCTTAGGCAGCAGATCTGAACCCGCGGCCTAAGCCCTCGCTATCTCGTGAAGAAATCAAGAAGCTTACTCTATTACCTGCTAATTGTGATGACATGCTGATAATAAGGGGAAGAAGAAAGCAACAGAAAGAGTATCCGATTTACATTCGATCAAGCGTTCGAGACACATTCAGTCATGCATAAGCAAAAGACTCAGAACAAAAGATAAGACAGGCTAGGAAAAACAAAAATTTCCATTAATATTGCCAGAAGTTCTTACAATCATAAAAGCAATAAACGAAAAACATTATTACAAGGGAATAACCTCGAACCCAGGACATGGATTGAGGAACTCGAAAGCGACCCTATCTATGACTTTCCAAGCCTCGCGGACCATCCTAGTGTGCTTTCTTTCGCGAGCACAAGCGTCAGGGTCCCCCCTGATGTCTTCCACCCTCCGATAAGCAGCGAGTATGGCAGACTGTTGAAAGACCTCGTGCAAGAGATCGATAAGATTGTCTCGCCGTCTCTTTGAGATAAAGTTCAACAGGTGCACCGAGTGCACCTTATCCTCAGCGGCATCCAGCGCCCTAAGCGGCACACCGGAACAGAACAGGGGAAGCGCTTCCCAGATGGCTCCCACGATAAGCTTAAGAAGGGAGGAACGCCGGGGAAGCAGGGGACCGTTGTATGCGTCGAAGCGGCTCATGATTTCAGCACACTCCGCGTTTGTGAACTCTCGATTTTGAGAGCGGCCAAGTCGGCGGATGTCCCCGTAAGAGATGATCTCGTCAAGATTGTACATGTGGGCGTTCATTGTTTCTGTAAAAGAAAATCAACAAAAATTATCAGAAAGACTGATTAAGCAAAACGATATAATGCACTGAGGAATAAAATGCCATCTTTAAGTTCCAAAATCCATAAAGAATTCTTAAGAGTTCTTCTATATGATTTGGGAGGAGCAAAGCTCCATTAATGAATTAAGAAAATCCAAGAAAAATCTTTCAGAGAGCAGAGCTCTATGGAACCCTAGTAGGGTCCCCTTTAGTTCTCTTTAGATCCCTTTAAGACCTGTAGAGCAAAGCTCTGCTAAGTGAAACCCTAAATAGGTTTCCTTTATATCAGGGATCTATTGAGAGCGAGGCTCTATCAATGAAAATTAATTTAATTTAATTCAAGCCAAATTAAAATTTTCGCCTAAAAGTTTTAAGAGTTTAACTCTTGAAGTTCTTGAAAATAAAGAGCAGGGCTCTGAGTTCGGAAAGTAAAATTTTAGAGATGAAAATCATCTAAGGGACCAAAGGTCCTATTTATAGGCATCAAGTGCCCTTTCAGCTTCCAAGGGATGGCGCGATGGTTCGGAGTCTGCCACCGCTGCGCTCACGTTAGGAGGCCATGTAAGCGCAACGGTGGGGGGGCATTTGTTTACCCCAATCAGAGCAAAGCTCTATTCAAATTCCAAGGTGGGAAAAGAAGCAATGCTTCTGTTTTTCTCCGATCAGAGAAAAGCTCTGTCTTGAAAATTAAAATGAAAATTAAAGTTAAAATAAATAAAGCAACGCTTCAGATCTCCTGCGCTGCACGCAGAGCGCCACGTGTCAAAATCAGACACGTTAGCGCAGGGAGCGCAGCGCCCAAGGCAGCGCACCCAATCAGAGCAAGGCTCTGTTTAAAATTCAAACTTTAATTAAAGAAGCAACGCTTCAGCTGGCCTGCGCTGTGCGCTGCGCGCCACGTGGCAGCGCAGTTGCGCTGCACTGTGCGCTGCGCGACACGTGGCAGCGCAGATGCGCTGCGCGACACGTGTCACGCGCTGGGGCATTTGCGCCAAACAGAATTAAAATTTCCAAGAAATCTTTTCTGTTCTTGTTAAAACAAGAAGATTTTCTTCTGCAAAGCAGAAGCCCTTGGATCAAAGATCCAACGGTGGGGAAAATTCCCCAAATCACTCAGAGAAAGATCTCTTTAACAAATTTAACTAATTTATGAGCACTATAAAAAAGACCCCAGACCTCAATTAAAAGAGAGGAACATTTTTCTAAAAAAAAAGAAGGAGAGAAAAGAACTCTGAGAAACTCCTCAAGAATAAAAGAAAAGGTAAAAAACGAAAAGGTAAAAACCTTTAGAAAAAAAAGGAGAAAGTTCTCTTAGGAACAGATCATAGATCTAAAAAACAAGATCAATGATCTTTAATAAAAATAAAATAAAAAATAGTGCTTTGCACTTTTCATGAACCTTTGGTTCTCTGAGATAAGAAAAACAAGAAAAAACTTATTTTTCTTTGATATAAATTAGATCAAAAAATCAAATAGTGTTTTGCACTTCTGTTCCTGAATCTAAAAGATTCTTAGTGCTTTGCACTTGCAAACTGCGCTGTTGCGCTCTTGGGAGCGCGCCACGTATCAGCAGCGCAACAGCGCAGCGCACTGCACTGTTGCGCTTGCGCTCACCAGAGCGCGCCACGTGTCAGCAGCGCAACACGCAGCGCACTAGCGCAGCGCACTGCACTGTTGCGCTTGCGCTCAACAGAGCATGACACGTGTCTTCACCACAATCGCTTACGCTCAGTGAATGGCGCAAAGCGCCCAACAAATGCAATGCAGGGCCAGGCCCAATTAAAAGACCAAACATGCCTAATTAAATTGATGCTCTGCATCATTTATAAATGAGCAAAGCCCAAACAAAATAATAAAATACTGTGCAGATGCCTTACAGAAACCAAAATAAATTGATGCTCTGCATCTTTTATGGGCAGAGCCCAAACAAAAAAAAAAAAAGTAATGCCATGCATTATTTAAGTGTGGGCAAGACCCTAGCACAGGTCTAATAGACCAAAAATAAATAAGGATGTTGAACATTTTCAACTGGACTTAGCCCAATTCTGGCCGTAAATCCTTAAATTAAATTGAACTGAGCACAAATGCTCTCTCTCAAATCAATTTATATCCGGTTCGAGGGTACATCTCTGAACTCCTTTGACATCCATCGTTGTAATTCCTCAACGACGTCAAAGAGGTGACGGGTCCCAACGACCACACATCAATATGGACTGCGGGGTCCTTAAACTCGTGGACCGAAACGTCCCTAAACTAATGCTGGACCGAAACGTCCCTAAACTAATGTTGGACCGAGGCGTCCCTAAACTAATGTTGAACCACTACGTCTCTAAACTGGAACAATAGAGCTCCCAAATGCTCTTTTGCCGGATCTAAACGGTCCCGTTTAAGTTGATCTTAGCCTTAAATACGGCTAACGTATCCTTAAACATTCAAATGGACTATAAAACCCTAAATCAATTTCGGTTTGAGGGTACATCTCTGAACTCCTCTGACACTTATCGTTGTAATCCTTCAATGACGTCAGAGAGGTGACGAGTCCCTATGGCCATATATTAAATAAATCACGTTTAAGTTGATCTTAGCCTCAATGAGGCTAACGAATCCTTAAACTAAAACATCAAACCCAAATCTAAGTAAATACGGATTTGGACTAATCCACGTCCTATGGGCGACGGCATTACTCGGTCTCCGTATACAATCCACGGGCAACCACAAACAAAACAAACACACACGACACAAAGTGAAATTCTGGAGAAGGAGAAAGTGGCTACCGCGATGCGGTAGCGTAATTAACTGCAGGGGCTTGCGCCTGCAGGGAAGAGCGTCCCCACAATCAAAAACCCCTCAAGCGAAGGGGAATCTGACAAAGTCTGCTACATCGGCCGCATCCGTCTAAACCTTCGATACACGGTGCCATAAATCAACTTGGCATCTTCGGAGAGGTAGACGGATAAAACCAAAATAGCATCTGCCCCGAACCTCAGCGTCAGGACATCGCGGTCCTGTGCGCCGCCGTTCGGAGGGGAACAGGGGCCTTGTACTACATGTTACTATAGTCAACGGGGTAAGATGGACTCCTCTCGTATACATGAATACCTTTTTTACCAAGCTACAAACAACCACATTAGAATAACAATCATATACCTGTACAACTCACCTGTTCATTTCACATTACTTGTTATATTCTCTTTCTTCTTTAGGACTTACCAAGCGCTAATTCGCTGACGACATTCCTTTCTATTTCTTCTTTGGAATGTTCGTCAAGAGGACATGACTCTCAGGAGATCGAGTCTAGTCAGGAGGACTTGGATCAGCTTGCGGCACAGCCTGACTTCTAATTCCTTGTACTTTCATTTCCTGTATGACATTATTTAGGCACTACTTTATATCATTGTATCTTTTCATTTTCAAAAAGTTGTATATAAAGATGAATGTAAATAAAGTTGATGTTTTATTTTTATATTTTTGTCATTCTTGTATATTTTTATATATCGCTTAATTACGTTGAACGTATTTATTTCTTAGTAAATACGTTGCGGTCTGCCAAGTCACCGTTTCCGTCTACTGGGAAGCGGGACGTGACAAGGGTTTTCATGAACCATGTGTTTTAATTGTTGGAGTGTTTTAGTGATAAAAACTAGCTTTTTAAAAGTTTATGATATTTTTATGAAAAACTAGATTTTTTGGAAACTTGTTGATATTTTATTAAAAATTATAATATTTCATTTTAACAAAATATAGTTTCATAATATGTCTTTATTGAAAATACGAATTCATATTTTTATATAATTTCCAAAATTTAATATTTATTTAGGAAAGCTGTATTTCTTAAAAACCGTATTTTTATTTCCTTTCGAGACCGAATATTACGTGAGGAGTTCTGCATCTCGCGCTACTATCCCAAAGATGTGTGATAATCCGCACCATCCATTAGCGGGTCCTCTAACGAGGGTTATAGAGGCGAAATTGCCAAGGATTTCAAAATACCGATCAAAAGAAACCAGTTTTGTAAAGGTGTGGTATTTTAATGAAAATGTTATTTTTTTAAATTAGCTTTATATTTAGAATATCGTGCTATATAACCATAGTGTGCGTGTGGAATAGGACGTTACCCCGTGAAGTTTTCCTAAAGGTATTTTTTTAACAATTATTGAAATGAGGGTTATACTAAAGTTCATGGTATTTTAATGAAAAAGTTCATTATATATTTGTTTCACATGAAATTTTGGTTAAATTAAAAACTAAATGATGGAAAATAAGGTTAAGATTAATATAGAATGTTAGTTTGATCCAAGTTGCTTATCAAGTGGAATACAAAAATTAAAAAGAAGATTACATCGGAGATAACTCCACTTTTATCGATTTGTTTTAGAAATTTATTTTGAGGTGGAAAATGATAGAGATGAAGGGACTTACATGTTTAGGTGGTTAGCAAGAGAGAAAGGAAGCTTTCGGGTGTCGTGGCGTCGTCGGAAATGCTCCGGTCGTCGAGTTTGGGTTGCTACTCCACTTGGGGTGCTTAACTCCACTTGGTACTTAGAGAGTTTGAGAGAATTTTACTAGAATTTTCAGAATGGGGATCTAAGGTATGGGGTGGTATTTATAGTGAAGAATTAGGATTTGGGAATTAAAAAATGTGGATTAAAAGGAATTAAATGGTGTTAAATGCTGAATTGAAGAGTCCCTGTTTGATTGCAGGAAAAAATCAAACAATGCAGGAGAGTTGAGAGAAGTCAAAGGGACAAGTGTACAAAACACGGAGGCAATTGGGCTCATCCAGACCGGCGGCGGCGGCCAAATCAAGGAAATGGGCAGTCGGATCTGAGTGGTCTGTCTCGAGATTTGTGCCACATGTCAAGTTGGGTGTTTACTCTTATTTGCGCATGTTTGATTTTTCTGAAACTTTTCGTTTCCCGTGAATTGCACGTACAACTCTTGGGCTTCCGAAAAATTAAAAAGAAAAATCCTAAAAATAATTGGGTCTGATGGGAATCGAACGCACAGGTTATGTCACAGCAGTGTAGAGGCTTTACCAGTGTGCTACAAGTTGCTTCTTGTTTTTATTTAACAAAAATAATTTTTAACTCTTACACAGGCAGTAATACCCTTTTCTGTACAATAACAAAAAATTTCTGTACAGGAATTTCAGAGTCGTTAGAGTACTCGTGAAACCTCGGAGAATAAGGTTTGGGACGATCGGTTTTTTTCTTTTCCTCTCGGTTCCGTTTCTTTCGGTTCGTCCTGTCTTCACGGGGGAGGTTAGCGTTTACCTCATACTCAAGTTGGATACAGGTGCCCTCAAGGCAATTATCGTAGTTGTTAGAATGCAATTACTGAATTCAAGGAGGGCCTATACCAAGAACAGTCTTACTCGAGATGATAATGTGCTATCTGGTTTGTCTTTATCTGTCATATGAATACATGTTACTAGTTATTGCGTATTGTTAATACATGAGATAAATCCCATAGGATTTTTGCTTGACTACCAAGATTATAATAAGGATCATACTAGTGGGGCCTGGTAGTTTATAAGCATATCCTTAAATGTCCCCAGTCGTAGGAGTATCGAGACTGGGTATCGGTACTCCAGTTTAAACTAATGTATACGTTTCATGACCCTGTACGGGACGATGGCTGATCCCATAGCCATTGGTGTTTGACACTGATGATTGTATACAGGTGCTCACTAGATGAGTTACACTGGACGAACTCGCCGAGAACTCCTAGATGGTATTATACCAATGCCAGATAGCAGTTCTCCGGTGACATGAGTACAGGGTAGTTCCTAGACCTGAAATTGCCACAGTGTCTTGTGTGTGTTCCTACTGTACTTAGATTACTACCCTACCATGGTTCTACTGAGCCGTGCAAATATGTTTTAGTTGGGTACAGTCCCAAAGCACATGGAGGTGGTGAGCGGTCGAGGCAATTCGTCACTCCCGGTATTGGGAGTCGATATCGCACTGTGTAGGACACGACTATAACCTAAAGTCCGTGGCCACGGCTGTTGGGGTTGAAATTTACACCCCGGTTGACCAAGTCAACCCCAAGCCAAGTGGGCCCAAGCCCAGGTCAAGTGGGCCAATGCCCGAGTCGAGCCCGAACATGGAGCGGCCGGCCTCCCCCCATGCCAAGATAAAAATTTTGTAATAAATAATTTTATTGTATTTCTTTTATTTTATTTTATGAATAAATATAAGAAAAATGAGTATAAAGACAAATTTTTGTAAAGCCCATGGCTTATGTGCAAAAAGAAATGGCACATGAGCCATGGGATAGGCAAAATGCCATTTTGTGAAGCCCAAGGGGCTATGTGTAAAGTGTATAGCTTATAAAGGCAAAGATAATGAAAATATCTCAACAACTTTTTCTCTCTCCAAAAAAAGAATCAAGATCTGTGATCTTCTCCTTCCTCAAGGTTCTAAAACCTTTTTCTTTATTTTGAATTAAATCAAAAGTTTTACTCTTCCTTTTATAAAACTAAATAGTTTTTCATCACAATACCCACAAAGGGGAGCTTAGATCTTCCATTAGATCTCAAAAGGGGGAGATTTTTAAATCTCACCCCCCTTTTTCCAAGATCCGGCCAAACGACAGGAAGAAGAAGGAGACCCATATCCAGAAATCCCACTTTGGGGAAGATCCAAGGCCCAAGGGGAGAAGCCCCTTCATCAGCTTCAAATTATCCTAGGAGTTTAACTCCTCATATATATACATATATACAAAATAATAAGTGCTCCTTTCTGGGAGTACAACTCCCATTGCAGGGACCAAGTCCCTTTTGCCTCCTGAGCGCCTACATGCCTGGCACGTGGGGCGCTAGCGCTCTTGCGCTCAAAGCACTAGCGCCCGAGCGCCCATGTGCCTGGCACGTGGGGCGCTAACGCTCTTGCGCTCAGAGCGCTAGCGCCCGAGCGCCCACGTGCCTGGCACGTGGGGCGCTAGCGCCTAAAGCGCTAGCGCCCGAGCGCCCATGTGCCTGGCATGTGGGGCGTTAGCGTCCAAAGCGCTAGCGCCCTTGCGCTATAAGCGCTAGCACCCAAAGCGCTGGCGCTTTTTCCCACGCATCCTTTGGATGCCATTTCCCTTTTTTACACACACACACACACACACATACCCCTGTAAAAACTCTGCAGGGCCTCCGATATATCCAAAACCCTCTTTCAAAACACAACACACATACACTGCACATTGAGTTCGCATGACATGTTTGACCCGTTAATCGGAGGTTCTCTCGCTCCAAAGGCGAGGGGTAATTAACGACAGCTTAGTCCGCGGCTGCCGGAGATTTGGATCCCCGCAATCAATAAACCCCAGCCTACCCTAGGCAGGGGGAGTCTGTAATGCGCATGACAAGCGCGTGCGCATTCCCATCTCAATGGGGTGACGAAAAACACCCTACAGATTCTGGCACGCCCGGTGGGACCTTTCTCTCCTCCCATATCTCGGGTCAAGTGTTCATGCGAACTCATTTAACATATATGCCGATGTTTGTACTGAAATAATGTTTTTTTTCGTGCATCAATCAACTTTCAACGACGATGTCTCCTAAGATGGATCCAGCTTCTGATGCGACCCCGATTCCGTACGTGGTCAAGATCAATGCACGTGTGGTTCTCCCTGCAAGCCTCAGTCGACAGTGGGAGGAACTGCCCCGCCAGTTTAGCTCCGTCATCATCTACCCTGCCGGAAGCGCTCATCTGGCAGAAATCCCGGCAAAACAAGCGGCCAAGCCGGTCTCAAGGGGCAAGAGGCCGAATGTCGTGATCGCCAAGGCACCACAACCGAAACTTAAGACGGTATCTGAACGACTCTCTGGTGCTCCAGCTGGGGGCAAGACATCCGGTATAAAGGGCAACATCAAATGTTGCGGACGAGCTCAGACGATGACTCCAACAAATGCACAATTGAGCGTATCTCCAAAATCCTCCACCAATCGGTCTACGGCGTCTTCCCGAAGAGACGAAGTCTGCCGAGTGCTTAAAACAGAAAAGTTAAGGCAGAAGTGGCTCAGGTATCGAGCCAACAAAAGGGCCAGAGCTCCGGTCGGGTAGAATCGTATGAGATTCCAAGAGCAGAGTCATCCTGCAACGATGACTGAATCAGCCGTAAAAATCAGCAATTCCTTCGAACCTCTGAAGTGGGTTCAGAAAAATTCCATGACTGCCATAATCAAGGAGACAGCGGTCCGAACGTTGCTACAAAGAGACGTGTCCTGGCCCCAACGAAAAAAATATGACGCTGTCTCTTCCAGAGTCTATCAGGTGCTCTGTGCCGCACGAAAACGGCGGGGCAAAACCAAAAAGGAAGCGTCAGCACCATTCAAGAATCTGGCCAGGCCAGCCGCCTTCAGTCGACTGCCCATTACTAAAACAGGAGGGTCAAGACAGCGATCCGAGAAATCAGTCGCCGATAATAAAAAGACGGCTGGATATGTTATCCATACGGTCTATATGGCAGGCGGACGCCCCAGCGACAACCTTCGCAGTAAAAGCAAGGATGGGGCCACCACATCCCAAGCCCAATCTGGCTTGACTGTGGTTGCCGCTTCCCAGGAACAGCCACCTCTGCTGGATGACGTAAACCCTCTCGATGAGTACGATAGGCAGAAGGACCCTTCGGTCCAGGTAGAGTCAAGCTCGGACAGCGAGGAAGAGCTGACTTTCCGTCCCAGGACCGCGGAGCAAGAGCTGCTTCAAGAGCTTCGAAAACAGCTCAAGAGCAAAGATAAAAAGATGGCCAAGCTCTATTTAAAAATTGAAGACCTAACGAACGTTGTGATGCAGCTTATGGCTCAAATTGCTCGAGTGCCTCCCAATCAAGCACAAGTCGCCACTCATGAGCCGGATGATGACAATCCGAAGCGGCCGATGCCTATCCCTTTAGGTCCAAGATTCGTCGAGCCGTACGAAAGCCGGCCACATTCCGCTTCTGGGGACGCCTTGGCCCTAGACGGCACTATCCTGCTAACACAAGATCGGATAATGGATTTGGTCACTAGCAAGGTTAAAACATTGGTGGCCAAAGCTGAAGCTCAGAAAAAAATTGGCAGTAATGGGCGGCCATCCCCGTACAATACGATCTGATCGAGTTCCCGAGCGGCTACGTCATTCCTAAGTTCGGAAGATTTGACAGGACAGGAAATGCAAATCAGCACGTCGCCCACTTTAAAGCATCGTGCGGAAACACATGGGGCAATGATGCGTTCCTTCTTCGTCAGTTTGTCAACAGCCTGACCGGTGTTTCCTTCGACTGGTACGCGAGTATACCAGACGGGTCCGTCATTACCTTTGCCCAAATGGAGTCTCTGTTTCAGCAAAGGTTCATGAGTGTCAGTGATAAAATCTCCATTGCTGACCTTGTGAGGACCAAAATGGGGAAGAATGAAAGCAACACCGACTTTATCGCCCGATGGCGTAATCTCATAGTCAAGTGTGAACCGCCGCTGGAGCAGGACCAGTCCGTCAGCCTTCTTATTGGGAACCTCAGCAATTGGATGGCCCATTCTTGTGCACAGCAGGCCTCAAGACGTTTCAAGAGCTAACCAAGAAAGTCCAAATGCTAGAACGCTCGAAGCAAGAGTCTACCCCGGACTCTCAGAGAGACAAGACTTAGAAAAGCAAGCGGGACAACAACCGTAGAAGCGGGAGTTCCAGCAGCACCAATGTCTTCAATGCGTCCGACAATGAAGAAAAGCGAAGGGCGAGCGAATCCAAAACCAACCGGTCTCGAAAGCCAGTGCTGGGAGGAGAAGGGCCTTCCCTAGAGGAGAAAAAGAAGAAGGTTTACTTTTCAGGAGAGACAAGGTCTGAAAGATATTTAAAGATGCCTTGAATAACGGTCTACAATTGCCGGAGTCGAAAAGACCTCAAGAAGCAAAGATGACCGACAATCCCCTGTATTGCCCGTACCATCGAGTAGTAGGCCATGCGATCGAGGATTGCTATATCTTCAAAAACTGGGTCGAGAAGCAGTACAAGGCTAGAGAGATCGAGCTGTCCAAAAGTGTATTGGTGAACAATCAAGTTGCAACCACCAACTTTTTACAGACAGAAGCTGAAACCTTCTGGGAGTTGACAGTCGAACCCGCTGCCCTGAGAATGGAACGGACTCACCGCAGCTTCCGTGGAGTACGCACATATCTAATAAGACGAAGAAGATGATGAAGCTGCTTCAAAAAGAGCCCAGGACAGAATGGAAAGGGTAGAGAAGCCTACCATTCCAGCTGCCAATGCGGCTCCATCAGGCTCAAAATCTAAAAATCTCAAAAGGAAGAAAAGTGCAACTCGGCGTGAAAAAGAGTCTGCAGGGAGATCAACCATTCAAAATATATCGATTCCCTCGAAGACTATGAACAGAAGGAAAGAACTCTAATTCAATTGAAAGAGTTCTTCCCTGTAGAAGCAGCTGAGATTCTGGAGGAGTTAGAAGAAGACTCCAATGAAGAGATCCCTATAGTAACCTGCTGCGCCATCCACCTGAGCAGCGACTCTGAGGAAGAGCTTTGTTTTCCCGAAGAGGACGAAGAGCTCGCCACTAAGGCTAACCAAATCCAGGTCAGAAGCGGCAGAGCTCTACCGCCAAATCAGGGAAACGCCCCAAAAAGAAAGGAAAAATAGGTGGCTAATGAGGAAAATGGTAAAGAACCGGCTAATGAAAACTCAAGTCCTTCCTCGGTGGACTATAATGTCTTGGCTCATCTCTGAAAGCTTCCGTCTCTCCTTAGCATCTACGATGCCTTGGTTCTATCTCAAGAGCTTAGAGATGTTCTCATTCATGCTCTACAAAACCCTGAGTGGTATCAGGCTCGCTTTGCGGAAATTAATTTGAAAGAAGCTCAGTACACTTTGCAAGCCGCCGCAGTCACGTTTAAGGATGAAGACTTGCTACTAGGAACGACTGAGCATAATCGGCCGCTTTACGTGACCGGGTACAGCGACGGAGATCGGATTAATCGCATATTGATTGATCCGGGATCCTCAGTGAACATCATGAACTTGTGGACTCTGAAGAGTTTGTCAATGGACGTCAGACACCTGTCAAAGGAAAGGATTGTTATTCAAGGCTTCAATCAAAACTGCCAGCAAGTTCTGGGGTCTATAGCTTTGCCAATCAAATTTGGGGATCTGCAAACTGAAGCTAAGATATACGTAATCGACGCTGACACGTCTTATAAAATTCTCTTGGGACAGCCGTGGCTCCACGATTATGGCATCATTCCGTCAACTCTCCATCAATGCATGAAGTGTACTAAAAATGGCGAAGAAAGACGCATTGACGGAGACATCCAGCCGTTCGATGTGCATAAAGTCCGATATGAAGATTCTCGATACTTCATAAACCACCAAAATGCTAAGCCACAACTGACTGGGGATAGAGCGGCCCCAAGACTCAAAAGCAAATCTGAGCCGGCTGTCACTTTCAAAAGCAAAAACACCCAAGTGCGCCCGCGTTTCGGTAGTGACACTGATAAGCCCGAAGCTGGAAGTCCGTCCTTCTGTAAAACTCGCCCTCGTTTCGGTAGCGATACGGACGAATATGATACTGAAAGCCCATCTAGCAGCAAAGTTCGCCCTCATCTTGGTAGTGACACTGAAGAGTCGGAGGAAGAGGACCTGCCTTGCAACAGCTGTGCAGATTGGACCCCCATGCCACAAGTGAAACTACGAGAGACCTTCGAAATTGCAGAAGGGTCCCTAGCCATCACAAGGGTGCCGGAACGGATGTGCAAAGAGCTCGATGCATTGTCGGTCTCTACCGTGGACCAGCTGAAAACTTTCTACGTTCCCGGGAGGAAAAGTGGATAGAAGGGCATCCTGTTTTATGGGTCAAACCCCATTGTGCATCCGGACGATTTGTCTGTCGCGTGCCTTCCCTATGAGAGAGGCATAAGAGCCGTCCTTAATCCCAGATACTATGCACCCGACATACGGGAATATTTCAAAAGGTGCGGATGCCGGTTATATCAAACGGAGTCCGAAGCAAAGTTTTATGAAGGGCTATGGCATCCGCCCCTGGTCCGAGCACCCATCGATGGACGAATTCCAGATAGACGGGGCATAGGCTTCATTCAACCTGATTCTAAGGCATGCTACATGATCCATATTGGGGAGGCCAGCGAAGAGTCAAATGATGAAGACGAGCTAGCCGAGCCAGAAGAAGCTCCTCAAGAGCTCGAAGATGGCGGACAAGCAACCTTTGACGAGCTAACCAAGAATGACTTAGGAACGCCCGATAATCTAAGGCCGACCTACATCAGCTCACTCTTGTTAGAGGAAATGAAAGAGCAGATAATCGCACTGCTGCACGAGTTCGTCGACTGCTTCGCGTGGACATACAAAGAAATGCCTGGCCTTTCCCCTGAAGTGGCCGTGCATTAGCTAGCTATATCTCTTGATGCTAAGTCAGTCAAACAATCTCCTCGAAGAATGAGAAAGGAACTGGAAGAAAAGGTCATCGAGGAGACCAAGAAACTCATCGATGCCGGCTTCATCAGGGAAGAGAAATATGCGGACTGGATCGCATGCATAGTCCCAGTGAAGAAGAAAAATGGGCAGATCCGAGTTTGTGTCGATTTCAGGGACCTCAACAAGGCATGTCCTAAAGACGACTTCCCACTACCAGTCATGGAAATGATGGTCGATGACACCTCAAATTACGAGCTATTCACCTTTATGGATGGCTCTTCTGGATATAATCAGATCAAGATGTCGCCTGAGGATGAGAAACACACAGTATTTCGAACCCCGATCGGAATATATTGCTACAAAGTGATGCCGTTCGGACTGAAGAACGCAGGTGCTACATACCAAAGGGCAATGACCAATATCTTTGATGACCTAATTCATAAAGTCGTCGAATTTTATGTTGATGATCTGGTCGTTAAGACTAAAGCCAAGGACAATCACATCCAAGATCTTAGGACCGTTCTCACCAGACTGAGGGAGTATGATTTGAAAATGAATCCTCTGAAATGCGCTTTTGGCGTGTCATCGGGAAAATTCCTGGACTTCATAGTCCGCCATCGAGGGATTGAAGTTGACCCATCCAAGATAAAGGCCATCATGGAGATGCCCCCTCCGAAGAGTCTGACGCAGCTAAGATCTTTTCAAGGCAAGATTGCTTATATACAAAGGTTTATCTCAAATTTATCGGGGAGATGTAGGCCCTTCTCAAAGCTCATGAAGAAAGGAGCTCCTTTTGTCTGGGATGCCGAATGTCAAGAAGCGTTCGAAAGCATCAAACAGTACTTGTTGCACCCTCCAGTGTTGGCGCTCCCATTCCAAATAAACCGCTGATTCTCTACATTGCCGCGCTAGATGAGTCACTCAGTGCGCACCTTGCCCAGAACAACGAGGAGGGAAAAGAGAATGCCTTCTACTACCTCAGTCGAACTTTAGTCGGGGTGGAACACAACTATTCCCCGATCGAAAAGCAATGCCTGGATCTGATGTTCGCTGTGAAGAAGCTGAGGCACTATCTGCTCGCTCATTGGGTTATGCTGATCTCTAGGGTCGACCCGCTCAAACACTTAATGACCAAAGCAAGCCTAGCCGGTAGAATATCGAGATGGGCTGTTATGCTACTTGAGTTTGACATAGTTTATACTCCTCAGAAAGCAGTAAAAGGGTAAGGTCTTGCAGAATTTCTCGCTGCTTATCCCATACCAGAAGGGTCGCCGCTCAATTGCGAGTTACCCGATGAACAAATATTGCACCTCGAGGATAGCGAGCCATGTTGGGAGCTCTACTTCGATGGGGCCTCATCAATAAGGACCTCCAGCAAATCAAGCGTCCCGGAGATAAAAGCAGGGATAGGATTGGTGTTCATCACACCATCGATGGGAACCCTACGGCATTCTTTTACTCTCACCGAGCCTCGAACAAACAATGAAGCTGAGTATGAAGCTCTGATAGCTGGTCTGGAGCTCACCATAGAAATGGAAATCTTTCGGCTACGGGTTTACGGTGACTCCCAGTTTGTCGTCAACCAAGTAAGCGATGATTATAAGATATACAAACCCGAGTTAGCTCGGTACAGAAGCCGAATGGTGGAACTCATGAAACGGTTCACTCATATTGAGCTGATGAGAGTTCTTAGGGCATTGAATGGAAAGGCTGACATACACGCTCGCTTAGCCAAGGAGCTGGCTGATCCTGACATGGATGAAATTCTGATCACAGTCAGGAGCCGGTAAATTCTTCCCCCGGTCTCTCTACGAGAAGAGGAAAGCGCGGAACAGAAGAGTAGTCCCGCCGAAGAAGCTTCGATCGTTATAGACGAGCCCGATTGGAGAGAACCCTTCATAGGGTACTTCCAATACGACAAGCTTTCTGAAGGAAAATCTGCGAGGGTTAAGCTGAAGAAGAGAGCTCTCTGATACGTGTTTGTAAATGACACGCTATACCACAGGTCATATGACCAACTCTGGCTCAGGTGCCTGTCATTGGCCGAAGCCCAAAAGGTCATGAAAGAAGTTCACTCGGGTGTTTGCGGTGCTCACCAATCTGGCCCTAAGATGCGACTTCAAATCAAACATCTTGGGTATTACTGGCCCACCATGATACGGGATTGCAAAGAGCATGCAAAGAAATGTCATATCTACCAAATTCACGGTGATTTCATTCACAAGCATCCCAATCCGTTGCATCCTACGGTGGCGTCGTGGCCCTTCGAAGTCTGGGGCACCGACGTAGTTGGCCCAATTGATCTTCCGTCATCCAAAGGCCACCGGTTCATATTGGCCGCAACTGACTATTTCTCCAGATGGGCTGAAGCTGTCCCGCTGAAAGAAGTCAAGACAGAAAATATTCTGACGTTCTTCCAACATAATATTCTATACCGCTTCGGTACACCAAGAAGAATCATTTCTGACAACGGGCCTTCTTTCAAAAGCTTCAAAGTCTCAAGGTTCGCTACTCAGCATAAGATAGACTGGAGATATTCCTCCATCTATAACCCAAGAGCCAATGGGATAGCCGAAGCCTTCAATAAGACTCTATGAAAGCTCCTGAGGAAAAATGTTTCAGCCAACAAGAGAGACTGGAATCTCAAGCTTCACGAGGCGTTGTGGGCATATCGTACCACGCACCGTACTCCAACTTAGTCGACTCCATAATCATTGCTCTTCGGAGTGGAGGCGGTCTTCCCCCTCGAAGTCGAAGTTCCAAGCTAAAGAATGGCCGTTCAGTACGAATTAACGGAGGAGGAAAACGTGCTCCTTCGGCTGGAAGAGCTTGACACCCTCGAAGAAAAGAGGCTCGCGATGCAGCAAAATTTGGAGCTATACCGAGCCCAAATGTCACGGGCCTATAACAAGATGACCCGTCTCCGCGCTTTCAAGAAAGGTGAATTGGTGTTGGTCCTCAAAAGACCGATCATCCTCAATTGACATGCTAAGGGAAAATTCGAGCCAAACTGGGAAGGACCATATGTCATCGAGAAAGTGTTCGACAGGGGATCCTACCAACTAATAAGTGCCGAGGGAGAAAGGCCCATGCCACCCATCAATGGCCGATATCTTAAGAAATACTACGCGTGAATGCTCCAAGTCGCAGGCGAATTGAGCACACCAGCCCTACGGTCTGGATCATACATCCTGCAAAACCGTATACAATCCACGGGCGTAAACGACCCCTATCTCTCCCAAGTCCTGCCGGTGAGACTACTTTTAAAAGTCCCACCAGCAAAAAAAATGGTATGTCCACAAGCAAAAGGTGCACGGATGAAAACCCGAAAGGGCTCCGTGAGTAAAAACAGCAGGACTGTCGGCGAGTTTATGAAAACCCGAAAGGGCGCAAACTCGTGAAAGGAGATAGAATACACTCGCAAAGTCCTCTCGACCTTGTGGGGAGAAAATCCCTGCTTGAGATCCTTACGACTCACAAAAGAGCAACACACTTAGGAATCCCTACGATTCCTAAGGAGAACATACACCTGCGAGATCCTCTCGACTCGTAGGGAGAAAGTGTTTTTATGAGACCCTTACGGCTCATAAAATTGAAAAGCCTTAGGTGATAGGGATCTAAACCTGTCTCCTGAGCCATCGCTCCCCAACGGGCAACGGCAAATGATGAGTCGCTCTTAGCATTTCGCTTCAGTGTTAGCGGTGCTGATGCCGACCCAAAAAACCAAATCCCAAGTCCTTCCAAGGCAAATGATGAGTTGCTCCTGGCACTGTTCCAGTGCAGCAATGCTGATGCCAAACAAGATCCAAATTCCAAGTCCCCAAACGGCGAATGATGAGTCGCTCCTGGTACCATATTCCAGTGTAGCGATGCAGACGCCAACCAAAATCCAATTTCTCAAAATTCTCCCGGCCCTACGGTTAGTCCCCAAATTGACTGCCGTATACAATCCACGAGCTCAAATAATTCTCAACATACCCATGCCCCACCGCAATCACCAATTACGCGGCTGGTCTCCGCCCTCGGAATTATTCTCCATTTGGGAAGACCCACTCATGTGTCCTCACGATACATGAGGAGAACAATCCTTCTTGGGATCTTTACGACTCACAAAGGAAAAACACACTTGGGAGTCCCCATGAGTCCTAAGGAGAAAGTGCACCTACGAGATCCTTTCGACTCGTAGGGAGAAAATGCTTTTATGAGACCCTTACGGCTCATAAAATTGAAAAGCCTTAGGTGATAGGGATCTAAACCTGTCTCCTAAGCCATCGCTCCCCAACAGGAAAAAGGCAAATGATGAATTGCTACTGGCATGTGTGCTTCAGTGTTAGCAACGTTGATGCCTACCCTAATCCCAAAATTCCGAACTCCAATCCAATAGACCCCTAAGTCTTTAAACTGGGAACAGATGACCTCTAAGTCGTTAAACTAGAAACAGATGACCCCTAAGTCGTTAAACTGGGAACGAGGGAAATCTCCTCATGGAAGATGATGATTCTCTCCTGGTACCATATTCCAGGGCAGTGGTGCTGATGTCAATCTAAATCACATCAAATCAGAAAAACAACCAATGACCTCCCAGGCAGAATCAAACTCCGCCTCGGAAACAAGTCAACTTCATCCCTGACACCGCAAGGAGCGGAGCAAGTCAAATCTAGCACCGATCGTCCAAATCGCAAAAAGGGCAGAACCGACCGTCCAAATCGTAAAAAGGGCAGCACCGACCGTCCAAATCGCTAAAAGGGCAGAACCGACCGTCCAAGTCGCAAAAAGGGCAGAACCGACCGTCCAAGTCGTAAAAAGGGCAGCACTGACCGTCCAAGTCGCTAAAAGGGCAGCACCGACCGTCCAAGTCCCTAAAAGGGTAGAACTGACCGTCTAAGTCGCAAAAAGGGCAGCACCGACCGTCCAAGTCGTAAAAAGGGCAGAACCGACCGTCCACATCACTTAAATGGCAGCATCGACCGTCCAAGTCGCAAAAAGGGCAGAATCGACCGTCCAAGTCGCTATAAGGGCAGTATCGACCGTCCACGTCACAAAAAGGGCAGCACCGACTATCCACGTCGCAAAAAGGGCAGTGTTTACCCCAATCAGAGCAAAGCTCTGTTCAAATTCCAAGGCGGGAGATGAAGCAACGCTTCTGTTTCCCCCAATCAGAGCAAAGCTCTGCTTTGAAATTAAAGTTAAAACTAAAGAAGCAACGCTTCAGATTCCTTGCGCTGGGCGCAACGCGCCACGTGTCGAAGTCAGACACGCCAGCGCAAGGAGCGCAGCGCACCCAATCAGATCAAGGCTCTATTTAAAATAAAAATAATAAAATAATAAAATAATAATAATAATAAAGGAAGCAACGCTTCAGGCAACTTGCGCTCTGCGCTGCACGACACGTGTCAGCGCAGTTGCGCTGCGCTCTGCGCTACGCGACACGTGTCAAGTGCAGATGCATTTGCGTCAATGCCAGCACCAAAACAGAATTAAAATTCTGAAAGATCTTTCTGGTCTTGTTAAAATAAGAAGATTGTCTTTTATAAAACAGAAGCCCTTTGATCAAAGATCCAACGGTGGGGAAAAATCCCCAAATCACTCAGAGAAAAATCTCTTTAACTAATTTAACAAATCAAATGGCACTATAAAAAGGCCCCTAGACTCCAAGTCTAAACACACAGAAACACAGAGAAAAAGATAGAGAACTCCTCTAAAATTTTGAGAAGAAACTCAGAGAGATAAAAAGGTAAAAACCTTTGAGAAAAAAGAAGAGTTTCTTCTAAAAAGATCATTGATCTAAGAACAAGATCAAAGATCTTCAATAAAAAAAATAATATAGATAATAATAATAAAGGCATTGCCTTTTGATGAACCAATTGTTCTGCAATCTTAAAAGATTCTTTTCTTGAATCCAAAATTGGATCAAGGTATTAAAACAGTGCCTTGCACTTGTAAATCTGCACTGTTGCGCTCTTAGGTTGGTGCAAGCCACCAGAGAGCGCCACGTGTCAGCTCCAGAACAACTTGCGCTATGCGCTTTTAAAATAGAGCACTGCTCTCTTAAATTGGCGCAACTCACCAGAGCGCGCCACGTGTCAGCAGCGCAACAGCGCAGCGCAACAGCGCAGCGCACTGCGCTGACTGCGCTTGCGCTCACCAGAGCGTGACACGTATCACCTCCACATGCGCTTGCGCTCATTAATTGGAGCAAAGCGCCTGACAAGCCACGTGGCACACTGTCAGGAGATTTAATGCTCTGCATTATTTAAAAGAGAGACAGAGCCCAATTAAAAAGTCCTAACAGGCCTGATAAAAATGCCATGCATTATTTTAAAGAGGGCAGAGCCCAAACAAGGGTCTGTCAGACCAAAACAGATGCTGTGCATCAATTTAAAAAGGGGCAGAGCCCAAATAAAAGACCGAATAGGCCGAATAAAAATGCACTGCATTATTAAACAAAGGGCAGAGCCCAAACCAAGGCCTAACAAGCCAACCACAAATAAAAATGTTGAACATTCTCAACTGGACTTAGCTCAATTCTGGCCGTAAGTCCTCAAATTAAATTGACCGAGCATGACTGCTCCCTTAAATCAATTTACATCCGGTTCAAGGGTACATCTCCGAACTCCTCTAACATCCGTCGTTGTAATCCTTCAACGTCGTCAGAGAGGTGACGGGTCCCGACAACCACACATCAATATGGACTTAAGCGTCCTTAAACTCATGGACTTAAGCGTCCTTAAACCAACTCATGGACTTAAGCGTCCTTAAACCAACCTACGGACTTAAGCGTCCTTAAACCAACTCATGGACTTAAGCGTCCTTAAACCAACTCATGGACTTAAGCATCCTTAAACTCACGGACTTAAGCATCCTTAAACCAATGGACCACCACGTCCTTAAACTAGCAATGGACCACTATGTCCCTAAACTGGAACAATAGAGCCCAAATGCTCTTTTGTCGGATCTAAACGATCCCGTTAAGTTGATCTTAGTCTCAAATCAGACTAACGTATCCTTAACAAACGTTTAAGTTGATCTTAGCCTCAATTATGGCTAACGTATCCTTAAACCAAAACCCCAAACCCAAATCTAAGAAAATACGGATTTGGACTAATCCACGTCCTACGGGTGACGACATAAATTAGTCTCCGTATACAATCCACGGGCAACCACAAACAAAACAAACACCCACTACACGAAGTGAACATCTGGAGAAGGAGAAAGTTGTTACCGCGATGCGGTAGCGTAATTAACTGCAGGGGCTTATGCCTGCAGGGAAGAGCGTCCCCACAATCAAAAACCCTTCAAGCGAGGGGGAATCTGACGAAGTCTGCTACATCGGCCGCATCCGTCTAAACCTCCGATACACGGTGCCATAAATCAACTTGGCATCTTCGGAGAGGTGGACGGATAAAACCAAATAGTATCTGCCCCGAATCCCAGGCAAGACGAACCTACGCGGTCGCGTTTCTGTTGTTCGAAGGGGAACAGATTCTGGCACGCCCGGTGAGACCTCTTCCTCTTTCCACTCCACACTTCGTGTGTCGTGTTCGCGAACCAATCGCGGTTTGCTGTGGTTGCCTGTGGATTCGAGGTACTAAGATTTGGTGTCTTGCTCCGTGCAGAAAACAGAAGATCAATGGCTTCAAACTGCACTACCTGCAACTGCAACTCTCGCTCCGTCCTTGCGGGAGGAGTGACTTATGGGCCCCAAGCGGCCTCCCTTTTCAAGATGCCAGTGGAGCAGGTAACTCAAGCCACCACTGGACTAGTCTTCGGGACCATGCTCCCACCGATGAGCTTCAATGCCCCAATGACGTTGCAAGAAGCCCCAAAGAAGTCGGTCTTTCATCGACTTACCACTGCCGAGGCCCCTCTCAACAGGTCGCCCAATTTCAATACCTCAGTTTTCAACAGACTGGGCCAGAACGTCTACAAGCCCGCGATACCCGAAGCTGCCATCCCAAAGCGGATAGCCATCCTGGCTCAAGCGGACGAAATCATTGGAAAGGCTCCTCTTTCCAAGAAGTCAGTTTTTACAAGGCTGGCCATTCCGGTTGCTGCTCCAGGCGAGGTCCTCAAAACTGCTTCCCCTGCCCAGAAGTCTGTCTTTGACAGATTAGACATTGCTTCTCAACGGGTGTCAGTCTTCGATAGGCTAGCACCAATAACAGTCTCTCCTCAAAGCAGAGGGCTTGACGAAGTCACCCTTATAGCTGAAACAACTCCATCCGCAAGACACACTCGACGTCGCCACTGGCGCCGAGTGAGGAAGGCTGGGGGCAACTCCCCCTCCGGGATAACTCCGCCAGCTCCAACGGTGGGGATCGATGCTGCTGTTCCAACCGGGAATAGTTTTGAATTGCTGAACACGGTGCGCAGAAACTCTCTTACTGCGGTGCTGAAGAGAACTCCTTCACCTGTGGAGAATACTCCAGAGAAGAAGATGGAGCAACCCCCTCAACGGCTGTCCTCTAAAATTTACAAGGTCTGGCGACAGGTCCAGGAGTCAGTGATTGATCAAGACTATCTCCGCCGATAGAGAAAGATGAAGGTTCGGCAGGAGAAGGGCTACTATGTCAAGCCAGAGAAAGCAAAAACTGGCTGGGTGCCCACTGCAACGGCTCCCTCAACGTTAATCGCTCAAAAGAAAAGGAAGCCGCAAAAAGCCCCTGTGAACATGGCGAACCGTAAAGACACTGAATCTAAACACCCTAAGTCTGGGGGCATGGTGGTGCATACTGTTTATATGGCTTCCGGAAAGGAGGAAGGCCGTGCTTCGACGGGTCACCGACCGCTCACCTGATCCGTGACAAAAGCTCAGGAGCAGCAACAGAAGCTTCAGGAAATGATGACTGCAATGGCCGCACTTACCGGGCCAAAAGAAAGCTCGGAGGTATCGTCAGAACAGCATCACGAACAAGAAACCGACGCTGACTTCCTACACAGAGTCCTCGAAAAGAAGGACAAAGAAGCCGCAGAGCAGGCGGCCAACATAAAACAAATGGCGCTCCTCTTCCAAGATATAGTAGGGATGATGTTACAGCCGGACCCTCCAGCTGAAGACCCTCCGATCATTATTGAAGACAATAAAGAGGAGACATCTAATCCTCCGCCGGCTCTTTCAGTGGCCAAAGAGGAAACTATTTCCAAAGTTGCACTAGACGACTATATAGCTCAGCAGATACGAATTCATCAGGCGAATGAAGCGGCTGGCCAAATTGTTAGAACCGGATGGCCCTATCTGAGCTGGTATGACCAAATTAGTTACCCGCCAGGATATACGATCCCTAAGTTCCACATATATAAAGGGACAGGGAATCCCCATCAGCATGTCGCTCAATTCAGGGCTCTTTGTGGCAACACTGGAGGCGACGACAAGCTCCTGCTTCGCCAATTCATCGGCAGCCTATCGGAGACGGCCTTTGAATGGTATTCGGAACTACCTAACGATTCTGTCAAAACATTTGCAAAGATGGAGCTGCTGTTTACACAAAGATTCGCGAGCGCTAGTGAACGCACCCCGATAACAGCACTGATTAATGCCAGGGTAAGGCCAGGCGAGACGTGGGTCCAATACGCAACACAATGGCGGAACCTATGGTCGAAATGCGAACAACGCATAGAAGAGGCTCCTGCAGTAGGCATGTTCGTAGGAACCCTCGATCCGCAGGCGACTATATCCCAATTCATGATGTTCTTCAGGCCGACCACTTTCCAGGCCTTGATCGACAAATTAGCCCAAATGGACCAGATGGGCCATGGACCGTCTTCTCCAAAACCGGACTCTCGAAATGAGAAGAGGAAAGGAAAAGCGATCGTCGTCACCAATGCTCAACAACAACCAAGAAACTTGAAGCCGGTTATCCGTCGAAACAATATGCGTCAACGCGTATCCCTCGAGGAGAGGCTAGGACGTCCTTACTCGTTTCCTCAAAATAAAACGAGAAGACTGTTCGAGCTGGCACTGCGCAACAGGCTCATCAATCAGCCAGATCCAAGACGCCCGTTGCAGCCAAACGACGTCAATGATCCTAATTACTGTCCCTACCACCGAGTGTTGGGTCATCCGATTGAGGATTGCTACGTCTTCAAAAACTGGATTGAAGACCAATACCTACAAGGCAAGTTTGCGCTGTCTGAAAAGTGGAAGGTAAACCCACCACAGTCGCACACTCCAAAGAAGACGGACCCACCGGGGGCAACTTGTCACATGATTTCTCACTCATTGGTGGATGATAAAGAGGCTCCTCGCACCGTGAAACCGAAGGCGGATTCTAAACTGGAACTTCTATGGCCATCAGACGAAATGATTGATGCCTTCCTGAACGAGATTCGTCTGAAAGTTAAAACCAATCAAGAGCATGAGATGGCCATACTGGAAAGAGCCAAACACCGGCGACTAGACGAAAGAGTCGAGGCACTCCCGTCAAATCAAAAGTCATCCGCTGTGGATAAAAACAAATTCAAGACGAAGAAAAGGTTCGCTAAAGCCATATCAATGGGGATGAAGCTACCACCCTCTGAAGAAAACACTCTCGGTGGAGTAGAGATGCATCCTAAGCTCTGCTTATATCATCAGAAGATCACACATCCTACTGAAGACTGCGACTCCTTTAAGTATTGGTGGCAAGGGTATGTCGCCCACAGGCAATACGTTAACAGAACAAAGCGTGAAGCTCGTAGACAGCGGAAGAATGCGACAGATGAGCATAAAAGAGTTGCCGGCAATTCTCATAGGGATGACCCCGAAGGATCACGAGTTCTCACCTTCAGGAGCGACTCCGACGAAAAAGTAGCCCTCGGCCCTCTCTTCAAGGAGTCCGTCTCTGAAGAATTGAGGAGTTGCAAGAACAGTCAGCCGTGCAATTACACGATACCCGGAGAGAATCTCGGACCCGCAAACAACGGAGCGAACAAAAAGGATAAAGGAAAAGGAAAAATGGCTTTTGTCGCCAACACTCAACAACAATCGAGTGGCCTTAGACCGATTATTCACTAGAACAACAAGCGGCAACTCCTCTATGAGAGGTTGAAACGTCCTTACTCATTTCCCCAGGATGAAACAATGAGGCTGTTCGAAGTGACGGTGCACAACAGGCTTATCACTCTACCGGAGCCGAAATGCCAAACACAACTGAATGATGTCGACAATCCTAATTATTGCCCTTACCACCAAGTATTGGGCCATCCGATAGAAAATTGCTACGTTTTCAAAAACTGGGTTGAAGACCAATACCAACAGGACAAGTTCGCGTTGTCCGAAAACTGGAAAGTGAGCCCGCCACAACCACATGCTCCGAAAAAGATGGATATGCCGGGGGCATCATGCTCATTCATAGGGAAAGCCCCATAGACCGAAAAGTCAGTAAACTAGAGATTCGCCTCAAATACGGCGACGGCGGACCGAAACGTTCTTAAACTAACAACGGACCACTACGTCCTAAAACTAGCTGACGACCGAAACGTCTTTAAACTACTACCGCGGCATCCTCAGGCTGACGAGATAAAAAAAAATAATAAAAAAATAAATTAAAAAAAAAAGAACGGTATGTCCATAAGCAAAATGGGCACGGATGAAAACCCGAAAGGGCTCCGTGATTAAAAACAGCAGGACTACCGGCGAGTGTTTGTGAAAACCAGTAAGGGCGCGACCTCGTTAAAAATAAAAGAGGAATAAAAAAAATAATAAATAAATAAAAAGAACGGTATGTCCATAAGCAAAGTGGGCACAGATGAAAACCCGAAAGGGCTCCGTGAGTAAAAACAGCAGGGCTACCGGCGAGTGTTTGTGAAAACCCGAAAGGGCGCAACCTCGTTAAGAGACACTTGCAGGGTCCTCTTGACCTTGTAAGGAGAAACCACCTGCGTGAGATCCTTACGACTCATAGGGAAGCAACACATTTAGGGATCCTCATGATTCCTAAGGAGAAATTACACTTGCGAGATCCTCACGACTCGTAAGGAGAACTCTCTTATGGGACCCTCACGGCTCATAAGATTTGAAAGTCTTAAGTTACAGAGACCTGAACCTGTTCTTAAGCAACACCCACAACCTCCGATATTGCCCTACAAGCGGCTCAATATTGACCCTTGTATACAATCCACGGGCGCGAATAAACATTTCCCTAACCAAGTCCCACACGTGACTGGGGATACGTCCATGCGGTGAACAACCCTTGTAAGTCCTCTCGACTTATAAGGAGAAAACCCTTTTGTAAGATCCTTACGAATTACAGGGGAATATACACTTAGGAATCCTCACGATTCCTAAGGAGAAAACACACCTACGAGATTCTCACGACTTATAGGGAGAAATACCTTTGTGAGACCCTTACGGCTCATGAAGTCAAAAGCCTTAGTCGACGGGATCCTAACCCTGTTCGCTAAGCCACCTTTGTTCAACGTCGACAGAGGCAAATAATGATTCGCTCCTGGCAATGTCCCAGTTGTAGCGATGCTGATGCCTAAACCGGTATCAAATTCCAAGTCCTTTCATGGCAAATGATGATTCGCTCCTGGCAATATTCCAGTTGTAGCGATGCTGATGCTGAGATTGGCGTCAGATTCCAAGTTCCACACTCGCGATAAAAAAAAACAGCGAGCCATACATGCATACGAAATAGCCGAAAGGATGTGGCAACTTGCAATAAAAATCAGCAAGTAGAAATGTATGCATACGAAATAGCCGAAATGATTGGGCGACTCGCAATAAAAACAGCGAGTAAAAATAAAATAAATAGCCGAAATGATTGGGCACCACGAAAATAGCCGAAATGATTGGGCAATCGCAACCTTCGCGATATAAAAGCTGAAATGATAAAGCATCGCGGAATAAAATAATAAAAAAAATGAATGAAATTTATGCCCTACAGGTGAGATCACATCGATCCCTGTATACAATTCAGGGGCACAAACAAAGAGGGAACTATACCTTCCCAACAGGCTCCACCAGAAAGCGAAGCCAAATCTCGACGGTTCATAGACAACCTAGAGACAACCTCGGCATTTGTCGCAATATTGCAGACACGATGTCAACAAACGGAGCAAAAAGAAGATCCCTAGCTTCAGGGTCTCGACGTCGATATCGACAACTTAGAGATCGCTAACGGTGTTTCTCCTCACTCCAACCAGATGCAGACATGACGTCAACAACCGACCTCAGAGTCGCAATGAAACGGAGCCACGGCATAGTCCTTAATTCCAAATCTTAACGACAATATCTACAGCCTAAAGAATCAACAAAGGCGTTCCTTCGCAGTCCAGCAAGATGCAGATGCAACGGCAACGAAAGACCACATCATCAAACAGCGGAGCCACGGCAAAGTCCCTAGTTCCAAGTCTCAACGGTTCACCAACAACCTAGAGACAACCGCGACATTCGTCTCGATGTAGAGGACGCAATGCCAGTAAACGAAGCAAAGGCCAAATTCCTAGCTTCAAAGTCTTAACGGCAAGTCATATAAAGCCTGAAAGACAACCGGAGATCGTCTCACACCAGTGCGGAATGGTCATCACCTCGACGTTCGTCTCAACACAGCAGACGCAACATCATCAAACAGCGGAGCCACGGCAAAGTCCCTAGTTCCAAATCTCGATGGTTCACCAACAACCTAGAGACAACCGCGACATTCGTCTCGATATAGAGGACGCAATGCCAGCAAACGAAGCAAAGGCCAAATTCCTAGCTTCAAAGTCTTAACGGCAAGTCATATAAAGCCTGAAAGACAACCGGAGATCGTCTCACACCAGTGCGGAGTGGTCACCACCTCGACGTTCGTCTCAACACAGCAGACGCAACATCATCAAACAGCGGAGCTATGGCAAAGTCCCTAGTTCCAAACCTCTACGGTCCACCAACAATCTAGAGACAACTGCGACATTCGTCTCGATATAGAGGACGCAATGTCAGCAAATGAAGCAAAGGCCAAATTCCTAGCTTCAGGGTCTTGACGGCAAGTCATATAAAGCCTGAAAGACTATCGGAGATCATCCCACACCAGCGCGGAGTGGTTATGACTCATCGGGGCTCTCCAAAATGAGCCTAACCTCAAGTAAAAAGTGACATGGAATATCCCTACGCTTGCTCTTTCGACGGTAATACTACCTGGAAGATTACTTGAAGACGTCTTGTCCAGCCCCCGAAGGGATCAGAGACACGACAATCGCAAGGCTACTCGAACAGCAAGATTGCATATCGAGGAATATATCAGCCAACGCGACGGTACGACGGCCAAAACCCTAAGTACCACAGACCCTAACGGACCTCGGTCGTAAAGAACAGAGGTTAACTGTGACGTTAGGACATCCTTGCGAGAAATGCTCGATTCATGTCGACTCGTGAGGCAAAGCCTTATGCAGCGGGGATTAAAAAACCTGTTCCCTAAGCACTGGGACCCTGCAAGTCAATCCAAAACGAACTCTTGCATACTATTCATGGGTCACACTCTCCGAAATCGAATCTCGACAAGGAGGGAAACAACCGCTTACAGGTCCTCTCGACTCGTAAGAGGGAAAAATTCTCTTATAGGATCCTTACGACTTATAAGAGAGAACGCACTTAGGAATCCTCACGATTCCTAAGGAGAAAATACACCTACGAGATCCTCTCGATCCGTAGGGAGAAAAGTCTCTATGAAACCCTCACGGCTCATGGAGTTGAAAAGTCTTAGGCAGTAGATTTGAACCTGCGGCCTAAGCCATTGCTACCTCTTGAAGAAACCAAGACAGGATGCTCGCTCTATCATCTGTCGACCATGTTTGCTAAAGTAACATGCTGAGAATAAAAGAAAGAAGAAAGCGACAGAAAAAACATCCGATGTGCATTTGATCAAGCGTTCGAGACACACTCATTCATGCATGGGCAAAAGACTCAGAATGAGAAATAAGACAAGCTGAAATAAAAAATTTCCATTCATATTGCCCAAAAATTCTTACAATCATGAAAGCAGTAAACAAAGAACATCATCAAATGATTACAACGGTATAACCTCAAATCCAGGGCACGGATTAAGGAACTCGAAAGTAAGGCCATCTAGAGTTCTTCTGGCCTTCCTGATTATTCTCGCGCGCAGTCTCTCGCGCTCACGTGTGTCAAGATCTTCGGCAAGGCCCCCCATCCTTCGATAAGCAGCGATTATCGTCGTCTGCTGAAAAATTTGATGCAGAATGTCGATGAGGGTATCTCGTCGTTTCTTCGAGATCAGCCCCGACAGATACACTGAATGCACCTTGTCTTCGGTATCATCCAGCGCGTTAAGCGGCATGGCCTCGTGAAACCCCGGGAGTGCTCTCCAAATTGCTCCCAGCATGACTTTCAAGAGAGCAAAACTGCGAGGAAGCAGCCAACCAACGCGTGCGTTCAGACGACCCATAACATCCGCACACTGGGCATCTGTAAACTCTTGGTTTTGGTGATGGCCATGTACGCGGATATCCTCGTAGGTGATGAATTCGTGCAGACTGTATAGATGAACAGCTATAATGCCTGAAGGAAACATCATTGGAAGATTAGCAATGAGTAAAAGACACAGGAGTTAAACTCCTCGAGAGCAATGCTCTGCAGACAGGAGTGACACCTGTCAAAATCAGTTATGAGGAGAATTTGAAAAAAAAATCCCTTAAGAACATTGAGAGCTCTGTTCTAAAAAGATGATATAATTCATCAAAAATAAAATTCCGTCTTAAAAACCTCCAAGATCCATGAAATGGCATCTTAAAAGTTCCTTTATATGATTTGGAGGGAGCAAAGCTCCATTAATGAAATGAGAAAATACAAGGAAAAACTTTTAGAGAGCAGAGCTCTATTAATGGAACCCTAATAGGGTTCTCCTTAGTTCTCTTTAGACCCTTTTAGAGCAAAGCTCTACTAAGTGAAACCCTAAATGGGTCTTCTTTAGATCAGGGATCTATTGAGAGCAAGGCTCTTAAAATTGATTTAATTTAATCCAAATTGATTTTTACCTAAAATTCTCTAGAGTTTGAACTTTTAAAAGTGCTTAAACAAAAGAGCAGGGCTCTGAACAAAATTCTTATGAAGAGATGAAAATCATCTAAGGGACCAAAGGTCCTATTTATAGGCCTTGAAGAACCGTTTCAACTTCCAAGGGATGGCGCGACGGTTGGAATTCTGCCACCGCTGCGCTCACGTTTGGGGCCACGTAAGCGCAACGGTGGGAGGACATTTGTTTACCCCAATCAGAGCAAAGCTCTGTTCAAATTCCAAGGCGGGAGATGAAGCAACGCTTCTGTTTCCCCCAATCAGAGCAAAGCTCTGCTTTGAAATTAAAGTTAAAACTAAAGAAGCAACGCTTCAGACTCCTTGCGCTGGGCGCAACGCGCCACGTGTCGAAGTCAGGCACGCCAGCGCAAGGAGCGCAGCGCACCCAATCAGAGCAAGGCTCTATTTAAAATAAAAATAATAATAATTATAAAGGAAGCAACGCTTCAGGCAACTTGCGCTCTGCGCTGCGCGATACGTGTCAGCGCAGTGGCGCTGCGCTCTGCGTTGCGCGACACGTGTCAAGCGCAGATGCATTTGCGCCAATGCCAGCACGAAAACAGAATTAAAATTCTGAAAGATCTTTCTGATTTTGTTAAAACAAGAAGACTGTCTTTTGTAAAACAGAAGCCCTTAGATCAAAGATCCAACGGTGGGGAAAAATCCCCAAATCACTCAGAGAAAAATCTCTTTAACTAATTTAACAAATCAAATGGCACTATAAAAAGGCCCCTAGACTCCAAGTCTAAACACACAGAAACACAGAGAAAAAGATAGAGAACTCCTTTAAAATTTTGAGAAGAAACTCAGAGAGATAAAAAGGTAAAAACCTTTGAGAAAAAAGAAGAGTTTCTTCTAAAAAGATCATTGATCTAAGAACAAGATCAAAGATCTTCAATAAAAAATAATAATATAGATAATAATAATAAAGACATTGCCTTTTGATGAACCAATGGTTCTGGAATCTTAAAAGATTCTTTTCTTGAATCCAAAATTGGATCAAGGTATTAAAATAGTGCCTTGCACTTGTAAATCTGCACTATTGCGCTTTTAGGTTGGCGCAAGCCACCAGAGAGCGCCACATGTCAGCTCCAGAACAAATTGCACTATGCGCTTTTAAAATAGAGCACCGCTCTCTTAAATTGGCGCAACTCACCAGAGCGCGCCACGTGTCAGCAGCGCAACAGCCCAGCGCACTGCGCTGACTGCGCTTGCGCTCACCAGAGCGTGACACGTGTCACCTCCACATGCGCTTGCGCTCATTAATTGGCGCAAAGCGCCTAACAAACCACGTGGCACACTGTCAGGAGATTTAATGCTCTGTATTATTTAAAAAAGAGACAAAGCCCAATTAAAAAGGCCTAACAGGCCTGATAAAAATGCCATGCATTATTTTAAAGAGAGCAGAGCCCAAACAAGGGTCTGTCAGACCAAAACAGATGCTGTACATCAATTTAAAAAGGGGGCAGAGCCCAAATAAAGGCCGAATAGGCCGAATAAAAATGCACTGTATTATTAAACAAATGGCAGAGCCCAAACCAAGGCCTAACAAGCCAACCACAAATAAAAATGTTGAACATTCTCAACTGGACTTAGCCCAATTCTGGTCGTAAGTCCTCAAATTAAATTGACCGAGCATGACTGCTCCCTTAAATCAATTTACATCCGGTTCAAGGGTACATCTCCGAACTCCTCTGACATTCGTCGTTGTAATCCTTCAACGTCGTTAGAGAGATGACGGGTCCCGACAACCACACATCAATATGGACTTAAGCGTCCTTAAACTCATGGACTTAAGCGTCCTTAAACCAACTCATGGACTTAAGCGTCCTTAAACCAACCTATGGACTTAAAGCGTCCTTAAACCAACTCATGGACTTAAGCGTCCTTAAACCAACCTATGGACTTAAGCGTCCTTAAACCAACTCATGGACTTAAGCGTCCTTAAACTTACGGACTTAAGCGTCCTTAAACCAATGGACCACCACGTCCTTAAACTGGCAATGGACCACTATGTCCCTAAACTGGAACAATAGAGCCCAAATGCTCTTTTGTCGGATCTAAACGATCTCGTTAAGTTGATCTTAGTCTCAAATCAGACTAACGTATCCTTAACAAACATTTAAGTTGATCTTAGCCTCAATTATGGCTAACGTATCCTTAAACCAAAACCCCAAACCCAAATCTAAGAAAATACGGATTTGGACTAATCCACGTCCTACGGGTGACGACATAAATTGGTCTCCGTATACAATCCACGGGCAACCACAAACAAAACAAGCACCCACGACACGAAGTGAATATCTGGAGAAGGAGAAAGTTGTTACCGCGATGCGGTAGCGTAATTAACTGCAGGGGCTTGCGCCTGCAGGGAAGAGCGTCCCCACAATCAAAAACCCCTCAAGTGAGGGGGAATCTGACGAAGTCTGCTACTTCGGCCGCATCCGTCTAAACCTTCGATACACGGTGCCATAAATCAACTTGGCATCTTCGGAGATGTGGACGGATAAAACCAAATAGCATCTGCCCCGAAACCCAGGCAAGACGAACCTACGCGGTCGCGTATCTGTTGTTCGGAGGGGAACAGGCAGCACCGACCGTCCGCGTCGCAAAAAGGGCAGCACCGACCGTCCACGTCGCTAAAAGGGCAACATCGACCGTCCACGTCGCAAAAAGGGCAGAAACGACCGTCCATGTCGCAAAAAGGGCAGCACCGACCGTCCAAGTTGCAAAAAGGGCAGAACCGACCATCCACGTCGCTAAAATGGCAGCATCGACCGTCCAAGTCGCAAAAAGTGCAGAGCCGACCGTCCAAGTCGCTAAAAGGTCAGAACCAACCATCCAAGTCGCTAAAAGGGCTATATCGACCGTCCAAGTCGCTAAAAGGGAAGCACCGACCGTCCAAGTCGCTAAAAGGCAGCATCGACCGTCCATGTCGTAAAAAGGGCAGCGCGGGTTTCCTACAAAGCGGGAACCAGATCACTCCGGGCCAGGGAAATGTCTATCACGGACAGTCCGTCTCGGAGACATGTCAAGCAACGACCGTCCATGTCGTAAAAAGGGCAGTGCCAGCTTCCCAAAAAGCGGGAACTAAATCAAGTCGCCTCCACGTGAAAGAAGATCCATCAACTTCATGCACACGACCCACATATGCTGTGTGCATTTATTGATGGGGGGCACTTTGTTGGGGTCGAAATTTACACACCGGTTGACCAAGTCAAAATCAAAGCCCAAGCCAACTGGGCCCAAGCCCAGGTCAAGTGGACCAATGCCCAGGTCGAGCCCGAACATGGAGCGGCCGGCCTCCCCCCATGCCAAGATAAAAATTTTGTAATAAATAATTTTTTTGTATTTCTTTTATTTTATTTTATGAATAAATGTAAGAAAAATGAGCATAAAGCCAAATTTTTGTAAAGCCCATGGCTTATGTGCAAAAAGAAATGGCACATGAGCCATGAGATAGGTAAAATGCCATTTTGTGAAGCCCAAGGGCCTATGTGTAAAGTGTATAGCCTATAAAGGCAAAGATAATGAAAATATCTCAATAACTTTTTCTCTCTCCAAAAAAACAATCAAGATCTGTGATCTTCTCCTTCCTCAAGATTCTAAAACCTTCTTCTTTCTTTTGAATTAAATCAAGAGTTTTACTCTTCCTTTTATAAAACTAAATAGTTTTTCACCACAAAACCCACAAAGGGGAGCTTGGATCTTCCATTAGATCTCAAAAAGGGAAGATTTTTAAATCTCACCCCCTTTCTCCAAGATCCGGCCAAACGATAGGAAGAAGAAGGAGACCCATTTCCAGAAACCCCACTTTGGGGAAGATTCAGGGCCTAAGGGGTGAATCCCCTTCATCAGCTTCAAATTATCCTAGAAGTTTAACTCCTCATATATATACATATATACAAAATAATAAGTGCTCCTTTCTGGGAGTACAACTTCCATTGCAGGGACCAAGTCCCTTTTGCCTGCCGAGCGCCCACGTGCCTGGCACGTGAGGCACTAGCGCCCTTGCGCACAAAGCGTTAGCGACCAAAGCACTAGTGCCCACGTGCCTGGCACGTGGGGCGCTAGCGCTCAAAGCGATAGCGCTCTTGCGCTCAGAGCGCTAGCGCCCGAGCGTCCATGTGCCTGGCACGTGGGAAGCTAACGCTTAAAGCGCTAGCGTTCTTGCGCTCAGAGCGCTAGCACCCAAAGCGCTAGCGTCCGAGCGCTCACGTGCCTGGCACGTGAGGCGCTAGCGCTCTGGGGCCCAAAGCGCTAGCGCCCGAGTGTCCACGTGCCTGGCACATGGGGCGGTAGCGCCCAAAGTGCTAGCGTCCTTGCGCTCAAAGCGCTAGCACCCAAAGCGCTGGCGCTTTTTCCCACGCATCCTTTGGATGCCCTTTCCCTTTCTTATACACACACACACACACACACATACTCTACGACACTGTCTCTGTTAGAAAAAAATTTCTAACGGGGTGCTGTATCGCACCCCGCAAGAGGGCTGCTAGCCTCCTTGACCCTCAGCCCGCTATCCGGGTAGCGGGACCCTCGTAAAAACTCTGCGGGGCCCCCGATATATCCAAAAACCCCTTTCAAAACATAACACACATATATTGCACATTGAGTTCGCATGACATATTTGACCCGTTAATCGGAGGTTCCCTCGCTCCAAAGGTGAGGTGTAATTAACGGCAGCTTAGTCTGCGGCTGCCGGAGATTTGGATCCCCGCAATCAATAAACCCCAGCCTACCCTAAGCAGGGGGAGTCTGTAATGCACCTGACAAGCGCGCGCGCATTCCCATCTCAATGGGGTGACGAAAAACACCCTACAACGGCATTAAAGATAAACTAGTAAGTGTTACCAGTTGTATCTCTTAGGTTATGAGTCCTCTGTCAGCACGACTTACCGGGTTATTGGGGGTCTGACAGATTCCACTCCCCAGACCCGGTATGTGATACTCCTTGATGAAGAGACCGGACTATACGGTGACTGTCACTTATAGATTTTGTTGGGTCCGGATAAGTTCGCTCGTTGACCTGTCTTTATCTTGCTCATACCCGGGTAGCCGTTACGTATAGCTAGTGCCACTAACGAGCTTGTGGGTTAACCCAAAAAGGGGATGAATTTGAAAGTGTTTCAGATTCAATCGGATATGATCTTGTATAACTTACTACCAGCATATTGACAGTTCTTTAGAGTCCCGCAACAAAAGAGCCTGCACGGGCAAAACGCGATGTGACATATGTATAGGGATACATATATGAGTTCGATAAAACATGTATATTGGATATACGTGTTTAAACGGACGACTGTTATACTAACTGGTTTAAAAGCAGGAATATCAAGTCAAGTGTTGACTTGATAACCGTATTTATGATGCGGTTTCTAGTATAGTATACATGATACACACACACTCTCTACAGTATATGATACTGTGAAGATGTTGATGGAATTTCGTATATGTGATACATGATGTGTGCGTGCATGGGATACATATACTAATACTTATTTGATATATATATTTGATATATATATTAATTCCCACCATTCTAAATTATGTATAAATATATATATATATATATGTATGTATATATGTGTGTGTGTGTGTGTGTGTATGTATGTAAGTGTGTGTGTGTGTGTATTAATATGTATATATATATATATATGTTATTTATTTAATATACATAATTAAATGGTGGGACCCACCCTCTTTCTCTTGTGTGTTGACACACACATGAGAGAGAGTGGGAGAGAAGGGCATGTGTCATATTAAACATGACATGGTTACAAAAGGAAAATAGAATAAGAGATAATTCTAATTTTTCCCGGCCATCATAATTTTTCATCTTCTTCTTCCTCACAAAAAGAAAGCTTGAGCTCTCTAGATTAATGGCAAGTGTTGCCACGGTGAGGTAGTGTAAAAAGTAGAGAGTACCCAGAATTCTCATTGCCTTCCTCTACGCCCAGCGAGCCTCTGGAGGAAGTTTCTCCGACCGGTGACGGAATTGAAGTTCGGGCAGCCCGCTTTCAACCCGGATCATCTACGGTGAGGCAGTCGGCATGCACACGCGTTCGGGAGCTCATGAGGTTTAGGCAGGGTCTTTCGGGATCAGTCAAACACGCTACAAAGGTTGTAGTACCCTCTCATTGCTCTCTTTATATTTGTAGTTTAATCTATTGCTGAGTATTTGATGATCTTGGTAATAGATTGGGGTTATGCTTTGTAAAATTATTCTTTTTAAAATTCCACCGTAGCTGTGATCGTCACGACCCTAACCTCTATCCACTTACATGGTATCAGAGCCAAATCAAATACTTGCAATTGGTTTTGTGGTCATTTGAATTTCCAAAACCTTTTTACAAATCAAAACAGTTTCTGTTTGAAAAACTGTCCCAAACCAGTAACTATTTTTATAAATAACTCGCGTCCCGGGGCTCTCGGTTCGGACCGAGAGCCCCGTGGTGGCGCGGGAGTGACCCCAGGGTTGTCCCCGGGGGCTTGGGTGGGCTCCCACACCCGAGACTATCATGAAATGGTCTCGGGTGTGGAGAGCCCCTACCCAATGACCCCCGGGGCCTCATGGGTTATGCCCTAGGTCCCCCCCGATGTCTCGGGCAATTTTTGGGTCGTTTTGGTTTCGATTCATGCAAAAAATGGTGGTGTTTTGGGGCCGGGGCTGATCTTGAATTTCAGTTTTTGGAAATTCGATTTTGGCTTCGCAGGTTTTGGAATTCGTTGGCCATGGTTTCCGTATTGACACAGTTAAAGCGTTTAACCTTGTTAATGCGATGGTATATATGATATGCGGTGTTTAACGTCGCTGAATTGATGTGATCAATTCGACGGTGTTGCACATGTGAGTCTGATATGTTCTATGTTAAACTTTATTTGGTGTGGATTGGATTGTCGCGAAATGAATAGCCCCATGCGTGTTTTTGATGATGTATTTTTCATTTCATTTATGTTATAGCCAAATGTATATTCTTATTCGGGACGAGCGGTCGACATGTGGTCGTCGTTTCCATCTATTGTATTATTATTTGTCAGGACCCGATCAGGTTGCGATCGATGTTACCGTTGTATTAATACAGGTATTAGGTTTACCCCACGGAGAAGTGCACTGGAAGCCAGATTTTAGATTGCAGTAGGTGGCCATCTCAAGGAGTTGAGACCGGGTCACTCGATTCTAGGATTGGCGGGCTGCTTGCCGCGCTTTTAGGGGGTTAGGATAGACCCGCGGTGGGGTGCTCAAGTCATCGGATTCGAGAAAGTGCTGGGTGGCCCCATCATGGAGATGATGCCGGGTTACCTCATTTCTCGGATTAGCGGATGACTTGCCGCACTCGTAGGGGTCTGCTTTTGGCTACACACAAGCTATTCACGTGACCAGAGTATTTCGTGATTCGTTAGTGGTTCGAACGAAACGCGGGGTTCCTAAGTGATCCGACCATTCCAAACTCCGTGATACTGTTTTTCCTCATGCTGTAATGTGATTATTTGCGTGTGTTGGTATATTTATATATGTGATATAGTGTGTGTGTGTGTGTGTATTAATGCTATATACATTTTGCATCCGCATTACCCTTGCCCCCGCTCTGCTGTTAGTTAAGTAACCTAACGGTGCATGACGGGACCCCATGGCAAATGCGAATGGCGTATATGTGCATTATATTTTTCCTTTTCATACTTTTCTGTAATATTTGTGTGAGAAGGATAATACTAGATAATGAGATTATCTAAATGATGGGATTATTTTAATTGCATTAATATAAGGTAAAATAAACCTATACGTTGTAGGAACCAACTTTTTATAAAGGGTAAATTTTATTCGATTCTTTTGCTCTGCATTGAGGCATTCGGTTAGGAATGTCATGCATCTCATTCGATGAGAAAAGACCCTTGATCACGTCACTGGGAGTTTGCTCTTGAGTAAATGTTTGTGTCACTAAAATTGTTTTTGTAGCCATATTCTTTAGCTTTGCATTGTGATATTCAATCAGGAATATCCCGCACCTCATTCGATGAGGAAATGAGTCTAGATCCCTTCACAGGGAGGTCACTCTTAAGCAAAGGTCTACGCGACTATAAACTTTCAAAACCACTCGGTTCCTACAATGAGATCAAGTTCATTACGTTGATAGTTTTCTTCAAAACCAGCCGTAGCCCTTTGTCATTTCAGGAAGTAGAGTACTTAGTATTCGTGCTACGTTTGTTGACCTTCGTCAAGGCGTAATGTACAGTAGCTAAGTGATGTATTCCTGCTAGCATATGATGCAATTAGGTAGGACAGTCACATAGCCTTATCGACCTTCATCAAGGGCTCGTGCGGGTGGGTCTAAATTAATCACGAAATGACGGGTAGAACTTGACTAGCGGCTTATGATTTGTTTACTTTCGTCAAGGTCATAAGTTGTTAGGGGTAAAAACCGATATCGGAAGTTTTAAGTGTTGAAACTTGTAATGAGATTGCATACCTTCTGTGGAGTAGGGTGGCTTGTTGACCTTCGTCAAGGTTACCACGCCATGATAGATTGGGTCCCAATTCCTACCGTGAATAATAGTTACTCCCAGGAGATTTTCTATATGAAATCCCGGTTAGTTCTTCTTTTAGGGTTTGAAGGAGAATTTGACAGAACAGTGGGAGCCATCCTGATTAGATAAATATATCAATCTAATCTAGGTTAGAATGCAAACTGAGTGTTTATTTTCTCTCTTTCTGGCAGTGACCCTGGACTCACCTTAAACTAAGACTCATTAACCATATTGACCGACCCTTTTACCATAATAGCTTTGGAATGTCCAGATTGCCCTAATCCACGACAAAGTCGCATATGTCCTCACATATCCCACTTCCCCTTCTGCTAACTCCAGAACCCTCTATATTCGGTACAGAGATCCATATTGTTTGGAAGGCCATCGTATAATTAGATACGAACTCGATGAAACTGTTTCAGACTGAGAATGGTCATTGGTTCTGAATTAGATGAATTATTCATTTGTCTATCCCTCCTACCTTATATCGAGCTTGAGAGCTCTTTACATAAGGAGTGTATACCAGTTACACTTATTGGATAGTCTTCTTCCAATCCCGAAGCTGGTGCTGCAGGAATGGAAAGGAGAAAATCAACTAGCATAAGTTCGGTATACAGGAAGGTAAGATGGAGAGATATCAAAAGGGGTTGAAATGAGAAAAGAAAATTTCGACTACTGTCGTAAACCTGGACAATAAGAAAGGCAATACTGAGAATACCCGACTAACCCCACTAAAACATTTTTGATGTTTCAGATTTTCCATGCGTCTGTGTTTTTAGAAACTATTTCTCAATAAATTCTAAGTCCTGGGTATATAGATACCGAATTAGAATCCCACATCTGTAGAGTGTTACAGATACTGAGAAGGAGCAGAGAATTGAGAATGGATGATTTTTTCCTCAATATCGATTTTCGGAGCAATTATTGCTATTGAGGAAAATCGTCAGGTTTTGCCTAAACAGCAGACTTTTGGTTCCTTTTAACCAAAAGAATGTTTTCAATTAACAGCACACGGAAAATGAGTTAATGAACTCTAGGGAATTATACATATTGATGTATGTTGTTCAATGTCCATACGGACAAGGATTCGTACTGGGTATTCCATATTGAGAATGTGATTCTCTCTCAGATTGCTCATCCGCAGGTGCGCTCCATGATAAGTAATGCTGAGTTGCCTTCTTCAATTTTGGGGATGCACTAGAAAATAGATGCATATCAATGGATATTGGTTCCACCTAAACAAGTGTCTCTGTTTCTATATGAGATATAGAATGGTGTTCATCTTAAAGTTGTTAAGATGTGGGGTTATCCGGTTTGTGTTTAAAACCATAATATGGATAAACTCGAGGCACATTTCGGAAATAATAGTCTGTGGGTTATCCCAAGATTTCGCGTGGGATAGCTTCTACTTTTCAAGTTCAAAAGTATTTTATTCTTGACTCACTACCTCCTTGGTTAAATGATTTCTTGCAAAAGAAATTAGTGGGAGTATGGTAGAACTGGAAGTGATTCCAAAACCATAAACAGTTACCGAAAGTTTAGTAGAACCTGATGATCCAATTGACTCTGATAAACCATAGCTACTCCGAAAATTTAGTAGGTGACCTCAGCTACCCGAGAGATACTTCGGTTTTCTCGAAGACAATGACTAGGAAGCTTGCATCATGTGATGATGACCCTGCTAGTTATCAGCATGCCATAGAAAATGGTGACTTCCGACTGATGGCTGGATGCCAATTTATCCAATTTGGACTCCATACACTATAACAAATTATTGACTTTGTTGTGTGCTCCTGAAAAGGGTAAAACCTATAAGAAGCATATAGATCTTTCGATATCGGTGCAAATGGAAAACTATTAACCTAATAAGGACAGACTTGTAGTTAACATGTATTCATCAAATACCCGATGTAGATTGTGATCATACTGTTACTTCAAAGTCTGTGCTGAAGTCCATGCGGATAAAATTTGCCACTGTTGTTTTCATGACTATGATATCTGGTATGAGTATGATTATAACGTCTTTCTAAATTGGATTTAGAAGTATACGTGTATATGACTCTACCAGTGGATTGTCTTAGTCAATGAGAGGAGCGGATAGTGTGCAAGTTGCTTAAGCCGGTTTGTAGACTAAAGCGGGCATAGTGGAGATGGATCATCTGTTTTGATGCTATGGTCAAAATGTTTGACTTCATCAAAATAAGAGATGAACCAAGTATTTGTAAGAAACCTGTAGGCAGTACTGTAAGATTCTGCATACTGATATGGGTAACATACTTTTGATAGGAAGTGATATTCCTATACTACGATTCGGTCAAATATTGGTTGTCACTGTTTTTCCTTTATGGATTATAAATATATTATTGATTCTGGTGACTAGGTCTATAAATTTAAATCTAGTAAGAGATTTAGGATTATCCAAATTCAGGTATAATGATACCATTCTAAAGTTGTTTAGAATGGAGGACTCCTAGTGAGGTAATGTACCCGCATAGAATGGGGGTCACTCTCTCTACAGATGTCTTTCGGGGTTGATGAAGAGAGGGTCTTGCATGAATGACATTCGACATGCTTCGGCAGTGAGATCAATCATGCGATGTTAAATACCAGACCAGATATTGCTTTTTCACTTGGTGTAGTAAGCAAGTATTAGTCCAATTCTGGAGAAATATAGGAGGAAGTGAAGAACATATAAGATGTTCTTGGTGTATGGTAATAGAAGACTCCTTCAGAAGGCGATTACTGATTCCAGCTTCCGAGGTGACAAGGATGATAGAGTATCTGTCGCGAGTCATTAGTTTACCCTCTTATGAGGAGCAGCATATTGGAAAAGTTCTAAGTAGGATACTGGGGTAGTTAAGGCGCTAAATACTGATTGTGAATCAGCAGAGGATACATCCTATGTATTTGTTTCGATAAATTTGTTCATTTGTGAGCAAAGTCCCATCATCTATCCAAAAGTATTCTAAGGTAAGTATCGTTCATTTCGGGAGATAGTTGATCTCCGCAAAGTTGAAATTAAGAGAGATAATGTTAGAAACATTATAGTGGATCCACTCACGGAGGCTATTTCTCGAATAGAGTTTGCAAAACTGTTAGTACAGAAGTTGGGTATGCAGTAGCACATGAGATGTGTGCCTGCGATACCGTAATAATTAGCCTTGAGTGCAAGTGGGAGATTGTTGTATACAGGTGCCCTCAAGGCAATTATCGTTGTTGCGGAAATGCAATTACTGAATTCGAGGAGGGCCTATACCAAGAACAGTCTTACTCGAGATGATAGTGTGCTATCTGGTTTATCTTTATCTGTCGTGTGAATACGTGTTACTAGTTATTGCGTATCGCTAATACATGAGATAAAGCCCATATGATCTTTGCTTGACCACCAAGAATATGATAAGGATCATACTACTGGGGCCTGGTAGTTTATAAGCACATCCTTAAATGTCCCTAGTCGTAGGAGTATCGAGACTGGGTATCGGTACTCCAGTTTAGACTAGTGTATACGTTTCATGACCCTGTACGGGGCGATGGCTGATCCCATAGCCATTGGTGTTTGACATTGATGATTATATACAGTTGCTCATTGGATGAGTTACACTGGTCGGACTCGCCGAAAACTCCTAGATGGTATTATACCAATGTTAGATAGTAGTTCTCCAGTGACATGAATACAGAATAGTCTCTGAAATCGTCACAATGTCTTGTGTGTATTCCCACTGTACTTAGATTACTACCCTACCACGGCTTTACTAAGCCATGCAAACAGATTTTAGTTGGGTACACTCCTGAAGCACATAGTGGCAGTGATCAGTCGAGGGAATTCGTCACTCCCAGTATTGGGAGTCGATATCACACTGTGTAGGACACAACTATAACCTGAAGTCCGTGGCTACGGCATCAGAGATAAACGGGTAAGTGTTACCAGTTGTATCTCTTAGGTTATGAGTCCTCTGTCAGTACGACTTACCGGGTTAATGGGGTCTGACTGATTCCACTCCCCGGACCCGGTATGTGATACTCCTTGACAAAGAGACCGGACTATACTGTGACTGTCACTTATAGACTTTGTTGGGTCCGGATGAGTTCGCTCGTCGACCTGCCTTTATCTTGCTCATACCTGGGTAGCCGTTACATACAGCTAGTGCCACTGAAGAGCTTGTGGGTTAACTCGAAAGGGGGTTGAATCTGAAAGTGTTTCAAATTTAATCGGATACGATCTTGTATAACATACTGCCAGCGTATTGACAGGTCTTTAGAGTCCCGCAACGAAAGAGTCTGCACCGGCAAAACGCGATGTGACGTACGTATAGGAATACGTACATGAGTTCGATAAAATACGTATATTGGATATACATGTTTAAACGGACGACTGTTATACTAGCCGGTTTAAAAGCCGGAATATCAAGTCAAGTGTTGACTTGATAACCATATTTATGATGCGGTTTCTACTATAGTGTATATGATACACACTCTCTACAGTATATGATACTGTGAAGATATTGATAGAATTTCATGTATGTGATACATGTACTAATACTTATTTGATATATATATTAATTCCCACCATTCTAAATTATGTATAAATAAATATAAATATAAATGTAAGTGTGTGTGTGTGTGTGTGTGTGTGTCTTTATATATATAAGTGTATATATATATATATATATATTAATGTGTGTGTGTGTGTATTATTTATTTAATATACATCATTAAATGGTGGGGCCCACCTTCTCTCTCTTGTGTGTTGACACACACATGAGAGAATGGGAGAGAAGGGCATGTGTCATATTAAACATGACATGTTTACAAAAGGAAAATAGAAAAGGAGATAATTCTAATTTTTCCAGGCCATCATAATTTTTCATCTTCTTCTTTCTCATAAAAAGAAAGTTTGAGCTCTCTAGGTTAATGGCAAGTGTTTCCATGGTGAGCTAGTGTAAGAAGTAGAGAGTACCCAGAATTCGCATCGCCTTCTTTTACGCCCAGCGAGCCTCTGGAGGAAGTTTCTCCTACCGGTGACAGAGTTGAAGTTCGGACAGCCCGCTTTCAACGCGGATCATCTACGGTGAGACAGTCGGTGTGCACACGCGTTCGGGAGCTCATGAGATTTAGACGGGGTCTTACTGGATCAGCCGGACACGCTACAAAGGTTGCAGTACCCTCTCATTGCTCTCTTTATATTTCTAGTTTAATATATTGCTAAGTATTTGATGATCTTGATGATGGATTGGGGTTATGCTTTGAAAATTATTTTTTTTAAAATTCCGCCGAGGCCGTGATCGTCACGACCCTAACCCCTGTCCACTTACAATAGGCGGTCGGATCTGAGTGGTCTGTCTCGAGATTTGTGCCACGTGTCAAGTTGGGTGTTTACTCCTATTTGCGCATGTTTGATTTTTCTGAAACTTTTCGTTTCTCCATGAATTGCACGTGCAACTCTTGGGATTCCGAAAAATTAAAATTAAAAAGAAAAATCCTAAAAATAATTGGGTCTGATGGGAATCGAACGCACGGGTTATGTCACAGCAGTGCAAAGGCTTTACCAGTGAGCTACAAGTTGCTTCTTGTTTTTATTTAACAAAAATAACTTTTAACTCTTACACAGGCTGTAATACCCTTTTCTGTATAATAACAAGAAATTTCTGTACAGGAATTTCAGAGTCATTACAGTACTCGTGAAACCTCGGAGAATAAGGTTTAGGATGATCGGTCTTTTTCTTCTCCTCTCGGTTCCATTTCTTTCGGTCTGTTCGATCTTCACGGGGGAGGTTAGCGTTTACCTCATACTCAAGTTGGATTTCCCGCTCGGTCCAGATTTTTGCCTCGGCCATTGTCTTAGGTTGCGCTAATGCAGAAGAGCGGAGTCACTCTTTATGCCTAAGACCGGATCTCAGGATAGTGATGACCGTCTCGTCCCAGTGCTCGGGTACCTCTGTCACGCCCCGCTTCCCGGTGTACGACGAAGGGGTCGCGACGAGGCCGCTACATATTTACTCGGAAGTAAATACGCTAAGCGTAACTAAGCAATATAAAAGAAAAATACACAAGAGACAAATGTAATGAAACGGCAACTTTATTTATATACATTCTTTTGTACAATGCGTGGAAAGTAAATACATCTGAATGAAAGTAATGCCTAAACAGTGGCATAACAAAAATGGGAAGTACCGAAATGAAATAGGTACAAGTGGCTACAGCTCTGGGCTTTCGGTGTACTGCTCAAGAGCCTGCTCTGAATACTCCTGAATGGTCTCGTGCTCTGGTGCCTCCGATCCACCTGACAACATTCCAAAGAAGAAAGAGAAGGAATGTCGTCAGCGAACAATCGCTCGGTAAGTCCCAAAGATAAGGGAGAAGTAGAATAGACAGAGAGAGAGAGAGAGTAGCTTTTAAAGTTGCCTTATATTATTATAATATTGTATTTAGTATTAATGTTGTTGTTTGTAGCTTGGTACAGAAGAATGCCAGTGTATACGAGAGGAGTCTCTATATGCCAGAGACTAAAGGAAAATGGAATACAAGGCTCCGTTAGAATGCCCGGAACAACGAAGATTGTATTCAGGTTAGGTGTCTTAATGGTTGCAGTTTCATGCCACTTTTAACACCTTCCGTACCAATCTACCCTTTAAACCCCGCGATGTCTTATTTGTATTGTTTGTATTGTATTGCAACTTGTATTGTCTTGTAATATAGATTGTATCATGATATCAGTAAATGGATGTAACTGGAGAATCATGGATGTAACTGGAGAATCATGGAAATGAAAGTATATTCATGATTCGGTTCAGTCAATATAGATTGAATAGTTTGAACAGATTGATTATATGGATTCATCGAATTATATTGAATTGTAGCTTGTACTTGAATCATATTCAAGTCAGATTATTTATAATGAGACTCAGTCTGAGTCAGAACAATTAGAAAAGAAATTGAAGTCCTGAATTAGGTTTTGATGTTATCGGTAACCGCTACACATGGGCGGCAGAATTTGTGTCTTTTTCAAAGACGATTACCGTGTTGATAACACCGTTTGTTAAGTTGTCTACCTTAAATAGGCAAGCACCCATATCTCCGGCTCCCTGAGGCTCAAGAGATTGGTCCCGCTTAAATCTATGTTTACTAAGGTCCTTAAGGTAATTTATAGAACTTGAGCGGGTTTTATGTAAAAATAATTTTGTATAGTTTGCAAAATACACCTCAAGTATTTTATTATCGTCTTTAGAGTTTTCATAAATGTAGATTTTATATATGTGACATTTCTTGTGAGATAAACCTATTTTTCATAATACATGGTATTTAACTGTAAAGTGTTGACTTGTATGGAATTTCATGGTATTTTCATGTAAAGTGATTTTTTTGACTTAGAAAAGTTGGAATATTGATATTATAACAAAAATAGATATTTTGATAATACATATATATTTATATATTTATATAAAATAAATTTTAATTTATTATTTTTCTAGAAATCTCATTTTCTTAAGATATTTGTATTTTTAAATTTTTCGAGACCGAATGCTCCTTGCGGAGGTCTGAATCTCGCACTACTAAGCCCAGGGATGTGCGATAATCCACACCATCCCAGACGGGTTCCCCAAAATGGGTTGTAGCGACGCTTTGCAAAGATTTATTTAAAATACATAATCTTGTGAAAATGGTTTTTTTATAAGTTAGAGGTAGTTTTGTGTAAAACGGTATTTCCCGAATTTATATTTCCCAAAAGGTATTGTGCTATGTTGCATATGAGTGTTGTGAAGAGGTAGGTCATTACCTCATGATCTATCTAAAGGTATAGCAAGATTAATGATGTTTTAAAGTCGAAACTAAACTACATGGTATTTTAATGAAAAAGTACGATAAAATTTGCAATATGAAATATTTTGTTATGAAACTTTTTCAACATGTTTTGTTAATAATTAATAGTCAAGATGTAAGAGTTTAGTATGGTTGTATTTGAGGAAAGTTGATCTTTTTAAAGAAAACCGAATCGGAAGTCGGATTAACTCCGCTTCCGTCGGATTTTAGTTTTACAAATTTTTAGAATGGAATATAGAGAAGGGAGATGGGAGTTACAAGCTTAGAGGCTAGAGCTGAGGAAGAGGAGGAAGTAGGATTTGCCGGTGCGTCGTTTCGTCGCCGGAAGCTCCTGGAGTCGTTGTCGGAAGTTCGTCGACGCTTCGCCTTTCGCTAACTCCACTTGTACACAAAAATTCTAGAGAGTTTTCTTGAGAGTTTGGATAGAATTGTGAGTGAGGAGGGTGTGTTTAGGGGTGGTATTTATAGGGTAAAACTATGGTTAGGGTAGGTGAAAGGTTGTATTGAAAATATATTAAAAATTGTATTTAAAAAGGGTTTAATGGAGTTTTAAAGAGCCTCTGTTACTGTGCAGGTATTTTAAAGTATACAGGGGTTATGGGAATGCAAAGAGCCACAACTCTCAAGAAGGCAACTCGGCGATCCTGGGTGAATCGGCTGGCGGCGGCGGCCGAGTCGGCCCCCCTGCTGCCACGTGTCCAGTGTCTCTTGATGTAGCTCCTGGGTCAGTTTGTTTTATTTGTGACTTTTGGTTTTACGGGTTTAGCACGTGTAGACTCTTGGAATTCTAAAAATTAAAAAAAGAAATCAATATTAAAAATAATGTGGGTGATAGGATTTGAACTCTGATGCTTTAGTTCAGCAGTGCAAGGTCTTACCAATGAGTTACAAGCTCCTTCTTACTATTAAAAAGCAAAACAAATTTATAAGTTGTGCTCAGGCAAAAGTACCCCTTTCTGTATTTTTGAAAAAATTGTACAGAAAGTTAGTACCGAAAGTTAGGGTTGTTACATTCTACCCTCCTTATAAAAATTTCATTCTCGAAATTTGTAAAAAGAAAGTGTAACAAATTTAAGGAAAGTTTGGTGGTGTATGAAGAGTAAAAAAGTGATATAAGGATTTGAGAATGTGAAAGAGAATTACCAGTGTTATCTTGACCTACAGCCTCGGCTTCTACGGCTGCTAATGTGTAAGCATGTCGCCGGGGCACGTTCCTCCTAGCTGGAGGCGCGTTCCTCTATCCTCGAGGCATGTTCCTCACCGCTTGTTGGAATTGGCGAGTAGGCTGTGTAGATGATCCACGTGGAGGTGGTGCTGGGAGTGCAAGACAAGGTGCAGGAGCCTGGATAGCTGGCCGCTGTGGGTAGTTGGTGGGTGGGTGATCTGGGTTGCTATTATAAGGACAGTTTCCAATTCCGTGGTTAGATACGCCACAAATTAGACACAGGCCTTTTGCGCGCCTACAGTCCTTCCACAAGTGTCCCTTTCTATGGCAGTACTAGCAAAAGTCTGGACTCGGCTGGTTATTAATTTCTTCTGATCTCCTCGGTTCAACAGTTGGCCTTGAAGAGGCTCCTCCTGCCATTTGAGTGGCAGAGAGCTTCAAACCGGTAGATTGAGGTTGCCCTTCCTCTTTACTACTGCCTCATATCTTCTGGCAGCCTTCAAAGCCAATTCATGGGTTGGGAAATCCCCTGTAGCTAATGCAACTTGGATTTCCGGATCCAACCCTTACTGAAATCTTCTAGCTCTGATCTTAGCATTCGGTATGAGATAGGCAACAAACCTGTTACGGTCTTGTGTTAGCTGTGTAGTGTGTGATATAGAATCGAACACTGAGACGTATCTTACCTGCTGAGCATGGTGAATTCAGCGTCATATTCATCGACCAACTTGGTCCACATTGAACCTTGTTGCAGATGGATGAACTGTTGTTCCCTATCAAAGCGGGCAGTCTCATAGAAGTACTTTGCGTCGAACATGTCGCGGAAAGTTTTCCATTCAATGGGTTGATCAAGACGGCTTTCTTCCACCTTCCACCAGACCCGTGCATTGTCCGTGAGCTGTAATTTTGCAACACGAACCCAAGCTATTTCTGGTACTTGTGCTGCTGCCAGATCATCTTCGATGCTCTGAGCCCATTCCTCAGCTTCTAGTGGGTTCTCTTTTCCTAAGAACTGTTTAGGGTGCAAACCTCTGAATTGCTTCACCCCAAATGCTTCTGCTTCTGGTCGGTTCATTAAAAGAGCAGTCCGCTGCTGCTGTCCTTCCAGGAGGTTGCGGATTGCCTCAAGCAGAACCGTCTGCTCGTTGATCGCAGCAGGGACGACAAGTGTGATTGGTAGTGGTTGTGGAGTGTTGTTGAAGTTGGTGCTGGTGTTGTTTGGGGAATCCATAACCTTGAATGAAAAATTTAGGTTATGATAGATTCAAAGTAAATGATAAGATTTAAGGAATATGAATTGTAAAGAATGTTTTAGTTGCTGGTTCTTGTGTTATATTATTTAGGTTGTTCACGCAGAACAGAACTGCATGGTAGGGTTCCATACATCTTTGACCTGCATGGGCCACCAACAAAACCTGTCATGCCCCGTTTCCCGGTGTACGGCGAAAGGGTCGCGACGAGGCCGCTACATATTTACTCAAAAGTAAATACGCTAAGCGTAACGAAGTAATATAAAAGAAAAATACACAAGAAACAAATGTAATGAAACAACAACTTTATTTATATACATTCTTTTGTACAATGTATGGAAAGTAAATATATCTGATTGAAAGCAATGCCTAAACAGTGGCATAACAAAAATGGAAAGTACTGAAATGAAATAGGTACAAGTGGCTACAGCTCTAGGTCTTCGGTGTACTGCTCAAGAGCCTGCTCCGAATGCTCCTGAATGGTCTCGTGCTCTAGTGCCTCTGATCCACCTGACAACATTCCAAAGAAGAAAGAGAAGGAATGTCGTTAGCGAACAATCGCTCGGTAAGTCCCAAAGATAAGGGAGAAGTAGAATAGACAGAGAGAGAGAGAGAGAGTAGCTTTTAAAGTTGTCTTATATTATTATAATATTGTATTTAGTATTAATGTTGTTGTTTGTAGCTTGGTACAGAAGTATGCCGGTGTATAAGAGAGGAGTCTCTATATGCCAGAGACTAAAGGAAAATGGAATACAAGGCTCCGTTAGAATGCCCGGAACAACGACGATTGTATTCAGGTTAGGTGTCTTAATGGTTGCAGTCTCATGCCACTTTTAACACCTTCCGTACCAATCTACCCCTTAAACCCCACGATGTCTTATTTGTATTGTATTGTCTTGTATTGCAACTTGTATTGTCTTGTAATATAGATTGTATCATGATATCAGTAAATGGATGTAACGGAGAATCATCGATGTAACTGGAGAATCATGGAAATAGAAGTATATCCATGGTTCGGTTCGGTCAATATAGATTGAATAGTTTGAACAGATTGATTATATGGATTCATGGAATCATATTGAATTGTAGCTTGTACTTGAATCATATTCAAGTCAGATTATTTACAATGAGACTCAGTCTGAGTCAGAACAATTAGAAATGAAATTGAAGTCCTGAATTAGGTTTTGATGTTATCGGTAACCGCTGCACATGGGCGGCAAGATTTGTGTCTTTTTCAAAAACGATTACCGTGTTGATAACACCGTTTGTTAAGTTGTCTACCTTAAATAGGCAAGCACCCATATCTCCGGCTCCCTGAGCCTCAAGAGTTTGGTCCCGCTTAAACCTATGTTTACTAGGGTCCTCAGGGTAATTTATAGAACTTGAGGGGGTTTTATGTAAAAATAATTTTGTATAGCTTGCAAAATATAGCTCAAGTATTTTATTATCGTTTTTAGAGTTTTCATAGATGTAGATTTTATATATATGACATTTCTAGTGAGATAAACCTATTTTTCATAATATATGGTATTTAATTGTAAAGTGTTGACTTGTATGGAATTTCATGGTATTTTCATGTAAAGTGATTCTTTTGACTTAGAAAAGTTGGAATATTGATATTATAACAAAAAATAGATATTTTGATAATACATATATATTTATATATTTATATAAGATAAATTTTAATTTATTATTTTTCTAGAAATCTCATATTCTTAAGATATTTGTATTTTTAAATTTTTCGAGACCGAATGCTCCTTGCGGAGATCTGAATCTCGCACTACTAAGCCCAGGAATGTGCGATAATCCGCACCATCCCAAACGGGTTCCCTAAATGGGTTGTAGTGGCGCTTTGCAAAGATTTGTTTAAAATACATAATCTTGTGAAAATGGTTTTTTATAAGTTAGAGATAGTTTTGTGTAAAACGGTATTTCCCTAATCTATATTTCCCAAAAGATATTGTGTTATGTTGCATATGAGCGTTGTGAAGAGGTAGGTCATTATCCCATGATCTATCTAAAGGTATAGCAAGATTAATGATGTTTTAAAATCGAAACTAAACTACATGGTATTTTAATGAAAAAGTACGAAAAATTTGCAATATGAAATATTTTGTTATGAAACTTTTTCAACATATTTTGTTAATGATTAATAGTCAAGATGTAAGAGCTTAGTATGGTTGTATTTGAGGAAAGTTGATCTTTTTAAAGAAAACCGAATCGGAAGTTGAATTAACTCCGCTTCCGTCGGGTTTTAGTTTTACAAATTTTTAGAATGGAATAGAGAGGAGAGAGGTGGGACTTACAATCTTAGAGATTAGAGATGAGGAAGAGGAGGAAGTAGGATTTGCCGGTGCGTCGTTTCGTCGCCGGAAGCTCCTAGAGTCGTCGTCGGAAGTTCGTCGGCGCTTCGTCTTTCGCTAACTCCACTTGTACACAAAAATTCTAGAGAGTTTTCTTGAGAGTTTGGACAAAATTATGAGTGAGGGGTGTGTATTTAGGGGTGGTATTTATAGGGTAAAACTAGGGTTAGGGTAGGTGAAAGGTTGTATTGAAAATGTATTAAAAATTGTATTTAAAAAGGGTTTAATGGAGTTTTAAAGAGCCTTTGTTACTGTGCAAGTATTTTAAAGTATACAGGGGTTATGGGAATGCAAAGAGCCACAACTCTCAAGAAGGCAACTCGGCGATCCTGGGTGAATCGGCCGGCGGCGGCAGCCGAGTCGGCCCCCCTGCTGCCACGTGTCCAGTGTCTCTTGGTGTAGCTCCTGGGTCAGTTTGTTTTATTTGTGACTTTTGGTTTTACGGGTTTAGCACGTGTAGACTCTTGAAATTCTAAAAATTGAAAAAATAAATCAATATTAAAAATAATGTGGGTGATGAGATTTGAACTCTGATATTTTGGTTCAGCAGTGCAATGTCTTAACAATGAGCTACAAGCTTCTTCTTGTTATCAAAAAGCAAAACAAATTTATAACTTGTGTTCAGGCAAAACTACCGCTTTCTGTATTTTTGAAAAAAATTGTACAGAAAGTTAGGGTTGTTACAACCTCCAGGAGAGTATTGTAGAACTGGGTGACGTAACCCTTGAAAGATTCCATGTCTTTGTTTTTGATGGTGAACAGGTAGTCGACCGTTCTCTTCTGTCGTCGGTTGCCGAGGAAATGACCGAGGAACTGAGCAGCTAGCTCGTCAAAGGTTGAGATTGAACGCGGAATCTGGCCGTGAAACCAGTCTCTCCCGACCCGGATGAGGGTGGTGGTGGAAGGCTTTGCACTGAGCCGCGTCCGAGTTATCTTAGAAGCTCATGCTCGCCGTAAACGTGTCCAAGTGGTCCTTTGGGTCGGACTTCCCGTCTAAAAAGGCCATCTTGGGCGGTTTGTTCTGAGACGAGACCCGCTCACTCAGTAATTGCTCCGTGAAGGGCCTTGTGAGAGAATCTGCGGAGTATTTTGCTAATCCCCCGGGTGAACGAGTGGCGAGCCGCATGTTCTCGATCTTCTTCTTGAGTACCTCGATTCGCTGCTGGTATCCCAAGAATTCTCCATAATCGAAGTCCCTGATGTTTATGCTTCTGGCTTGCGCGATAGAGCGGTTTCGGCTCCGCTCTATCATGTTTCTTAGATTCTCGGGGTGAACCCTTCGTGGCTCGTCCCGACGCACGCCCTGTGCGCGTCCTCGATAAGTATGGTGACGTCAGTCTTTCCTAAAATCAGGAGACCTGATCGACGTCGCTTCGCAAGGAGAGGAGGTGCGGCGAGCGTTGAAGTGATAATTTGATTGGTCCTGAGATCTTGGCGTTGGACTGTCAGGTGCTCAACGAGTCATGGAGTCATTCCTCGACGAGGGTTATGATTGCCGGAATCGGCGCGCGGTGTTCTGTGACGTCGAGATTGGCATGAGCGAGGCCGAGGTCCTGAACAAGCCCCTCTGCCGTCTCATCCGTGCCGCCGTTCTGGGGGGCAGGAACGGCGGCTTACGGGGCGTGGTTGGCAGTTTGGACACGAGCGAGCCCGTCCACCATCGCTATCAGTTGGTCGATCCGTGCAAATAAGGCTTCGATGACGTTGGGAAAAGAAGTAGAATCGTCCCCGTCTCCACTGCGGGGGACGGGGTTGTTCGAGCTAGGATCTTCGTTAGCTATCGAATCGAAGACGGAAGATCAACTTTTTTTAATGGAAAATGAAATGTTCCCACAGACGGCGCCAACCGGTGGAGGTTGGAATCTCTTTCGGATGTTGTTCTCCGTCGATCTTATGGCCAGCGGGGCTGAACGGTTAAGATTCGTAGTGGAAGATTAGACGAGCATATCTCAATGGGTTTGTTGGTCGCTGTTGACGCCAAGCTTCCTGCAAAAGAAGTCCCGGGATGAGAAACCACCATAAGACCCTCCGACGATTAACTAAGTATCGTGGAGTAATTGGACAGAATAGCGGCATATTAGACTGAGTTCTCCTTACCTGAATCGTCTGGAGAAAATGTTTATATAGGGGTCGCATTGGAGCGAGTCGATGCGAGATTCTCGATGTCTGTTACGCTCTCGTGTCACGTTTGCGTTGATGGCGGGATACGCCTATTAATGGCTAGATACGCTAGCGTGGGATGCCCCACGTGGAGCGGCGGAGATCTCGTCGTGGCGAGATATACGAAACCGTTACGAAGGCACTCGTGCTCCGTGCTCCCGGCCAAACAGGGATGCTGAGGAATCTCAGCTATAGGATAGCTCGAAGACGAGTAAGGGAGCTGAGCTATGTCAGGTATAGGATAGCTCGACGACGAGCTAGGAAGCTGAGGAAGATCAACTCTACGATTGCTCGGAGACGAGCAATTAGCTGGTGGTTAGATAAAGAGGGAACGTACTCAAGGGAGGCTTCTAAAAGATCGGATGCGACCTCCGGGGCTAGACACCGAGGAATATCCCCGATGCATTATATCCATTCCAGCACCATAAATCTCAGGAATATACATGCCATGCACTATGTGTCGTGAGAAAGAATTTCCACTCGTGAGAAATTCACACTCGTCAGAATGAATTTCCACTCGTGAGAATCATCACTGCCGTTGAAGATCTTGCAGCAGCAACCATGCATGTGCGCATTAATTTTGTCACATACTTACAGTCACAGATGCCATTAAAATCACCTGTGCAGATCTCAAAATCCTCAGATCTCAAACAACACAAATGGCGAGCTCGGCACCCACCAAAGCCCTAAAGCAGATCGCCGTTGACTACACCCCCTCGGCCTGTCACCACTCCCCCTCCACCGATGAGATCCACGTCACCTTCGACCACCGCGGCGGCGCCCGCTGGCGCTCCCCTTCCCGCTTTCTCTTCGGCTCCTTCTCCGCCCGCATCCGCTGCCCCTCCGGCAACACCTCCGGCCTCAACTTCAACCTCTACCTCTCCTCCCTCGAGGGCTGCAAGACCCAGGACGAGATCGACTTCGAGTTCCTCGGCAAAGACCTCGCCTCCGTCCAGACCAACTACTACACCGGCGGCGCCGGCGGAAGGGAGGAGATCCACCCGCTGGGGTTCGACGCCTCCGAGGGGTTCCACGAGTACGAGATCAGGTGGGGGGAGAAGGAGATTGTTTGGGTGGTGGATGGGGCGGTGGTGAGGAGGGAGGAGAGGAAGGAGGGGGAGCCGTGGCCGGAGAAGCCGATGTTTCTTTACTCGTCGGTGTGGGACGCGAGCTATGTCGACGAGGGGAGGTGGACCGGGGACTATGTCGGGTGCGACGCGCCGTATGTGTGTAGCTATATGGATGTGCGGGTGCCGATCGATACTGTGCTGGTTGATGATCAGAATGACGACAATGTGGAGACCCAAAAGTAAGTTTATATTATGGAAACGGTTGTTTGTTGAGGATGTTGATCATGTCTGGTTTTTTCCTTGAATCCTAATAAAGTGATGCTTTCAGAAAAAGGGGGCAAAAAATGTGATGCATAACTTTGAGTGTTAATTTGATGATTGATAGTTGTTTAAGACTGGTGTGTGATCGAGGGTGTTGACGGGTAGCAAGTTGTTGGCCCATGTCTATCACTGATTGGGTCATAATTTCCTTCATATAGCACTTGTACTCACTTAAAATCATTTTTTCAAAGCTCAAAACACCCCTTTGCTAGACGATCAAAAGTCGGAACCCTTGGAAACAATTCACATTCAACACTAGACAACTCAGATGATTGTCAAATGCATGTTTAGAATTTCTGTGTTGTTTTCGAATGGGATTTAATGCTTTTGAGATATTTGGTGGATGAACATATGTAGTGGGTGTTTGCGGTAACAAGTCATTGATGGAGGTATGCAATTAACCCTTAGATCGACCTGAGATTTGGCTGGAGAATGCGATTGCATTGTTTACGGCGCTGATGGAATTGAACTCTCGTACCAAATTCTAATAGTAAAGTATGTAGGCTGCGAGTGCCTTTATAGCCAATTGGTAAAACGTTCTTGCATTTGAGCGGGAGATTTGGGGTTTGTGCCCCGCTTGCATCAGGTTGCTACGACCTATTAATCAAATAAAAAATAGTAAAGTAGGTCTATGGCGCCTTTGAGCCTACAGTTTACTAGTACCCAACACATGAATTGGAGTGGAGTGGCTTTACTAGTATCGTTTGTTTAACATAGCTTACACTTGAGTCTTTCTTTAAAAGAAAAGCGTACACTTTAGTTGATATTGATTGAAGTGGAATCTCTTTGCCTAATAATAATATTGGGTTTGGTTCCTTTTTGGGTGAAAAAGGGAGTCAAGTCTTCAAACCTTTTGGTGCAATGATGCATTTCCTTCCTTTTTTAGTGGAAACAGGGAGGTTGGGCCTTCAAACCTTTTGGTAGTTGCACATGACATACCCAAATCTCTGTTGTTGCTCTTTTGCTTTACTTGTCTGCATGATAGAAGTTTCTCCTTTACCTCTTCATCTACATTTTGTTTCTTTCATTTTGTGAAAAGACAACTATATATATCCTTAACTATAGTAGCACCTGACTTGAAACTTGTAAGAGACATTTGTTTGGCTCGTTTGCTGAGCATAGTTACATTTGAGTAACACATGCATGTTCGAAGCCTTTGGTCAAAAATCACAAGTTATTAGGGTTTTGTGATCAGAAATTCCTTATAAATGAGGCAAATACCAGCTCTTGTCTGAAGTTAGCCTAAATCTCCTCTTTGCACCAAAATTAGGTAATATATGATTCATAAAATTAGGTAATATACGATTCATATTGGCCGAAGAATAAAAAGCTCAGCCCTTTGCAATGCAGAGAAAAATCAAAGGTTATCAGCCGATGACATCTCTCACTAAGGTACACGATAAGCATACATGCACAAGAACGTGGGTCATGGCTAGTGTTCAGTAGTGATGTGACCACATAGAGAAGAGAACGTGGGAAGTTGCTATGTTAATCAAGGACTTAACTACTACTTCTATTGATCTATAAATATGAGAGAGCTCGAATAAAACAAGACCACTGTTTTGACCAATCAAACTCAGCTATCTTTACATAATGTATCATAGGAGTAGCATGGATTACCGTGTTGTGGGAGGTCTTATCAGACTAGAGTGTGAATCCCTCACTGGCAGGTAACTCGTGCATTCATCAGGATGATACCATTTCCAAGCCAAAGATGATGACCTTGGCAGAGTACAGAGTTCTTGCTTGAGTAGAGTGTGAATCTCTCGCCGGCAAGTCTCTATTCTCAGCCGCCGACATTCATGCTCTGTTCTTACCTAAGTTGGGTTCTAAGTATACAATACGAATCCCTGTAGGGGGACTGTAGAATTGAACTCGGCTGACAACCTAGAAGCCGATAGTTGGGCTCAAAAGCATTATCGCTTATATGATTCACCGCCGAGGAACGGATATGTGTAATTCGGCCTTTGGTCGATGTTTATCATGTAACGCGCTGTAACATCTAATTCGGTTTACCAGCGAATGCACTTAAACCATGTGTGTGCCATGTATGAGCAACATGTACTTAAAAATGACCACCTTGTATTATGTGGCCACCCGAGCCGTTAGCCGAATAATTGTATGGAATCATGTAAACGTCAGCTTTTTAGCTGATAAACTTGATGAATGATTGGATACTCTGCTTATATATGCTCATACAAATTGTTGACTTTATATTTTAAGATGTTCTATTCTATATTTCTATTGCTGCTAGAACCAATGAATGCCTTACTCTTGTTATGCCGGTATTAAATTTAAGTGGGAGACAAGGAATGTCCTTTCTCTCCATTTCCTGAACGTTAATTTGGTAAGACGTGTGTTGCTTTTAGTTAACGGATAATTAGATCACAACTCAGTTTATTTCAGAAAATAGAGCTAACATCCCCACAATAGAGGACATGAGAAAGCGAAACAGTGGTGTGCCTATTAATGATGCATTTGGTTCCTTGTTCAACGACAAGGGAAAGTTAGGTCTTCAACTGTTTTGGTGGTTCGAGATACCGAACTCAATGTTTTTCGCTCTTTTGTTGATGTCTGCTTTATATATGCAACAGTGATGTGAGAAGGGATGTTCCTTCTTCTTATCAACAGTTCAATTCTTTTTAACTTGCGAAAAGACAACTGTATAGATCTTTAACTAAACTAACATCAGGATGATAGATGCAATTAGCTGAAAATCTAAAGCATGTTTTTTGTGTTTCCAGGTATTTGAATCGCTGTTTGAAAATATGTTCATTGTGTTCTTTTTATTGTTGTAATTCGGAATAATGTTATGCCTTGCGTTTTTCCTTTTAGATATTTCCGATCAACATTATTTACTACGGAAATTTTCGGGACATTTTATTCAATTTCCGGCTTCAATCCCACTTATCTGCAATTTTTACATGGATCGACTCCACAATTTTATACTAATGAAGATCATACACAGTGGTATCATCAGCATAGCACCCCAATATCCTAACAAGGGCAGCAAACCCCTTGATCTCCTCAACAGCCTCCTTCACATTCTCATCATCCTCCACAGATCCTTCGAAATCAACATACAAAACATGTGGAAACGCCCAAAGCCTGCCTCCTTTATCCATGACCATCACCAACCCTTTTCCGTCCCCTTCCATCGCCGGATTCTTCACCTCCAACTTCCTCAAATTTATCTTCCTCCTTGAAAACGCTGACAAAACCCTCAACACCACCGTCATAGACCCTCCTCGATGTACCACTGTCATGCTTGTCTTCAGCGGCCTCATATCAGGCCTCACCTGTGAACGTTATGTTAGCTAGATATACATAAGATATCAACTAACCCAGTTGCTTATGCTTTCGGGTAAAATAAAAGGCTGAATTGCATAATATAGCGTTTACTTTTCGGGTAAAATAAAAGGCTAAATTGCATAATATAGCGTTTACTTTTGGCCGTATAACAGGAACTAAATCAAATTTTTATTTCCAAAAAGTACCCTTAACCTTTTTTTAAAAAAAATTGTGTGATTAATATTACTACTAATAAGTGGTATGTTGGAAATAAATATTATGCCTTGGCTGAAATATTTTGATGGTTGGTGGGCAAAGCATATCTTTCGAAAATAGAAAGTATATTTCTCGCTATAGGAAGAGTGAATAATATATGCTGCAATTTAGCTGGAAATAAAATAGTTCTTAACATTACCGGTTCAGGGTTTGTAGACAGTATCTCATCCTGAATCCCATCCGCGATCACATCCAGTCCATAAATACTCACGGTCCTCGGGCTCGCAATAGCAGCCGTATCCATCCTCCGCTGTGACCTTTGCATCTCGACCGCACCAGCTGTGTCATCAACAGGCTCTCTATCAATTCCAAGCTGTGCAAGTGCAAGTGCACGTGCACAGGGGCAAGAGCCAAAGGATGGCCAATAACTTTCCGAAGATGGGTTATCTGGACCCAGGGATGGCTAACAGGCAGTGGTGGACAAAGAGGTTGAGTTCTTGGACAATGTGGATATTGTTCTGGAGGAGGTGATAGTTCCAGAGGTCGGGGCCGTCCACGGTGCTCTCGACGGGGAGGACGCACGGTTGGCCAGGTCGGCATGGAGGGCAGAGACAGCGGTGGAAAAGGAGTGGCAGGGGACAGGATTGCAGGTGGGGCCGCAAGCGGTCTTGGTAGATATCTCGCTGTAGGCGCCGGCAGAGCCTTGATAGGCTACACGGAGGCCGGGGATGGCCCCGGAGAGTTTGAGGGACACATTTGAATTGGAGGAGCAAGTTATATTTAATGAGTTCTTTGTTGTTGATGATGGTGTTGGGGGATAGAGAGGTGTTTGGTGGTTTGAGGGCCATGAGGGGAATTTGGAGGTTGGAGATGGTTCTTTATGCGAGGAATATGGAATGTTTGTTATGAAGGAGCTGAGGAATCATGTTCTTGGTTATGAGGAGCTTTTAAAGAGAAAAGGATTGGGTGCAGTTTTGGAGAAATTATCCGGGGGTGTCATATTAAACCCGGACAGAAGAGAGAAGGAGAAGGAGATTTTTTGGGCATCTTTGGACAGCTTGGTGGGGTCTTGTATTTATATCTTTCTTTCTCATGACCGGGCATATACGACCAACGCACCGTAGAATTTTCCCAGTTGGAGAGGATTGGATGATTTGCTCTTGTTCATGCTTATTGGTTACTACAAAAGTGTAGGGATCTCGGGGACGGTATTGGAAGAATCAATTTTCGATTTTAGGAGCAGGATGTAACCTGATGCAAGTGTGGCTCAAACCCAGACTTCCCCTTCAGCTCCAAGAAGGTTTTACTATTAGGTTATAATGACACTCATAGAAAGAATCATTTTGGATTACAATAAGCCGTATAGTCTTTTCATATCAGAATACCGAGTTTTATATGAATTTTATATGGTTTGACAAAATGCTTTTCAAAAAATTAGAAAAATTAGCAGATAAAATGTAAAAGCAACATTATAATAAAATTTTCAGTAATTAGTAATATCTAGAGGTTTTTTTTTTTGAAATCTTTTCTAGGGATTTGAATTTCGAATTTCTTACATTGGAGAAAAAATTAATACTAACTGAGCTGAGCCAGATTTTGGTTAGAGGGGTTGTTTTAGTATATACTATGATTGGTATGAAACTTTTGTTTTTTATTATATAACCTCTTGCAATCTTTTGCATTTACATATAACCCCCTCTAATAAATCTTTACAGCTGTTGCCGGAAAAACGCTTTTTTAGCAATATTTGCGCAGAATTTCATTCTTTCTGGTAGCAACGATAAACTTAGTGTATTCATTCAGTATGAATATGGAAAATAATTATTATTTTCCATTTTTTTAGTTTTTAATCATTTTTTATTATTATATGCAAGAAATATATTCTATTCTAGTTTCATTAAATAGTCTTAGTTCTAACAAATTCATCATTTTTATCATCATTTCACCATATCATATTCATTTTGTTTAAATGTACTCATAATATAAAGGTAGGTTCGAGTGGTAAATTAGAAAATTAAGTTTAGTAAAATCGCGTCCGATAGTGTTTAGGAATGAAAATAAAATGCTAATTTAAAATTATTAAATAAATATAATAGGCTTTGCATTGATTAAGCTAATTTCCACTTTGTGTACATCCATCTACTCTAACAACGAAGAGGGTGTTTGAAACAGCATTAGATTTGAGGAGGTATATACAAATATTCATAGTTTAGAAGGAGGGTATATATAGATATAAAAGATGGCAAGGGGAATATATATATATATATATATATATATATATATATATATATATAAAATAATGGAGAAAAGAAGCCATAGGAGGGAATTTCCTTCTATGGTGTCGAAAAAACACACCATCCATCGTGTTTCCGATGATCGGACTCCATCATTTTCATCGTTATCATCTAAGATGTGAGTACACCAAATTTCATGTGATTCTACAACTTTTTCACCGTAGATTTAGCAATTTAAAAAGTTCTATTGTCGGTAAACCGTTAATTTTGAACCCACTAATTCAACGGTGAAAAGGTTGTAGAATCAAATGAAATTTGGTGTACCCATATCTTAAATCATAACGATGAAGATGATGGATGACGATCGTCGGAAAAAACGATGGAGGTTGTATTTTTTCGACGCCATAAGAGGAAATTCCCTCCTATGGCATCTTTCCTCCATTATTCTCATATATAAAAGAAACCCGAAACTTATTTATATAATTTTTCAATTATTATATTTTATAATATATGTTTTTTAGTTGGTATAACACTTCTCTCTTGGAGAGAGCAGGGAGTTTGATCCCTAAAGGAGAAGTGACCATAGTTTAACGTTTTCAGGGTAAGTTCGTGGATCCGCAGGATGTGCATGTGTTGTGTGCTGTCAAGGGGGTTAGGATTAGGGGCCAGTTCAAAAATAAATGAATAAATAAAATAAAATTAATACTAAAATTCCACCGATCATATAGTAAAGCCTAAATAACTCGGTACTCGGATATCATTTTGGCATCAAAATCGACCGTCCCGGCTCTGAATCGGCCGAGATTTCAAACCATGTTACTAATAGTACCTACTGGGTGTTAATGGAAAATTTTCAACCTACAAGGTATATGCGTGTAGTCAAGAAAATGAAAAAAAATGGGATCATGTGTCTCAAAAATCTGTTAGAAAGGTGACTTAGAAATCTTGTCTTTTTCTCTCTTCTTCTAATCTGTTACCGATCAATGTATTGCGTGTGTATCCGTATCTTTCTCTCTTCTGTTACCGATCGATGTGCTGCACTTGTATCCGACGCACGGAATAGCTTCCCATGCTTATGCATCTTTAGTGATGAGGAAAGGATATGAGAATTTGTGCCGGCATGTGATTGTGATTTTATAACAACTTACTGGAAACCCTAATCTTCAAGCATTATAATGAACCAAATCTTACGTCTTTTTTTTGCTAAAATAGTCATAGATCTTTGACTTATTTAGATAACTTATAGGTATATATATTCTTATAATTACGGTAACCAAAAGGGAATGCATGTTGTTCTTGGCCTTTTTCTTGTCTATGTATCTTGTAGGTTAATTCGTATAGAATGTGGTGAGTGTGAATTGATCTTTGAAGTTGGGGACTGAGCCACATGGAACTCAGTGGGGGTACATGACTCCTATTGAGATTTTACAAAGAAAGAAATGCCTGCTTTCATATATTGCGTTAATAAATTATTGTTGAATTTTTATTTAAATTTGGGACTAGTGAGTGATTAGTCAAGGATTTATTTCTACTCTTTTCAGTTTAGATTTAAATCTAATCTCTAGTTTAAATTCATATTTATCTCTAATTTAAATATAGATTTATATCTAAGCATTTATTTACCCTATAAATATGAGGATTTCTCTTATGATTTTAGGTATCCATAATTCTCTAATAACATAGGATTTGATTAGAATGGGAGAGACGGACAAGCGCGGTCGCGGGATAGAAAGAGGTTTCGTAAGAGCGGGTATTTCTTTGTAAAGGAGTGTGAGAAGGCCGTGTAATCTTTTGTAATTCTTTTCGTAGTGGAAGTTCATGTCGCGGTTTGCAGAATTAGGTGCTGGTTGCGCCAAATCTCGGTAAATCTTGTGTGGTGGTGTTGGTGTGTTCTTTTCATGTGATTTGGTATTCGTCAGGGTCTTTTTCATCATACCCTAAAATAAAGCTCTTGGATTTTCCGCTACGCAGTGGATACATAATCCTTATAACAACTATCGCCCATGTGGCTGTGAAAATCTCTATCTCAACTATTTTAATACAAAAAGTAGGGGGTAAGTCGCACTTCCAATTTCAACTAAAAGAGAAAATTGCACATAAGAAAATGAGCAACAGCTCAGTTGGTATGGTATTTTCTCTTCTGGGAGAGTGCAGGGTTCAAACCTTAGAAGAGAAAGTGGTCAAAAATTGATGTTTTCGTGGCAAGTTCATGGGTACTCCGGATGTATGTGTATGTCGTTTATGTATGATGTGTGCGTGAATGTGGTGTGTGTTTGGATTAGGCTTACGGGAGGGGGAGAGAGAGAGAGAGAGAGAGTTGCTGATATGGAAAAAAAAGTTCTTAAATAACCCACTTCTTTTCAAAATGAAATAATCGCATAACCGATATGGAAAAAAAGTTCTTAAATATAACGCATAGCCTTAAAAAAATTGAGTAGTTTATTGCATAGCCTGAAATAACTACCCGAACCCTTGAAAAAGAACATATTGCAGCAATAACACTTATAATCTACATCGTACGGAACAAATTTTTTTTTACATATATTCACATGCATAAGATCATCTTATAGTTTCCAATTACTCCAAGGATATATGTATTTTTATTTTGTTTTTGAAATCAACCCGCTTTTAGAGATCGAACTTGCGACCTCTAACATTGGAGAGAAAATTGTTACCAACTAACCTAAGCTCAATAGGTTGGGTCTAGAACTATACCCGACCCAAACACATTGATAAAATCCGGGTCTGATATAAGTCCGTGTAGGCTCTGACCCGACCCATACCCATACCCATTTAACTATGGGTTTTTTACTTTTAGCCTCCAAAAACATAGCAAATTCTTTTCTACCCAAAAATCTTGGTATTTACCTTTTACCCTCCAAAATTAATAAGATACATCATTTTGCCCCATTTCCATCACTTTTAACGGCGTAACATCATGTTTTTCTTTAAAATATCTCAAACCCTCTTCTTATTTTGAAATACGCAATTTCTTTCCAAAATTGAAATTAAGGTTCAGGTTTCTGCTTCACCTTTCTCAAAATAGGCAATGAAATCAGGTGCATCTTCAGCATTTTTCTCTATCTATGAAGAAATTGAATACTTCTGCGGGCTTACTTATTGTTTTCGGATAAATGGTAAATCTAAAATCTATAAAGAAAGTTTAAGTTAAAGTTAAAGAGAATTTTTTCTGATTGAAATCAACCCCGTTCGGACATCGGACTTGCGACCTCTCTCGTCGGTTAGTGGATGCCAAAAAAAATGCACAGCAGGATTTCGATGTACTCCTTGTTCCCTTCATCAAAGGTACAAGTTGACTAGCTACGCGAGGTGTTTTTTTTCTTTTACTTGGATATCGGTGGGTAATCAGGCTACGCGAGATTCTTGTTCCTTTCCGTATGTAAAATGAGAAATGACAAAATAAAAGGATTATTTCATTTTTCAGAATTTCTTCAAAAGTGATCCAATCCAATTATAATCATAATATTGATCATCGATTATTAATCATGTACCTCCCGCTATGACAAGGAAAAATGGCATCGAATTCATGCATTAATAAAGATAAGAGATGGCTTTCCCGATGATGCAACCAATCTGCTCTGGAAAATTCTTCTTGAAGGAAATTTTCCCCATCTCCAGCTGGCAATTTATAAAAACATCATATGACCTATAAACAAAATAAACATAACTCATTTTAACTAATAAAAATAACCCATAAACTGCATAGTTTGGCTCATTACTTGATTGTAATGAGACGTGCATTCTCCTCTCCAACAACCGCTTCGGCCGTGAGAGTGAATCACAAACGATATCGAATTATTCAATACATAAATCTACACAAACTAAAAAATTTGATGGAAATTGAAGACCTTGACTCATACCTTTCCGGTGCCTGTTCGGCCATACTGAAGAAATCGGCTAGCTAGGCCTAGAAAGAATACAAAATTGAATGAGTTTGTTGCATAAACTAAATAAAAATGCAAATATGCAATGAAGGGGGTTGAAAACATAGTAATTTTTGTAAAGTACCCTAAGTTGGAGAGTTGTTGCCGCCGCGTATAAAAAGAGAGAGATGATAAAAGAGAAATTATTCAGTGTGCACGATGTAATATGCGCACATGAGAGAGAGAGAGAGAGTTGAGAAATTACGAACACTTTCAGGTAGCTTGGCGGGGTCTGTGTTCCTATCTCTCTCTCTCTAATGACGGGATATATATGGCCGGCACAATGTAGAATTTTTCAACTAGCGTCATATGTTAATATAGAGCTCGAACTATAACCATATATAAATCCTATTTGCATGTACAACTCTATTGGAAACATACAATATAGATCGTTTAATTGCATATCTTATTTTACAGATTTTCTTCCTTATGTACTTTTCCTTAAAATACATCTCCAGTATTTAAAAAAATGCAGATATAATATTCGTTAAATTATTTTTCCAAATTACTGCTAAAGAATAATCATATCTTTATATTCAAAATACTCTATATAATTAGGAAAATGCGACATCGATATAAACATTGATCGCGCTAATACAGCTATGTCAAATTGGCAGGTCACTATGGAAAGCACTGAAATATATATATATATATATATATATATATATATAATTTAATTGCATGTGCTTAATAATCTAGTATATATCTGGTGGTTTATGTACAAACCTTGATGTAGATTTGGCAGAGGAAAAAGAGAGAGGAGAAAGGGTGAATAATTTAACGGCACTCCAACAAAATGCTAGGCATCGTCAGGTTTCAATGCCCAAATGCACTTTTGTGGCAAGGAGAGCCGGGGGCATCATCAAACCGATCCAGAAAAAAATCCAGTAATATTTGCAACCTGGGCCCTTCAACCCGGGCATTATTTACTGTGGCTTTGAATGTGACTCGGGCGTCTTATTCGAGGAGGGTTGGAGCCCGTCGCGGTTGCGGCAATTCCGACTGTGAAGTACAATCATGAGTCTTTCGAGGCCGAAGAAGACACCCAGTGAGTTTTTCTACTAGTTCTGTTCGAACTTTTAAATGCTTCGTGTCGGTTTCATGTTCATTTGAAGTTTCATGTTCATTTGAAGCATTGCACTCTGACATCTTTGTAAACGATAAGCATTATGATGATTTGAGTTGGTAGGTACTCGAACTAGGACCTTATGTCATTTAAGTTTGCTTGGTGGCATATGAAGATGGAGAGAGTGCTAGGAAGCCGACCTTATTGGGAGGGAGAGTCGATCCACGGAACAGTGCTCGCGACAAAACCCAAATCACGCAAAAATACAATCACGCAATTAAACGACGAAAGATAATATAAATTAAAGTGCAGGAATAAGAAAACAATCAATCACAAACAAGGTAGATTTGTTAACGAGATTCACCCACCGTATGGCTGGTCTCCGGCAGAGCGGAATCTGCAAATGTCTACTATACTTGAATCAAGTTTACACACAAGAACAACCCTAGGAGATTTCTCTCAAATCTCTCTTATCCTTTACCTCTTGTGATGATGCTTGTGATTGATCCTTGTAATGGATGCAAAATACCTCACTCATAAGATGTGCTTTTATAGCACTTAGGACAATGTCACCATCTAACAAAATCACCATCTATCATTGTCATCATCTAACAATGTCATGCATGTCAAAAGTACACCTAACAAAGTCACCACCTATCATTGTCATCACCTAACAATATCATGCATGTCAAAATAGCACCTAACAAAGTCATCACCTAACATTATTACCACCTAACAATATCATGCATGTCAAAAGATGACATCTAACCCTAAAGTTTAATTTGCATCAATTTTCAACAAACTCCACCTTGATGCAAATCCATCACAATCTCGATATTGTCCCACTTGGAGTATTTTTTTGGCTTGATTCTCAACACTGGTAAACTTCACACGATTCTGCTGCTGCTCTCTCCTCATCAAATTTTCATGGAGAGATTCACCATTCTGCAACAGAGATTCAGCTTATTTCTGTCTACAATTTTGGTGAGCATATCCACCGGATTCTTTTCTCCCGCGATCTTCTGCAGTGTCAACTCACCATCTTCTAACGCCATGCGTATGAAGCGGTATCACACCTTGATATGCTTCGTCCGAGAATGATATGCTGCATTCTTCGCCAAATGTATTGCAGTTTGGCTGTCACTCCACAAGGTATTGAAGTCTTGCTTCTTACTCAACTCTTCGAGTAACCCTTGTAACCATATCATCTCTTTGCTAGATTCCGTGATCGCCACGTACTCAGCCTCCGTAGTTGACAATAATACCACTTTTTGCAGTTGAGATACCCAACTCACCGCTGTTCCCCCAACTGTAAATACGTATCCCGTTGTGCTCTTCCCACTATCTTGATCACCCGAGTAGTCCGCATCAACGTAATTTTGCACTTTTAGAGAGTCACCTCCGAAACATAAGCAGTGACTGGACGTACCTCTAAGATACCTCAAAATCCATTTCACCGCATTCCAATACTCCTTCCTCGGGTTTTTCATATACTGGCTCACAACTCCTACTGCATGTGCAATATCTGGTCTCGTACTCACCATTGCATACATTAAACTCCCCACCGCAGAAGCATAAGGCGCTCTTGCCATCTCGTCTTTCTGCTCTTGAGTTGTCGAGCAAAACTTCTTCATGAGTCTGAAATGTTTTGCTAAAGGCGTACTCACCGGTTTTGACTTGTCCATGTTGAACCGCTTCAAAACCTTCTCGATATAGTCGCTTTGCGATAACCACAGTTTCCGCTGCTTCCTATCTCGAACGATCTTCATGCCCAAAATTTGTTTGGCCGCTCCCAAATCTTTCATGGAAAACTTTTCAGCCATCATCTTCTTCAGACTTTGAATTTTCTCGAAGTTCGGACCCGCTACCAATATGTCATCTACATAGAGTGATAGAATGATATAGTCTCCATCCTCAAAACTCTGAATATAGACACAGTGATTCACCACGCACAAATCCCGTCTCTAGCATGAACTGATCGAATTTGAGATACCACTGTCTTGAAGCTTGCTTAAGGCCGTACAAACTCTTTCGCAGTCTACACACCATAGTTTCTTTTCCTTTCACCTCGTATCCCGGTGGCTGCATCATATAGATCTCCTCCACCAAATCTTCATGAAGGAACGCGGTCTTTACATCAAGCTGCTCCAAGTGCAGATCCTCCACCGCCACAATACTAAGGATCACCCGAATTGATGTCATTTTCACCACAGGGGAAAATATCTCTTGATAGTCAATTCCTTGTTTTTGCGCATATCCCTTGACTACCAAGCGAGCCTTGTACCGCTTTACACCATCGGCCTCATCTTTTATCCTGTACACCCATTTATTCAGCAACACTTTTCGACCCTTGGGTAGCTTCACTAGGTCTCACGTGCGGTTCTTCTTCAAAGAATCCATCTTCCCGTCCATAGCTCGCTCCCACTGCTTACTAGCACCGTCTTGCGTCGCCTCTTCAAGGGTTTCAGGCTCTCCCGAATCCGTGTACAAAATGAAGTCGGTCACAAGTCTTTCAGGTAGCCTCCTTTCTCTCGTAGATCTCCTCAGAACTGGCACATCTGATTGCTGAACATGGTCACCATCATGTTCTTGAGTCTGATCCTGCACTGCAGCTTCTTCCATGTTTTGATCCCCACTTGTGGGCACCTGATTGTTCTCTTGAGTTCCGTCTAACTCCACGAACTCAGATACAACACCATCTTTGGCTTTCTTTTCTTATCTATATAAGTGCTGCTCATCAAAGACAACGTTTCGGCTTCGTATTACTTTGTTACTTGTGTAATCCCACAGCCGATATCCGAACTCGTCTCCACCATACCCGATTAAAGCACACTTCTTAGATTTGGAGTCAAGCTTACTCCTTTCTGCCTTATCAATCAAAGAATATGCAATACAGCTAAATACTTTAAGGTGCGAATAGTTGACCGGTTTACCCGACCAAATTTCTTCTGGAATGCCTCCATCAAGCGCACTTGCCGGGTTTCTGTTGATCAGATACACAGCAGTATCGACCGCTGCTGCCCATAAGAATTTTGGCAGATTCGCATCCAAGGTCATGCTTCGCACTCGATCTAGGATCGTTCTGTTCATCCTTTCAGCGATACCATTTTGCTGTGGTGTCTCAGGTACCGTTTTCAACCAACGAATACCCTTTTGCGAGCAAAACTCCTCGAACTCTTGGGTGCAGTATTCCCCGCCATTATCGGACTTTAGGTGTTTAACCTTCATCCCCGTTTGGTTCTCCACCTGCGCAATCCAGTGTTTGAAGATGTCAAACACATCGGACTTTTTCTTCATCGCGTATACCCATGTCTTTCGACTTGTATCATCGATGAACGTCACAAAGTACCGATTTCCTCCATAAGACTTCACCGAGACCAAACCCCACACGTCCGTATGCACCATCTCCAGTTTCTTGGTCTTTTTCGCTACGCCTCCAATTTGAAATCTGAGCGCGCTTTGCTTCCCACAAACGCAGCTCTCGCAAAACCCCAACTCCACCTTTTTCAGCCCCGAAAGAACCCCCTTAACTTGAAGAATTTTCATATTCTTCTCGCTGAGGTGTCCCAATCTTTTATGCCACAACGAAGTCTCCGAATCTTTCTTCGAACTTGCCGTCAATGCAACCGAGCCTTCACTGCTCCCATTAAATGAGTACAACGAACCGCCCAGCTTGTCCCTTGCGACCACCAACAACCCTTTGGAAATCTTCCATTGAGAATTCCAAAACGTTGTAGTAAACCCTTCGTTCTCTAGATGACTTGTGGAAATCAAGCTTTTCTTCAAATCCAGAATGTGACGAGCATTCTTCAATTTGATTTGACCACCTCCTGACGGTTGTAAGATGATCGTCCCCTTTCCAACGATCTTACACGATTGACCGTTTCCCACCGTCACATGTCCAAGATCGCCCTGAACATACTCGCTAAAGTGATGTCTGCCTGAAGTGCAATGAAAAGAAGCCCATGAATCTACGAACCAAGTATCCGCCTTTGTGTTCTCGCTAGCCGATAGACAAAGACCTTGTTCTCCTTGTTCTTGTATAGACACTACATTCGCTTCCTTTTCATCCGTCTTCTCATCCGAGCCTTTCTTTGGAAGCCTGCATTCACTTCTTTTGTGGCCCTTCTTTCCGCAATTTCAACAGGCGCCTTGGATTTTTCCTTGAGATTTACCCCGGCTTTTAGACTTGCCCTTTTTCCACTTTCCCCTTTCCATTGTTCTGCCACAATTCTCCACCGAAAGTGCAGAAGTTTCAGAACTCCCACTCACGGACGTTCTTCGCATCTCATCGTTTAATATGCAGCTTACTGCATCATTAAACGTAAGAATCCCCAAGATAGAGTTGCTAACCGCCATCACTAGGTTCTCCCAACTCTCTGGCAACGAACATAGGAACAGTAGGGCTCGAATCTCGTCTTCATAAATGATTGAAACAGACTCAAGTTGGCTTGTCACGCTGTTGAACTCGTTCAGGTGCTCTATCACCGAACCATTCTCTACCATCTTCATGTTGAAAAGCTTCTTCATCAAAAATATTTTATTTGATGTCGATAGCTTCTCATACAACTTCGCTAACGTCGTCATTAGCACCTTAGTTATTTTCTCCTTTGAGATATTAAAGGCCACCGCGGAGTCAACAACAATCTGATCGTCGCCAAAGCTTTCCTATCCAAAAGTTTCCACTCCTCATCGGTCATCTTCTCGGGCTTTTCTCCTAGCAACGGAAGATATAAATTCTTTTGGTATAGACAGTCTTCTAACTGCATGCGCCACCAACCAAAATTGTGACCATTGAATTTCTCAATTCTTATCTTATCCTCTGTCATCTTTTGTCTGTATCGCAACAAACCCGACTTCCTCCTAGATCTGAACCAACGCCTTCAAAACTACAATCTAAGAAAGTGGGGAAGAGGACACAAACGTCGTTACCCACCGTTACCTAGATTATAGAATCGAAGAACCCTGGGTTCTCTTAACCTTGCTCTGATACCAGTTGTTGGAAGGGAGAGTTGATCCACGGAACAGTGCTCGCGACAAAACCCAAATCACGCAAAGATACAATCACGCAATTAAACGACGAAAGATAATATAAATTAAAGTGCAGGAATAAGAAAACAATCAATCACAAACAAGATAGATTTGTTAACGAGGTTCACCCACCGTATGGCTAATTTCCGGCAGAGCGGAAGCTGTAAACGTCTACTATACTTGAATCAAATTTACACACAAGAACAACCCTAGGAGATTTCTCTTAAATCTCTCTATACAAATCTCTCTTACCCTTTGCCTCTTGTGATGATGCTTGTGATTGATCCTTGTAATGGATGCAAAATATCTCTCATAAGATGTGCTTTTATAGCATCTAGGACAATGTCACCATCTAACAAAGTCACCACCTATCATTGTCACCACCTAACAATGTCATGCATGTCAAAAGTGACACCTAACAAAGTCATCACCTATCATTGTCACCACCTAATAATGTCATGCATGTCAAAAGTAACACCTAATAAAGTCACCATCTATCATTGTCATCACCTAACAATATCATGCATGTCAAAATAGCACCTAACAAAGTCATCACCTAACATTATTACCACCTAACAATATCATGCATGTCAAAAGGTGGCACCTAATCTTAGACTTTAATTTGCATCAATTTTCGACAGACCTTGGTTTTCCTTTCAAATCAAATCGTAATGTTAAAGAAGCTAGTCTTTTTTATTGCATATTTGCATGCCTTGTGCCATACACAAGCAACTTTTGCAATCTGTGTTTACAAGCGTTGCGAAGTATCTATTGATTAAATCCTATATGTCTATGGAAGTATATATAGTTATTCAGCTATTTAGTTTTTTTTTTTCTCCTTTCAAATTGTTGGTTGGAAGCAATAGAGATTACAGCATATCCCCCAATCTCGTACACATGTAGGAAGCACCATCTCATCAACATTGCTCAAAAAACAGAGCGCACGAAGAGAGTAGCATTGTACCATGATTTCTAAAATCTATGTATTTTCTGTATTATCGAGATATGTTCATAGTAGATATATCCATAGTTGTGCTCTGATGCTCTAGTCCATTGGACTCCCTGTGGACCATATGGCTTCTACCATTTGGGTATATACTAACAATAAGCATCTAGTTGAATGCCCAGCGATTCATTTGGTTACATGGGCAGTGTAATATTGGACGATCTAAAAACAAAGCTCACGAAGAGAGTAGCACTGGACTTTTTAATGCCCAGCGATACATCGTGTGTGTATATCGTGTGTGTGTATGCAGAGACGGAGGCAGGGGGTGCAGGGGCGGTCGTCCCCCCTCAACCCCTATAAATTCTGCGACACTTGACTTGCCGCGTCCCCCCTCATCCCCTGAAAAAACTGCCTACCGAATTTGTGCTGTTAATTGTTTGTTATAATTAACCTTCCAATATTTCTAATATTCTATCAAAATAAAATCCTAACTAAGTAATATAGACCCATCCCCACCTGCTATATATTCTACTAATTGGTTAATAATATCTAACAGGTATCTTTTTAATACTAAAAAGAATTATAACTTTGATGTCTAGTTTCATACTAAATCAAGATTATATCTAATTGCAATTAATAAAACTAACAAAAAGAAAATAACTACTTTCAAAATTCTTATAAAACAAATCCTATGCCAACATATAGATCATATCCACTTATATAAATGCATGTGCTTAGAGGACGAAGCAAAAAAAAATCAGCCTGCAACTTATTTGATCGCATGGATTTATTGCTCATCTCTTACATTCAAAAATATGGACCGTATAATCGGCATCTTCTTCTTGTTATATTATACAAATATATATCATCCATTTTAAGTTGCTCTTTTAATTAGTTCCTTTTTTTTTTTTATCTATTATATCTACTAGTATAGTATGGCTGCTATGAATACATCTAATTAGTAGGCGATGATTGTTCTTAAATTATATGCTTGTTAAAATCTAATATTTCTAATAGAATCACTTTTCATAGACCACTTAACAATTTTGTAACTCAAAAAGTACATATTAAAACCTATTCTTTCAAATAACAGATAAAGTTTCTAATTATATGTAATTTTCATGGTTTCACAGGCATTTTCTTTATTTTAGCCCGCCCCTGCATGCTTGGAATCCTGGCTTCGTCCTTGGGTATATGTGTCCAATTAAATGGCCATCCACCTGCATATTTCGCATAGGGTCAGTTATGTAGCCATTCGTCCGTTTAAAGTCCATTCAATCCGATTGTAGCAAAATACATTTAAACACCAATCAATCGGGCCTTGTAAACCTTGTTGGCCACCATATCGAATGTTAATGAACCGGGATGGGTGATTAGTCTAAAATATTGCATATTTGAATGATTATTTTCCTTATTATTGTTAAGTACTAAAATGTATTTATTGTAATTATAAAACATATGAAGGTTTATGTGTAAAAAATTTATTATCATATGTTTCTGCATTGTAATTAACGGAAAATGTATGGATATAATATTTATATGAAATATTGTAATTAAAATATGCATTTCATATCAAATATTTCTAATCAATATTCTTAAGATTTAATATCATATAAAATGGTTAAGATAATATCTTAAAATACCAAATATTACTAACACTTTGATTTGAGATATTGTGCAGATTAGCTCAGGTCTGGAATCTAAAAGATCCGGGATAAATCAAGATGTCAGAATCAAATCTGTCGAAATATGTAAGCAAATTGTAAGATTTAGCAACGGCAGAGACTTAGTGCATTATTTTTAGAATCCAGATATCGAAAGGATCTCCAAATGTCAACATAAAAGAGTAGAAAAAATCCCAGAGGATGATTCCACCAAAGCGCCACGGTTGGGCGGCCAAAGACCAAGATATGCGGCGGATTCGCGGTTTGATGATAGCCGTTGGATGAGAGATTTTTGGGATTGGATCGTATCATCATATAATCATAGATGGTATCTAGGGTTTCTAGTTTCTGTGACTATATATTGGACCGAGAGCTTCACATTAAAGAGCATCAAACCGAAGAGATCAAGAGGTCCAGAGCAATCCACGTATCCAGATGATTATCAGCTAGTCATCTATCTCCAATAAGAGAGAGAGAGAGAGCGAGAGCAAAAACTAGAGTTCTTTCTAATCTACTTTCAAAAAGGAGAGTTGTATGAAATAGTTGATTAATAAAAGTAGATCTCAGTTTATTTCTTTTCGCATTTACTTTATGCATCTACTTTATGCGTCTTAATCATGTTTTCACTCTTCATTCTTTCTTCTAAATCTCAAACCATGAGTGAGTAATTCCTACCTTACAAGGGTTCGTAGGATAGGGTAGATAAATGGATGATAAAATCTTTTAATATGTTTTATACATTTTAAAATCTATAAACTTTAGCAAAATAAATGTTAAAATACGTATCGGGCGCGCTATCAATTTATTGATAGTCACGACCACGATTCGAGATTGGTTTAACACTTGTTTTGTTAAATGTTAGACATGAATAGAGATCAATGCAAGGATAATGGTTAAGAGTGGAGAAACCCTAGTTTTTTCCAAAAGAACCCTAATCTACATTCATCACTATCGATCTAGTTTTAAACTATTAAAAGATAAAAAAAAAATCATTTTTAATTATTCATCCATAACTACTAAGTCTTATGAACCCTACAAGCCTCTTCTTTATAGATTATTCGAAGTATATCCGTAACTACAACCAATCATCCTTCTTCAATCAACTCGTCTAAACCAAGAAAAAAGTTCATGTTTCACTGTGGACGATCCGTACTCATCGCAGCTAGCTACCAACGACACCGTCCTGATTGCGGTTATTTACAAAAACACTTCTTCGCACACGATAAATCAAATGGCGCTGTTACCGGGGAAACGATCGTAATTTTTTTCTTGCTATTCGGGTTGAATTCTTAAATCCATATAATAAAATAAACAAAACCGCATGTTGTGTATCTAACGATTATTGTGCGAGTTTTGCAAGAAAATCCGGAGTAACTGGAGCAAAGGAAAAAAGATTCAGATACTTTGATCGTAGCCCAGAGGATAATAGGAGGACACTAAAAAAAATTAGCAAAAGATAACTCCCCCTTGTGGCGGAACCGCAGTAGAAGCTTGGATTTGGTGGCGAAACCGCGGCGGCGTGGGGGAATTGGAGCGCTAAAATTCTCTGGTAATTTCATAATATTTTTCTCTCTCCTCTAAGTTCTAATTTTCTGATTTTTCCTATAGGATTTTTTGCAAATATCGCCGCTCAAAAATCTTTTTGCGTGTTTTGATATCGGTTTGTTTGTGCATATCTAAACCGGTCATTAAGGGGCAATAATCCAAATCAAGATTAGGTGGGGATTTTATCACCCTTCCTAGGCCTCACAAATCACAAAACGAGCATAGTTTTATCTTACATTAATTAAAAAATATCTAGACTAAATCTCTAAGGACCGTCGCGCTCAATTAGGACAGAAGAGAGTCGTGGGTAATCTATTGTTTATCCGCATTTCTCTTGTGGTGTCTAGGCAAGTGTGACTAAGAAATGTGGTTACTTAATTAGGCCCGCTATTTTCGATGATTCGTATAGCAGATACCTCCCACTTACCTGGCCACAAGAGCGATAAAGAGATGGTAGAGGATTAATCCTGCGACTTGTCTTTTGAAAGTCTAAGAGCGGTCTAATGACTTGACCTAGATGACCCTAGTTTTAGGGACTGATTGTGCATTTTTGTGATTTGTTGAGTCAAGCCTCACGTCCGACACCTTTTCAAAACAAACCTTTTAAAAAAATTGTTCTCATACACGTTGGCACGTGCACTAAACCCGCTAAGTGCATGATCGGTTGGGCACGAGATTCCAGTGCCCGGCTTGTCCGCGTCTTTGCTATCGACTCCGAAGTCGGTACTTCTTCATCTTCTATTTCCCTTCCACCCACCACATCTCCCGAAATGGACGGATCTCCATCGGAATTTCACGATACCACCCTGCCACTATCCGTAGGTGCGCAGAATCCACCGCACATCTCTCTCCAAGAAAGATACTACCCCGTACGCGGGCCCCTTCCTACTTGTCTTTCTCTTTCACCGGCCAATGGAGATAATTTCGAAATTAAATCCCACTTCATCAACCTGTTGTCCAAATTTCACGGGCTTGAATTCAAAGATGCATACGTTTTCATAACCAAATTCGAGAACGTATGGGTAATGATGAGCACAATCCAACTTTCACGGGATACTATGTGATTACGTTTTCTTCCTTTTACCTTGTGCGACCTAACAGAAAAATGGCTTTATAGTACTTCCACACATTCTATCGCCAAATGGGATGAATTCGTGATAGCATTTCTTAAGAAATTTTACCCTTATTACAAAACCGCCCGTATTCGAAGCGAGATTAACCAGTTTACCCAACTTCCCAATGAACCATTTTGGAAATGTTTTGAACGGTTTAAAGATCTTCTTGTCCAATGCTCTCATCATGGAATTGATAGATGGCAAATTTGCCGAATTATATATGAGGGTATTAATCCAGCGACAAAACAGATGCTAGAAACCATTTGTCAATGTCATCTCATGTCTAAACACGATGGCGAAACTTGGCAATTCTTGGAAGATCTCGTCGAACAAACATTACAGTGGGAGAGCGTTAGACCAACTTCATTTTCATCTAGGGCAGGTATCCATCAGCTCGATGTTTCCATCGCAGTGAAAACCGAAATGGCCGCTATATAAAAGAAACTCGAAGCTTTAGAAAACAAATTCCCATCAGCCTTCCTAAACCAAATTATGCTTCCTAAAACCGTGTGTGGCTGCTGTTCTGACTCATCACATTTAATGGAAGAATGTCCTTTAAATCCTCCGTTTCAAGGTCATGAACAAACTAATGCTGTTTTTCAGCAACGATCTAGAAACGATTCTTATTCTTCCACATACAATCAGGGATGGAGGAATCATTCTAATTTTGCTTGGAACCAAAACCAAAATCAAAATAAAAACCAATTCCCAAGCAACTATCAAAGGCCTCCCCCGCAGCAACAGCAGCCACGACAACAAAGTCAGCACCCCTTTCAACCGCAATCTTTTCAAAACCCGGCTGGCAACTTTGCATCTTATAATAATTCTTTCCTAATGGCCGGTACCAATAAAACCTCTGTACTCGAACGTAACTTAGAAATATTCATTAAACAATCTACACAAACGACGGCTAATTTAATGTCTTCTATCCAAACGTTAGTGCAACACATTGCTTCCCACGGTGAAAGTATTAAATCGATAGAAACACAACTTGCATAGTTAAATGCCGCGATGAGTGAGAGAGAGAAATGGAGACTTCCATCTCAACCTCTACCAAATCCCGACCACTCACAAAGCGCAAACATCATTTTTAACCAACAAAATCATAACGTGACTGCCGTAACTACGTTAAGATCGGAAAGAGTGCTGCACAACCAAGTTGGGGAACAAGTTGAAGTTGATGATGATGAAACCTCGGCTACTATTTCTAACCCTAATTCGTCTAGTCCACCATCTTCTTCTGAGCCTATTCTCCGTTCTTCACTAGGTTCAAACTCTCAGCCCACTTCCTTCGATAAACCTCAAACGATCCCAAATCCAATTTTAGGATCCATTCCATCCCCACAAACTTCTCCACAAATATTGGACCTAACCCTTATTAATAAAGCTTCCTTTCCAAACAGGTTGAGGGCCAACAAACTAAATGCATAAATGGAGAATATTGTGGAAATATTTAAGCAAGTTAATATAAATATTCCTCTCCTAGATGCAATTCAGCAAGTTCCGTCTTATGCGAAAATCCTTAAGGACTTGTGCATCAGGAAGAGGAAAACTCAAGTGCCTAAAAAGGTTTTCTTAACGAGTAATGTGAGCACTGCTTTTACCCAACAGTTACCGAAGAAACGCAAAGATCCTGATTGTCCTATAATATCCATAACTATTGGGGGGAAAAGTCTCAATCGCGCTCTACTCGATCTAGGTGCTAGTGTTAACTTGCTCCTGTATTTTGTGTATGAGCAGTTAGGCATAGGAGAGTTGAAACCTGCACACTGCACTCTCCAGATGGCCGATCGATCTATCACCCACCCTAGGGGTGAGCTAGATGACATGTTAATCAAAATCGGGGAATTTATATTCCCTGTGGACTTTATAGTTCTAGATACACAGCCTGTGGCGAACCCACAGAACCAAATCCCGGTGATTCTAGGTCGGCCTTTTCTAGCAACTTCCAATGTTGTAATAAATTGTCGTAACGGTTCCATGAACCTATCCTTCGAGAAGATGGCAATTGAGCTTAACATTTACAGGCTAGAAAGTCAACCCTCTGAACCTTCTGCTCATCTAATCGATATATGTTCTGTCAACGAGATAGCTTCCGACAGCTGCGAAGTTGATGAACTTTGCGTTAATGATCTCGACGACACTAGTTCGTCATTGTTTGATCCTGCAAATTACTATACTAGTGAGGACCCTATTGACAAGTCCAACCATGAGTTCGAATCCTTTGGCTTGTCGCAAATGTTAGTCGAGCCTTTCGAGTCTATATCCTACGCTAGTTATAAACCTCTTAACGAGTCCGAGTATAATTTCCTTACCTTACCTTCTATCGTCCCTCCGCCGACACTAGATCTCAAGCCACTATCTTCTCATCTTAATTACGCATATTTAGGTGAGAATGAGTTTTTGCCCGTCATCATATCAGATTCTCTAGCTTTAGAGCAAGAGAGCTCTCTTTTGTCGGTCTTGAGATCAAATCGGCAAGTTTTTGATTGGACAATGGCATACATTAAAGGGATTAGTCCCTTGATTGTTGAATATCATATACATTTGATGAATGAAGCCAAACCAGTCCGAGACCTACAAAGATGGTTGAATTCCGTTATGAAGGAGGCGGTAAATAAAGAAATCGTCAAATGCATAGATAATGGCACAATTTACCCAATATCTGATAGCCAATGGGTAAGTCCTATTCATGTGATCCCTAAAAAGTCTGGCATCACGGTCATAACTAATGAGGCTAATGAGTTGATCCAAATACGCACCCAAACTGGATGGCGGGTATGTATTGATTATAGAAAAATCAATGCCGCAACGAGAAAAGATCACTTCCCTCTACCTTTCATTGACCGGATGTTAGAATGATTAGCCAGGCATGAATACTACTGTTTCTTAGACGGATACTCTGGCTATAACCAGATCTTTATTGCTGAAAAGGATCAAGATAAGACAACATTTACTTGTCCTTTCGGTACTTTTGCTTATAGACGCATGCCCTTTGGGTTATGCAATGCTCCCGCTATATTTCAGCGGTGTATGATGGGGATATTCTCGGACATGGTTGAGAATTTTCTGGAGATATTTATGGACGATTTCTCTATATTTGGGGACTCCTTTGAGGAATGCCTTCGTCATGTTGACACAGTTCTTACCTGCTGTAAGGATAAGAATTTAATTTTGAATTGGGAAAAATGTCATTTCATGGTTCAAGAAGATATTGTCCTTGGGCATATCATTTCACGAAAATGCATGAAGGTAGAAAGAGCTAAAATAAATGTCATTCATAACCTTTCTCATCCCAAATGCATCAAAGATGTACGATCCTTCCTTGGTCATGCAGGATTTTATAGGAAATTCATTAAGGACTTTAACAAAATTGCTAGACCTTTAACTCTTCTCTTGGCCAAGAATACAACATTTCACTTTGATTCGGATTGTGAGGCTGCTTTTGAATCACTTAAAAGCTCCCTCACTACAGCCCCCGTTCTGTCATCTCCGGACTGGAATCACCCGTTTGAGCTTATGTGTGATGCATCCGATTTTATTATTGGTGCAGTCTTAGAACAACACATTGATAAAATACCACATGTAATTTACTATGCAAGTAGGACCTTGAACGATGCCCAAATAAATTATACAATTACCGAAATAGAACTCTTGGCAGTTGTATTTGTATTAGAAAAATTCTAGCCCTACTTGATTGGCTCTCCAGTTGTAGTTTACACCGATCACTCCGTCCTGAAACATCTTTTATCGAAGAAAAATGCTAAAGCCAGGCTAATACGTTGGATCCTGTTGTTACAAGAATTTGATTTTGTCATACGAGACAATAGTGGATGTGAAAACGTAGTAGCCGACCATCTTTCATGCGTTTCTTCTCTGCCAACGTCGACCTTGCCAATAAATGATTTCTTTCCTGACGAACAGCTCTTAACCTTATCCTGCGAATCTTGATTCGTGGATATTGTGAATTATTTAGCAACAAGACTTCTACCCAGCGAATGGTCAAAATAAGACAATCACCGATTTCTATCCCAAGTAAAACACTTTTATTGGGATGAACCTTATTTGTGTAAGTATTGTCCTGATCAAATCATTCGCCGATGTGTCCCTAATGAAGAATTCAAGAGTGTATTGTCTTTCTGCCATAATCGGGCATATGGCGGTCACTTTGGTCCACGAAAAACGGCGGAGAAAGTTTTGCAATACAGCTTTTATTGGCCAACTTTATTCAAAAATGCATATGATCATTGCAAAACTTGTTCACGGTGTCAACAAATGGGTTGGATTTCATGTAGAAATGAGATGTCACTCCAACCTATCTTGGTTGTGGAGATATTTGATATTTGGGGAATTGATTTTATGGGCCCATTTCCCAACTCTTTTAGGAATTTATAAATCTTATTAGCGGTTGATTATGTCTCGAAATGGTGGAAGCAGTACCGTATCACACTAATGACAACAAGGTTATTAAGTTCTTGAAAGAAAATATCTTTTTGCGATTCGGACACCCTCATGCTATAATTAGCGACAACGGGACGCATTTCTGCAATCGGTCTTTCGGGGCTTTGATGCGGAAATATTTGATCAACCACAAGCTTTCTGCGTCCTATCATCCCCAAACGAGCGTCCCAAATGAGCGAGCAAGCGGAGATCCCCAATAGACAGATCAAATAAATTTTGGAGAAAACGATTTCTAAGAATTGTAAAGATTGATCCACCAAATTGACGGGTGCTCTTTTTGCATTTCGTACCGCTTATAAGACCGATCTTGGTATGTCTCCATACCGACTAGTGTTTGAAAAGGCGTTCCACCTTCCTATCAAGATCGAATATAAAGCAATGTGGGTTATTAAAGAGCTTAACTATGATTTTGATTAAATCGGCAGCTATCGAAATCTGCAATTAAATAAGTTAAGCGAACTTTGCGATGAAACTTGCGATAATGCGGTTATAGTAAAGAACCGGACTAAAGTGTTCCACGATAAAAACCTTTTGAGAAAAACTTTCATACCGAGACAATAAGTCCTTTACGATTCCCGTCTTCACCTTCATCCGGGTAAGCTTAAATCTCGTTGGAAAAGACCTTTTATGGTGCGGTATGTGTACCCGCATGGGGCAGTGGATATTGAAAATATAAAAAACGGTTCTATTTTTAAAGTAAATGGGCATAAATTAAAACCGTACTTTTCTGCTGACCCAGCGGAGGAGCTCCTGTTCCTATAGGAGCCGCTTTATCACAACTAACTTTCCTTCGTCTCACCTCCATATTTCTATAACAGTGCTTCATCTAAGAATGGAGGTGAGTAAAAATAAGGTTATAATTGATTATTTGTGTGTGCCAAAGAACAAGTTTGAGGGTAGTTTTTCATGTAATTATTATTTTATCCCTAATATTCTTCTACCAAGTCTACAGGTCTATACGCTCAAAGAACAATATCAGTGAGGATACTGCTGCAAACATGTTTCAGGGAAGGTTTGTATTTACTGAAATATCATTTGGCACTAGGCACTATATATATAAAAAATTAATCATATAAAAAAAATTTGGATATGAAAGTTAGAAAGTGAATAATACATATGAAAGATAGGAAGTGATTTAAGAAAAGCAAGAAAATTAGATATTTTAAAACGAAACTGGTAATAGGAAGTCATGAGCCGTTGTTCCAAGCGTTAGTAAGATAAAGGAAATTATTTGTAACAACCCTAAATTTCCTATACAAATTTTTTTCAAAATATTTTTTCAAAATATCCATAAAGGGGTATTTTAGCCTGAGCACAAGATATAAGTAATTATTTTGCTTTTTAATTACAAGTTAAAAGAATATAACAACTCCATTTTTAGTGTACAAAAATTTGCTTTAAAATTAATGTATACTTGGGATATTTACATTTACTGTTATTATTTTAAGTAATTAATTAGCTCCATAATTACAAGAAAGAGCTTGTAGCTCATTGGTAATACCTTACACTGCTGAACCAAGCCACCAGAGTTCAAATCCCATACCCCACATTATTTTTAATATCGATTTTTTTAAAAATCTTTAGAATACCAAGAGTTTACACGTGCATATCTCACAAAAACCGCATTACACCCAAAGATGTAACATTGCCAGAGGGTAGATGAACCGTCGGGAGGGATCCCGGCCGTCGGACTCAGCTGGAAATCGGCCGATTCGGCCGACTCAGTGCTCCGACCGAGTCACGGCCGAGTCGACCGATTCCGGCGACGGCACCAACATGAAAGTTGTGTCTTTTTATATTCCCTATGCACCTGCAAAATTTCAGCCTCAGACCACTTCCAGAGCTCTTTTAAAACCCCAATTACTCCACTTTTAATACATTTTATCACATTTTTATTTTAAACTTTTCATCTACCCTAACCCTAGCCTAACCCTATAAATACCAACCCTACACACTACCCTCTTACCCCAAAATCCTGAGCCCAATCTCTTAAATTTTTTCCAAAGATCGTGTACTTTGAAAATAAGCTCAAGACGAAGCTCCGACGAAATTCCGGCGGAACTTCCGGCGATCATCTTAGCAACTATCGGCGACGACGCAACACACCGACGATCCCTCTAGTTCTATCTCACTCTCTTGAGTAATCTAAAACCCGTAAGTCCCTTTTCTATTCTCAAAATACGAAATTACAAAACCCGACGGAATCGGAACAAATCCGATTTCCGATACGGTTTTCTATAAAATTCCACTTCTCACTAATACAATCATACTTAAACTTCCTCATGTTGACTATTAAACACTAATCAAAAAATTTGATCAAGTTTCGTCACATGAAATGATAGCTTTTCCAATTTATCGTATTTTTCACTTAAATACCACATTGTTTCAATCCTTCATTTAACCCCATCAAACTTGTTATACATTTAAAGTAGATCACGAGGTAACGACCTACCTCTTCACACACTCATATGCAACACCCCCGAGAACCTAGAATACGAGAAAATAAACATTTTCATTTAAATACCATATATTTAATAAAACCATTTCTAAAAGATTTAGTTTTGATACACTTTTTAAAAAAAAAGTACCACTTATTATGAAAATACGATAAGTTGTGGACATCGGTCGTTTATCTAAACCTGACTTTGTGGTGTATAGGCTAGGCAAGTGAGAAAGGTAATTTTAAAAGGCCCGACTCATGATAATTCGTGAGCGGATCCCTCCTTTCCTCATTTGTACTTACCTGGCCACAATTGGCGGTGAAGAGGCGATTTGAGGCATCTCACAACTTGCCGTCTGGACCAGTTAGGGATAGATTAGTTGACTTAGGAGAATCTAGAACATACAATACGGAAAATATACACCTTTACAAATAAATACCATTTACTTCATAAAATCGTTTTCTAAAGGATTTTGTATTTCAATCTTTGCAAAGCGCCGCTACAACCCATTTTTGGGGAACCCGTTCGGGATGGTGCGGATTATCGCACATCCTCGGGCTTAGTAGTGCGAGATTCAGACCTCCGCAAGGAGCATTCGGTCTCGAAAGGTTTAAAATACGGCATCTTAAGAAAATAAGATTTTTAGAATATAAAATATTTATTAAAACTACTTTTGTATAATTATATGTATATTTATCATTTAAATATCTATTTTATTATGATTTAAATATTCCACTTTTTCTAAAAATCACAAGAATAAATTTTACACTAAAATACCATGAACTTCAAATAAATCAATGTTACAGATAAATACCTTATTTATAAAAACTAGGATATTTTCACTAGAAATGGCTCAATATAAAATCCACAGACGAATAATGAATACTTGAGGTGTATCTTGAAAAGTATATAAAAATATTTTTACATAAAACCTCCTCAAGTTCTATAAATTACCCTAAGGACCCTAGCAATTATAGGTTTAAGAAATAATCAAGATTTCGATTTACATTTCTAATTGTCTGACTCGGGTTTGAGTCTGATTATATTTGACTTGAATATGATTCAAGTACAATCTACAATCTTCAATATTACAATTCAATATGAATCCATGAATCCAATTATCAATCTATACAACTTGACCGAACCGAACCATGGATATACATTCCATTTACATGGTTCTCCAGTTATTCCATTTACATGATTCTACGGTTACATCCGTTTACTGATATCATGGTTTCGGTCAGTCTTTCAATTACACATTCAATACAATTTACAGTAAAAAACAATACAAATAAAACACTGCGGGGTTTAAGGGGTAGATTGGTACGGAATGTGTTAAAAGTGGCACGAGACGGTAAGATTCAGACACCTAATATGAATCCAATTGCCGTTGTTTCGGGTTGTATAACGGAGCCTTGTACTTCCATTTGCCCTGGTCTCTAGCATACTGAGACCCCTCTCGTATACACTGGCATTTTTCTGTACCAAGCTACAAACAACAGTGTTAATACAACATTACAACAATATATTACAACATTAAAAACTACTCTCTCTTTCTTCTTTTCTACTTCTCCCTTATCTTTGGGACATACCGAGCGATCTGTTCGCTGACGACATTCTATTTCTTTCTTCTTTGAATGTCGTCAGGTGGTTTGGACCCAACAAAGATCGAGCCATCTGCAGAAAACTTGGATCAGCTTGCTGAAGAACCAGAGCTCTAGTTTCATTGTACATTTTCCATTCAGTACTTTTCATTTCCTGTCATGCCATTATTTAGGCATCATTTTTATTTCAGTTGTATTTCCTTTTCATGCATTGTACAAAAGAATGTTAATAAATAAAAGTTGCTGTTTTTATTATACCTTACCTCTTGTGTATTTTCTTTTATATTGCTTAGTTACGCTTAGCGTATTTGCTTCTGAGTAAATACGTAGCGGGCCAGTCGCGTCCCCTTCGCCGTAGAATGGGAAGCGGGGCGTGACAGGTTTTGTTGGTGGCCCATGCAGGTCTGAACTGTATGGAACCCTAAGCAATATAAAACACAAGAACCATCAACTAAAACATTCTTTACAATCATGTTCCTTGAATCCCATCATTTCTTATTGTTTGAATCATATATTTTGAATCTGTCCTAACCTAAATTTTTCTTCAAGGTTATGGATTCCCCGAACAACACCAGCTCCAATGTCAACAACACACCTCCACCACTACCACTCACACCTGTCGTTCCTGCTCCACTCAATGAGCAAACGGTTCTGCTTGAGGCAATCCGCAGCCTCCTTGAGGGACAGCAACAGCTCTTGAACCGTCCCGAGACTGAAGCACCTGGGGTGAAGCAATTCAGAGCTTTACATCCTAAACAGTTCTCAGGAAAGGGGAGCCCACTGGAAGCCGAGGAATGGGCTCAGAGCACAGAGGATGATCTGGCGGCAGCACAAGTGCCAGACATAACTTGGGTCCGTGTGGCGAAACTGCAGCTCACGGATAATGCTCGCAACTGATGGAAGACGGAAGAAAGCCGTCTCGTACAGCCTATTGAATGGAAGGCTTTTCGTGAGAAGTTCGACGCGAAATACTTCCCTGTGACTGCCAGATTTGCCATGGAACAGCAGTTCGTTCATCTACAATAAAGTTTGATGTGGGACAAGTCAGTAGATGAGTACGGCGCTGAATTCACCATGCTAAGCTGGTAAGATATGTCACAATAGTTCAATTTTTAAATATCACATACTACACAGCTAACACAATCCTTAAACAGATTCGTGGCTCACTTGATACCGACGGATGAGATCAGAGCCCGTCACTTTCAACAAGGTTTGGACACGGAAATTCAGGCTGCACTAGCCACAGGGAAATTTCTGACTCATGAGGATACTCTGGAAGCTGCCCGTAGTTATGAGGCAGTGATAAAAGTAAGGGGCAGATCTCAATCTGCCGGTTTGAAACGCCCTGCCACTCAAATGGCAGAAGGAGCCTCTTCCAGGCCAACGTTCGAACCCAGGAGAACTGAAGAACCCAATAACCAGCCAAGACCACATTTCTGTTTTCATTGCAAGAGAGATGGACATTTGATAAAGAACTGTAGGCGCGCAAAAGGCCTGTGCCTAGTTTGTGGCGCGTTCAATCACAGAATTGAGACCTGTCCATATAGATACAACTCAGCTCACACACCTACCAACTACCCGTAGCGGCCAGCTATCCAAGCTCCTGCAACTCGTCCTGCACTCCCAGCACTACCTCCACACAGAACTCCTGCACAGTCTACTTGTCAATTCCAACAAGCAATGAGGGACATGCTTAGAGGGGCAGAGAAATAGGCCCCAAAGGCAGAATGTGCCTCCAGCTAGAAAGAATGTACCACGGCGACAGACATTCACATTAGAAGCCGTAGAAACCGAGACTGTAGGTCAATGTAACACCGGTAAGACTCTTTCACATTTTTTAACCCTTGCACCATCTTGCTATACACTATCTATACTCCAGTCACCAAACATTCCTTGAATCTGTTACACTTTCCTTTTACAAATTTCGAGGACGAAATTTTTATAAAGAGGGTAGAATGTAACAACCCTAAATTTCCTATACAATTTTTTTTCAAAATTTTTTTTCAAAATATCCATAAAGAGGTATTTTAGCCTGAGCACAAGATATAAGTAATTATTTTGCTTTTTAATTACAAATTAAAAGAATATAACAACTCCATTTTTAGTGTACAAAAATTTGCTTTAAAATTAATGTATACTTAGGGTATTTACATTTACTGTTATTATTTTAAGTAATTAATTAGCTCCATAATTACAAGAAGGAGTTTGTAGCTCATTGGTAATACCCTGCACTGCTGAACCAAGCCACCAGAGTTCAAATCTCATTCCCCACATTATTTTTAATATTGATTTTTTTAAAGCCTTTAAAATACCAAGAGTTTACACGTGCATATCTCACAAAAACCCCATTACACCCAAAGATATAACATTGCCAGAGAGTAGATGAACCGTCGGGAGGGATCCCGGCGGCCGGACTCAGCCGGGAATCGGCTAACTCGGCCTTGACTCGGCCGACTCAGTGCTCCGAACGAGTCACGGCCGAGTCATGGCCGAGTCGGCTGATTCCGGCGACGGCCCTAATATGAAAGTTGTGTCTTTTCATATTCCCTATGCACCTGCAAAATTTCAGCCTCAGACCACTTCCAGAGCTCTTTTAAAATCCCAATTACTCCACTTTTAATATATTTTATCACATTTTTATTTTAAACTTTTAATCTACCCTAACCCTACAAATACCAACACTACACACTACCCTCTCACCCCCAAAATCCTGAGCTCACTCTCTCAAATTTTTTCCAAAGATCGTGTACTTTGAAAACAAGCTCAAGACGAAGCTCCGACGAAATTCCGGCGATCATCTTACGAACTATCGGCGACGACGCAACACACCGACGATCCCTCTAGTTCCCTCTCACTCTCTTAAGTAATCTAAAACCCGTAAGTCCTTTTTCTATCTCTCTTTTCCATTCTCAAAATACGAAATTACAAAACCCGACGGAATCGGAACAAATCCGATTTCCGATACGGTTTTCTATAAAATTCCACTTCTCACTAATACGATCATACCTAAACTTCCTCATGTTGACTATTAAACACTAATCAAACAATTTGATCAAGTTTCGTCACTTGAAATGATAGCTTTTCCAATTTATCGTATTTTTCACTTAAATACCACATTGTTTCAATCTTTCATTTAACCTCATCAAACTTGCTATACATTTAAAGTAGATCACGAGGTAACGACCTACCTCTTCACACACTCATATGCAACACCCCTGAAAACCTAGAATACGAGAAAATAAACATTTTCATTTAAATACCATATATTTAATAAAACCATTTCTAAAAGATTTAGTTTTGATACACTTTTTAAAAAAAAGTACCACTTATTATGAAAATACGATAAGTTGTGGACATCGGTCGTTTATCTAAACTTGACTTTGTGGTGTCTAGGCTAGGCAAGTAAGAAAGGTAACTTTAAAAGGCCCGACTCAAGGTTATTCGTGAGCGGATCCCTCCTTTCCTCACTTGTACTTACCTGGCCACAATTGGCGGTGAAGAGGCGATTTGAGGCATCTCACAACTTGTCGTCTGGACCAGTTAGGGATAGACTAGTTGATTTAGGAGAATCTAGAATATACAGTACGGAAAATATACACCTTTACAAATAAATACCATTTACTTCATAAAACTGTTTTCTAAACGATTTAGTATTTACAATCTTTGCAAAGCGTCGCTACAACCCATTTTTGGGGAACCCGTTCGGGATGTGCGGATTATCGCACATTCTCGGGTTTAATAGTGCGAGATTCAGACCTCCGTAAGGAGCATTCGGTCTCGAAAGGTTTAAAATACGACATCTTAAGAAAATGAGATTTTTAGAATATAAAATATTTATTAAAACTACTTTTGTATAATTATATGTATATTTATCATTTAAATATTTATTTTATTATGATATAAATATTCCACTTTTTCTAAAAATTATAAGAATAAATTTTACACTAAAATACCATGAACTTCAAATAAATCAATGTTACAAATAAATACCTTATTTATAAAAATTAGGATATTTTCACTAGAAATGGCTCAATATAAAATCCAAAGACGAATAATGAATACTTGAGGTGTATCTTGAAAAGTATATAAAAATATTTTTACATAAAACCCCCTCAAGTTTTATAAATTACCCTAAGGACCCTAACAATTATAGGTTTAAGAAATAATCAGGAGTTCGATTTACATTTCTAATTGTCTGACTCGGGTTTGAGTCTGATTATATTTGACTTGAATATGATTCAAGTACAATCTACAATCTTCAATATTACAATTCAATATGAATTCATGAATCCAATTATCAATCTATACAACTTGACCGAACCGAACCATGGATATACATTCCATTTACATGGTTCTCCAGTTATTCCATTTACATGATTTTACGGTTACATCCGTTTACTGATATCATGGTTTCGGTCAGTCTTTCAATTATATATTCAATACAATTTACAGTACAAAACAATACAAATAAAACACTACAGGATTTAAGGGGTAGATTGGTACGGAAGGTGTTAAAGGTGGCACGAGACGGTAAGATTAAGACACCTAACATGAATCCAATTGCCGTTGTTCCGGGTTGTATAACGGAGTCTTGTACTTCCATTTGCCCTGGACTCTAGCATACTGAGACCCCTCTCGTATACACTGGCATTCTTCTGTACCAAGATATAAACAACAGTGTTAATACGACATTACAACAATATAATACAATATTAAAAGCTACTCTCTCTCTCTTTCTTCTTTTCTACTTCTCCCCTATCTTTGGGACTTACCGAGCGATCTGTTCGCTGACGACATTCTATTTCTTTCTTTTTTGAATGTCGTCAGGTGGTTTTGACCCGACAGAGATCGAGCCATCTGCAGAATACTTGGATCAGCTTGCTGAAGAACTAGAGCTCTAGTTTCATTATACATTTTTCATTCAGTACTTTTCATTTCCTGTTATGCCATTGTTTAGCATCATTTTTATTTCAGTTGTATTTCCTTTTCATGCATTGTACAAAAGAATGTTAATAAATAAAAGTTGCTGTTTTTATTATATCTTGACTCTTATGTATTTTCTTTTATATTACTTAGTTACGCTTAGCGTATTTGCTTCTGAGTAAATACGTAGTGGGCCAGTCGCGTCCCCTTCGCCATAGAATGGGAAGCGGGTCGTGACAGTATTAATCTGAGTATAGAATTGAGTCTGAAAAATAGTCCATATTCTTAAGCCTAAACATCTGAATGTTGATACCCTAGTATACGCACCTGCACACATCTTGAAACTTGGGATAGTAGAGAATACCTTGAAATGCTCTTGTCTAAAAGCCTTAGGATGAAGGAAAATAAATATATAAACAAAAATATAAATGAAAAAAATGGTGAAGAAAAATGAACACGGGTTTTGTAATTACTTAAGGCAGTATAAAAAAATATAGCGTGGGTGCCTTATCACCTAGTGCTTTAGACCAACTGGTTTGGGAGCCACTGCTAAGCCTTGCAAGACGAGGATAATGCTAATTACGCCTAAATTAGTGAGCACATTTGGTAATCAGTTGGTTAATATTTCAAGAAATATTAACGGTCGCATGAAAAATGTGTGAGCAATTCCATCTATAAAACATTCATCGACTAAAAAGTACTGAGGAAGACGGATAAGAGTATGATAGCTTGAATTGAATTCTTTAAGTGTAGGGATGTCTTTTACACACACGTATGGGTATATGATCGATATTTGAAAGAAAAGTAGGGAGGAAGACTAAAGGTGATATTTTATTGAGAGATGATGTGATTTCTGACATTTTTTCATGACCATTAAGATAGGGCTCATGGCTACATAAAATCTAGTATAGTTTTAAACTCTTAATTTCAAGTTCTTTCTTTTATATGTTCTTTATTTTTGTATGTAAATTTCATCATCTTTCTTTTATTATGGGATTTTGTAGGTGTAATTCGTTAAAACCCCTCATAAGACAACACTTCTCCTTCTAGGGACATCTCGAGATTTAAAGGCTTGTTGCACGTGCTCAATGCAATCGTGTTGCCTACGAAAGTGTGCTAGTTTCTTTTTCTTTTTCTTTTTCTTTATAACTAGTTTGCTCGGGATGACCAAAGTTAAGTTTGGGGGTATTTGATTATTCTAAAATATTGCACATTTGAATGATTATTTTCCCTATTATTGTTAAGTACTAAAATGTGTTTATTGTAATTATAGAACATATGAGGGTTTATGTGTAAAAAGTTTATTATCATATGTTTCTACATTGTAATTAACATAATGAGGGAAAATATATGCATATAATATTTATATGAAATATTGTAATTAAAATATGCATATTATATCAAATATTTCTAATCAATATTCTTAAAATTTAATATCATAAATGGTTAGGATAATATCTCAAAATACCAAATATTACTAATACTTTAATTTGAGATATTGTGCGGATTAGCTCAGGTCAGGAATTCAAGATATCCAAGATAAATCAAGATGTCAGAATCAAATTTGCCGAAATATAGAAGCAAATTGTAAAATTTAGCAACGACAGTGACTCGGTGTATTAGTTTCAGAATCCAGACATCGAAGGGATCTCCAAATGTCAACAGAAGAGAGTAGAAAAAATCCCAGAGTATGATTCCACCAAAACACCGCGGTTAGGCGCCCGAAGACCATGATATGCGGCGGATCCACGGCTTGATGATAGCCGTTGGATGAGAGATTTTTGGGATTGGATCGTATCGGCATATAATCACGGATGGTATCTAGGTTTTCTAGTTTCTGTGACTATATATGGGACCGAGAGTTTCACATTAAAGAGCATCAAACCGAAGAGATCAAGAGGTCCAAAACGATCCATGCATCCAGGTGATCATCAGTTAGTCATCTAACTCCAACAAGAGAAAGAGCGAGAGCAAAATAAGGGTTCTTTGTAATCTACTTTAAAAAAGGAGAGTTGTATGAAACAATTGATTAATAAATGTAGATCTTAGTTTAATTACTTTCTGCATTTATTTTCTGCATCTTAATCATGTTTTTACTCTTCATCCTTTCTTCTAAATCTCAAATCATGAGCGAGTAATTTCTAGCTTGCTAGGGTTCGTAGGATATGGTAGATCAATGGATGATAAAATCTTTTAACATTTTTAGAAAAGATGTCTATCGTTTAGAATTTTTGCCTGTACAAGTAAAGTGTGGCATTTTTAGAAAAGATGTCTATCGTTTTCCTCATTCACCAAATTGCATAGTGATGATGCTGGATATCGTCGGTTTCACAGATCGTGACACGTGGCGGATGACATGTCCCGAAGGTAGCAAGAAAGGACCAGGAACGGTACGTCGGTAGAATACCCCAGGTCTGCGGCCCATGGATGTGGCCGACCTTCTGTAACCGTCCACACCACTCATGTGCCCGCCTTACAAACAACCGTTGGCTCACCTCCGAGCCCCCTGCACACCCGGCCTCCTTGGCCCTCTCAGATCATCTCCGGGCTTTAGCAGAACCAGGATACCTCAGCCTCCCGCTCGTCCCTGAGCCTCCCGCCGAGCTTATTCTCCTCGGTCTCATCCTGACCGACCTGCAGCACTGATCACAGGCTCCCATGCCACGGCTCCGTGAATCTCGCCACGCCCGAGATATCCGCCGCCCACGATCCCACGTTCCACGCCATCACGATCCCCTATTAATGAGCCTGTCTCGCCATTAATGCGGGATCCCACTTATCACGCGGGCGTGACATCGGGAGCATAACGGCTGGCGTGATTCTCGTGCCTGCCTGCCCATCGCTGCTGCTATATAAACCCTTCTCTCAGACGATCGAGGTACGCGATTTTCTCCTAAAGAAGCCGTTACTCTGCCAAAATATCCGGTCTAACTTGATCGTCGGAGGGTCCTTGGTGGTACAACCACCCCGGGACTTCCTTGTAGGTAGCTCGGTCTCAACCGCCTCAAACCCATTGAGATCCACACGCTTTAAGAGGCAACCCCCAACTCAATCTCAGCCGTCCATCGTCACTCGCAGTAGATCTACGGAAGGTAACATCTTGACGAAATCCGACATAAGTCAGCTGGCGCCATCTATGGGAAACGATTGACTCCACTGAACAAAGTTCACATTTCGATCTCAACTCAATGGCGAGCGATCACCGCGACGATTCAAGCGCTAGCAGCCGCCTCCCCCATAACGGAGGCGCAGATGAATCTCCTCCCCCGAACGCCATCAACGCCCTAGCCACCCGGATAGATCGACTCGCATCCGTCGTGGATGCACTCATCCATGTCCAAACGGCAGGGCAAGCTCCCCAGGTCGTCGCTCCCCCACATCGGGACCGGGACCCATACAAAGGGAGAAAAGACTCTGCTCGTGTCGGCACGGCCGACCACCACCTCGCTTCCTCCTACGGCCGCAGATCTCCCGTGCCAACATATTCTATAACCCGCTGGGCGTCCTACAGTTCAACACCGAGGTCCGTCGCCAGAGCGCCTCACCTCGAGCCCCTTCGCGCCCCTGTCCCTCCGGAGGAGATGTCTGTCAGCTCGCCTGCGTCCAGGCATGACCCACACCCCCTCCCTCAACGGGATCGTGTTCATATCAGATTTTTGCATTTTCATACCGTCCAATTTTTATCACATTGCATATCTGTAGATACTCTTGAGCCGTGTTTGCTAGTCAATTGCAGGATACAGGTCCTCGGTTCCAAAACGGTGAAATTCATGGAAAAACACGACAAAATCCGGGTTCCTGCCAACCACAGATAAAACACGGTCTCCGCTCTTCATCCGTATGTTGCCAGATACCAGTTTAGGAGACAAAAGGACAAATCAATTGTCACCTTCATGCACAAAGCACTATGGTAGCACATAATCCAAGAGATCTACACGGAGCTCGAGGCAATCATCCACAAAAAGTCCACTTCATAACACCTTTCCCTCAACAGAAATTCTAGAAGAATTTTGGAAGTATTTTCAGAAAATACATACAACAGACAAGAGGGGACAGAAGAACAGGGAAGTACCCCAAAGCCCACACCCTAAACCTACCAAGGTGCGGCGGATCCGCGGCTAAATGGGGGTCTAGGCCGCGGATCCGCGGCAGTACAGTGCCTTCAGCCGACCAATTTTCAGGGGTATTTTGGTATTTGCATTTTTGGTCTGGTGGTTGCCCTAGGTTTTCATTCTCCAGCCTATAAATAGCCCAGAAGTTTAAGAAGGAAAGGATCCATAATCTTGTATTTTTCTTTGCTAGGTTTTAGTACATGTTCTTCTTCCTCTTCTCACCTCTTCTCCATTAAACTTGTAAGTGAGCTTTTGAGTGAAGAGTGATGAATAAAGAAGACCATTTTTATTATCATGCTTGTCTCTTTCTTTACTTGTTATAATTGTTGTAATTTTAATTGTTAAGTAGTTGTTGTTATTTCCTTGTTGTTTGTTTCTTCTCTCTTTTTCTTTATCCTTTCATACGACAATGATACTTACGCTTGATCCTCGCCAAGGTGAGGTCGCAAACAGTTAGTCGTATTCTTCTAATCTCTTTCTTTCTATCTTCCTCTTTTGTGTTGTTTTATTTTTCCGTATTATGAAGTGTGAGTAGTTCTATACTTGTTAGGGTAGGATAAGGGAAGTTTGAGAGAAGGAAATCTCTCTCACTCTTTCCTTGCCCAACAACTTAAATCAACTCCCGTTAACCCAACCACAATCCGCTCCTTACGGCACCCTATCCTACATGATAGCGGTGATTCCGTAGTGAGACCGGTTGTGGTTGAATTAACCGGAGGTTATGAATAAGAGCCAAGAACGGACGGACAAGCACCAAAAGGAAGGACTATGTGTTGGAAAGCCTAGCTTATACTCGCAAGTTCCTTCCTAGTCGTGCTAATCCCCGTTGTTGCCGATTACCGTAACACCGATATTAAGTGGGGCAACGAAAGATGTGGAGACTCCTAACTCAAACTAACCTAATCCTAACCCTAACAAGCTCTCTTTAAATATCAACTCAACACTTAGATAACTACAAACAAAATCTGAACAACCGGACTTAACTCATCGAAAAACACATAGAAAAAGATTCCCATCTCCCTGCGGACGACCCGTACTCAACCGGCTAGCTACGTGCGAAACCGTCTTGATTGCGGTATTTAAACTAGAACTTGAACACGCTCGTATCCTAACAATCAAATGGCGCCGTTGCCGGGGAGACGGTAGTCTATTTCTAAGTGAAATTTCGGGTTAATTTGTGAATATAAAAACAACCAAAAACCAAAAAAATATATACTTTGTAAAAGAAACCATCTTGTTATTTTTGATTAGTTTTTGTGCAAGTGTGCAGGAAATACGAAGCTCAAGATCGACGCCAAAGACGTTGGAAATACGGAGTTCAAGTACAGTGCCAAAGACGTGGGAAGATAGACCCACGTTTTCGCGGCTACACCGCGACGGACAAAACGAAGCATCCGGTTTACTGTACAAATCTGGAGCAAATACAGTGAGCAAATCAAGATTCAGTATATCCAGACAAGCAGAGGACACCCAACAGAGAACACCAAATTTTTCCAGAGCACCAAAGCCTCAGGACTGCCGCGCAAGCGCGGCAATTACATGCATTTGGCCGCGCAAGCGCGGCCATCTTTTGGCTTCAGGGCCCCATTTTTCTCTGGTGAGTCTCTCTGCCTCTCTCCACTCCTCTGAACTCCACTGAATTGTGTTTTCTGCAGCTTTCTTTGCGCAAATTCTTCTCCCCTTTCCAATAAACTGTTCTTGTGCAGGATTCTTTGCGCCGCAAATAAAAATTGTTTGCTGTTGATATTGTTACTGTTTTGCATTCTTTAATACGGACTTAAGGGGCTTGAAACCAATCCAGATTGGGTGGGGATTTCATCACCCTTCCCAGGACCCCGGAAATCACTAAAGCATATGCATTGTCCATTGTAATTAAAAAAAATACTAGACTTCAGCCCTAAGGACTTCGCGCTCATTAGGAGAAGATAAACCTTGTTTAGAAGCTCGCTTAACCGTATATTGTTTACGGGGTGTCTAGGAAAGTGTTAAAGGCGCAACCGCCGAAAGAGAAAGGGTTATTTAATTAAGGAACTTCGCGAAAGCGTTGGACAACCTCCCCTTATCTCTGCACTTACCTGGCCTCGTGATCAGTGTATTTTTAAGCCCGTTTCTCGACACTGTTTAACTTCGACAATCAAGTTCAGGAGCAGGTCTAGTAGACCTAGGTTACCCTAGATCTAGGTGTGATTGTGCATATCTTGTTTGTGATTGCTTAAGCCGTATTTCCGTACATACTTCTGTAAATCTTTTTCTAAAAAAAGAAAAAAAAGAAAAAAAATCAAAAACGTTTATAAAAACTTGCCCTTTTGTCGCCAAATCCATTTTCACCCAACACCCATCGCCGTTCTTCATTGACGTTTTCTTACCCTCACCTTCTCCGCTTTGACTATACTAAACTCGTTTAGTGTATGTCCGCCTGGACTCGGGACACTAGCGTCCGTCTAGTCCGCGTTACGTTAGTCGCGACCGACTACGCGATCGACTCCGAAGTCGATACTCCGTCCACTCCTCTTTCTCCCCTTCCTTTGCCGGCCAACTCCGACGTTGACCGGAATTCTGTTCATACATCTTCACCTTCACCTTCACCTTCACCAACCTCTTCTTCCGCGATGTCGGGATTTATTCCAAACATCTCGTTGACCACCCCTGGATTGGCTCCACCTCCTATGGAGACCAATCTCCCACCACCACCGCCTGTTGTAGCGCCGCAGCGAATTGCGCTCCAGGATCGTTTCTACCCTACCCGTTCTGCACTTCCAACCTGCCTTTCTCTTCCTCCGGCCAATGGGGACAACTTTGAAATTAAGCCCCATTTCATCAACATGCTTCCACGTTTTCATGGGCTTGAATCTGAAGATGCCTATATCTTCATTAACAAATTTCAAAACGTCTGTGCCATGATGAAAACAACCCAGCTGTCGGACGATGCTATACGTCTACGGGTCATTCCGTTCACTTTATGCGATCTCGCAGAAAAATGGCTGTATAGCACCGCTTCCCACTCAATCACCAGCTGGGACGAGTTTGTTAAAGCGTTTCTGAAAAAATTCTACCCAAATCATAAGACCGCAAGAATTCGAAATGAGATCAACCAATTCTCCCAGCTTCCTTCTGAACCCTTTTGGAAGTGCTTTGACCGATACAAAGACCTTCTTGTTCAGTGTCCTCACCACGGTATAGAGAAATGGCAACTCTGCCAAACCTTATACGAGGGACTGAACCCAGCAACGAAGCAGTTGCTGGAAACCATCTGTCAGGGCCACTTCCTATCCAAATCTGACGAGGAAGCGTGGCAGTTCTTTGACGATCTTGCGGAGCAAACGCTACAGTGGGAGAGCACCAGACCGACTCCTTCTTCTTCTTCTCCCTCCACTTCTACCGGTCAGTCTAGGGTAGGAATTCACCAGCTTGATGTCTCTATTGCGATGAGAGCTGAAATGGCTGCTATCACAAAAAAGCTTGAAGCAATAGAGAGCAAATTTTCTTCTCCTACTCCTGCCCCTGTTCTCCCCCTTCGTACCATCTGCGCTTGTTGTTCCGATCCATCCCACTTGACTGAAGAGTGTCCTTACAATCCACCCTCGCAAGGACAGGATCAGGTTAATGCATTCCAGCAAAGACCAAGGAATGATCCATACTCTTCGACCTACAATCCCGGTTGGAGGAACCACCCCAATTTCGCCTGGAATCAGAATCAGAATCAATTCCAGGGCAACCATTTCCAAAGGGCCCCTCCACCGCAACAACAAGCGCAACAACAAACTCAGTATCAGCAGCCCTTCCAACCCCAGCCTTACCAAAACCAGACGAACAACTTTGCACCGAACAATTCCTTTCCACCAAACAACTTTGTTCCGTCGAACAATGATAAGGTTTCCTCGCTCGAGCGAAGTCTGGATGCGTTTGTTAAACAATCGACTCAATCCACCGCCAACATCCAGTCTTCAATCCAATCTTTAGTGCAACACACCGCCGCACACGGGCAGAGCATCAAGACCATCGAGGCCCAGATTGCACAGCTGAACGCGGCCTTGAGCGAGCGAGAGAAGGGGAAGCTCCCGTCCCAGCCACTTCCAAATCCCGGCCACCCACATAATGCACATGTTGCTCTTGAACAACAAAACCATAATGTGAGTGCCGTGACCACACTGAGATCAGGGAGGGTGCTGCAAAACAACATTGGCAAGCAAATCAACGATGACACCCCGGCCGCTTCTTCTTCTTCTTCTCCTGCTTCTTCTTCTTCGTCTTCCGAGCCTATTCTCCTTTCTTCACAAGGCTCTCCTTCCTCTTCTTCTCTAAACGGACCCGCTTCTCACTCCATGAAAACACCTATTCTGGGATCCGTTCCAACTCCAAAATCTCCTCCTCCAGCATTAGACTCAACCAATTTTCAAAATGTTCCATTTCCAAACCGGTTGAGATCTAACAAACAAAATCCACAAATGGAGAAGATTTTGGAGTTATTCAAGCAAGTTAACATTAACATTCCTCTTTTAGATGCTGTCCAACAAGTCCCTTCTTACGCGAAAATCTTAAAGGACTTGTGCACGAAAAAGAGGAAGTCTCAGGTACCCAAGAAAATTTTCTTGGCTAGTGCTGTGAGTGATGCCCTTACCCAATCTTTACCACAAAAACGGAAGGACCCTGGCTGTCCTACTATTTCAATTACTATTGGGGATAAGAACATCAACCGCGCACTATTAGATCTTGGTGCCAGTGTTAACTTGCTTCCGTATTCAGTATACGAGCAATTAGGCGTCGGAGAGCTGAAACCCACACACTGCACTCTCCAGATGGCCGACCGATCGATCACCCATCCTAGGGGTGAGCTAGAGGATGTGTTAATCAAAGTCGGGGACTTCATATTCCCCGTCAACTTCATTGTCTTAGATACACAGCCTGTAGCTAACCCCCGGAATCAAATTCCGGTGATACTCGGTCGCCCATTTCTCGCAACCTCAAATGCTGTGATCAATTGTCGCAATGGTTCAATGAACCTCTCTTTTGGAAATATGACAATTGAACTCAACATTTTTAGGTTGGGGAATCAGCCCGCCGAACCTAATGCTCATATACTGGATGTTTGCTCGATCCAGGAGATCACCCCCGAAGAGTGTGAATTCGAGGAGTTTTTGTTTGAATACGATAATCTTGACGCCCCTAGTGCGTGTCTCTTCGAACCTGCTGCTGTTTCTGCGCCCGATAACGACTACGAGTGTTTCACGTTCACGAACGATCTTAGCCGTGCACAACCCGAGTTTGAATCTTTCGACTTTTCGGATGAGTTACCTGAACCATCCGACTCGGTTGCCTACACTCGTTTTGAACCTGTGCTGGAGTCCTTTGAGTTCGAGACCTTTGCACCAGTCTTGCCTTCCATCATTTCACCTCCAACGCTCGAACTCAAGCCGTTGCCGTCTCACCTTAAGTATGCTTACTTAGGTGAGAACGAGACCCTCCCTGTCATCATCTCGGCTTCTCTAGCTCCCGAGCAAGAGAAAGCCCTTCTCGCGGTCTTGCACAGCAACAGGCAAGCTTTTGGCTGGTCCATGGCGGACATCAAGGGGATTAGTCCCCTCATCGTTGAGCATCACATTCATCTGATGGATGATGCCAAACCAGCCCGGGATCCACAGAGACATCTTAATCCAGTCATGAAGGAGGCTGTGAAGAAGGAAATCGTCAAATGTCTAGATAGTGGTATCATTTACCCTATCTCTGATAGCCAATGGGTTAGCCCCATTCACGTTGTCCCCAAGAAGTCGGGCATCACGGTCATAACCAACGAGGCGAATGAGTTAATCCCTACTCGCACCCAAACTGGGTGGCGAGTTTGCATTGATTACAGAAAACTCAACGCCGCAACGCGGAAAGACCACTTTCCGCTACCTTTTATTGACCAGATGCTCGAACGATTGGCCGGACATGAGTACTATTGCTTTCTAGATGGCTACTCTGGCTATAATCAAATTCCCATCGCCGAAAAAGACCAGGACAAGACCACTTTCACTTGTCCTTTCGGCACGTTTGCATATCGACGCATGCCCTTTGGGTTATGCAATGCGCCCGCTACCTTCCAGCGGTGTATGATGGGGATTTTCTCAGACATGGTGGAGAAATTTCTGGAGATTTTCATGGATGACTTCTCCATTTTCGGCGACTCCTTTGACGAGTGTTTGCTGCATCTTGACGCTGTCCTTACACGATGTAAGGACAAGAATCTCACTTTGAACTGGGAGAAATGCCACTTCATGGTGCGCGAAGGTATTGTCTTAGGACATATCATCTCGCAAAATGGCATAGAGGTTGACAAAGCAAAGATTGAGGTCATTTCCAATCTGCCTCCTCCCCGATGCGTCAGAGATATCCGAGCCTTCCTTGGCCACGCCGGTTTTTATAGACGGTTTATCAAGGACTTTAGCAAGATTGCTAGGCCCTTGACACTTCTCCTGGCCAAGGACACGCCATTCGACTTCAGCTCAAGCTGTGCGGCTGCTTTTGAATCATTGAAACACTCACTCACTTCTGCTCCCGTTCTCTCTTCCTCTGACTGGACGCACCCATTCGAGATTATGTGCGATGCATCCGACTTTGCCATCGGTGCTGTCCTTGGACAGCACATCAACAAGATGCCGCACGTGATCTATTACGCAAGCCGAACCCTGAACGACGCACAACTCAATTATACAACAACTGAGAAGGAATTCTTAGCTGTTGTATTTGCCTTAGAAAAGTTCAGGCCCTACCTCATCGGCTCTCCAGTCATTGTCTACACTGACCACTCAGCTCTGCGCCATCTTTTTGCGAAGAAAGATGCCAAATCTCGGTTGATCCGTTGGATCCTCTTGCTTCAAGAGTTTGACCTTGTCATTAAGGACAAACGAGGATGTGAAAACGTGGTTGCCGACCATCTCTCGCGACTTCCTTCTTCGCCTTCGCTTCCAATTCCGATAAACGACGTTTTCCCGGATGAACAACTCTTGACAGTATCTTGCGAACCCTGGTTCGCAGATATTGTGAACTATTTGGCCACGGGATTGCTACCGACCAAATGGTCGAGTCAGGACAGACTTCGCTTCTTATCCCAAGTAAAACATTTTTACTGGGACGAACCCTACTTGTTCAAGTACTGTCCCGACCAGATTATTCGTCGGTGTGTCCCTGATGAGGAATTCAAGAGTGTGCTGTCATTTTGCCACGACCAAGCATGTGGCTGGCATTTTGGGCCCAGAAAGACAGCTGAGAAGATCTTGCAATGTGGTTTCTACTGGCCACAACTTTTCAAAGACGCTCACGACTATTGCAAGACTTGCTCCCGGTGCCAACACATGGGCCGGATATCCCGGAGGAATGAGATGCCGCTCCAACCGATCTTGGTTGTGGAGATTTTCGATGTTTGGGGGATAGACTTCATGGGGCCGTTTCCCAGCTCTTTTGGGAACTTGTACATTCTTCTAGCTGTTGATTACGTCTCTAAATGGGTCGAGGCTGTGCCCAGCCGAACTAACGACAACAAGGTTGTCGTTAGGTTCCTTAAAGAAAACATTTTCTCACGGTTTGGGCACCCCCGAGCGATCATTAGCGACAATGGAAGTCATTTCTGCAATAGGACTTTCGAGGCCTTGATGCGGAAATACTCCATTAATCATAAGCTTTCTACGCCCTACCACCCCCAAACCTGCGGGCAGGCCGAAGTTTCAAATCGGCAAATCAAGCAGATACTGGAGAAAACGGTTTCCAAGAACCGTAAGGATTGGTCTTTGAAACTCACTGATGCCCTTTGGGCATTTAGAACTGCTTATAAGACCGACCTTGGCATGTCTCCCTATCGGCTTGTGTACGGAAAAGCCTGCCACCTTCCTGTCGAAATCGAGCATCGCGCGTTTTGGGCGATAAAGGAGCTGAATCTGTCTCTGGAGGACGCGGGCAGCCATCGGAAGCTGCAGCTGAACGAACTGAGCGAACTTAGGGATGAGGCTTACGACAATGCGGTTGTCGTTAAGAATCGAACGAAGGTGTTTCATGATAAACACCTTGTGCGCAAAACCTTCGTACCTGGTCAGCAGGTACTTCTTTACGACACCCGACTTCACTTCCATCCTGGAAAGCTCTGATCTCGCTGGAAAGGGCCGTATTTTGTGCGGACTGTGTATCCGCAGGGCGCTGTGGATTTGGAAAATCCAAAGGACGGTTCACTCTTCAAAGTGAACGGACACCGATGCAAACCGTACCTTAGCGCCGAACCAACAGAGGAGCTCCTGTTCTTACAGGAGCCGGTTTACCTTGCTTGATCTTCCTCTGCCTACCTCCAAACTTCGGTTATCCAGCCAAGAACAGTGGACACTGTTCCAAATAAGTTTGGGGGTATGTACAAACCATTTTGTTTATATTCTTGTATATTCTTTTTCTTTTCTTTCAAAACAAAAACAAATAAAAATTGTGTATCGCTGACCAACAATTTTGAACCTTCAAACTACTCTCTTCATGCAATGACAGTGAGGACACTGTCCAGTTTAAGTTTGGGGGTACACTCGGTACGCATTTCTTACCTTCGCATTCATATGTATATTTTGCATCTGCATATTAAAATCCATAAAATCCATAAAAATTTGTAAATTTTCCAAAAATATAAAAACTTTTTTGTCAAGTTAGCTTGTGGAAGAACTCTGATTCAACATTCGACGGTTTTTGTTAGATAAAATAGGAATAACTAGATCTTATGTTTGGATTTTGAAAACCTGAAAGATAACTCTCCTTTGAAGTTAACTATAGCTGATATACGTCTTTACATCACACTACACGTGTCGTGAGTTTTGGGAATTAGATGACAAGTCTTTCATGTTCAAACTTTTAAACAGATAAATGATTTTCTGAGAATCAAATAGGTTTGTTCTGAAATAAGTAATGACAAGAATAGTTTATGAAGTAAAGCGAATATGAAGGAATGTTATTGATGCCGTAATAGGAGCTAAGTCTGAAAAATAACCCATCTAAAACTTGATTGGAATGATTACACACCAAACCCACTAGACACGTCTTTTATCCAAAAAAATATTTGAACTGCCGGTTATATCTCCGTTCGTATTAAATCATCTGATTTTCACGCCAAACTGTCTTTTGTTTTTGGACCTAGGTAACTTGAGTAATTAAGTCCGCTGGGGTGTTTCTACACCTAATGCCCTAAAACCAACTGGTTTGGGTGCATTGGCCCAAAGCTCGCTAAGAAGCCTAGAAAGTCCAGTTTAAAACAAAGTCAAGCAAGTGTTCTCTCCGAGTTAAAATTCCTAACGGTTCTTTGTGTGAGAATAATCTTGATAAAAGACAGGCTTTTAAAAAAAAAAATTTTTTTAACGGAGATATGAAGGTTTTACTCTTTGATAAAGACTATTGCACGTTCACAGTGGTGTGTATGAAATGAAAACAAGAAAAAGGTGGAGTGAAAAATACGACTTAGTTTCCTGTTAAGGAAGATAGAAATTCTAAAGTTGAAACCTTACTGCAAAACGAAACTTGAAAAATGCTTAACTCATTATAAAACTTATGTGATCCTTTTAAAATTGTTATCTGGGCTTTATTGTGCGACATGATGACTCTAATCGATCCTTCTGGAACTTAACGACACTATCCGCACTGCACGTAAAGACATAGAAAATCTGTAGTTAAATAAGATGTGAGGTGTGAAAAATAAAGGTTCGATAGTCTAGACTAAGGATTATAGAATTGTTATTTTCTAAAACAAAACTTTAGGGTTTGAAACTTAGTCATTTTTACAAACCAACTTGACCGGATTTTGTGGGTAGTATCCGCTGAAAACCCTCAGGAGACAACACTCCTCCTACTAGGGACACCTAGAGGTTTAACGGCTTGTTGCACATGCTCAGTGCAATCGCGTTCCCTGCGAAAGTGAGGTTAGGAAATTTTTTGTGAATAAATGGACTTTGCTCGGGACGAGCAAATGATAAGTTTGGGGGTATTTGTTCATATCAGATTTTTGCATTTTCATACCGTCCAATTTTTATCACATTGCATATCCGTAGATACTCTTGAGCCGTGTTTGCTAGTCAATTGCAGGATACAGGTCCTCGGTTCCAAAACGGTGAAATTCATGGAAAAACACGACAAAATCCGGGTTCCTGCCAACCACAGATAAAACACGGTCTCCGCTCTTCATCCGTATGTTGCCAGATACCAGTTTAGGAGACAAAAGGACAAATCAATTGTCACCTTCATGCACAAAGCACTATGGTAGCACATAATCCAAGAGATCTACACGGAGCTCGAGGCAATCATCCACAAAAAGTCCACTTCATAACACCTTTCCCTCAACAGAAATTCTGGAAGAATTTTGGAAGTATTTTCAGAAAATACATACAACAGACAAGAGGGGACAGAAGAACAGGGAAGTACCCCAAAGCCCACACCCTAAACCTACCAAGGTGCGGCGGATCCGCGGCTAAATGGGGGTCTAGGCCGCGGATCCGCGGCAGTACAGTGCCTTCAGCCGACCAATTTTCAGGGGTATTTTGGTATTTGCATTTTTGGTCTGGTGGTTGCCCTAGGTTTTCATTCTCCAGCCTATAAATAGCCCAGAAGTTTAAGAAGGAAAGGATCCATAATCTTGTATTTTTCTTTGCTAGGTTTTAGTACATGTTCTTCTTCCTCTTCTCACCTCTTCTCCATTAAACTTGTAAGTGAGCTTTTGAGTGAAGAGTGATGAATAAAGAAGACCATTTTTATTATCATGCTTGTCTCTTTCTTTACTTGTTATAATTGTTGTAATTTTAATTGTTAAGTAGTTGTTGTTATTTCCTTGTTGTTTGTTTCTTCTCTCTTTTTCTTTATCCTTTCATACGACAATGATACTTACGCTTGATCCTCGCCAAGGTGAGGTCGCAAACAGTTAGTCGTATTCTTCTAATCTCTTTCTTTCTATCTTCCTCTTTTGTGTTGTTTTATTTTTCCGTATTATGAAGTGTGAGTAGTTCTATACTTGTTAGGGTAGGATAAGGGAAGTTTGAGAGAAGGAAATCTCTCTCACTCTTTCCTTGCCCAACAACTTAAATCAACTCCCGTTAACCCAACCACAATCCGCTCCTTACGGCACCCTATCCTACATGATAGCGGTGATTCCGTAGTGAGACCGGTTGTGGTTGAATTAACCGGAGGTTATGAATAAGAGCCAAGAACGGACGGACAAGCACCAAAAGGAAGGACTATGTGTTGGAAAGCCTAGCTTATACTCGCAAGTTCCTTCCTAGTCGTGCTAATCCCCGTTGTTGCCGATTACCGTAACACCGATATTAAGTGGGGCAACGAAAGATGTGGAGACTCCTAACTCAAACTAACCTAATCCTAACCCTAACAAGCTCTCTTTAAATATCAACTCAACACTTAGATAACTACAAACAAAATCTGAACAACCGGACTTAACTCGTCGAAAAACACATAGAAAAAGATTCCCATCTCCCTGCGGACGACCCGTACTCAACCGGCTAGCTACGTGCGAAACCGTCTTGATTGCGGTATTTAAACTAGAACTTGAACACGCTCGTATCCTAACAATCAGATCGCGCGAACGGGACTCGTCACGGCAGCTCGAAGACTACCTCGCCGGGGGAACTAAGGAACCTCATCGAAAGGAATCGGGGCCGCAGCCAGACACAGATCTCCAACAGCAGAGGCTAGAGATTAGAATGTGCCGAATTGTCGGGATACCACGGCCGACTTGACGCCCTCGAGAAGAAAATCGAAAGTATGCATCGGGAGGGTCATCATGTGAGCGACGGAGCTAAGTACGCCGCCGACTCGCTCATAAAACCCTTCACCGAGGAGCTGCTCGCCGTCCATGTCTCCTCCCGGAACAAGCCCTCTAAGGTCTCTCTATTCGACGGTAAGTTTGACCCGAAGGACCATTTGGACGCATTCATCGCAGGAATTAGCTTTCAAGACAACTCTGACGCCACCCAATGCCGAGCCTTCCCGGCCACCCTCATCCGCTCCGGACTGTAGGGTGTTTTTCGTCACCCCATTGAGATGGGAATACGCGCATGCTTGTCAGACGCAGTACAGATTCCCCCTGTCTAGGGTAGGCTGGGGTTTATTGATTGTGGGGATCCAAATCTCCGGCAGCCGCGGACTAAGCTACCGTTAATTACCTCTCGCCTTTGGAGCGAGGGAACCTCCGATTAACGGGTCAAACAGGTCATGCGAACTCAATGTGCAGTGTACATGTGTTGTGTTTTGAAAAGGGGGTTTAGATAAATCGGGGGCCCACAGAGTTTTTACGGGAGTCCCACTACCCGGATAGCGGGCTGGGGGTCAAGGAGGCTAGCAGCCCCCTTACGGGGTGCGGGGCAACGCTCCGTTAGAAATTTTTTCTGACGGGGGAGGTGTTTTTAGTGTGTGTGTGTGTGTGTATAAGGAAAAAAGGCATCCAAAGGATGCGCAGGAGAAAGCACTCGGGCACTAGCGCTTCGGGCGCTAGCGCTAGCGCTTCGGACGCTAGGGTGCTAGCGCTAGCGCTTCGCCAACGCCTCACATGCCAGGCACGTGGGCGCTTGGGCTCTAGCGCTTGGGGCGCTAGCGCTTGGGGCGCAAGGAGGCTAGCGCTTTGGGAGGCAAAAGGGACTTAGTCCCTGCAATGGGAGTTGTACTCCCAGAAAGGAACACTTATTATTTTGTGTGTGTGTGTGTGTGTGTGTGTGTGTGTGTATACATGAGGAGTTAAACTCCTAGGATATTTTGAGGCTGATGAAGGGGCTTCTCCCCTTTAGCCCTGGATCTTCCCCAAAGTGGGGTTTCTGGAGATGGGTCTCCTTCTTCTTCCTGTCATTTGGCCGGATCTTGGAAAAAGGGGGTGAGACTTAAAAATCTTCCATTTTTTAGATCTAACAGCAGATCCAAGTTCCCTTTTGCGGGTTTTGTGGTGAAAAACTATTTAGTTTTGGAAAAGGAAGAGTAAAACTCTTGATTTAATTCAAAAGAAAGAAGAACGTTTTAGAATCTTGAGGAAGGAGAAAGAGGCACAGGCCTTAATTTTTGGGGAATGAAAAGTCTATGCTTTATTCATCATCATGTTTCCTTATATAGGCTTACATATTTACATATAGCCCCTTGGGCCTTACAAAATGTCATTTTGCCCTCTCATGGCTCATGTGCCATTTCTTTTTACACATAAGCCACGGGCTTACAAAAATTTGGCTTCATGTCCATTTTGTTTACATTTATGCATAAAAAATACATAAAAATTATTTATTACATGATTTCATTTTGGCATGGGGGAGGGCCGGCCGCTTCATGTTCGGACTCGACCTGGGCATGGGCCCACTTGGCTTGGGGTTGACTTTGACTTTGACTTGGTCAACCGGGGTGCAATTTTCGACTTCAACAAAGTGCCCCCATCAATAAATGCACACCACGTATGTGAGTCGTGTGCATGAAATTGATGGATCTTCTTTCGCGTGGAGGCGACTTGCTTTGGTTCCCACTTTTTGAGATGCACTGCCCTTTTTACGACATGGATGGTCGATGCTTGACGCGTCTCCGAGACGGAGTGTCTGTGGTAGACGTTTCCCTGGGCCAGAGCGATTTGGTTCCCGCTTTGTAAGAAGCCTGTATTGCCATTTTTATGACATGGATGGTCGACACTCTGATCCGGAGCAATTTGGTTCCCGATTTGTGGAAAACCTGCACTGCCTATTTTGCGACATAGACGGTCGACGCTTTGATCCTGAGCGATCTGGTTCCTAATTTGTGGGAAGCCTGCACTACCCTTTTTGCAACATGGACGGTCGACGCTCTGATCCGGAGCGATTTGGTTCCCGATTTGTGGGAAGCCTGCACTGCCCTTTTTGTGACATGGACGGTCGACGTTTGACGCGTCTCCAAGACGGAGTGTCCATGGTAGACTTTTCCCTGGCCCGAAGTGATCTGGTTCCTGCTTTGTAGGAAGCCTGCACTGCCCTTTTTACGACATGGACGGTCGACGCTCTGATCCGGAGCGATTTGGTTCCTAATTTGTGGGAAGCCTACACTGCCCTTTTTGCGACATGGACTGTCACGCCCCGCTTCCCAGAGTACGCAGGATTGGGCACGTAACATAGCCAACCATGCTACCTGTGGGTAGGAAGTATCCATCCACAGTCACATTACGGTTGTAAGGATATCAAGAACAAGATAAAGTACTAATCTAACACATGTCCAAATCCATAATAACAAGAAATCAATGAACAATAAGTGCGGAAGCAAATAATCCAATATAATAATAGAAAGGTACGTCCCATAATGCGGGATCGCACCTGGAAATAAAATGCAATAAACAAACTAACCACTATAGAACTCAAATCAGCCTGCTGGCTGAAGTACTCCTGCTCGGTCGTCGACAGTGGTACGGAATCTGGGCCATGCAAAACCCAGACGTCAGCGCGTCATGACATCAAGTATAAAGTATAAACATGGTAATAAGCAATGCAAGTATGAACATAAATAAAGCAGTAATAAGAGATAACAAGCAGGGTAATGTGCAATGGTGACTAAACTGTCCTATCAGGTTTTCTACTCTATAGTCTTTGAAACCAATTGATGAATCGTCGATGTAACTCAATAGTATCCCGTGCGTGCCCGGGACCACGGTCAAGATCCTCGGGGCTGAATCCGAGACGTGCCGCTAAGCAGTAAAAGGTAGTAGGATGGGCGAGTGATGTCAGCATCAACACTCCGGGGCTGGCCAAGCCCGTAAGACTGATCAGAACATGTATCGAACTGTTGAGTTACAAGTCGGTTTCACCTTTGATTTCCCCATACCCCCAAGCTATGTATGTCAGGTCAGGTATTCAGTAGTCAAGGACTAATGCCAACACAAAATCAAGTAAAAGTAGGTCTGTCTGGATAGACAGCGGGAATGGTCAGGTTTGTCGGCATTAGGCATGAGATCAGGTAACAGGTCAGGTAATGTATAAAGGTGTCATGTCATGTCAAGAGTGTACGGTACCATATCATGTCAAGTAGGAAGTGTAACAGGTCATGTCAGGAAGCACAAGATGTCATGTGGGTGCTCATAATCAAACTATCATAAACATGTGTATAAATAAACAAGCATGAGTACTATTAGAACAATAAACTGGAACATGTAATATGATAGGCAAATAGATATAATTTCAAGGATATGGATGCACAGTTATTGATTAGGGTTACATTTATAGTTCCAATATTAATTAGGATGCAATTTATTAAACATGGAGCATTAATATCACATTATTATGTAGTAATGTGATCTATGGATGCAATTATATTTATCTTAAATGCGATGGATGCAAACGGGTATCCGAAGAGTTATAAAACTATAAAATGGTAGTGTGGGATGTACAACTAAGCAATATGTGATATAAATATTTATATAATAATATTAATATGGATAGCATATTCAAAGCGATTAGTAACTATAAAAGCTGTATTGATTAACCATGCACAAGAAGGTTCCGTTCAGAAATTCAGCGTCACCCTAATTTGTAAAATAGCTTAAAAATAACAAACGTTCTCCAAAAGAGACGTATCTTATACCAAAACAAAGATAATTCAATAAGGTTTTCAGTTTTATAAATATAAGTATCTCAGGTTATCCCTACAAAAAGTTATGAATATTCAAAGTTGAAAGTTTGCTGCTGGAATTTCCCTGGACAGCAGTTTAAGGGCATTTTCATTTGCATTTTACGTTATTTAAACAATTTATTTTGCAAGTAAATATTTCATAGAGTTATAGTATTCTTAATTAGCTTCGTAACGAACTAAAGAACGTATACTAATGATTTTTCTATGATTTATAATGAATTTTATAATATAAGGTGTACAGTAAATTTCAGATTTGTCATATCCGATTTTTCAACGACATTTCATATGTAAACTATAAGATTTTCAAATGTATAATATTATAAAATGAAGATTATAAAAGTATATAGCATGTAGCAAGATTAACTTGCCTCGATGGGTCGCGAATCGGGAAAACGGAACGTTAACCGTCGGCGGGGAAAACTCGCGACGGCGCACGGTTCACGGAATGAACCCAAACGACGAACAAAGGAACCACACGGGTCGGGGTATCTCGCTGGAACGTCGAGAAACGTCACCGGCACGACGGAATTCCGGCAACAAAAGAACAGTTAAAAGAAATGAGAAGCGAGACATGAAGCAAGAAGAGAAAAATGATAAAGAGAAGTACGAGAGAATATATGAGGGAGAGGGAGAGAGAGGAAAAAGTGGAGAGAGAGAGAGAAAGTGGGGCCCACGGGGTTAAAGGGGAGGTTGCGATTGGCTGAGAGAATAAATTAAGAAGGATATAAAGATTGTAAAAATATTATATGGTTAACTTAAAGATTTAAAAGATAGGTAATGAACAGTAAGATATCAGGTTAGTTAGAAAAATATATGCGATGGTTTTAATAATATTAAAATTTAGGATTTTGGCGCCAAATGAAACATTTCCAAATTGTGTCCGGGTTGGGTCCAAAAATTCGAAATTCAAATAATAGGATTTTAGGCGGGTTCCAAATTTTAAAATGAAATGTTTTATGATTAAAAAACATACTCCCAAAACGGACACACGCACGTGCACGTAGCCATCCAAACTCGCCCGTTTCACTGAACGGGACGAGAATACAATGTACGGACGCTACCACGAGGCTAAGGGTGTCAAGTAGGCCAAGAAGAATATTTTCAATTTTATTTTAGGTGCTAAAATTTGTTATATGCAGAATGACTTAGCCGGTTAAAATTGTGCAATAAGAACCAAACAAGCAAGATAAATGAAATGAGCAATGCCAAACACTCAACAAGTAACAGAAATAGTATTATTGGGCTCGGGTGTTACATCATACCCAACTACAAAAAGAATTTCGTCCTCGAAATTCCAAGAATTCAAGATAGATAACTACAGGAAAAGGTGAGGAAACTTCTGCCGGATCTCGTCTTCTCGCTCCCAAGTGGATTCTCCATGCGATCGATTACCCCAAGAGACTAGCACAAGGGGGATAACCTTGTTCTTAAGAACCTTTTCTCTTCGATCCTTGATTTCAACTGGTCGCTCCTCAAAAGTCAAGTCTTCTCGTACTGTTAGCTCCGAATGATCCAAAACGTGTGTTTCATCTCGAACATACTTACGGAGTTGAGATACGTGAAACATATCATGCACATTTGCCAAGGACTGTGGTAACGCCAAACGATATGCTACCTCACCAACACGCTCCACGATCTCAAGGGTCCAACGAACCGAGGACTGAGCTTTCCTCGCCTTCCAAAACGAATCACCCCTCTAGTCGGTGATATCTTCAAGAACACCAAATCACCCACGGTGAATTCTAGAGGTCTTCTCGATGTGTCAGCCCAACTCTTCTGTCTGTCTTGTGCTGGCTTCATATGATTTCTGATAGTGTTAACCTTCTCAACTGTCTGCATCACCAAATCTGGTCCCAACAATTTTCGTTCACCGACATCATCCCAACAAATAGGTGAACGACATTTACGACCATACAAAGCTTCAAACGGAGCCATCTGGGTAGTTGCCTGAAAACTGTTGTTGTAAGAAAACTCCACCAAGTGTAGATGATCCTCCCACGAACCCTTGAAGTCCAACATGCATGCTCTCAACATATCATCAAGAGTTTGGATCGTTCTCTCCGACTGACCATCAGTTTGAGGATGATAAGCTGTGCTAAACTTCAATCGAGTCCCCAAACTTTCCTGTAAACTCCTCCAGAAGTGTGATAAGAACCGAGTGTCCTGATCGGACACGATGCTCACCGGTACGCCATGCAATCTTACAATCTTCTGCATGTACCGCTCTGCCAAAGTCTCCGTTGATTGACCAACCTGGAAAGGAATAAAGTGAGCTGCCTTGGTCAATCGATCGACAATCACCCATACTGCATTGTTGCCGTTTGGACTTCGCGGTAAAGCCGTCACGAAATCCATGGTTATATGTTCCCACTTCCACTGAGGAATCGGAAGTGGTTGCAACAAACTAGCAACCCTTTGGTGTTCAGCCTTGACTTGCTGACATACCAAGCACTTAGCCACGAAGCGAGCAATCTCCCGTTTCATGCCTTCCCACCAGAAATGCTGTCGAATATCTCGGTACATCTTTGTACCTCCTGGATGTATAGAATAAGCTGAACTGTGTGCCTCCTTCATAAGCTCTTCACGAACATCCCCCTTTGGCACACACAAACGGCTACCATACCTCAACGAACCATCTTCGTAGACCAGTAAATCTGTTCGTAGTCCAGCCTTAACCCGCTCTCGAAACTTCTGCAGTCTAGGATCCTGCGATTGTGCCGCTTTAATCTTCTCAACCAAGGACAACTGTACTTGCAACTGCATCAACTGTCCCGTAGAATGTGGTAGCACAACTTCCAAGTCAAATCTTCGAAAATCTGCAATGATCTCCCCCTGTGTAGTTAACACCTGAATTGCTGGTAACTGACTAAGCGCATCCGGCACAACATTAACCTTCTCCGGATGGTACTTAAGATCAAGATCGTAGTCAGCCATCAGCTCCAACCATCTACGCTGCCTCATGTTAATCTCCTTCTGTGTAAACACATACTTCAAGCTCTTATGATCTGTAAAAACTTCGACTCTTTCCCCCAAAAGGTAGTGTCTCCAAATCTTCAAAGCGAAAATCACAGCCGCACGCTCCAAGTCATGAGTTGGATAATTCTTCTCATGAGTCTTCAGTTGTCTCGATGCGTAAGCGACGACTTTCCCATTCTGCATTAAAACACATCCCAATCCTTTTCCAGATGCGTCGCTGTGAATCACCAGTCCTCCTGAATCATCCGGTACGGTTAGGATAGGGGCGGTTATCAACTTCTGCTTCAACGTCTCAAAGGCCAATGCACATCCATCCGTCCAAACAAACGGTACCTCCTTTCGTGTGAGCTTGGTTAACGGCTCAGCTACGCGAGCGAAGTTCTCCACAAATCTTCTGTAGTATCCGGCGAGTCCAAGAAAACTCCTTATCTCTGCAACATTCTTTGGAATAGGCCAGTCTCGAACTGCTGCAATCTTTTCGGGATCGACGGCGATTCCATCGCCCGACACGACATGCCCCAGAAACTTCACTTCTTCCAGCCAGAATTCACACTTACTCATCTTCGCAAATAATTTCTCTTGTCTTAGCGTCTGCAATGCGATCCTTAAATGCTCAGCATGCTCCTCCGGACTCTTCGAGTACACCAGAATATCGTCAATGAATACCACAATAAACTGGTCCAAGAACGGTGAAAAGATCCTGTTCATCAAATCCATGAATGTTGCCGGCGCATTAGTCACTCCGAAGGGCGTCACTAGATACTCGAAATGTCCATATCGAGTTCGAAACGCCGTCTTGCAAATGCCTTCTGCTTTCACTCGGACCTGATGATATCCCGATCGCAAATCCAATTTCGAGAACACCCTCGCGCCACTAAGCTGCTCAAAAAGCTCTCCAATGCGAGGGATTGGGTACTTGTTCTTAATAGTCACCCGGTTCAATTCTCGATAATCCATGCACATCCTTCTCGTGCCATCCTTCTTCTTTACTAAAAGAACTGGAGCTCCCCAAGGTGAGTTGTTGCTTCGAATCCATCCCTTCTTGAGTAATTCACCAACTTGTTTCTTAACTTCTTCCAATTCCACCGGTGCCATCGGATAATAAGATTTTGATATTGGCGCTGCACCAGGAATAAGGTCAATCGCGAACTCCACATCTCGCTTTGGCGGTAAGCCCGAAATATCTGCAAACACATCCATAAAGTCGCGAACAACTGCCGGCTCTTCATTACTATTCACTTCCATAGTCGCAAGAACACTGTTTGTCGGCCTAGCCCTAAACTCGACTGGCCCGACAGAACTGCTTCCTTACCGCAACTGCTGTCTGCATCGTTGGCCGTGAAAGGTCCAGCGAGACTACTGAGTCTCGTCCACTCCGCTGCATGCACGTCCACGGTTGCTCCATTCTGCCTTAGTCCGATAAATTTCTTCCCTTTCCTCCGCCCAGTCTGCGGGAAGAACTTCTCCAGGGGGTTCTTAGAAAAACTTCGCCCAACTGATCGGCTTGGGCAAGCGGGTCTCCTCCACAAGCCGTCACTCTCGGGCGTAATCCACTAACTGAATGCGCACCACATCAACTCCTTTGTCCTCTGGAATCTGTGTCGCAATCAGCAAATTCTCCGTGTCGCTAGCCACGGCTCGGCTGGCAACGGCTCCTCCAGAAAAGTGAAAGTAGACGGATCCAAAAGTCTGAAATCTGCTACGGTCCTTACTCGGTCAACTGGTCTAGTTCCAACATCGTTTACAGACTGCTGAACGATCTGCAAACCTTCCTGAAACAAGTCCGCTTGCTGCTGGATCAGCTCGGTCTGTTTCTTTGATTTCCAGCATTTCTCTTATCACTCCAAGCATGGCGGCTTCGTTCACACGCCTCTGGTACGTCTTCAACTTCTTACCTGTCATAATCCTGAACTCAAAACACCCAACATTAGCATGATGATAGATTCTGAATGTGGATCAAGGCTAGAACTCCAAGATACTTAAATAGAGTACCGCATTGTAGCTATGCCGCGGTATCATAGCCGCAATTACTTAACTCCACCCAAGTCGCCTAAGTCCTAGAGATAACAAGAAGTTAGGTTTTCGAGTTGACAATGCAAAGTAAGTTTGCATGTCGACATGATCCGGAAGAATGATTCAAGGATGGTAAAACGGTCAAAGTGGCAGGACATGTTTCCTAATCATGGGTATCCTGATTCGTGTATCGGGTGCAATACCCAACTACAAAGAATCAACCCAATTAACCTATGGCTTTGATACCAAAAGAACCATGTCACGCCCCGCTTTCCAGAGTACACAGGATTGGGCACGTAACATAGCCAACCATGCTACCTGTGGGTAGGAAGTATCCATCCACAGTCACATTACGGTTGTAAGGATATCAAGAACAAGATAAAGTACTAATCTAACACATGTCCAAATCCATAATAACAAGAAATCAATGAACAATAAGTGCGGAAGCAAATAATCCAATATAATAATAGAAAGGTACGTCCCATAATGCGGGATCGCACCTGGAAATAAAATGCAATAAACAAACTAACCACTATAGAACTCAAATCAGCCTGCTGGCTGAAGTACTCCTGCTCGGTCGTCGACAGTGGTACGGAATCTGGGCCATGCAAAACCCAGACGTCAGCGCGTCATGACATCAAGTATAAAGTATAAACATGGTAATAAGCAATGCAAGTATGAACATGAATAAAGCAGTAATAAGAGATAACAAGCAGGGTAATGTGCAATGGTGACTAAACTGTCCTATCAGGTTTTCTACTCTATAGTCTTTGAAACCAATTGATGAATCGTCGATGTAACTCAATAGTATCCCGTGCGTGCCCGGGACCACGGTCAAGATCCTCGGGGCTGAATCCGAGACGTGCCGCTAAGCAGTAAAAGGTAGTAGGATGGGCGAGTGATGTCAGCATCAACACTCCGGGGCTGGCCAAGCCCGTAAGACTGATCAGAACATGTATCGAACTGTTGAGTTACAAGTCGGTTTCACCTATGATTTCCCCATACCCCCAAACTATGTATGTCAGGTCAGGTATTCAGTAGTCAAGGACTAATGCCAACACAAAATCAAGTAAAAGTAGGTCTGTCTGGATAGACAGCGGGAATGGTCAGGTTTGTCGGCATTAGGCATGAGATCAGGTAACAGGTCAGGTAATGTATAAAGGTGTCATGTCATGTCAAGAGTGTACGGTACCATATCATGTCAAGTAGGAAGTGTAACAGGTCATGTCAGGAAGCACAAGATGTCATGTGGGTGCTCATAATCAAACTATCATAAACATGTGTATAGATAAACAAGCATGAGTACTATTAGAACAATAAACTGGAACATGTAATATGATAGGCAAATAGATATAATTTCAAGGATATGGATGCACAGTTATTGATTAGGGTTACATTTATAGTTCCAATATTAATTAGGATGCAATTTATTAAACATGGAGTATTAATATCACATTATTATGTAGTAATGTGATCTATGGATGCAATTATATTTATCTTAAATGCGATGGATGCAAACGGGTATCCGAAGAGTTATAAAACTATAAAATGGTAGTGTGGGATGTACAACTAAGCAATATGTGATATAAATATTTATATAATAATATTAATATGGATAGCATATTCAAAGCGATTAGTAACTATAAAAGCTGTATTGATTAACCATGCACAAGAAGGTTCCGTTCAGAAATTCAGCGTCACCCTAATTTGTAAAATAGCTTAAAAATAACAAACGTTCTCCAAAAGAGACGTATCTTATACCAAAACAAAGATAATTCAATAAGGTTTTCAGTTTTATAAATATAAGTATCTCAGGTTATCCCTACAAAAAGTTATGAATATTCAAAGTTGAAAGTTTGCTGCTGGAATTTCCCTGGACAGCAGTTTAAGGGCATTTTCATTTACATTTTACGTTATTTAAACAATTTATTTTGCAAGTAAATATTTCATAGAGTTATAGTATTCTTAATTAGCTTCGTAACGAACTAAAGAACGTATACTAATGATTTTTCTATGATTTATAATGAATTTTATAATATAAGGTGTACAGTAAATTTCAGATTTGTCATATCCGATTTTTCAACGACATTTCATATGTAAACTATAAGATTTTCAAATGTATAATATTATAAAATGAAGATTATAAAATTATATAGCATGTAGCAAGATTAACTTGCCTCGATGGGTCGCGAATCGGGAAAACGGAACGTTAACCGTCGGCGGGGAAAACTCGCGACGGTGCACGGTTCACGGAATGAACCCAAACGACGAACAAAGGAACCACACGGGTCGGGGTATCTCGCTGGAACGTCGAGAAACGTCACCGGCACGACGGAATTCCGGCAACAAAAGAACAGTTAAACGAAATGAGAAACGAGACATGAAGCAAGAAGAGAAAAATGATAAAGAGAAGTACGAGAGAATATATGAGGGAGAGGGAGAGGGAGGAAAAAGTGGAGAGAGAGAGAGAGAAAGTGGGGCCCACGGGGTTAAAGGGGAGGTTGCGATTGGCTGAGAGAATAAATTAAGAAGGATATAAAGATTGTAAAAATATTATATGGTTAACTTAAAGATTTAAAAGATAGGTAATGAACAGTAAGATATCAGGTTAGTTAGAAAAATATATGCGATGGTTTTAATAATATTAAAATTTAGGATTTTGGCGCCAAATGAAACATTTCCAAATTGCGTCCGGGTTGGGTCCAAAAATTCGAAATTCAAATAATAGGATTTTAGGCGGGTTCCAAATTTTAAAATGAAATGTTTTATGATTAAAAAGCATACTCCGAAAACGGACACACGCACGTGCACGTAGCCATCCAAACTCGCCCGTTTCACTGAACGGGACGGAATACAATGCACGGACGCTACCACGAGGCTAAGGGTGTCAAGTAGGCCAAGAAGAATATTTTCAATTTTATTTTAGGTGCTAAAATTTGTTATATGCAGAATGACTTAGCCGGTTAAAATTGTGCAATAAGAACCAAACAAGCAAGATAAATGAAATGAGCAATGCCAAACACTCAACAAGTAACAGAAATAGTATTATTGGGCTCGGGTGTTACATGGACGGTCGACGCTCTAATCAGGAGCGATTTGGTTCCCGATTTGTGGGAAGCCTGCACTGCCCTTTTTGCGACATAGACGGTCGACGCTCTGATCCGGAGCGATTTGGTTCCCGATTTGTGGGAAGCCTGCACTGCCCTTTTTGTGACATGGACGGTCGACGCTCTGATCCGGAGCGATTTGGTTCCCGATTTGTGGAAAGCCTGCACTGCCCTTTTTGTGACATGTACGGTCGACGCTTGACGCGACTCCGAGACGGAGTGTCCGTGGTAGACTTTTCCCTGGCCCGGAGTGATTTGGTAGACGTGCCCCCAGCACGGAGTGTCGCTGTCGACGTTTCCCCGAGGTGGAGTGTCTGTAGTCGACGTGCCCCCGGCATGGAGTGTTTGCTTGACGTTTCTTGGAGGCGGAGTGTCGGCTGGTTGACGTGTCCCCGGCACGAAGTGTCTGCTTGACGTTTCCCCGTTACGAAGTGTCGCTGTTGGACGTTTCCCCGGTACGGAGTGTCGCTGGTCGACGTTTCCCCGAAGCGGAGTGTCTGTAGTTGGCGTGCCCCCGGCACGGAGTGTCTGCTTGACGTTTCCTCAAGGCGGAGTGTCAGCTAGTTGACGTGTCCCCGGCACGGAGTGTCTGCTTGACGTTTTCCCATTACGAAGTGTCGTTGTTGGACGTTTCCCCGGTACGGAGTGTCGCTGGTTGACATTTCCTCGAAGCGGAGTGTCTGTAGTCAACGTGCCCCCGGCACAGAGTGTCTGCTTGACGTTTCCCCTTCACGAAGTGTCGCTGGTCGACGTTTCCCCGAAGCGGAGTGTCTGTAGTCGACGTGCCCCTGGCACGAAGTGTCTGCTTGACGTTTCCCCGGCATAGAGTATCGCTGTTGGACGTTTTCCCTGTACGGAGTGTCGCTGGTCGACGTTTCCCCGAGATGGAGTGTTGGCTGGTTGACGTATCCCCGAGACGGAGTGTCTATAGGTGACGTTTCCCCGGCACGGAGTGCCTGTTGTTTGACGCAGAGGTCGATGTTGGAATTGATTGGTTTGATTTGTTTTGGGTTGACATCAGCATCGCTACTCTGGAATATGGTACCAGGAGCGAATTATCATCTGTCATGAGAGGATTTGGGAATTGGTTTTCTGTCGGCATCTGCATTGCTGCACTGGAATAATGCCAGGAGCAACTCATCATTTGCCCCGGTAGGATTTGGGAATTGGTTTTTGTTTGGTATCTGCATTGCTGCACTGGAATAATGCCATGAGCAACTCATCATTTGCCCCGGAAGGATTTGGGAATTGGTGGCTTAGGAGACAGGTTTAGATCCCTATCACCTAAGGCTTTATAATTTTATGGGCCGTAAGGGTCCTATAAAAGCACTTTCTCCCTACGAGTCGAAAGGATCTCGTAGGTGTTTTTTCTCCTTAGGAGTCGTGGGGACTCCTAAGTGTGTTGCTCCTTTGTGAATCGTAAGGATCTCACGCGGGAATTTTCTCCTCACAAAGTCGAGAGGACTTTGCGAGTGCATTTCATCTCTTTTTTACGAGTTTGCGCCCTTTCAGGTTTTCACAAACTCACCGGCAGTCCTGCCGTTTTTACTCACGGAGCCCTTTCGGATTTTCATCCATGCCCATTTTGCTTGTGGACATACCATTTTTTTGGGGACTTTGAATGTGGTCTCACCGGTAGGTCTCGGGAGGGATTGGGGTTGTTTTACGCCTGTGGATTGTATACGGTTTTGCAGGATGTATGATCCAGACCATAGGGCCGGAAAAATTTCGGGACTTTGTTGGCGTCTGCATCGCTGCACTGGAAGATGGTACCAGGAGCGACTCTTCATTCGCCGTTGGGGTATGGGATTTAGAATTTGGCTGGCGTCTGCATCGTTGCACTGGAATGTGGTACCAGGAGCGACTCATCATTCGCCATTGGGGTATGGGATTTGGAATTTGGCTGGTGTCTGCATCGTTGCACCGGAATATGGTACCAGGAGCGACTCATCATTCGCCATTGGGGTATGGGATTTGGAATTTGGCTGTCGTCTACATCGTTGCACGGAATATGGTACCAGGAGCGACTTATCATTCGCCACTTAGGGTTTGAGTTTTGGACGGCGTCTGCATCGCTGCACTGGAATATGGTAGCAGGAGCAACTCATCATTCGCCGTTGGGATTTGGGAAGCGATGGCTTAGGAGACAGGTTTAGATCCCTACCACTTAAGGCTTTTCAATTTTATAGGCTGTAAGGGTCCCATAAAAGTATTTTCTCCCTACGAGTCGTAAGGATCCCGTAGGTGCATTTTCTCCTCAAGAGTCATGAGGACCCCCAAGTGTGTTTTTCCTTTGTGAGTCATAAAGATCCTACGAAAGTTTGTTCTCCTCATGCATCGTGAGGACACAGGAGTGGGTCTTCCCAATGGAGCATAATTCCAAGGGTAGAGACCAGCTGCGTAACTGGTGATTACGGTGGGGCATAGGTATGATGAGAATTATTTGAGCCCGTGGATTGTATACGGTAGTCAATTTAGGGACTAACCGTAGGGCCGGAAGAATTTTGGGAAACTGGATTTTGGTTGGCGTCTGCATCGCTGCACTGGAATATGATACCAGGAGCGACTCATCATTCACCGTTGTTTTGTTTTGTTTTTTTTGTTTTCTTTTGTTTTTGTTTTCGTTGTTTTTTTTACCGCGATTGCTCTATCATTTCAGCTTTTCTTATCGCGAAGATCGCGATTGCCCTATCATTTCGGCTTTTATTCGCAGTTGCCCTATCATTTCGGCTTTATTTTCATCTTTATTTTACTCGCTGATTTTTATTGCGAGTTGCCCCACCATTTCGGCTTTTCTTTATTTTTCTTTTATTTACACATTTTTTGTTTATTTACATATATATTTTTTTACATTCCCAGTTTAACGACTTAGAGGTCGATTATTCTCAGTTTAATGACATGGTGGTCAGTTTTTTCCAGTTTAACGACGTGGTGGTCAGCTGGATCAGAAGCTTGGAGAAGATATCTGATTGAGCAGTTGTCAGGGGCACCGCTGGAGCTTGCCCGAAATGCCTTATCACTTTGTCGCTGTTGATGGCCTTGCCCCCAGTTGGGGCCAAGGAAAGTCGTTCAAATACCGACTTGCGTTCGAAGATGGCAATTGAAAGTCGTTAACCTGCAAATAGAAACATGATTTCAGTATAGACAATCGATATGTACATTGATTCAGCTCGCATGAACGTTTAACCCGAAATATGGGAGGAGAGATTGGTCCCACTGGGCGTGCCAGAATCTGTAGGGTATTTTTCGTCACCCCATTGAGATAGGAATACGCCCGCGCTTGTCAGGCACAGTACAGATTCCCCCTACCTAGGGTAGGCTGGGGTTTATTGATTGTGGGGATCCAAATCTCCGGCAGCCGCGGACTAAGATGCCGTTAATTATCCCTCGCTTTTGGAGTGAGGGAACCTCCCGATTAACGAGTCAAACAGGTTATGCGAACTCAATGTGCAGTATACGTGTGTTGCGTTTTGGAAAGAGAGGTTTTGGATATATTGTGGCGCTAGCGCTTTGTACGCAAGGGCGCTAGCGCTTTGGGAAGCAAAAGGGACTTAGTCCCTGCAATGGGAGTTGTACTCCCAGAAAAGAACACTTCTTATTTTTTGTGTGTGTGTGTGTGTGTGTGTGTGTGTGTGTGAGGAGTTAAACTCCTAGGATATTTTAAGGATGATGAAGGGGCTTCTCCCCATGAGCCATGGATCTTTCCCAAAGTGGGGTTTCTGGAGATGGGTCTCCTTCTTCTTCCTGTCGTTTGGCCGGATCCTGGAAAAAGGGGGTGAGACTTAAAAATCTCCCCCTTTTGAGATCTAACGGCAGATCCAAGTTCCCCTTTGTGGGTTTTGTGGTGAAAAACTATTTAGTTTTGGAAAAGAAAGAGTAAAACTCTTGATTTAATTCAAAAGAAAGAAGAAGGTTTTAGAACCTTGAGGAAGGAGAAAGAGGCACAGGCCCTAATTTTTGGGGAATGAAAAGTCTATACTTTATTCATCATCATGTTGCCTTATATAGGCTTACATATTTACATATAGCCCCTTGGGTTTTACAAAATGGCATTTTGCCCATCTCATGGCTCATGTGCCATTTCTTTTTGCACATAAGCCATGGGCTTACAAAAATTTAGCTTTATACCCATTTTGTTTACATTCATGCATAAAAAATTACATAAAAATTATTTATTACATGATTTCATTTTGGCATGGGGGAGGGCCGGCCGTTTCATGTTCGGACTCGACCTGGGCATGGGCCCACTTGGCTTGGGGTTGACTTTGACTTTGACTTGGTCAACCAGGGTGCAATTTTCGACTTCAACACGGACGAGACTGGTTCCAAGGACTCGCGCCACGCTCGATCTCAACCTTCGACGAGCTGGCCACCCAATTCCTCGGCCACTTCGTCGGGAACAGACGGCAGAAATGGACCGTTGACCATCTCTTCACAATCAAGAGCCGGGACAAAGAAACATTCAATGGGTACGTCACCCGATTCTACAATGCCCTTCTCGAGGTCCCAGAATATCAGGACGAGACGGTCGTTACAACACTTAGGTCTGGTCTTAGGCGCAAGAGTGGTTATGCTCCTTTGCATTAGCGCAACCTAAGACCATGGCCGAGGTAAAGGCCTGGACCGAACGTGAGATCCAGCTCGGGTCCGAGGTGAACGCGAATCTTCCCGGGGCAGAGCAAACTGACCAAAAGAAAAGGGCGCGGGAAGAGAGAAAGAGACTTGAGCGGTCAAAACCCTACTCCCCGAATTTTCAGAAATACACCCCGCTCAACGTCTTCCAGACGATACTGCTTGAGGAGGCTAAGGGCGAGGGGTTCTTTAAGCTCCCCCCGATCTTGCGCATGGCGGTAAAGCGCATCCGGGGCCCCTACTGCGGTTTCTACAGGTCGTAAGGCCACTCCACAGAGAGCTGTAAACAGCTCCAAGACTACATTGAGGAACTCATCCGTTCAGGACACCTGGCAGCGTACTTGCGGGACAAGTGGCAAGCTGACCGTGGGCAGGAGCAGCGTCCCCCTCCCGGCGAGTTGACAATCGCCTAAATTATGGTCATGTCGGCTGGGGGTACGTCGAGTACCTACAAAGCTCAACACCCTGTGCCGGTCGTGGAGGCCATCAGCCGTCCGAGGATGAAGGCCAGGGAAACCGAGCCGATCGTTTTGACGGCCTTACATCGCCAAGAATCTCAAACCGTACAAATAAAAAGAATATCTACTAGCGTGTACTTCTTTTACTAAGGCAATATAAACTTTTCTCAATATCTTTCTATTTATACAATAAGAAGTGATCAATAAAACATTGCAAAAAGAAGAGTTTGTTTATTCAAAAGGTACTATAGGCTCCTCAGCCGTACATCGAAAAAGAAAAATTACAATAGCGGGGGAAGGGGGTGCAGAGAACATTGCTCATGGTACTCCGAAGATATTTCCTCCAGCCAAGCCCCCGCGGCCTCAGAGCTCTGCCTCTGGTGCCGCCCGCGAATGCCGGCATCATGCCGCAATTGATAACACTCAAGGATGAGCGCCACCAAGCAATCCCGCCGACCCGTGGAGATCATGCCGAAGTGCCGTAAAGACCTTAGCTTACCAACCGCCTCATCTCTCAGCTGTTCGGACAAGGGGTTGTAGAGCCCCGACGACGCCCTCCAGATGGAGTACATCAACAACTGGAGCAGGGGGGAATGCCGGGAAAGCAGTCGGCCGAAACGATCCTCAATGCGGCCTATGACTAACTACACCGTGTCCTCGGTGCAGTACTGGTCGTAGAGGTACACGTCCTCGAAATCCACGATGTCGAGATGGTAAAAAGGAAGTCCTCCGTTCTTACGTTTTGGATGTGAAGGAAGGAGTGATCAACGCTCCCTCTGTTTTATAGCCCACAACGCCTCACGAGTCCAACAGTAGCTCGTTTCACCCACAACTGTATCACCACGCGGCAGACATCGAGCCTTTCTCGGCGAAATCGAAACGACGCGGCTCTGGCGCTTCACCTCCCCCACGCGTTTATTACACGTGTCGCCCGCGACTGTCCCTGTTGTTGGGGTCAAAATTGGAACCCTAGTTGACCGGGTCAAAGTCAAGGTCAACCCCAAGTAAGCGGGTCCAAGCCCAAGTAAGTGGGTCCATACCCAAGTCGAGCCCTGCGGCCGGCCTCCCCATGCCAAAATAAAAATCATATAACAAATAATTTTGATATAATTTTTTGTGCATGAATGTAAGCAAAATGGGCATAAAGCCAAATTTTTGTAAAGCGCATGGCTTATGTGCAAAAAGAAATAGCACATGAGACATGAGATATGTAAAATGCCATTATGTAAAGCCCAAAGGGCTATATGTAAATGTGCAAGTCTATATATGGCAACATGATGATGAATAAAGTATACACTCTTCATTCTCTCAAACTCTAGGGTTTGTGCATCCACTCTCTCGTTCCAAGTTCTTCCTCTTTCTTTTCATTTTCCAATTAAATCAAGAGCTTAGCTCTTCTTTTTTTAAAAACTAAATAAAGTTCTACCATAAACCCACCTCTCAAGACTCCATCAAAAGAAGAAAAAGGGTCTCTTTCTTTTATCATCCAAGATCTTGATCTTGGAGTTTCAAGAGAACCCATTTTGGGTTTCTTCTCAAAAGAGAAAGGAGAAAATCTTTTGGCGTTTAACTCCACAAATAAAATTATTGTGGAGTTTCACTCCACTACAGAAATTCTTTTGGAGTTTAACTCGACAGTAAAAATCTTTTTTTGGAGTTTAACTCCACATTAAATTTTTTCAGGAGTTTAATTCCATATAAAATTCTTTCAAAGTTTAACTCCACATTTAAAATTCTTTCGGAGTTCAACTCCACAATAAAAATTCTTTCGGAGTTCAACTCCATTTAAATCCTTTTGGAGTTTAACTCCACAAACAAAAATTCTTTTGGAGTTTAACTCCACAATAAAAATCTTTTTTGGAGTTGAACCCCATTTAAAACACTTTTTGGAGTTTAACTCCGCAATAAAAATCTATTTTAAGTTAAACTCCATTTAAAATTCTTTAGGAGTTTTACTCCATTTAAAATTCTTTTTTTGGAGTTGAACTCCCTTTAAAACTCTTTTTTGAGTTTAACTCCACGATAAAAATCTTCTTGGAGTTAAACTCCATTAAAAATCTTCTTGGAGTTAAACTCCATTCAAAACCTTTTTTGGAGTTGAACTCCATATCTAAAATTATTTTGGATTTTAACTCCACAAAAAAATTTCTTTTAGAGTTCAGCTCCATGTTTAAAAAAAATTAAAATTTGGAGCCCTTTTTACCCCATCACATGCTAGCACGTGAGGGGGAGAGCTCTCATTTAATGGGAGCCCTTTTGGCCCCCCTCACATGCTAGCATGTGATGGCCTAACATGTGAGGGGAGGCTCCCATTAAATGGGAGCCCAGGCTTCCCCCCTTTTTTCTCTTTCTTTCTTCTTCTTTCTTCCTTCTTTTCCTTATTTTAATCTTTTTTTAAAAAATAAATAAATATTAAATAAATAAAAATAAATCATAAATAATATTTAAAAATTAAAAAAATAATAAATTAAAATAAAAAAATTTCTCTAAATATTTATTTACTTATTTATTTTTGATTTTATATATAGAAAAAATATATATATCTTTTTTTTAACAAATGGAATAAAGCAAAACACATACACACACACACGCATCGCATTGAGTTCGCATGTCCAGTTTGACCCGTCAATCGGAGATTCTCTCGCTCCAAAGCCGATGGGTAATTAACGACAGCTTAGTCCGCGGTTGCCGGAGATTCGGATCCCCACAATCAATAAACCCCAGCCGACCCTAGGCAGGGGGAATCTGTACTGCGCCTGACAAGCACGCGCGTATTCTCATCTCAACGAGGTGACGAGAAACACCCTACAGATTCTGGCACGCCCGGTGGGACCAATCTCTCCTCCCATATTTCGGATTAAACGTTCATGCGAACTCAATCAATGTACATATCGATTATCTATACTGAAATCATGTTTTTATTTGCAGGCTTAAGGACTTTCGACTGCAATTTTCGAACGCAAGTCGGTATTTGAACGACTTTCCTTGGCCCCAGCTGGGGGCAAGGCCATCAACACCGACAAAGTTATAAGGCATCTCGGGCAAGCTCCAGCGGTGCGCTTGATAACTGCTCGATCGGGTATCTTCTCTAAGCTTCCCGTCAGATGACCGCCAAGTCGTTAAACTGGAAACAGATGACCTCTAAGTTGTTAAACTGGAAACAGTCGACCACCACATTATTAAACTGGGAACAGTCGACCTCTAAGCTGTTAAACTGGGGATGTAAAAATGTGTAAATAAAAAAAAAGTAGAAATGATAGGACAACTCGCAATAAAAATCAGCGAGTAAAAATGAAGATGAAAATAAAGCCGAAATGATGGGGCAACCGCGAATAAATAGCCGAAATGATAGGGCAATCACGACTTTCGCGATAAGAAAATCTGAAATGATAGAGCAATCGCGGTAAAAAAACGGTGAATGATGAGTCGCTCTTGGTACCATATTCCAGTGCAGCGATGCAGACGCCAACCAAATTCCAAATCCCAATGGCGAATGCTGAGTCGCTCCTGGTACCATATTCCAGTGCAGCGATACAGACGCCAACCAAATTCCAAATCCCATACCCCAACGGCGAATGATGAGTCGCTCCTGATACCATATTCCAGTGCAGCGATGCAGACGCCAACCAAATTCCAAATCCATACCCCAACAGCGAATGATGAGTCGCTCATGGTACCATATTCCAGTGCAGCGATGCAGACACCAATCAAATTCCAAATCCCAAAACGGCGAATGATGAGTTGCTCCTGGTACCATATTCCAGTGTAGCGATGCAGACGCCAACCAAATTCCAAATCCCAAAAAGGTGAATGATGAGTCGCTCCTAGTAGCATATTCCAGTGTAGTGATGCAGACGCCAACCAAATTCCAAATCCCATACCCCAACGGCGAATGATGAGTCGCTCCTGGTACCATATTCCAGTGCAGCGATGCAGACGCCAACAAAGCCCCAAAATTTTCCCGGCGCTACGGTCTGGATCATACATCCTGCAAAACCGTATACAATCCACAGGCGTAAAATGATCCCAATCTCTCCTAAGTCCTACCAGCGAGACCACATTCAAAGTCCCACCGGTGGTGAAAATTAAAAAAAAGAAAAGAAAAAAAAGGTATGTCCACAAGCAAAATGGGCACGGATGAAAACCCGAAAGGGCTCCGTGAGTAAAAACAGCAGGACTGCCGGTGAGTTTGTGAAAACTCGAAAGGGCGTAAACTCGTGAAAAAGAGATGAAATGCACTCGCAAAGTCCTCTCGACTTTGTGAGGAGAAAATTCCCCGTGAGATCCTTACGATTCACAGAGGAGCAACACACTTGGGAGTCCCCACGACTCCTAAGGAGAAAATACACCTACGGGATCCTCACGACCCGTAGGGAGAAAATGCTTTTATAGGACCCTTACGGCCCATGAAATTGAAAAGCCTTAGGTGATAGGGATCCAAACCTGTCTCCTAAGCCATCGCTTCCCAACAGGGAAAAACAAATGATGATTTGCTCCTGGTACCATATTCCAGTGTAACGGTGCTGATGCCGACCCAAAAACCAAATCCCCAAACCCTGTCATGGCAGATGATGATTCGCTTCTAGTACTATATTCCAGTGTATCGATGCTGATGTCGACCCAAACTAAATCAAATCAACAACCTCTGCGGCGGAATCATGCTTCGTCTCAGAATGTACCCCGTGTCGAAATTATGCTTCGTCTCGGAATCAAGTCAGCTAACGATCTCTGCGTTGGAATCATGCTTCGTCTCAAAGTGTACCCCGCGTCGAAATCAAGCTTTGCCTCGGTGTATCTGCTTTCCCTGTCGGAATTATGCTTCGCCTGGGAATCAACCTCTGCATCGAAATTATGCTTCGATCAGAATGTCCGCCTTCTCTGTCGGAATTATGTTTCGGCTCGGAATCAACCAGCGACCTCCTCGTCGGAATTAAGCTCCGTCTCGGAATCAAGTCGACCAACAAGCTCTGGGCCGAAATCATGCTTCGTCTTAGAGTATACCCCGCGTTGAAATCAAGCTTCGCCTTGGTGTATCTGCCTTCCCTGTCGGAACTATGCTTTGTCTCGGAATCAACCCGCGGCTTTCCCTGTCGGAATTATGCTTCGACTCGGAATCGACCAGCGACCTCCTCGTCGGAATTATGCTCCGCCCTGGAATCAGTTCAACCAGCGACCTCCCTGTCGAAATTATGCTTCGCTTCAGAATCAATTCGACTAACAAGCTCTGCGTCGGAATCATGCTTCGTCTCAGAGTGTACCCCGCGTCGAAATCAAGCTTCGGCTCGGTGTATCTGCCTTCCCTGTCGGAATTATGCTTCGGCTCGGAATCAACCAGCAGCCTCCTTGTCGAAATTATGCTTTGCCTCGGAATCAAGTCGACTAACAAGCTCTGCGTCGGAATCATGCTTCATCTCAGAGTGTACCCTGCGTCGAAATTAAGCTTCACCTCGGTGTACCTGCTTTCCCTGTCGGAATTATAGTTCGGCTCGGAATCAACCAGCGACCTCCTCGTCGGAATTAAGCTCCGCCTTGGAATCAAGTCGACCAACAAGCTCTGCGTCGGAATCATGCTTCGTCTCAGAGTGTACCCCGTGTCGAAATCAAGTTTCGCCTCGGTCTACTGCCTTCCCTGTCGGAATTATGTTTCGGCTCGGAATCAACCAGCGACCTCCTCATCGGAATTAAACTCCGTCTCGGAATCAATTCGACCAACAAGCTCTGCGCCGAAATCATGCTTCGTCTCAGAGTGTACCCCGTGTCGAAATCATGCTTCGCCTCGGCGTATCTGCCTTCCCTGTCAAAATTATGCTTCTTCTCGGAATCAAGTCAGCCAATAAGCTCTGCGCCGGAATCATGCTTCGTCTCATAATGTACCCCGTGTCGAAATCATGCTCCGCCTCGGAGTATCTGCCTTCCCTGTCGGAATTATGCTTCGCCTGGGAATCAATCTCTGCATCGAAATTATGCTTCGGTCAGAATGTCTGCCGCTCGTCGGAATCATGCTCCGACCACTTTGGAATCATGCTCATCGGAATCATGCTCCAATCCCTATAATTATGCTTCGCTCTTCGGAATGATACTCCGATCCTCGGAATTATGCTCCGATCCCCGAAGTTATGCTCATCGGAATCATGCTCCAATCCCTGGAATCATGCCTCTACTCTTCGGAATTATGCTCCGATCCTCGGAATTATGCTCCGACTCTTCGGAATGATACTCCGACCCTGGAATTATGCTCCGCAAATCGGAATTATGCTTTGACTTTTCGGAATGATACTCCGACCCTGGAATGATGCTCCGCATATCGGAATGATGCTCCGATCCCCGAGAATCATGCTCCCCGAGGGATGCTCCGCCCCTAGAATGATGTTCCACCTCGAAGTCCAGCTTCGAGATCCATCAAGTTCACGCACACAACTCATATGCGCGGTGTGCATTTATTGATGGGGGGCACTTTGTTGGGGTCAAAATTTGCACCCAGTTGATCGGGTCAAAGTCAAGGTCAACCCCAAGTAAGCGGGCCCAAGCCCAAGTAAGTGGGTCCATGCCCAAGTCGCGTCCTGCGGCCGGCCTTCCCGTGCCAAAATAAAAATCATGTAACAAATAATTTTGATATAATTTTTTGTGCATGAATGTAACCAAAAGGGGCATAAAACCAAATTTTTGTAAAGCCAATGGTTTATGTGCAAAAAAAAATAACACATGAGACATGGGATAGGCAAAATACCATTTTGTAAAGCCCAAGGGGCTATATGTAAATGTGTAAGCCTATATAAGGCAACATGATGATGAATAAAGTATACACTCTTTATTCTCTCAAACTCCAGGGTTTGTGCATCCACTCTCTCTTTCCAAGTTCTTTCTCTTTCTTTTCATTTTCCAATTAAATCAAGAGCTTAGCTCTTCTTTTTTTTTTTAAACTAAATAAAGTTCTACCATAAATCCACCTCCCAAGATTCCATCAAGAGAAGAAAAAGGGTCTCCTTTTTTTTATCATCCAAGATCTAGATCTTGGAGTTTCAAGAGAACCCATTTTGGGTTTCTTCTCAAAAGAGAAAGAAGAAGATCTTTTGGAGTTTAACTCCACAAATAAAATTCTTTTGGAGTTTAACTCCACTACAAAAATTCTTTTGGAGTTTAACTCCACAGTAAAAATCTTTTTTTTTGAGTTTAACTCCACATTAAATCTTTTCAGGAGTTTAACTCCATATAAAATTCTTTCGGAGTTCAACTCCACATTTAAAATTCTTTCGGAGTTCAACTCCACAATAAAAATTCTTTCGGAGTACAACTCCATTTAAATCTTTTTGGAGTTTAACTCCACAAACAAAAATTCTTTTGGAGTTTAACTCTACAATAAAATTCTTTTTTGGAGTAGAACCCCATTTAAAACTCTTTTTGGAATTGAACTCCGCAATAAAAATCTTTTTGGAGTTAAACTCCTTTTAAAATTCTTTAGGATTTTTACTCCATTTAAAATTCTTTTTTTGGAGTTGAACTCCATTTAAAACTCTTCTTGGAGTTTAACTCCAAGAAGAAAATCTTCTTGGAGTTAAACTCCATTAAAAATCTTCTTGAAGTTAAACTCCATTCAAAACCTTTTTGGAGTTGAACTCCATTTCTAAAATTCTTTTGGACAAAAAAATTTCTTTTGGAGTTCAGCTCCATGTTAAAAAAAAATTAAAAAAAATAATAATTTGGGGCCCTTTTTGCCCCATCACGTGCTAGCACGTGAGGGGGAGAGTTCCCATTTAATGGGAGCCTTTTTGCCCCCCTTCACATGCTAGCATGTGAGGGGTCACATGCTAAGCATATGATGACCCTCCTCACATGCTAGCATGTGAGGGGTCACATGCTAAGCATGTGATGGCCTCCCTACATGCTATGCTAGCATATGAGGGGCATGTGATGCCCCCCTCACATGCTAGGGGTCACATGCTAAGCATGCGATGGTCCCCCAGCATGTGAGGGGTCACATGCTAAGCATGTGATGGCCTAGCATATGAGGGGAGGCTCCGATTAAATGGGAGCCCAGGCTTCCCCCCCTTTTTTCTCTTTCTTTCTTCTTCTTTCTTCCTTCTTTTCTTTATTTTAATCTTTTTTTAAAAAAATTAAATAAATAAAAATAAATTATAAATAATATTTAAAAATTAAAAAATAATAAATTAAAATGAAAAAAGTTTTCTCTAAATATTTCTTTACTTATTTATTTTTGTTTATATATATATATATATATATATATATATATATATATATATATATATTTATTTAACAAGTGGAATAAAGCAAAAAAACACACACACCAACGCATCGCATTGAGTTCGCATGTCCAGTTTGACCCGTCAATCGGAGGTTCTCTTGCTCCAAAGCCGAGAGATAATTAACGACAGCTTAGTCCGCGGCTGCCGGAGATTCGGATCCCCACAATCAATAAACTCCAGCTTACCCTAGACAGAGGTAATCTGTACTGCGCCTGACAAGTGCGCGTATTCCCATCTCAATAAGGTGACGAAAACACCCTACACCTGTTCCCCATACTCACACCGAGAAGGTCGGACAGAACCTCACGAATCGACCGGAAGGATCGAAGCCCTCACCAAGAGGCAACCAGGCCCACCCTTGCTCGGTTATCCCTGGCTGGTAGTTCCCTAACCCCACAACGCTAAGGATCGAAGCCTTCGCCAAGAGGCACCGAGCAGTAACCCTGCTCAGCCCGTCCTTAGCAGGCCCCTTACGGCCCTTCCCGCGCTAAGGATCGAAGCCCTCACCAAGAGGCAACCGGGCTCGCCCTTGCTCGGTTATCCCTGGCTGGTAGAATCCTACCCCACAACGCCAGGGATCGAAGCCCTCACCAAGAAGGAGCCGAGCGGCTATCCCCGAGCGGTAGTTCACTACCCTATGACGCCAAGGATCTAAGCCCTCGCCAAGAGGCACCTGGCAGCAACCCTGCTTGACCCATCCTTAGCAGGCCTCTTATGGCCCCTCCAGCGCTAAGGGTGAAAGCCCTCGCCAAGAGGCACCAGGCAGTAATCCTGCTCGGCCCATCCTTAAGGATCAAAGCCCTCGCCAAGAGGCACCGAGCAGCAACCATGCTCGGCCCGTCCTTAGCAGGCCTTTTACGGCCCTTCCCGAGCTAAGGATCGAAGCTCTCATCAAGAGGCAATCGGGCCCTCCCTTGCTCGGTTATCCCTGGCTGGTAGTTTCCTACCCCACAACGCCAGAGATCAAAGCCCTCGCCAAGAGGCACCGGGCAGTAACCCTGCTCGGCCCGTCCTTAAGGATCAAAGCCCTCGCCAAGAGGCACCGTGCAGTAACCATGCTCGGCCTGTCCTTAGCAGGCCCTTTACCGCCCCTCCCGCGCTAAGGATCAAAGCCCTCATAAAGAGGCAATCGGGCTCACCCTTGCTCGGTTATCCCTGGCTGGTAGTTCCCTACCCCGCAACGCCAGGGATCAAAGCCCTCATCAAGAGGCAACCGGGCCCGCCCTTGCTCGGTTATCCCGGGCTGGTAGTTCCCTACCCCGCAACGCCAGGGATCAAAGCCCTCACCAAGAGGCAACAGGGCCTGCCCTCGCTCGGTTAACCCTGGCTGGTGGTTCCCTACCCCGCAACGCTAGGGATCGAAGCCCTCGCCAAGAGGCACCGGGCAATAACCCTGCTTGGCCTGTCCTTGAGGATCCAAGCCCTTGCCAAGAGGCACCGGGCAGCTACCTGGCTCGGCCCGTCCTTAGCAGGCCTCTTACGGCCCCTCCCGTGCTAAGGATCAAAGCCCTCACCAAGAGGTACCGGGCAACAACCCTGCTCGGCCCGTCCTTAGCAGGCCTCTTACGGCCCCTCCTGCGCTAAGGATCAAAGTCCTCGCCAAGAGGCACCGGGCAGTAACCCTGCTCGGCCCGTCCTTAAGGATCCAAGCCCTCGCCAAGAGGCAACTGAGCAACAACCCTGTCGGTCCATGCTTAGCAGGCCTCTTACAGCCCCTCCGCGCTAAGGATCGAACCCCTTACAAAGAGGCAACCGGGCCCGCCCTTGCTCGGTTATCCCTGGCTGGTAGTTCCCTACCCCGCAACGCCAGGGATCGAAGCCATCACCAAGAGGCAACCGAACAGCTTCATTGCTCGGTCCATACTTGGAGGATAACCCCGACGAATATTCACTACGCGACCCCACGTCGACTTCAGAGCCACGAAGATACCGACCCTTCACCGGTCTTTGCACACTTGGCAAATGGTCGAATTCAACTCGATGTGCGATCGCCAGACGAAGAACCGGCCTGACAGGATAGCTGAACCGTGCAAAAATGAACGTTCTCCATAAACAAAAGGATAATGTGCACGCAAAGAAACTGCAAAAAGATTTTTTATTCACAAAAATCAAAGGTCTCTACAAAGGTATTATGGGCTCCCCAGCCTAATAAAAGTTCCCGGAGGCTTACAAAATTTCAGAGAAAAGGAAAAAATATATAAGAAGACGAGGGGTTTCAGGCCTCAGGGCCGGGGGCAACCTCAAAGAGCACCGCGTCCACCACGACCGGGGCTGCGTCTTGGGGATCGGCGTCCATCACAGGAGCCTCGGCGCCGCCCTCACCAGTGGCCTCCTCCCCGGCAGTGCTTCCAGGGGCATCCCCCTGTGCGTCGCCCCCGCGAGGATACTCGTCCCGGAGCTCTTCATCAGGGAACTCCGGCATCCGAGCCTTGACGGCATCGAGGGCATCGTGCCAAATGAGGGTAGAGGCTGCGGCTAGGTCGGCGTAAAAACGGTCCGATTTCTTGTAGTTATCCACCGCCTTCGACGCTCTGAGCTTAGCTCGCTTCATCCCCTCTATCGCCGCCTCCATCTCCTTCCGGAGGGAGCTCGTCGACATCTTCAGAGTGCCGACGAGGACCTTGGAGTCCTGAAGCTTGGCCTCGGCGGCCCGGGCTGCCTCACGGTGCCTGGCGATCTCCTGCTTCCCGGCCGCCACCTCTTGCTTCCCGGCCGTCACCTCATCCTCGAGGACGACGACCCTCGCCATCGCCGCCTCCAGCTCCAACATTAAGCTCTCCTCCAGCGAGGAGAACTCCCCCGCGGCTCGCATCGCCGGGGCAATTTCTTCGTCCTCCATCAGGACGACGAGGGCGACGTGCTGGAGGACCTGAAGGAATCAGAGGGGGGTTAGAAAGAAAAGGGAGGCATCAAATCTCACGAGTAGTAAGACGTTGAATGAAAAACCAAGTAAAGTGGGAGCACCAATCTGCACGGCCTCCTGGGCGATGGCCGCCATTTGCGCCCTGAGAGTCCCCCGAGGGATTTTGCCCCCGGCCGACCTTTCCATCTCTGTCAGCAGGCTGTCAGCGACGGAGAGCCCCGAGGGCACCTCAAAGCGGAGATCCCCCTCGTCCACCAAGATCAGGGAGGCCGGGGTGCGCGGAACCGTCCGGTGGAACCTCTTGAGGGACAGCGTCGAGGAGTCAGTCTCTACCTCCGAAGCCCGTGCCTCTTATTCCCGAACCCGCTTTCGGCTCGGCTCCTGGCTGGAATCGGAGGCACGGGCCACACCCGAACGCCTAGGTGGAGCGGCTGCTGGGGGAACCGGGGCCAAAGTTGGACGGGAGGAGCTGGCACCTTCAGCCCTCGATCCCTTCTTCTGCTCTTGCATGTCCGCTCAGAATTTGCTTACATCCATGGGTTCTGCACAAGACAAGGTACAATGGAGTCAGCAACGCAAGTAAAAATGAAAATAAACGCAAGTCTAAACAGATCGCCTGTAAACTCCTAACTTACCCACGAACTGGACGGGGCTGAGCCCAGCCCAACTGAGGGTCTTCTCGGAAAGCAGCACGTCAGCCCGGGGAATGGGCTCCCACTCCGCCACTTTCACCGCGTCGGGATCGTTTGACTGACTCTCCCGTCGGCAACTATCCCTATGTTGGGTATATGTATGCCCTAGAGGCCATTATATGATAGTGTATATACTGATGTGTATATATATATTCAGAGGACAGTCTTGCTCGACATGATAGTATGCTATTTGGTTTCTCTTTATCATATATTCACCTGATCATGTTTTTTACTCATTTGGTACATGTTGATAAAGCCCTAAGGATATTGGCTTGACTACTGGGATTATGATGTGGATCATACTAATAGGACACCTGTAGTTTATAAGCATATCCTTGAAATGTTCCTAGTCGTGGGTATATCGAGACAGGGCATCGATATTCCAGTGCAGACTAGCGTATACCATTCTTGTTCAATATGATGGGCGATGGATGATCCCATATCCATCTGGTGTGCTGACACTAAAGATTGTATGCGGGTGCTCAGTGAAACTGGGTACACTGAATGGACTCACCGAGAACTCCTATGTGGTATTATATCATACGTTGGATAGCAGTTCTCAGGTGACACTGGTACAGGTTAGTCTGTAGACCCAAGATTGCCATAGAGTCTTGTGTGTCCTCTCACTGTATCTTGATCTCCACCCTACTACGGCTCTACTGATTCGTACAAACAGGTGGATTTTGGGTACAGTTCCGAGGCACATGGAGGCAATGAGCGATAGGAGGGGTTTCGTCTCTCTCGGTATTGGTGGTTGATGTTGCGCTGTGCACGATTGGCTATAACAGGAAGTCCCTGGCCAGGGCTGCTGAGATATTACTGATAAGTGTTATCGGTAGTTTCTCGATCTATTGTAGACCATATACCGGCATGACTTATTGAGTTATTGGGGTTGACGATTCCATCCCTAGACTTGATATGCAGCATATCTGACGAAGAGACCAGACTGTACGGTAAGTGTTGCCAGTTGGATTGAGGGGAGTTTTGACAGGTTCACTTGTTCTTCTTCTGATCGCTCAATACCCGGATGGCCGTTACGTTTAGCTTACCGTTTGCGGCTTATAGGTGTTTGATGTGATCATCACCTACTGCCGGCGTATTGACGAGTCTCAGAGTCCCACACAGAAGTTTCCTAGCTCAGGCAAAACGATGTGGTGTGCATATGAGATATGCACGGGAGCTCGATTAAATACGTGTATGAGATACCGTATGTTAATCGGGTGTTTACTATTGGTCGGGTCGTATGTGATATGACCGGTTTATTAAATCAAATGTTGATTTAATAATGACTTTTAGCTCACACTTATTAAACCCTTTTCTTTTGATGGTTGCATGCATGCATATGTACATGTTGATGTGCATACACACATACATACATGCATAAGTATCATGGTTGTTGATATATTGAAGATGGCAATGCAAGAGTCACATGGTTCATATTAATATATAGATTTTTGTTTTAAGATAAAAGATAAAGGAAATTAACTAATGACTCATTTCTTTACAAATGACTCATAACTTCCACACTCTTCTTTGTTTGACCATAGACTAACCTATCGTTAATTTCCTTTGTTTTTTAACTCATCACAAAATATCTAGATATTTATATTAACCATGGTTTGTTGTGAGAGTGTCTCACATATATATATCCTTTTGTTTTATTTTTAAAACATAATAATTATCATTATCTTCAAAAAAGATTTGCCATCTTCATCTTCCTCCTTCTTCAAGCTCTTTTGAGATTTGTTTAGAGTGAGGAAAAGAAAAAGAGAGGGTTTTTAAGTGAGAACATAAACCACTTCATCATCCTACACATCTCTAGCTCTCTTGTGTAGGGTGTTTGCTCCACGGATTTGAAAGAACAAGTGAAGCAACAAGCTTTGAGCAAAGGACTTCGGGTGGATCGTCGTGGACTCGGAAGTATTCAAGTGAGCCGTTCCAAACTCTAGAAGATCTAAGGAGTCACTCAAGGAGGTCTACTAAGGTTGTAGTCTCACCACTTAGTGATAGAATAACTTTAGTATGTGATACTATTAGTTGTTACTCAATATTTCTAGTTCGATTCCTAGTTAAGTTTGCTTAGCACCTCTTAAAATTTAAATTGTGGCATGTAAGATGCTTCCAAACCCTATATGAGGTGATAAGGAAACCTTACAGTGGTATCAGAGGCAAGCTAGAGTTTTAGAGTAACCTAGACGACGTTAAAAACCTCGAACGAATGAAAATCGACGCCCGAAGGGCACTCTCTGGACATTTTTCAAAAACGTGGATTTTTTCACATTAAAAATACTCAGAAAATCGTGCAGGGTATTTTATGGGCCCACAAGAAGAACGAAGCCCTAACTCGACTATACGACTGCGGAACCGCGGCCAGAATGGTCATTCTGCGGCGGTTCCGCGGCGCCGTTGGTGAGGCTTGGACTGTGCCTTCTTGTGCTGGCCCGTATGTACTTGTTGCAGTTTCTGGTAAATTTTAAAGATGCTCAAGTGTTGAGCTTTCTGAGAAGTCTTTGGGTGTTCAATCGTTCGATCGAATGTTTTAACTGCGCCTAGTTTATTAGTATGTGATACAATAATTGGAATCTACAAATTTGTTTGTTGCGTGTAAATCTAGCATTTCGGTCTCGGGAATAATCGGAAATCTTGTTGAATTATCCGACTTGTTTTGAAAAGGTGTTTTCATGGGTGAGACCTAAATACGAACTTTACATTATTAGGCATGAAATCTTGGATATGTTATATTCCGGATTTGTGTTGTCTAAAGGCAGTTACGATTCCAATTGTTGTAGTTTTTCATTTTATTTCTCTGTGACCGTAAGTGTAGTATGTGGAGTATCGCCGGTTTCGTTGCTATACATCAACGACAATCAGGGTACGCATACTTACTTACGTTGATGATATGTGATATTATGTGTTGTTGAGATTTGATGTGCAGGATTGTCGTGATTGAATAGCCGGCGTTTTTATGTGAGATGAGAGTTTTCTTTTCATTCATGTAAAATTCAATTGTATGTAATATTCTTTTATTTGGGGCACTTCCGGGTTGAGGATGATGTCACCAGTGTTGTATATTATTTACTTTTCTGCATTAGGATAGACCCAAGGAGGGGAGCACAAGTGACCGGGTTCTAGGGTTCAGTGGGAGGCCATCTCGAGGAGTCAAGACCGGGTCTCCTAAACTCCAGAATTGGTAGGATCACTTACCGCTTTTGTAGGGGTCTAGGGGTGTGGGCTTGGCTATTCATCGCGACCGTGGAATCTGTATTTCCTATTGATGGCTAAATACAAAATACGGACCTCCTAGATATCCTATATTAATTGTGTTTCTGCTGCTTATATTCTGTGATGTGATCATTTAATATATCTGAGATGAATGGAATATTATATATATGATATATAATAGACGTCGCTTATGTTTTGCACTCGCGCTAGCCCCGTCCCGGTATGCCGTTAGTTAAGTAACCTAACGGTGCATAACGGGACACCGTGACGAATGCGAGTGGCATAAGCGTACGTTATATTTTTGTTTCTTTCTGTGATGGCTTTAGGACTTAAATGATGGGACTACATTAATGAGATTAATGTAAAGAAAAGATGAACCTAAAACATGTTATAGAATCGGATTTAAAACACACTCGGCTTTTTATGAACAAGCAAGTTTTCAAAGTGCGGAGCTTAAGCCACTCCTTTTAAACCCATTGGATTCTACAACGATATCAAGTTCAAAGCGTTAAAAGTTTTCTTAAAAACTATCTGCAGCCCTCCGTCATTTTAGGAAGCAAAGTACTTAGTATTTGTGCTGCGTATTTTGACTTTAGTTAAGACGCAGTGTACGGTAGATAAGTGATGTCTTCCTACACTGCATATGATGCAGATTAGTTAGGACATTCATATGATTATATTGACTTTAGTTAAGGGTCTGTGGGTGGAGCTAGTTGATCATGAAATGACGGGAAGAACTTGACTAGTACTTATGATATGTTGACCACAGTTAAGGTCATGAGTACTAGGGGTAAAAATAATATCGGGAATTTCAAAAGTTGAAATCTGCAATGAGATTGCATACCTTCTATATGATAGTAGGATCCCGATCCCACTGTGAGCAAAAGTTGCTCCCGGGAGAGTTTTGCACTTTACAATTAGCTAACCCATTAGGTGTCTAGAAAGGTGTCAAACGGGGCTACGCCTCTGGGAAGACGGGGTTTATTTTAATTAGGTTCGTGCGAAAGCACGGGGAATCTCCCTCAAGTACCGGCACCGGCTTGGCTGAACGGTTAGCGAAGTTGTAGAATGTAATTAATCCCGGCTAATTTTCTTTTTAAAGGTTTTAAAGAAAATTTAATAAAAACAGTGGGAGACATCGATTAGAAAAGATAATAACCAATCTGATCTTTGCAAGAGCTTTCGCTGAGTGTATTCTTTTCTCTCTCTTATTGGCCGATACCAATGACAGGACTCAAGTTTCTACTAGATAAAAATAAACTGAATGGGACCAATTATAAAGATTGGCTGAGGAATCTCAACATTGTTTTGACTTATGATAAGGTATCATATGTCCTCACGGCTCCAACCCCGTCCATCCCTGGTCCTAAATCTTCAGTTGCGGATAAGGAAATCCGCAAGACATGGGACGCTGACTGTTCCACGGCCAAATATCTCGCGCTTGCATCGATGGATAACACACATCAGAAGCAGCACGAGAATATGGACGTACAAGCCATATTTCTCTATACAAAAGAATTGTATGAAGAGCAATCTCGCGTATTACGATACGAAGCATCCAGAAAGCTGTTTTAAATGCGAATGGCCCCTGACACACCAGTAGGAGACCATGTTCTGAAGATGATAGCTCTTATAGAAGAGCTTGAGGACCTTGGGTGGACAATGGACAATGAGCAATATACGGATATTATTCTGCAGTCTCTCCCCTCCACTTTTGCTCAATTTATAGTTAACTTCAACGTGCACAATATGGAGAAGGAACTACCTGAACTCCTTAATGTGTTAAGGAGTGTAGAGAGCACGCTGAAGTCAGTGAAGACTCCCATTTTGAGTGTTGGGCCATCTTCCTCCTCTCACCCGAAGGCTAAGGCTAAGGGAAAGATGAAGAAGAAACCCACCAAACCTAAGGGTGGAGTCAAAAAGGTTAAGGGGAAAGACAAGTCCAAGGTTGGGGAATCGGGGAAAGGAGAATGTTTCCATTGCAAGAAGACGAGACACTGGAAGCTGAACTATACTGAGTATCTTGAACTCAAAAAGAAGTATGGTGATGCTTCAGCTTCAGGTGTGTTCGTAATTGAAAACTGTTTTTCTATTAACTCTGCTTCCTGGGTATTAGATACCGATTCGGGTTCTCATATTTGCAATTCTGTGCAGGCGTTGAGAAATAGCAGAGTTTTGAAGACAGGTGATCATACTCTCCAGGTTGGAAATGGTTCCAATGTAAATGCAGTTTCAGTGGGAGAGTATCACCTAGGGTTGTCGTCGGGTTGTATATTGGTTTTGAACCCATGTTATTTTGTGCCAAATATGCTTTGTAATATTATATCCATTTCTTTGTTAGATAATGATGGATATCATTTTGCTGTGCAACACAATGTTATGAACATTAGACTTAATCAAGAGGTGATTGGTTGTGGTACACTTAATAACGGGATATACGTCCTTAATCAACACACAGTTTTCAACATTCAACACACAAGTAAAAGAAAATTTTCAGATATAAATGAAGATTTTCTTTGGCATTATAAACTTGGTCATATTAATGAAACAAGACTAAACAACCTTCATAAAGATGGATATTTAAATTCTTTTGAGTATAAATCTTATGCAACTTACCAGTCTTGTATCAAAGGCAAAATGACCAAAACTCCGTTTACCGGACAGGGAGAAAGAGCTACTGAGCTCCTAGGCCTCATACATAGTGATGTATATGGGCCAATGTCTATACATGCAAGAGAAGGTTTTTCTTACTTCATAACTTTTATTGATGATTTCTCAAGATTCGGTCATGTGTTTTTAATAAAGCAAAAGTCTGATGCTATCGAGAAATTCAAGGAGTACAAACTTGAAGTAGAAAACCAAACAGGAATGAGAATTAAGATACTTCGATCAGATCGAGGTGGAGAGTACTTAAGTACTGAGTTCTTGGACTTCCTAAAAGAGAATGGGATTCTCTCTCAGCTCACTCCCCCTTACACACCACAGCACAGCGGTGTGTCAGAGCGACGGAATCATACCCTATTAGATATGGTACGATCCATGATGAGTGATTCTGAGTCACCCCTCTCTTTTTGGGGGCATGCATTCTGCAGCTTTTCTGTTAAACAAAGTTCCAACCAAGACCGTGTCTACCACTCCATATGAGATATGTCATGGGAAGAGACCATCTCTTAAACGAGTTAAGATTTGGGGTTGTCCGGCTTTTGTCAAAAAGCAGAATCCAGACAAACTAGAGACACGATCGGTCAAATGTATATTTGTGGGATATCCAAAACATTCGTTTGGGTATCTTTTCTACCACAAGGAGGAACAAAAGGTGTTTGTTTCTCAGTATGCCACATTTTTAGAAAATGAGATTTTTCCAAATGATGCTAATGGCAATGTGGTAGATCTAGAAGAGGTTCTAGAAACACAAGTTACAAATGACGACTTAGCTGAACCTGATGTTGTAACAGAATCTAATGAACCTCAACCACTCCGTAGATCTGGTAGGACTTCTTACCCACCGAAAAGATACTACGGTTTTCTCATTGATGGTGATAGAGAAGATTGCATCATGGATGATGATGATCCTGCCAGTTTTCATCAAGCTATCACGAGTGGTGACTCTGTGAAATGGCTGGATGCCATGGGATCTGAAATGGAGTCTATATACACCAACAAAGTATGGACTTTAGAAGATGTACCCTCCAGGATAAAACCTGTAGGCTGCAAATGGATCTTTAAAAGAAAGATCGGTGTAGATGGACAGGTGGAGACCTATAAGGCAAGGTTGGTAGCGAAAGGTTTTCGTCAAAGACCATGTTTGGACTATGACGAGACTTTCTCTCCGGTAGCCATGCTTAAATCCATTCGGATCCTACTTCCTATTGCTCACTACGACTATCAAATCTGGCAGATGGACGATAAAACTGCATTTCTAAATGCGTTTATATGAATCAGCCAGAGGGCTTCATTGACAGTGGGAGCAGCGGAAAAGCATGTAAGTTGCTTAAATCCATTTATGGATTAAAGCAGGCATCACGAAGTTGGAACATCTGTTTTGATGATGTTATCAAAGAGTTTGATTTCATCAAAAATCCAGATGAACCTTGTGTTTATAAGAAGACTGTAGGGAGATCTGTCGCATTCCTCGTATTGTACGTGGATGACATACTTCTGATAGGAAATGATATTCCTATGCTACAGTCGGTCAAATCATTCTTATCACAAAAGTTCTCCATGAAGGACCTGGGTGATGCCACGTACATATTGGGCATACGGATCTATAGGGATAGATCCAAACGGTTATTGGAATTGTCCTCCTAAAGAGGTTTAGTATGGAAGACTCCAAGCGGGATGCCTTACCCGCTTGCCACGGAGTCACTCTCTCCAAGGACGATTGCCCAAAATCTGATAAAGAGAGAGCTCGCATGAGCATTATTCCCTATGCTTCGGCCGTAGGATCGATAATGTATGCGATGTTGTGTACATGCCCTGATGTTGCTTATGCACTTAATGTAGTAAGCAGTATCAGTCAAACCCAGGGGAGAATCACTGGATTGCTGTGAAGAACATTCTTAAGTACTTGCGAAGGACTAAAGAATTGTTCTTGGTGTATGGTAACGGGGATCTCCAAATGGAGGCCTTTACCGATTCGAGCTTCCAGAGTGACAAGGATGACAGCAAGTCTATCTCAGGGTTTGCATTTACCCTCAATAGAGGGACGGTAAGTTGGAAGAGTTCCAAACAAGATATCGTTGCAGACTCAACGATGGAAGCTGAGTACATTGCTGCAAATGATGCTGCCAAGGAAGCCGTCTGGATGAGGAAGTTCATCTCGGAGCTAGGAGTAGTTCCAACCATTATTGATCCAATACCTTTGTATTGTGACAATAATGGGGCTATGGCGTTGGCCAAAGAGCCCAGGTCCCATTAGAAGTCCAGACAAATCCTGAGGCGATATCATCTAATCCGGGAGATAGTTGATCGCCACGAAATCGAGACTAAGAGAGTAGAAATAAAGGATAACACTGCGGATCCATTCACCAAGGCCCTCCCCCAGCCGTAGCATGAGCGACTTTTTAAGATGTTGGGTATGAGATACGCCAATAATTAGCCTTAGTGTAAGTGGGAGATTGTTGGATATATGTATGCCCTAGAGGCCATTATATGATAGTGTATGCATATATATATATATATATATATATATTCAGAGGACAGTCTTGATCGATATGATAGTATGCTATCTGGTTTCTCTTGATCATATGTTCACTTGATCATGTTTTTTACTCATTTGGTACATGTTCATAAAGCCCTAAGGATATTGGCTTGACTACTGGAATTATGATGCGGATCATAATAATGGGACACCTGTAGTTTATAAGCATATGTTTGAAATGTTCCTAGTCGTAGGTATATCGAGACAGGGCATCAATATTCCAGTGTAGACTAGCGTATACCATTCTTGTTCCATATGATGGGCGATGGATGATCCCATATCCATCTGGTGTGCTGACACCAAAGATTGTATGTGGGTGCTCAGAGAGACTGGGTACACTGAACGGACTCACCGAGAACTCCTATGTGGTATTATATCATATGTCGGATAGCAGTTCTCAGGTGACACTGGTACAGGTTAGTCTGTAGACCCGAGATCGCCATAGAGTCTTGTGTGTCCTCCCACTGTATCTTGATCTCCACCCTACTACGGCTCTACTGAGTCGTACAAACAGGTGGATTTTGGGTACAGTCTCGAGGCATATGGAGGCAATGAGCGATAGGAGGGGTTTCGTTTCTCCCAGTATTGGGGGTTGATGTTGCGCTGTGCACGATTGGCTATAACAGGAAGTCCCTGGCCAGAGCTGCTGAGATATTACTGATAAGTGTTATCGGTAGTTTCTCGATATATTGTAGACCATATACCGGTATGACTTATTGAGTTATTGGGGTCGACGATTCCATCCCTAGACTTGATATGCAGCATATCTGACGAAGAGACCAGACTGTACGGTAATTGTTGCCAGTTGGATTGACGGGTGTTTTGACAGGTTCCCTTGTTCTTTTCTGATCACTCAATACCCGGGTGGCCGTTACGTTTAGCTGACCGCTTGCGGCTTGTAGGTGTTTGATGTGATCATCACCTATTGCCGGCGTATTGACGGGTCTTAGAGTCCCACACAGAAGTTTCCTGGCTCAGGCAAAACGATGTGGTGTGCATATGAGATATGTGCGGGAGCTCGATTAAATACGTGTATGAGATACCGTATGTTAATCAGATGTTTACTATTGGTCGGGTCGTATGTGATATGACCGGTTTATTAAATCAAATGTTGATTTAATAATGACTTTTAGCTCACACTTATTAAACCCTTTTCTTTTGATGGATGCATGCATGTATATGTACATGTTGATATGCATACACACATACATACATGCATAAGTATTGGTTGTTGATATATTGAAGATGGCAATGCAAGAGTCACATGGTTCATATTAATATATAGATTTTTGCTTTAAGATAAAAGATAAAGGAAATTAACTAATGACTCATTTCTTTACAAATGACTCATAACTTCCACACTCTTCTTTGTTTGACCATTGACTAACCCATGGTTAATTTCCTTTGTTCTTTAACTCATCACAAAATATCTAGATATTTATATTAACCATGGTTTGTTGTGAGAGTGTCTCACATATATATATCCTTTTGTTTTATTTTTAAAACATAAGAATTATCATTATCTTCAAAAAAGCTTTGCCATCTTCATCTTCCTCCTTCTTCAAGCTCTTTTGAGATTTGTTTAGAGTGAGGAAAAGAAAAAGAGAGGGTTTTTAAGTGAGAACATAAACCACTTCATCATCCTACACATCTCTAGCTCTCTTGTGTACGGTGTTTGCTCCACGGATTTGAAAGAACAAGTGAAGAGACAAGCTTTGAGCAAAGGACTTCGGGTGGATCGTCGTGGACTCGGAAGTGTTCAAGTGAGCCGTTCCAAACTCTAGAAGATCCAAGGAGTCACTTAAGAAGGTCTACAAAGGTTGTAGTCTCACCACTTAGTGATAGAATAACTTTAGTATGTGATACTATTAGTTGTTACTCAATATTTCTAGTTTGATTCCTAGTTAAGTTTGTTTAGCACTTCTTAAAATTTAAATTGTGGCATGTGTGATGCTTCCAAACCCTATATGAGGTGACAAGGAAAACCTACACTCTACACCACTAGGTGGGCACGGACCAGTCCTCACCCTCAGGCGGCCCAACAAAGAAAAACCTTTTCTTCCAATCATAGATGGAAGAAGGTACCACGACGACCCCCGACCCGGCAGCACTCTCCCGTTGTTTCCTAAAGGAGATGTATACCCACCTCGGCTCGCCCACGCGAGTACCGGTATGACTTTTGTAACAGAGAGAAGAGGCCAAGGTGCTTAGCTTGAAAGGGATCATGTGCAGCTTCAAACGGACCAGGAACCCAAGGAGAATCCTCCAGGAGTTCGGCATTAGCTGACCCGGGGCTAACCCAAAATGATTCAGCGCTCTGACAACCTCGAGAGAGAAGAGCTGGAGCATTCTGGCCCAAAAGGCTTCCGGGTACGGGGCAATCTCCTTACCCCATACCTGATCTGCCCTCTCCCCTTTCTCGGCCAAACGTAGCTTATAACCGGGAGGAATGTGGAAACGAGCCTGAGCGGTGGTGAGCTCATCCTTGTACCTCACCATGGATGACACGCCACGGGCACCCGCATCCTCCGCTCGGGGAACCGCTCCCATCGCGTGACCCCGAGAAGAGGATCTGACCCTAACTTCCCGGGAGGACTCCGACTCAGTGGAAGAAGAAGAAGAAGAAGAAGAAGAAGAAAGGAAATCTACGGGGGCCTCCCTAAACTCTACACTGTTCCCCTCCGAACGGCGGCGCACAGGACCGCGATGTCCTGACGCTGAGATTCGGGGCAGATGCTATTTGGTTTATCCGTCCACCTCTCCGAAGATGCCAAGTTGATTTATGGCACAGTGTATCAGAGGTTTAGACGGATGCGGCCGATGTAGCAGACTTTGTCAGATTCCCCCTCGCTTGAAGGGTTTTTGATTGTGGGGACGCTCTTCCTTGCAGGCGCAAGCCCCTGCAGTTAATTACGCTACCGCATCGCAGAAACAACTTTCTCCTTCTCCAGAATTTCACTTCATGTCGTGTGTGTTTGTTTTGTTTGTGGTTGCCCATGGATTGTATACGGAGACTGAGTAATGCCGTCGTCCGTAGGACGTGGATTAGTCCAAATCCGTATTTACTTAGATTTAGGTTTGGTGTTTTTAGTTTAAGGATACGTTAGCCGTATTGAGGCTAAGATCAATTTAAACGTTCGTTAAGGATATGATAGTCCTGTTCGAGACTAAGATCAACTTAACGTAATAATCCATTTAATATCTGGCCATCGGGACTCGTCACCTCTCTAACGTTGTTGAAGGATTACAACGGCAGATGTCAGAGGAGTTCAGAGATGTACTCGTGAACCAAAGTCAATTTGGATTTTTACAATCCATTTGAATGTTTAAGGATACGTTAGCCGTGTTTGGGGCTAAGATCAACTTAAACGGATCATTTAGATTCGGCAAAAGAGCATTTGGAGGCTCTATTGTTCCAGTTTAGGGACGTGGTGGTCCATGTTCCAGTTTAGGGATGTGGTGGTCCATCGCTAGTTTAGGGACGTGGTGGTCCGTATTCCAGTTTAGGGACGTGGTGGTCCGTATTCCAGTTTAGGGACGTGGAGGTCCATTATTAGTTTAAGGACGTTTCGGTCCATCGCCAGTTTAAGGACGTAGTGGTCCATCATTAGTTTAAGGACGTTTCGGTCCAATATTAGTTTAGGGACGTTTCGGTCCAACATTAGTTTAGGGACGTTTTGGTCCACGAGTTTAAGGACCCCGCGGTCCATATCCATGTGTGGTCATTGGGACCCGTCGCCTCTCTGACGTCGTTGAAGGATTACAACGAGAAGTGTCAGAAGAGTTCGGAGATGTACCCTCGAACCGGAGGTAAATTGATTTAAGAGAGCATTTGCGCTCAGTTCAATTTAACTTAAGGACTTACGGCCAAAATTGGGCTAAGTCCAGTTGAAAATGTTCAACATTTTATTTGCATTTTTGGTTTATTAGACCTTTACTGTGGCTCTGCCCTTTTTTTTAAATGATGCACAGCATCTGTTTTTATTTGGGCTCTGCATTGCATTTAATTTGGCCTGTTAAGCCCTTTTTAATTGGGCTTGGCCCTTCTGTAAATGCATTGCATTTTCAGGCGCTTTGCGCCAATCAGAGAGCGCAAGCGCTTGTGATGACGACACGTGTCATGCAAGCGCAGTGCGCTGCGCTAGTGCGCTGCTGACACGTGGCGCTCTCCCAAGAGCGTAACAGCGCAGTTTGGAAGTGCAAAACACTAAGAATCTTTTAGATTCAAGAACAGAAGTGCAAAGCACTATTTGATTTCTTGATCTAATTTAGATCAAAGAAAAGATAAGTTTTTTCTTGTTTTTTCTTATCTCAAAGAACCAAGGGTTCATAAAAAGTGCAAAGCACTATTTTATTATATATTTTTTTATTTTTTATTAAAGATCATTGATCTTGTTTTTAGATCTATGATCTGTTCATAAGAGAACTTTTTCTTCCTTCTAAAGGTTTTTACCTTTTTTTTTTCTTGAGGAGTTCTTCAGAGTTCTCTTTCTCTCCTTTTTTTAAGAAAAATGTTCCTCCCTTTGAATTGAGACTTGGGGTCCTTTTTATAGTGCCCATAAATTAGTTAAATTTGTTAAAGAGATCTTCTTTTGAGTGATTTGGGGAATTTTCCCCACCGTTGGATTTTTGATCCAAGGGCTTCTTTACAGAAGAAAATCTTCTTGTTTTAACAAGAACAGAAAGATTTCTTTAGAATTTTAATTCTGTTTGGCGCAAATGCCCTAGCGCATGACACGTGTCAGCGCAGCGCAACTGCGGAAGCGCATCTGCGCTGACACGTGTCGCGCAGCGCATCTGCGCTGACACATGTCGCGCAGCGCAGTGCTTGCGCAACTGAAGCGTTGCTTCCTTTAATTTTACTTAAAATAGAGCTTTGCTCTGATTGGGCGCACTGCCTTGGGCGCTGCGCTGCCGTATCAGTTTTTGACACGTGGCGCGTTGTGCGCAGCGCATGGGATTTTGAAGCGTTGCTTCATTTATTTAGATTTTGGGAAAATCAGAAGTGTCGCCTCGACCTGAGATATCTTCTCATCTCCTTTTTTAAAGTCACACTTGTATTTCCAAAATTCTAATTTCCCGGGCCTTGGAAATGATTTCATTGTGCACAGAATTTTCTGTGCTTGGGTATATATATATATATATAATTCAAGGCTGAGCCTTTTCTTCATTTTCAGAGAACTTCTTCGATCATGGCTTGCAACCGCCCTCATGCTCGCCGACAACCATGGGAGGTGCCAATTCGGGACATCGTTCCCCGTTTTGCTGCGCGCCTGGCGGACCCTTCTCTCTCGGACGAGCAATGTGACGCTGCAATGCACGAGCTTTTGACTCGTGTGGGGTCTCCTCTCCCTCCGCATTCCATTTGGCTTCGGATGCTTCTTGCCTTGGTGCTCGCCGACATTCCCCCTCCTCCAGCAGAGATGTCCTCAGCAATGCTGGATGCCGCCGAGGATAAGATTGAGTGTTTTCTCGAAGCGCACTTGATCACCAAAGTCCTGAGGGACTGCTCTTTCCACTTGCAGAGCCAGATACGGGCTCGTCGGGTCGTCATCGCCACTTTTTCCGAGGAGTGTGGCGTCGACCGTTGGATGGCTACCCCTCAGAAGGATCGCCGTTTTGACATGATGGAGAAGACGGAGAGGGAGCTGAATAATCTTTTTTTCCTTTTTGTGAACCCTTGTCTTTCTGATCCCGTATTCGGTGATCTTTTTTAAATGCAATAACAATAATAATGAATAAGTATTTTTCTTTTTAATCAAGTACTTCATTATCTGTTAAGGGTTTTTTTATTTTAGTTCTCTGTTGTGCTTGTGTATCGTATGATTTTAATTTGTTATTATCAAGTGCATGTAATTTTGCATGGACAAATTGCCTTCGGCACTTAGCCCCTTCTTCTGCTCTAGCACATTTGCGCTGACACGTGTCGCGCAGCACACAGCGCAGCGCGACTGCGCTAGCGCATCTGTGCTGCCACGTGTAACACAGCGCAGAGCGCAGCGCGGCGCTTCCTTTAACAGAGCTTTGCTCTAATTGGACGCGCCTTCTTGGACGCTGCGCTAATGTATCTGCGCCAGACACGTGGCGCGTCGCGCGCAGTGCAAACGATCTGAAGCGTTGCTTCATTTATTAAATTTTAAATTTTCAAAGCAGAGCTTCGCTCTGATTGGGGGAAAATGAAGCGTTGCTTCATCTCCCGCCTCGGAATTTGAACAGAGCTTTGCTCTGATTGGGGTAAACAAATGCCCCCCACCGTTGCGCTTACTTGGCCCCAAACGTGAGCGCAACGGTGGTGGAATTCCAACCGTCGTGCAACTTTTGGATGTTGAAGAGGCACTTGATGCCTATAAATAGAACCTTTGGTCCCCCACAGATGCTTATCATCTTTCAGATTTTTATTTTCGAAAAAAAACTTCAGAGCTTTGCTCTTGCCTTCAAGAACTTCAGAGCCTTGCTCTCCTTTCCAAAGTTTTTAGAAAAACTTTAGGTAAAATTGATTCTTAGATTAAATTAATTTTAATTAATCTTAACCAACAGAGCTTTGCTCTCATAGATCTTCTGATCTAAAGAAAGTCCCTTCGGGGTTTCACCAGCAGAGCTTTGCTCATTTTCAAAGTTAGAAACTTTAGGTAAAATTAATGTAAATCAAATTAATTTAAATTAATCTCAACCAAAGAGCTTTGCTCTCACAGATCTTTTGATCTAAAGAGATCCCAATTGGGGCTTCATAAACAGAGCTTCACTCTCAAAAACTTATAGATCTGCAGAGCTTTTATTCATGGGTTTTAATCCCTGAACGGAGCTTTGCTCTCGAGGAATTTAGCCCTCAGTGCATATTATTTTTTCTTCTATCGCTAATCTTCCTGTGGTATTTCCTCCAGGCATAATGGCGGTGTGTCTATACAGTTTGCACGAGTTCATCACCTATGACGATATCCGCGCACAGGGTCGTCAACAAAACCATGAGTTTACAGACGCTCAATGTGCAGAGGTCATGGGTCGTCTGAACGCAAGCGGTGGTTGGCTGCTTCCTCGTCGTTCGGCTCTCTTGAAAGTCGTGCTGGGAGAAATATGGAGAACACTTCCGGTTCTTCACGAGGCCCTACCGCTCAACGCGCTGGATGATCCCGAAGACAAAGTGGATTCAGTGTACCTGACGGGGCTGATCTCGAAGAAACGGCGGGACGGCCTCATTGACATCCTATATCAAATCTTCCAGCAGACGACGATAGTTGCTTCTTATCGAAGGCCGGGAGGGCTTGCTGAGGATCTTGACACACAGGAGCGCGAGAGGCCGCGCATAAGAATAATTAGAAAGGCCAGAAGAACTCTGGATGGCCTTACTTTTGAATTCCTCAATCCGTGCCCCGGATCTGAGGTTATACCGTTGTAATAATTTGAATAATGTTTCTTATTCATTGCTTTTATGATTGTAAGAATTTTAGCAACATGAATGGAAACCCCCTTTTTTTTTATTTCAGCTTGTCTTATTTCTCGTCCTGAGTCCTCTGCCCTTGTATAAATGAGTGCGTCTCGAACGCTTGGTCAAATGTAAATCGGATGTTCTTTCTGTCATTTTCTTCTTTTTTTATTGTTAGCAAGCTGTCTTAATAACCATGGTTGACGGATGATTAGAGCGAGTATCCCGACCCTCTCAAGAAACAGCGATGGCTTAGGCCGCAGGTTCAGTTCTGCTGCCTAAGACTTTTCAACTCTATGAGCCGTGAAAGTCTCATAGAGACTTTTCTCCCTACGGATCGAGAGGATCTCGTTGGTGGGTTTTTCTCCTTAGGAATCGTGAGAATTCCTAAGTGTGGTTTTCTCTTATAAGTCGTAAGGATCCTATAAGAGAATTTTTCCCTCTTACAAGTCGAGAGGACCCGTAAGCGGTTGTTTCCCTCCTTGTCGAGATTCGACTTTGGAGAGTGAGACCCGTGAATAGTATGCAAGAGATCTTTTTGGATCGACTTGCAGGGTCCCATTGTTCAGGAAGCAAGTTTTTTAATCCTTGCTGCCTGAGGCTTCATCTTGCAAGTTGAGACGAATCGGGAATTTTCCCACGGAGACACTGGTTTCTCTGCGAGCCGACGCGAATCAGGAGGCTCTCATCAAGGATTGTTTGTTTCCTTGGGTCGAGGAATTCGCTAGGGATTATTTGTTTCCCCATCGCCAAGGATTATTTGTTTCCTTGGGGTTTGAAACGAGTCGAGGATTTCCCACGGAGGCACTGGTGGCTCTGCGAGTCGACGCGGATCAGGAGGCTCTCTTCAAGGAGTGTTTGTATTCGTGAGTCGAGGAATTTGCTAGGGATTATTTGTTTCCCCAGCGCCAAGGATTATTTGTTTCCTTGGGGTTTGAAACGAGTCGAGGATTTCCCACGGAGGCACTAGTGGCTCTGCGAGTCGACGCGGATCAGGAGGCTCTCGTCAAGGAATGTTTATATCCGTGAGTCGAGGAATTTGCTAGGGATTATTTGTTTCCCAAGCGCCAAGGATTATTTGTTTCCTTGGGGTTTGAAACGAGTCGAGGATTTCCCACGGAGGCACTGGTGGCTCTGCGAGTCGACGCGGATCAGGAGGCTCTCGTCAAGGAGTGTTTGTATCCGTGAGTCGAGGAATTTGCTAGGGATTATTTGTTTCCCAAGAGCCAAGGATTATTTGTTTCCTTGGGGTTTGAAACGAGTCGAGGATTTCCCACGAAGGCACTGGTGGCTCTGCGAGTCGACGATGATCAGGAGGCTCTTGTCAAGGAGTGTTTGTATCCGTGAGTCGAGGAATTTGCTAGGGATTATTTATTTCCCAAGCGCCAAGGATTATTTGTTTCCTTGAGGTTTGAAACGAGTCGAGGATTTCCCACGGAGGCACTGGTGGCTCTGCGAGTCGACGCGGATCAGGAGGCTCTCGTCAAGGAGTGTTTGTATCCGTGAGTCGAGGGGTTTGCTAGGGATTATTTGTTTCCCAAGCGCCAAGGATTATTTGTTTCCTTGAGGTTGAAACGAGTCGAGAATTTCCCACGGAGGCACTGGTGGCTCTGCGAGTCGACGCGGATCAGGAGGCTCTCGTCAAGGAGTGTTTGTATCCATGAGTCGAGGCATCTGCTGAAGACACTGGTTTCTTCGGAGTTGGACTGAACCGCCGAGATTTGGCTTCGTCTTCTGGCGGAGCCTGTTGGGAAAGTATGGTTCCCTCTTTGTTTACGCCCTTGGATTGTATACAGGGATCGATGTGATCTTAACTGTAGGGCCAAAGTTTTATCATCATTTTTTTTTATCTCCGCGATGCTCTATCATTTCAGCTTTTATATCGCGAAGGTCGCGATTGCCCAATCATTTCGGCTATTTTTCGCGGTGCCCAATCATTTCGGCTATTTATTTTATTTTTACTCGCTGCTTTTATTGCGAGTTGCCCAATCATTTCGGCTATTTATTTTATTTTTAACTCGCTGCTTTTTATTGCGAGTTGCCCAATCATTTCGGCTATTTATTTTATTTTTACCCGCTGCTTTTTATTGCGAGTTGCCCAATCATTTCGGCTATTTATTTTATTTTTACTCGCTGTTTTTTATTGCGAGTTGCCCAATCATTTCGGCTATTTTGCATGCATACATTTTTACTTGCTGCTTTTTATTGCAAGTTGCCCTATCATTTCGGCTATTTCATATGCATGTGCGGCCTATTGGCTTTTCGCTGTAAACCGATTTCGGCATCAGCACCGCTACAACTGGGATATTACCAGGAGCGAATCATCATCTGCCTCTGTCGATGTCGAACAAAGGTGGCTTAGCGACCAGGGTTAGGGTCCTGTCGGCTAAGGCTTTTGACTTCATGAGCCGTAAGGGTTTCACGAAGTTATTTCTCCCTACAAGTCGTGAGGATCTTGTAGGTGTATTTTCTCCTTAGGACTCGTGAGGATTCCTAAGTGTTCGTTTCCTCTGTAAGTTGTAAGGATCCTACAGGAGGGTTTTCTCCTCATAAATCGAGAGGATTTACGAGGGTTGTTTACCATGCAAACATATCCCCAGTCACGGATGAGACTTGGTTAGGGAAATGTTTATTCGCGCCCGTGGATTGTATACAAGGGTCAGTATTGAGCCACTTGTAGGGCAATATCAGGAGTTGTGGGAGTTGCTTAAGCACAGGTTTAGGTCTCTGTAACTTAAGACTTTCAACTCTTATGAGCCGTGAGGGTCCTATAAGAGAGTTCTCCTTACGAGTTATGAGGATCTCGCAAGTGTATTTTCTCCTTAGGAATCGTGGGGATCCCTAAGTGGATTGCTCCCTTATGAGTCGTAAGGATCACATGCGGGTGGTTTCTCCTTACAAGGTCGAGAGGACCCTATAACTGTCTTTAACGAGGTTGCGCCCTTTCGGGTTTTCACAAACATTCGCCGGTAGCCCTGCTGTTTTTACTCACGGAGCCCTTTCGGGTTTTCATCCGTGCCCATTTTGCTCATGGGCGTACCGCTTTTTTTTCTTTTTATTTTCTTTTTCTCTCTTTTTTTTTAACGAGGCCGCGCCCTTTCGGGTTTTCACAAACACTCGCCGGTAGCCCTGCTGTTTTTACTCACGGAGCCCTTTCGGGTTTTCATCCGTGCCCTTTTTGCTTATGGACATACCGTTTTTTTTATTTTATTTTTTATATATTTTTTTAATATCTCGTCAGCCTAAAGATGCTGCGGTAGTAGTTTAAAGACGTTTCGGTCTGCTATTAGTTTAAGGACATTTCGGTCCGTCATTAAGAAGGCCGGATATTGTTTATAAAGTTTAAGCTTAGGAAGATAGCGAGCGGACATAGTCGTCGTCGTCTATCATTGACCTAGGCTGTGACTCATTAAGCGTAGTATCTCTTTAGGAAGCGACCGTTTATCGGTCTGTAAGACCTTTCACCGTGCATGTCCATGAGTAGATAGGCCCCACCCTGGTAGACCTTATCTATGATGTACGGGCCTTCATAGTTTGGCTCGAATTTTCCCCGCTTGGCGCGATTGGGGATCATAGGCCTTTTGACCACTAGCACGAGTTCGCCTTGGCGGAATGTCCTCGGTCGGGTCAATCTTTCGTATGAGCGCGTCATCTTTGCTTTATAAGCTTCCAGATTTTGTTGCGCTATGAGCCGTGTTTCTTCAAGGGCATCAAGCTCCTCAAGCCGAAGGTTAGCATTTTCTTCGTTCGTCAGCTCGTAGTGGACTGCCATTCGAAGAGAGGGTAGCTCTATCTCGAGGGGAAGTACTGCTTCTGTACCGAACACCAACGCGTACGGCGTTGTGTTCGTGGCCGTCTTGAACGTAGTTTGATATGCCCAAAGAGCTTCTTGCAGCTTCTTGTGCCAGTCTCTCTTATTTCGGGACACCGTCTTTTTCATGATTTTTCTCAGGGTCTTGTTGAAGGCTTCAGCCAGACCATTAGCTCGCGGATTATAAACCGAGGAATATCTCCAGTCTATATTATGCTGTTGCGCAAAGCGACTGATCTTGTGGCTTCTGTAAGCTGGCCCGTTATCGGAGATGATCCGTCACGGAGTTCCAAACCGATATATGACGTGCGTCTTGAAGAAGTGGAGGATATTTTCCATCTTCACTTCTCTTAACGGTACTACTTCTTCCCATTTAGAGAAGTAGTCAGTTGTCGCAAGGATGAAACGATGTCCCCTAGACGATGCTGGTTCGATAGGGCCGACTATGTCAGTTCCCCACATCTCGAACGGCCAGCTAGCCACCGTTGGATGTAATGGATTTGGATGCTGATGGATGAAATCCCCATGAATTTGACATGAGTGACACTGCTTCGCATATTCGAGGCAGTCCTGGATCATTGTGGGCTAGTAGTAGCCCATCCGTTTGATCTTCAACTTCATCTTTGGGCCCGCTTGGTGAGAACCGCAGAGTCCGTCGTGAACTTCCTGAACGACTCTTTTCGCTTCGTCAGGTCCCAGGCATCTCAGCCACAGAGAATCGAATGACCTCTTGTACAGAGTATCGTTGACGAAGGCGAAAGATAGAGCCCACTTCATGAGCTGATGTCTTGTGGACGCTTCTCCAGGCATTCGGTGGGACCTAAAGTAGTCTATGAAAACTTCTCTCCAATCCTCAGCCTTTTCCAGGTCTTTTACTTGCTGGGTCGTTTGCTCAGTCGCTCCCTTCTCTTCGAATGATTCCGGAGATATTTCTGCTGGGGCAAGCACTTGACGGCTTTGTACCATGATTCTAACGTCATCGAGATTCTCGTCAGCCAGTTCTTTAGCAAGTTTGACCAATGCGTCTGCTTTGCTGTTTTCTGCGCGCGGTATGTTTTCCAAAGTGTAGGAAGGAATTTGGGTCAACAGTTGTTGCACCTTTTCGCCGTACTTTACCAACTTCGGCTTGCACGTTTGGTAGTCGCCGTTTACTTGACTAACGACCAGTTGAGAATCTCCGTATATGAGGAGGTTTTCAATTCCCATGTCGATGGCGATCTCAAGACCTGCTATCAAGGATTCATATTCGGCTTCGTTATTCGTCCTCGGCTCTGTTAAGGAGAAAGCGAAACGCATTATCCCTCCTTGTGGAGTCACGAAGATGAGGCCTACCCCCGATTTGATTATAGGGGTACTTTGTTTGCGCTTCTTCACGGAAGATGCTCCATCGAAATAAAGTTCCCATTGGGTATCACCACCATCGATCGCGTCAAACGCATGTTCGTCTGGAAAATCGCAATTCAAAGGAGAATTAGCCGATATCGGATGCTCAGCGAGGAAGTCGGCGATGGCCTGGCCTTTCACTGCCTTGAGAGGTTGATATGTTATGGAGAACTCCATCAAGAGCAGGGCCCCTTTAGCGAGTCGTCCCGTCAACATGGCCTTCGACATCAAGTATTTAAGGGGGTCCACCTTTGAAATGAGACGGACCTTGTGCGCCAACGCATAGTGCCTGAACTTTGTTATCGCAAAGATTAGCGCCAAGCAGTGCTTCTCAATGGGAGAGTAATTGCTTTCTGCTCCCAGCAGAACTCGACTTAAGTAATAGAGTGCTCTTTCCTTCCCTTAATCGTTCTCTTGTGCCCATAATGCGCCTAAGGAACCTTCGAGGGCGGTCGTGTAAAGAATGAGAGGCTTTCCCTTAACTGGAGCAGCCAACACTGGCGGGTTCTGCAAGTACTGTTTAATTTCGTCCAGCGCGTCTTGGCATTTCTGATCCCAGACAAATGGGGTTCCCTTCTTCATCAGGTGGCTATAGGGACGGCACTTGCCTGAAAGGTTGGCTATAAATCGCCGTATGTATGCGAGCTTTCCTTGGAGAGATTGCAACTGTTTGAGAGTTCTCGGCGGAGGCATTTCCATGATCGCTTTGATCTTTGACGGATCTATTTCAATACCTCGGTGTCGAACAATGAATCCCAGGAATTTGCCTGAGGAAACTCCGAATGCACACTTGAGCAGGTTCATCTTCAAGTTGTATTGCTGAAGGCGTTGAAATACGATCTTCAAATGCTCGAGATGTTCCTCGTATGATTTGCTTTTAACCACTAGATCGTCGATATAGCATTCGACGATTTCGTGTATAAGGTCATCGAAGATCTTTGTCATGGCCCTCTGATAAGTGGCACCGGCATTCTTTAAACCGAAGGGCATCACTTTATAACAGAATATACCTAGAGGAGTCTTGAAGGCGGTGTGCTTCTGGTCTTCGGGATGCATTTTTATCTGATTATACCCTGACGAGCCATCCATGAAGGAGAAAACCTCGTGAGTGGATGTATTTTCTATCATCAGTTCGGTGATTGGCACTGGGAAATCATCCTTCGGGCAAGCTTTATTGAGATCCCGAAAGTCCACGCATATGCGCACCGTCCCATTTTTCTTCATCACCGGGACGATGTTAGCGATCCATTCAGGATATTGAACCTCCTGGATAAGGCCAGAGTCGATCAGCTTCTTGACCTCGGCGTTGATACTCATCACGAGCTCGAGCCGCATTCTCCTCGGTGCCTGTTTGACTGGCTTGATGTCCGGGGATATCGCCAATTTGTGTACAACAATTTCTGGATCTAGTCCCGGCATTTCGGAATAGTTCCACACGAAGAAATCTCTATGCTGCAGAAGCACCTCCTTTAACGCAGCTACCCTTTCTTCAGATAATAACTCGCTGATGAATGTCGGTCGTGGATTGTTTGTCGTCCCTAACTCAATATTCTTGAGGTTATCTGCAGTGGTATGGATTCCATCTTCCAGCTCTTTTGGCACTGGTGGGAATTCTGAGATTACCTCGTCGGTGCTGTTTTCGAAGCACCAGGGAAGGTTGTCCATGTTCTCGGGCTCTTCTTTTAATATTGTAATCATGTGACAGGTGCGAATTCGCTTCCAATCCTAATGTGGAACCGGTTCTTCTTTCGTGGCCTTGGGCTCATGCTTTTGTGGCGGTGCTACCCTCCAGTTGTCAGACAGAGCGAACTTGCCGAGTTGGTACTGATCTTCGACCTAATTTTTGAAGGTGAAGCAGTCCTCGAGAGGGTGCCCTATGACTCGGTGGTAAGAGCAATAGTTCGGGTGTGAGACTTTACCCGCTTGTTCGGGGTATTTAGACTCCGGCAGTGTGAGCATCTCATGTTTTAGAGCAAGCTCAAGTATCCTCCTCGTCTTATCCTGAGGAAAAGAGTATGCTCGACTCATTTTCTTCATGAGGGATAGATCAATAACGCTTGCCTCCCGTTTGCGTGACTTCTTAGCCCTGCTTTGTTGCTGTTGAGCGCCTTTTTGGCCTTTCGACTTATTTCTGCTTTTGCGCCGAGCCTTCTTTATAATAGGTTGATAAGGAGCGGCATTTTCATCCTTTACGGCCTGTTGGAGAAGGCGTTGCGTCTTGGCTTTCTCGTAGATGGCCGTCTCGCGGTTGTGATCATCTCGGACTTTTTGACCAGCTTTCTTTATAAGTTTGTCCATTTGTTCATCGAACGACGGACTGGGCTCCTTTGCATCTGGAACTTTCACTGGCTTAGGATTAGTGTCCTCCCATTGAGCATCCGCTTCTTCATCAAGGTCATACACGACGTAGCAGCCGGGTAGTAACTCTCGTTTCTTTGACCGGATGTATCCAAGCCTTTTTGTTTCCATTCTCCCATTAGGCAGTTTGCGTTGAGTCCCGGGGACGTTCCAGACCCTGTCATAGAATTTGGCCTTTCTAACGGTCTGTTTGAAGGGCATCCCCTGGCGTTTCAGCAGCTTTTTCAAACCTTCCGTATAATATCTGGGGAGACGGATAGGCTGAAACCTGTCGAGCGTAGAATCCGCGCCATGCCAGATTTCTTTTTCTACCTTGGTTTCTTCAGAGCGGTAAAACAGAATTGCTTTCTTGCTCTCTCTCCTGGGAGGGATATAGAATGTCCGCAACTCTTCTACACTGTAGATATTAAGTGCATCCAGTTCTTTGTGGTATTTAAGCGGCACTATGGCGACTTGTAGACTTTGCTTTTCGTCAGCGGACGTTTGTATTGAAGGTCGAGCAGAGAATACAGCATGGACTTCATCTTCCGAGTCGCTGCCAAAGATCAATGTAGGAGCCGATGGTCCCGGCTTGTTGTGTTGGGGCGGACCCGAATACACTATCTCCTCTTCCTCGGTATCACTGCCGAAGACAGGGATGGTGGCATTAGTTTTATTCTCCGGCTTGTGACACTTCTCTGTGTCTTCGAAATCCGGTAAGAAGTATTTGACATCTTCGTATTTGCGGACCTCGTTCACAGAGAACGGGTTCAGTTCTCCTGTCACGGTATACTCGAAACCATCCTTAAAATATTTCATATACTGATGCTGTATAGAAGGGATGATGTTGTACTCGTGTAACCATGGTCGGCCGAGCAAAGCGTTGTAGCATGTCTTGGCGTCTATGACGTGGAACTTAATGTCCGTGACGAGCAGTCCAAAGCGTAGCGTCAGTATCACAGACCCAAGAGTTCTTGATGACTGGGAGTCGAACCCGGAGATGGTGATCTTATCCCGAGCAAGGTGCTGGACGCTCATGCAGATTTCTTTTAAGACCCGTACATTGAGGAGATTAACGGAGGATCCATTGTCGATCAGGATTTTGCCTATCTTTATATCATGGCAGTATCCCGAGACATAGAGGGGGCGATTGTGCTCGCACGTCCCAAGGAGGAGGTCCTCGTCACCGAAAGTGACATCGGCCGTGTGCACTTCCTCCAATTCATCCTTCATCTTTTCCTCGGCCAGGCATGCTTGGAATTGTTCCGGATCTTGGAGTACCTTAATTAACGAATCTCTCGCCTCCTTTGATAGCAAAAGAGCATCAAGAATGCTGAGCTGTGAGGGTAGCTTCCTCAGATGCGCTAAGACGTTGTAATCCACCTTATTCTTCTTCGGCGGGTCCTTGGCGGCTAGCTCTTCCACCACTTGGTCATCTAAGACGATATCTTCAGAGACCTTTTCTTTCCCTTTATCTTTTCTGTTTAAGGGTTCGAGGTTCTTTTCAGGCAGCGTCCGATTCCGCAGCCGGATATTTTCGCAGACCTTCGGTTCTTCTTCTTTTCCCGAAGCAGACTCTTTAAAGAGAGGGGCAAGTTCCAGCTCCTCATCAGAATCGCTCCCGAATATAGGCACTTGTGACCCGCCGGTGCTAACCATGCAACAATTGCCAACAGTTCTTTTAAGCCCTTCGGTCGTATTTCTTTGCTCTCGACGAGTTTTACGCTTTTCCTGCTTAAAGCGTTGTCGATGAGCAACATATCCTTACCACCATCTATCGAAAGCTTTGCACTCTTGAGTGGGGTGCGAAATCTTTTAATGATATAAGCAATAGGAGGGGTGCGTTTCCATTTCACCAGTAATGTTTCCTTCAGAGGATGGTAGCTTCATGCCCATTGATATGGCCTTAGCAAACTTTTTCCTCATCTTGAATTGGCTTTTGTCGGTAGCGGAGGTGTTTAGCTCCAACGGGATCGTCTCAGCTCCTTCATCAAATCGCTGGCGCTTGGCCCTTTCAAATATAGCTGCCTCGCGCTCCCGATTAGCTTTACTTTTCAACCGAGCTTCATTAAGGAATGCGTCAATTACTTCATCCGATGGCCCCAAAACTTTCGGTTCAGGATCTGCCCCCAGCTTTTCGGTGCAAGGAGTCTCCTCATCGTTCGTGATCGAATGGGAAATCATATGACAGCTCGCCACATATTCTTCGGATTCATCCGATGAACTTTCTCCCTCATCTTCTTCTTGAAAGACGTGATTGTGGAACTCTTGGAGCGTAATGGGAGTCCGTGCCTTTTGGTTGTATTCATCCAGCGCGTCAATTTGCTTTTGTAAGTCCGTGCGCTTGTCGCCAGGCTTCACGGGCTTCTTAGATTTCTTCCTCTTCTTTTTCGAAGATTTTGACGGCTGGCTGCAAGTGTTTGAGCCACCACCATCGGTCTTTGGAGTTGGACGTGGCTTTAACATCCCTTCAATGACCTGCGGTTCCAACGGGTTCTTCCACTTGATCGCTGGACATGTCTGAAGATCGTTTAGCATCCTCTTTGTCTTGGCTGATAATACAACCTCCCAAGGAGCTTCTTCAATGACGAAGCATGTTGCCCCCGGCGTATTCGTCCCCTTAGAGGTGTGGGGCTGCGGGGGATTCACCTTCCATTTGTCAGATAACGCGAACTTGCCCTGTCGGTACTGGTTTTCAAGCTAATTCTTGAAAACGTAGCAATCTTCGATCGGATGGCCTAGTACTCGATGATAAGGACAGTAGTTGGGTTCGTTGACGTCACTTGGTTGCAACGGACGTTTTGGATCCGGCAGATTTATGAGTCTGTTGCGCAACGCCAGCTCGAATAACCTCCTCGTTTTATCGCAGGGAATGGAATAAGGATGTCCCATCCTATCCTCAAGGGGTACGTACGGGCGCATATTATTTTGACGAGCAACCGGCTTCGAGTCGCTCGGTTGTTGTTGAGCATTAGCGACGACGATCGGTTTTCCCTTCCCTTTGTCATTTCGGGAGTCCGGCCTTGGAAGAGGGGGTTTATGGCCCATTTGATCCATTTGCGCTAGTGTGTCAATCAAGGCCTGGAAGGTAGTTGGCTTGAAAAACATCATAAATTGTGAGATGGTTGCTTGCGGATCAAGGGTTCCCACAAACATACCCACTGCGGGAGCTTCTTCAATGCGCTGCTCGCACTTCGACCATAAGTTCCGCCATCGTATAGCGTACTGAACCCACGTCTCTCCTGGCTTTACCCTGGCGTTAATCAGTGCTGTCATCGGGGTACGTTCACTGGCGCTTGCAAAACGCTGAGTAAACAATAGCTCCATTTCCGCAAAGGTTTTGATAGAGTCGTTCGGGAGCTCAGAGTACCACTCGAACGCCGTAACCGATAAACTTCCAACAAACTGGCGAAGTAAAAGCTTGTCATCACCACCGGTGTTGCCGCAGAGCGCCCTGAACTGGGCAACGTGCTGGTGAGGATTGCCCGTCCCCTTGTAGACATGGAACTTAGGAATTGTGTAACCTGGTGGGTACTTGATTTGGTCGTACCAACTTGGATATGGCCGCCCCGTTTTTACGACCTGGCCGGCTGCTTCGGTCGCATGATGATCCCGTATTTGTTGGGCTATGTACTCGTCCAAATCAGCTTTAGAGATTGTATCCTCCTTAGCTGTTGATAGGGCTGGCGGAGGATTTGATGTCTCTCCCCTATCATCTCCAAGGACGATCGGGGGCTCTTCGGTCGGAGGATCTTGCTGTATCATCATCCCTATCATGTCTTGGAAGAGGAGGCCCATACGCTGTATGTTGGCTGCTTGTTCAGCAGGCTCTTTGTCCTTCTTTTCCAATATCCGACGAAGGAATTCGGCGTCGGTTTCTTCCTCTTGGCGTTCATCCGAGGACGTTTCAGGGTTTTCTTTTGGCCCTGTAAGTGCGGCCATGGCGTTCATCATTTCTTGGAGCTTCTGCTGCTGCTCCTGAGCCTTGGTCACTGACCTCGTGTGCGGTCTATGACCTGTTGATATGCGGCTATCCTCCTTTCCCGATGCCACATAAACTGTATGAACTATCATGCCCCCGGACTTAGGGCATTTAGGCTCACCACCTTTGGCATTTGCCGCGGGCGCGGGGGTTTTCTCCGGCCTTCTTCTTTTGTGGGCCGTTGAGGTTGGAGGGGCCGTTGCAGTGGGCACCCTAGCGACTGTCATCCTTTCCTGTTTGATCGGACGGTCCTTTTCTTTTTCCACTTTCGCCTTTTTCTGTTGACAAGAGCGACCTGGGTCAATCACGGAGTCTTGAACTCTCCGCCAAACTTTATAAATTTTTGAGGACAACCGCTGAGGGGGATGTTCTTGCTTCGTTTCCGGAACTCTCTCCGCAGGCGGAGGAGATCTTTTCAGTGTAGCGGTTGGAGAGTTCTTACGTACCCTCCTCAGCAGTTCAAAGTTGTTTCCAGTTGGAACAGCAGCGTTGACTTTCACCACTGGAGCCGGTGGAGTTAGCCCTGAGGGGGAGTTGCCCCCTGCCTTCCTCACTCGTCGCCAATGGCGACGTCGAGCACGACGAGCCGTTGGGACTAGCTCGGAGATTGAGATAGCTTCTTTTTGCCCCCTGTCTGAATGAGGCGCCGCTGGCGTTAACCTCTTAAAGACTGAAGTTGTCTTTTGAGGGTTGATGTTCAACCTATCGAAGACGGATCCTCGAGCAACGGCAGGAGCAGGAATCGTCAGTCTTGAAAAGACTGACTCTTTGACAGGGGAAGCCGCCTTGATGACTTCTGGAGCAGCAGTTATTGCTTTCCTTGGGACAGCCAATTTAGAGTTCTGATTTAGCCTGGTGAAAACAGAGGCTGTCGGTTTGGTAGTGGGCGACCCGTTGACAGGGGTCGTCATAGCAGTAAGCCGGCCGAAGACCGACTTCTTGTTTACTTCCGGTGCAGGTATTGGCTCAGAGAAGCTTGTAGGTGGGATCATGGTCCCGAAGAACAGGCCAGTGGTGGCCTGGGTCACCTGGTCTACTGGCAGAGTGAGGAAGGAAGCCGCTTGGGGCCTATATGCTACACCTCCTGGTGAGGTGGAGCGTCCGTTGCAGTGGCATTTCGAGCAGTTGGTGCAGTTAAATGCCATTGAATCTTGAGTTCGGCGCCAGGCAAAAGACCAAATCTTAGTAACTTGAAATCTGAAGGCAACCATTAACAAACCGCGACTGGTTCGCGAAGACGACACACGAAGTGTGGAGTGGAAAGAGAAAAAGGTCCCACCGGGCGTGCCAGAATCCGTTCCCCTCCGAACGGCGGCGCACAGGACCGCGGTGTCCTGACGCTGAGATTCGGGGCAGATACTATTTGGTTTTATCCGTCCACCTCTCCGAAGATGCCAAGTTGATTTATGGCACCGTGTATCGGAGGTTTAGACGGATGCGGCCGATGTAGCAGACTTTGTCAGATTCCCCCTCGCTTGAGGGGTTTTTGATTGTGGGGACGCTCTTCCCTGCAGGCGCAAGCCCCTGCAGTTAATTACGCTACCGCATCGCGGTAACAACTTTCTCCTTCTCCAGAATTTCACTTCGTGTCGTGTGTGTTTGTTTTGTTTGTGGTTGCACGTGGATTGTATACGGAGACTGAGTAATGCCGTCGCCTGTAGGACGTGGATTAGTCTAAATCCGTATTTACTTACATTTAGATTTGGTGTTTTTAGTTTAAGGATACGTTAGCCGTATTGAGGCTAAGATCAACTTAAACATTCGTTAAGGATACGATAGTCCTGTTCGAGACTAGGACCAACTTAACGTAATAATCCATTTAATATCTGGCCATCGGGACTCGTCACCTCTCTAACGTCGTTGAAGGATTACAACGGCAGATGTCAGAGGAGTTCATAGATGTACCCGTGAACCAAAGTCAATTTGGATTTTTACAGTCAATTTGAATGTTTAAGGATACGTTAGCCGTGTTTGGGGCTAAGATCAACTTAAACGGGATCATTTAGATTCGGCAAAAGAGCATTTGGAGGCTCTATTGTTCCAGTTTAGGGACGTGGTGGTCCATGTTCCAGTTTAGGGACGTGGTGGTCCATCGCCAGTTTAGGGACGTGGTGGTCTGTATTCCAGTTTAGGGACGAGGTGGTCCGTATTCCAGTTTAGGGACGTGGAGGTCCATTATTAGTTTAAGAACGTTTCGGTCCATTGCCAGTTTAAGGACGTAGTGGTCCATCATTAATTTAGGGACGTTTCGGTCCAACATTAGTTTAGGGACGTTTCGGTCCACGAGTTTAAGGACCCCGCAGTCAATATCCATCTGTGGTCGTTGGGACCCATCGCCTCTCTGACGTCGTTGAAGGATTACAACGAGAAGTGTCAGAGGAGTTCGGAGATGTACCCTCGAACCGGAGGTAAATTGATTTAAGAGAGCATTTGCGCTCAGTTCAATTTAACTTAAGGACTTACGGCCAGAATTGGGCTAAGTCCAGTTGAAAATGTTCAACATTTTATTTGCATTTTTGGTCTATTAGACCTTTACTGGGGCTCTGCCCTTTTTTTTAAATGATGCACAACATCTGTTTTTATTTGGGCTCTGCATTGCATTTAATTTGGCCTGTTAAGCCCTTTTTAATTGGGCTTGGCCCTTCTGTAAATACATTGCATTTTCAGGCGCTTTGCGCCAATCAGATAGCGCAAGCGCTTGTGATGACGACACGTGTCATGCAAGCGCAGTGCGCTGCGCTAGTGCGCTGCGCTTGCGCTGCTGACACGTGGCGCTCTCCCAAGAGCGTAACAGCGCAGTTTGGAAGTGCAAAGCACTAAGAATCTTTTAGATTCAAGAACAGAAGTGGAAAGCACTATTTGATTTCTTGATCTAATTTAGATCAAAGAAAAGATAAGTTTTTTCTTATCTCAAAGAACCAAGGGTTCATAAAAAGTGCAAAGCACTATTTTATTATATATTTTTTTATTTTTTGTTAAAGATCATTGATCTTGTTTTTAGATCTATGATCTGTTCATAAGAGAACTTTTTCTTCCTTCTAAAGGTTTTTACCTTTTTTTTTTCTTACGGAGTTCTTCAGAGTTCTATTTCTCTTCTTTTTTTAGAAAAATGTTCCTCCCTTTGAATTGAGGCTTGGGGTTCTTTTTATAGTGCCCATAAATTAGTTAAATTTGTTAAAGAAAATTTCCTCTGAGTGATTTGGGGAATTTTCCCCACCGTTGGATCTTTGATCCAAGAGCTTCTGTTTTACAGAAGAAAATCTTCTTGTTTTAAAAAGAACAGAAAGATTTCTTTAGAATTTTAATTCTGTTTGGCGCAAATGCCCTAGCGCGTGACACGTGTCAGCGCAGCGCAACTGCGCAAGCGCATCTGCGCTGACACGTGTCATGCAGCGCACAGCGCAGCGCAACTGCACTAGCGCATCTGCGCTGACACGTGTCGCGCAGCGCAGTGCTTGCGCAACTGAAGCTTTGCTTCCTTTAATTTTACTTAAAATAGAGCTTTGCTCTAATTGGGCGCACTGCCTTGGGCGCTGCGCTGCCGTATCAGCTTTTGACACGTGGCGCGTTGTGCGCAGCGCATGGGATTTTGAAGCGTTGCTTCATTTATTTAGATTTTGGGAAAATCAGAAGCGTCGCCTCGGACTAAGATATCTTTTCATCTCCCTTTTTCAAGTTACACTTGTATTTCCAAAATTCTGATTTCCCGGGCCTTGGAAATGATTTCATTGTGCACAGAGTTTTCTGTGCTTGGGTATATATATATATATAATTCAAGGCTGAGCCTTTTCTTCATTTTCAGAGAACTTCTTCGATCATGGCTTGCAATCGCCCTCATGCTCGCCGACAACCATGGGAGGTGCCAATTCGGGACATCGTTCCCCGTTTTGCTGCGCGCCTGGTGGACCCTTCTCTCTTGGACGAGCAATGTGACGCTGCAATGCACGACCTTTTGACTCGTTTGGTGTCTCCTCTCCCTCCGCATTCCATTTGGCTTCGGATGCTTTTTGCCTCGGTGCTCGCCGACATTCCCCCTCCTCCAGCAGAGATATCCTCAGCAATGCTGGATGCCGCCGAGGATAAGATTGAGTGCTTTCTCGAAGCGCACTTGATCACCAAAGTCCTGAGGGACTGCTCTTTCCACTTGCTGAGCCAGATACGGGCTCGTCGGGTCGTCATCGCCACTTTTTTCCGAGGAGTGTGGCGTCGACCGTTGGATGGCTACCCCTCGGGAGGATCGCCGTTTTGACATGATGGAGAAGACGGAGAGGGAGCTGAATAATCTTCTTTTCCTTTTTGTGAACCCTTGTCTTTCTGATCCCATATTCGGTGATCTTTTTTAAATGTAATAACAATAATAATGAATAATTATTTTATTTTTTAATCAAGTACTTCATTGTCTGTTAAGTGTTTTTTTTTATTTTAGTTCTCTGTTGTGCTTGTGCATCGTATGATTTTAATTTGTTATTATCAAGTGCATGTAATTTTGCATGGACAAATTGCCTTCGGCACTTAGCCCCTTCTTCTGCTCTAGCGCATCTGCGCTGACACGTGTCGCGCAGCACACAGCGCAGCTCGACTGCGCTAGCGCATCTGTGCTGCCACGTGTCGCACAGTGCAGAGCGCAGCGTGACGCTTCCTTTAACAGAGCTTTGCTCTAATTGGGTGCGCCTTCTTGGACGCTGCGCTAATGTATCTGCGCCAGACACGTGGCGCGTCGTGCGCAGTGCAAAGGATCTGAAGCGTTGCTTCATTTATTAAATTTTAAATTTTCAAAGCAGAGCTTCGCTCTGATTGGGGGAAGATGAAGCGTTGCTTCATCTCCCGCCTCAGAATTTGAACAGAGCTTTGCTCTGATTGGGGTAAACATACACGATCTATTTCTACAGGCTCTTCACAAGAAGACATCTAACCTGATGAAGAGGATGAGTTCTCGGAAGAAAATGCAGAGATCCGACCTAAAAAGGAAAGTGCCGAGCTAACGAGACTCTGGACGAGGAAATTATGAAGAGGTGTGGGCCCGGACGGGGACCCCACCTCTATTTATAGCTATCGGCATACACATCCAACGGCGACGGTCGTCTCCCACCAAAACGAATCATTGCATTCGACGGCCACCATTGCTCCACCTGTCGCACGCGCATTAATCGCACCCCATCAAACGCCGAAAATCTGCGGCCCGTCGCGTCAGTCAACTAGCGCCAGACACGTGGGCTGTCACTTCGATGAACGTACGCACGATCCGATGCATCCTCTTTAATGTAAGATCTGGTCTCTGATCCGCTGACGTCATCAAGAAAATACAGCTGATTGCCCGGGAATGCACGCTTACGATATCTACGAAAACGAGCTCATCTCGAGTGATCCGGCAGACCACTCTCGACCCGACCCGTGAACAGGTCGGGACGAGAGTGAGGGGCTAATGATGATGCTGGATATCGTCGGTTTCCCAGATCGTGACACGTGGCGGATGACGTGTCCCAAAGCTAGCAAGAAAGGACCAGGAATGGTACGTCGGTAGAATACCCTGGGTCTGTGGCTATGGACTTGGCCGACCTTCTGCAACCGTCCACACCACTCCTGTGCCCGTTTTACAAACAACCGTTGGCTCATTTCCGAGCCCCCTGCACACCCGGCCTCCTCGGTCCTCTCAGCTCGTCTCCGGGCTTTAGCAGAACCAGGATACCTCGGCCTCCCGCTCGTCCCCGAGCCTCCCGCCGAGCTTATCCTCTTCGGTCTCATCCTGACCGACCCGCAGCACTGATCACAGGCTCCCACACCACGGCTCCGCGAATCTCGCCACGCCCGATATATCCGCCACCCACGATCCCATGTTCCACGCCATTACATCCCCCATTAACGAGCCTATCTCACTATTAATGCAGGATCCCGCTTATCACGCGGGCGTGACGTTGGGAGCGTAACGTCCGGCGTGATTCTCGCACCTGCCTGCCCATCAATGCTGCTATATAAACCCTTTTCTCAGACGATCGAGGTACGCTATTTTCTTCTCATTAGGCCGTTACTCTGCCCAAATATCCGGTTTAACTTGATCGTCGGAGGGTCCTCGATGGTACAACCATCCCGGGACTTCCTTGCAGGTAGCTCGGGCTCAACCGCCTCAAACCCATTGAGATCCACACACTTTAGAAGGCAACCCCCAACTCAATCTCAGCCGTCCATCGTCGCTCGCAGCAGATCTATGGAAGGTAACATCTTGACGAGATGCGACATCCGTCACATAGTCAACTTTTGGATGCACACAGTGATCAGTTCAGTTGGTATGTTGTTATTTATAAATCTTAAACTGAACCACCACATGCAGTTCATGCTTAATGCTCTCATCGAGAGCATTGCGGTGGGTATCTAAATGGACTGTTTTCGTGTCCATTAAGGAGCTACAGGCAATAGGCCCCTTTACTTTGTAATGTTGGTATGTGTCAATCTGTGCCACCATTTTACAGTGTCGTTTCCATGGAGGGTAGGAACAATATTTCAGAATAGCTTTCCGTATTGGTACAATGATTGCAAAAGGATATTCTTAGAAGAAGACTGGATGTTCACTATTGGTTTTCTATTGGAATTTCACCTGAACTAAATCTACTTGGTTATCAGGGTTAGGTTGTGAAGTAAGTTAAACTAGCCCCACCTTGCCGACACTATGTAAAGAGAGCTTCAGAAATGAGGGTACTGTTGCATCCTTTTCCGCTACTAGTACATGGAACCTTTGTCATGTGCAATAGCAATAGGCTTGAGAATTGATATCTCAGATCTGCGTTCAGGCACCGTCTGAGGAAGTATTTGTAGAATGTTACGGTTTGAGTACCCAACCCATGTAGATAACTTGAAGAAGTAGTAGTGGAGGGAGAGCGGCTTTGAGAATGGTGCCCCATTGGGATTGAAATTAGCTTTCCATTATGTCAACTTCCCTTCACTTATCTCCGTAGGAAACAACTACTCTCTACATCTAAATTACTGGTGGACATGATTCTTATAAACTTAGAAAAGAGAATTCTCTTTGGACAATTAAAGATGCCGACAATCAGGAGTAGCCGAGAGGACTTCTACCCCAGAAAGGAGTGATTGCAAGGTCCTATATCCCAAGAACATTTTATGAAAGTTGCCATTCAATTATGGCCACATCTTGAAATTTGAGTAACCTTTTGAAGATTGTCGCTTTTCCTATTTTACATTCCTGAGTAATAGGATGTTGTTAGCGTATTCGAGATTAATAAAGGAGTTGATAACTTTGGTGGCCTATTTGTCCTTTAGTATGCATACCCTTGTCACTACATTATTGAAGCAGCGAACTCAATATTCATATAGATGTTGTAAGTAGGTTCATCTGTTCTCTTCACAGATATAGATACAATAATGTACATTATTGAAGTAGTGAACTCAATATCCATATTTGATAAAACCAAAATCTTGGATTCAGATCGAGGGGATGTTATCCTGATAGGAAAAAAAACATTGGTTTTACCATTAATTTCTGTCATTAAGGGAAAAGTTAGCTAAAATCACATTGCTAATTCTGTGATTTCTAGTTATCTTTACAATATAATGCCTAAGTAATTTTAATATATGTTTATTAGGATAGTATCGGTCACATTATAATTTGTTGGCTAAAGTGCAAAAAAGCCTCCTCACTTTTTTCATATTAGCAAAAGATCATCCCATCCTCTGAATACATCCACAGTTTCCTCTGGCTCAAACACCATTACTTTTTTCAGTTTGTCATATTAACTCGTCATTGGAATTCAAAGCAATATTTGTATTTGTATCTTTAAAATGAACTGAAGTTAATGTCCATGTTTTCAACTTATGATTATGGATTTATATTAGTGATGCTAATCATTCACACGCTTACTCAACCCACCGTTTTTGTATGTGCCTACTGATCAAGCTGAAGTTTGACTGAGATTAATGGAGACTCAACAAAATAGACCCAATAGTTTGAATGATGCCCTTTTTGTTGATGATGTGGCTTGTTTGCGTTTCAATTCAGAACATTATCTTTAAACTTAAATCAAATTTACCAGGCACCTCTTCAGAGAGTTATGGGAGTTTAGAGGCTGTTGGTTGTATGTAAATGGAGGTGCATGCAACATTTGCCGCAAAAAAGCTCTATTTCCCCATGTTTGGTTAGCGACAACTTCATGTGGATTTAGAAATGAAGTTGCAAAAATGAACCGAATTCTGGCAACATTTGTTGCGGTCAAAATGGTTGCAACTTTGGGGAATGTGTTTATGGCAATTATTAGAGATGTCACATAAGATTTACATATTACACAAGCAATAAAAAGTAGTTTGGATTTGGAAACCCAACAACAGAAGTTGAAAACACCTGAACAATGGTTTTGAAAGTTTGAAAGTTTTTATTTGCAACAAATGTTGCGTGTAGTATTTGTTGCAAGCAACAAATAAATATTGCACTTTTGTATGGTTGCAAACTAATCACCCTATTAGTGAACATAACACACCTTGTAGGATACAAATCAGCATTTTACTCCATGCTTAACGACTCTGGTCAAGAAAAGTATGGATAAGGACTGCTGTGTGATATCAATCTATGTCGGCTTTAACGACATTCTGTCATTTACTTGTCATTCCAGCTGGAAAGAGTGTTTCCCCCAATCGGAACAAAACTCTGTTCAAAATTCAAATTTTGAAATGAAGCAACGCTTCAGAAGCAACGCCAAGTACGCTGCGCCCTAAGCAGCGCACCACGTGCAAAGTACGGTGCGCTAGCGCTAGACGCGCTGCGTTCTAAACAGCGCACCACATGCAAAGCACAGGTGCGCTAGCACTGGAACTAAAAGCTCCCCACCGTCAGATCTAAGATCTAATAATAATGATGAATCATTAATTAACCAGAATTAAATTCTGTTAAGGAAAGATTTCTCAAAATCTTACCAAACAACAAAATTGTGCTCTGTAAATCAGAGCATCGTTGGATCAATGATCCAATGGTGATTAAAAATCACCAAAAGTATAGAATAAATTCTGTATGGAAATATTTCCCAATTTTGTTAAAAACAAGAAGACTGCCTTCTGTAAATCAGAAGCCCTTGGATCAAAGATCCAACGATGGGAAATTTCCCAAATCAACTAGAGAAAAGATCTCCTTAACTGATTGAATTGATCAGCTTACCCTATAAAAAGGCCCCAAGACTTCAAGTCTCAGAGAAAGAAGCATACAGAGGAACCTCCCCATAAAACTTTGAGAAAGTTGAGAGAGAAGAGTCAAGCTCTCAGAGAAAGAAGATTTTTTTTCAAGGTAAAAATAACGATAATGAACAGAGAGATGAAATCATCTCATAATTAAAAAAAGGAAGAAGAATTCACTTCTTTAAAAGATCATAGATCTATAAGACCAAGATCTTTCACAAAGAGATCAAAAGATCTCATCATAAAAGAAGAACATAATTCTTCTCACAGATCATAGATCTATAAGACAAATTGTCTTTCAGAGATCATCTCATCATAAAAGGGGAGAATAATTCAATTTTTTAGGATCAAAGATCCACAAAGGCAAAGCCTTTCACTAAAATAAGAGATTAAAACATCTCCTACAAAGTAAGAACTTCTGTTCTTAAGACAAAGTCTCTTATAAACGAGAATTTATTTCTCAGATCATAAAATTGATCAGATGCGCTTTGCGCTTTTGAACTGCGCTTCTGCGCTCTTGAGCTGGCGTTCAGCGCCAAGCGCGACACGTGTCACTCATGTATGCGCCACTTAACAGTTAGCGCTTTGCGCTCTTGAAATAGCGCACTGAGCTCATGGGCTGGCGCTCAGCGCCAGGCGCACCACATGACACTCACGTGTGCGCCACTGAACTAATAGCGCAATGCGCTCATAAAACTGGCGTAATGCGCCTATCATCTGGCACTTAGCGCCAAGCGCGACACGTGTCCCTCACGTGCGCTACTCGGTAGAAGCGCACTGTGCTCTTTGACTGGCGCAAAGCGCCAAGCACGCCACGTGTTGCGCTGATAAAACATAAATTGTTCTTTAATAAGCCAAGGGCTATGATGAATGATCAACATTCAATAAAAGACAAAAATATTGTCAAAACCCAAATCAATGCTCAGCATTGTCAAATGTTTAACATTTTAACTGAATGGGCCGAGCCCAAAGTGGCCACAGAACCCTCATTTAGATTAACTGAGCCCATATGCTTATAAATCTCAAATCTTAGTCCCAATTGGACTACAGATCCCAACCAAAATTGGTGCAAGGGTACATCTCTTCAATCCTCTGATATTTGTCGTTGTAATCCTTCAACGTCTTCAAAGAAGTGACGGGTCCCGACAACCATACATTTCATAGATTATGACGTCTTTAAACTGGACTGTGGGGTCCTTAAGCCCATGGACTATGATGTCCTTAACCTCGGACTGTGGGGTCCTTTAAAACCCATGGACTATAATGTCCTTAACCTTGGACCGAGATGTCCTTAAACTAACATTGGACCGTAATGTTCTTAAACTGACAATGGACCACCATGTTCTTAAACTGGTAATCGACCGCAATGTCCCTACACTAAACAATAGAGCCCAAATGCTCTTTTGTTGGATCTAAACGATCCCGTTAAGTTGATCTTAGTCTGAAATTGGACTAACATATTCTTAACATACGTTTAAGTTGATCTTAGTCTCAAATGAGACTAACGTATCCTTAAACCCAACCCCAAACCCAAACCCAAATCTAAGAAGATACGAATTTGGACTAATCCATGCCCCACGGGCGACAACATAAATTAGTCTCCGTATACAATCCACGAGCAACCAAAAACAAAACAAACACCCACGACACGAAGTAACCATCTGGAGAAGGAGAAAGTGGTTACCGCGATGTGGTAGCGTAATTAACTGCAGGGGCTTGCGCCTGCAGGGAAGAGCGTCCCCACAATAAAAAAAAACCCTCAACGAGGGGGAATCTGACGAAGTCTGCTACATCGGCCGCATCCGTTTAAACCTTCGATATATGGTGTCATAAATCAACTTGGCATCTTCGGAGAGGTGGACGGATAGCACTAATTAGCATCTGCCCCGAATTCAGGCAAGACGGACCTACGCGGTCGCGTCTCCGTGTTCGGCGGGGAACATATTCTGGCACGCCCGGTAGGACCTTTTACTCTTTCCACTCCACACTTCGTGTGTCGTGTTCGCGAACGAATCGCGGTTTGATATGTTTGCCATTAGGTTTGAGGTACTAAGATTTGGTCTTGTTGCCGTGCAGAATAAAGAACATCAATGGGCTCTAACTGCCCCAACTGCAACTGCAACTCCCGTTCTGCCTCATCTAGAGGTGTAACCTACGGGCCCCAAGCGGCCTCCCTGTTTAAGATGCTAATGGAGCAAGTAACTAAGGCCACCACTGGGCTATTTTTCGGGACCATGCTCCCGCCCATGAGCTTCAGCGCCCCGCTGCTGTTGCAAGAAGCCCTAAAGAAGTCGGTCTTTGATCGACTCACAACTACTGCGGCCCCTCTCAACGGGTCGTCCAGCTCCAATGCCTCGGTCTTTGACAGACTGGGCCAAAGCTCCAACGGGCCCGTGAAGAAGCCCGCAATACCAGAAAGGGTTATTCCAAAAAGGATACCCATTCCTGCTTTCGAAGTCGCCAAAACGGCTTCTCCTGCCAAAGGGTCGGTCTTCACAAGACTGACTGTTCCGGGGCCCACTTCAGGCGAAGTCCTCAAAGTTGCTTCCCCTGCCCAGAGGTCTGTCTTTGACAGATTGGACACTGCTTCTCAACGGACATCGGTCTTCAAAAGGCTGACAACGACAACTTCTGACCAAAACATAGGGCACGAAGAAGTCACGCCTACAGCTGAGACAATCCTATCCGCACGACATGCTCGCCGTCGTCACTGGCGCCGAGTAAGGAAGGCTGGGGGCAGCTCCCCTTCTGGACTGACTCCGCTAGCTCCAACGGTGGAAATCATGCTGCTGTTCCAACTGGGAACAGCTTTGAACTGCTTAGGAGGGTTTGCAAGAACTCTCCGACTGCCATGCTGAAGAGATCTCCTCCACCTATGGAGAATGCTATGGAAAAGAAGCCGGAGCAGCCCCCTCAGCGGCTGTCCTCCAAAATTTACAAAGTCTGGCGACAGGTCCAGGAATCGGTGATTGACCCGGACTACTCTCGCCGACAAAAGAAGATTAAAGCTCGGCAAGAAAAAAGCCCTCTCATGATGCCACAGATGATGTCATCCGTCTGGGTGCCTGCTGCAACGGCTCCCTCAACTTCAACTGCTCACAAGAAAAGGAGGCCGGAGAAAGCCCCTGTGACCGCGGCGAACCGCAGGAACGCTGAATCTAAACGTCCCAAATCTGGGGGCATATTAACACATACCGTTTATATGGCTTTCGGAAAAGAGAAAAGCCGTGCTTCTACGGGTCATCGACCGCTTACCCGATCGATAACAAAGGCTCAGGAGCAACAGCAGAAAAAGCTCTAAGAGATGCTGACTGCAATGGCCGCACTCACTGGGCCGAAAGAAAATCCAGAGACCTCAGAGCAGCGTCAGGAACAAGAAACTGATACTGAATTCCTCCGAAGAATGCTTGAGAGGAAAGAAAAAAAGGCCGCGGAACAGGCGGCCAACATAAAACGAATGGCTCTTTTGTTCCAAGACATGGCCGGGATGATGTTACAGCCGGAACCTCCAGCTGAAGACCCCCCGATTATCATTGAAGACGACAGAGGGGAGACATCGAACCCTCCTCCGGCTCTTTCAGCAGCCAAGGAGGAAACCATCTCCAAGGCCGCTCTGGATGATTACATTGTTCAGCAAATACGAGTTCACCAACCAAATGAAGCGGCCGGGAAAATCGTTAAGACCGGACGACCCTATCCGGGCTGGTATGACCAAATAAGGTACCCGCCGGGATATACGATCCCCAAATTCCATGTATATAAGGGGACGGAAAATCCGCATCAGCACGTCGCTCAATTCAGAGCCTTGTGTAGTAACACTGGAGGTGACGATAAACTGCTACTTCGCCAGTTCGTCGGTAGCTTGTCGGAGACAGCGTTCGAATGGTACTCTGAACTCCCGAACGACTCCGTCAAAACTTTTGCAGAGATGGAGATACTATTCACCCAGCGATTCGCAAGTGCTTGTGAACGCATCCCAATAACGACATTGATCAATGCCAGGGTGAAACCTGGAGAAAAATGGGTCCAGTATGCAATACGGTGGCGAAATTTATGGTCGAAATGCGAGCAGCGCATCGAAGAAGCGCCAGCAGTAGGCATGTTCGTGGGCACTCTTGACCCTCAGGCAACCATCTCCCAGTCATAATGTTTTTCAAGCTAACCACTTTCCAGTCCTTGATTGATAGCTGGCCCAAATGGACCAGATGGGTCACATGCCTTCCTCTTCGAAGCCGGAACCGCGGAATGAAAAAGGGGAAGGGAAAGAGACCTTCGTCGCCAATGCTTAACAACAGCCCAATGGTCCAAAATTAACGGATCGCCTAGACGAGAGACGGCGATACTATAACGAGAAAATAAAGCGCCCTTATTCGTTTCCCCGGGACAAAACGAGGAGATTGTTCGAGCTGGCGGTGCGCAACAAGCTCATTAATTTGCCGGATCCAAAACGCCCATTGCAACCCGGTGAGGCTAATAGTCCTAATTATTGCCCCTACCATCAAGCGGTAAGCCATCCAATTGAAAATTGCTTCGTCTTCAAAGGCGGGATCGAAGATCAATACCAACAGGGCAAATTCGCCCTGTCCGAGAAGTGGAAAGTAAGCCCGCCTCAACCGCATGCTCTTAAAAGGGGGGACACACCGAGGGCATCGTGCTCTTTTGTCGAAGAAGCTCCATGGGAGGTCGTTCTTTCAGCTAAGACGAAAAGAATGTTGAAGGATCTCCAAACATACCCGGCGATCAGGTGGAAAAATCCACTGGAACCCGAGATCATCGAGGGAATGCTGAAACTGCGCTCGACTCCAAAAATTGGTGGTGATAGTCAAAACGCTCACACCCAGCCATCAAAGTCTTCGAAAAAGAAGCAGAAGACTAAAAAGCCCATGAAGCATGGTGACAAGCGCACGGACCTGCAAAAACAGATTGACGCGCTGGAAGAATATAACCAGAAGGCGCGGACTCCAATCACACTCCAAGAATTTCTCAGCCACGTCCTTGAGGACGGAGATGACGACAATGGAGAAGACTCGTCGGATGAGCATGAAGATTATGTTATGCCATGTAATCTCTCACTCGTTAACAAACGATGAAGAAGCTTCTTACGCAGAGAAACTGGGAGCAGATCCTGAGCCTGAACTTTCAGGACCATCAAACGAAATGATTGATGCATTCCTAAACGAAACTCTTTTAAAAAGCATGTTGGGGTCAAAATTTGCACCCAGGTTGACCGAGTCAAAGTCAAGGTCAACCCTAAACCAGGTAGACCCAAGCCCAGGTCAAGCGGGCCCATGCCCAAGTCGAGCCCGCGGCCAGCCTCCTCCATGCCAAAATATAGAACATGTAATAAATAATTTTTATGTAATTTTTTATGCATGAATGTATGCAAAATGGGCATAAAGCCAAATTTTTGTAAAGTCCATGGCTTATGTGCAAAAAAAATGGCACATGAGCCTTGGGATGGGGAAAATGCCATTTTGTAAAGCCCAATGGGCTATATGTAAAGATGTAAGCCTATATAAGGCAACATGATGAAAATATCTAATATAATTTTTTTCATTCCCCTCAAAATCTAGAGTTTGTGCCTCTTTCCCCTTTCTGAAGGTTCTAAACCTTCTTCTTTATTCTGAATTAAATCAAGAGTTTTACTCTTCCTTTTCCAAAACTAAATAGTTTCTCACCACAAAACCCACAAAGGGGAGCTTAGATCTTCCATCAGATCTCAAAAGAAGAGATTTTTAAAATCTTAAATCTCTTGATCTTCAAGATCCTGCCAATAGAGGAGGAAGAAGGAGACCCATCTCCAGAAACCCCACTTTGGGAAAGAACTAGGGCTCAAGGGAAGAAGCCCTTCATCAGCTTCAAAACATCCTAGGAGTTTGACACACACACATACACAAAAAATAATAAGTGCTTCTTTCTGGGAGTACAACTCCCATTGCAGGGACCAAGTCCTTTTTGCCGCCCGAATGCCGACATGCCGACACGTGGGGCGCTAGCGCTCAAAGCACTAACACCTTTGCGCTCAAAGTACTAGCGCCCAAAGCGCTAGCGCCCGAACGCCCACATGCTGACACGTGGGGCGCTAGCGCTCAAAGCACTAGCACCCTTGCGCTCAAAGTGCTAGCGTCCGAGTGCCCACGTGCTGACACGTGGGGCGCTAGCGCTCTTGCGCTCAGAGCGCTAGCGCCCAAACGCCCACATGCTGACACGTGGGGCGCTAGCACTCTTGCGCTCAGAGTGGTAGCTCCCAAAGCGCTAGCGCCCGAGCGCCCACGTGCCTGGCACGTAAGGCGCTAGCGCTCTAGCGCCCTTGCGCTCAAAGCGCCAGCGTCCAAAGCGCTGGCGTTTTTTCCCACGCATCCTTTGGATGCCCTTTCCCTTTATGTATGTGTGTGTGTGTGTGTGTGTGTGTGTGTATATGTATGTATGTATACATATACGCACACATACTCCACACTAAAAATACCTCCTCCGTTAGAACAAAATTTCTAACGGGGCGCTGCCCCGCACCCCGCAATGGGGCTGCTAGCCCCCTTGACCCCCAGCCCGCTATCCGGGTAGAAGGACCCCCGTAAAAACTCTGCGTGGCTCCCGATATATCCAAGCCCCTCCAAAACAAAACACACATACACTGCACATTGAGTTCGCATGATCAGTTTAACCCGTCAATCAGAGGTTCCCTTGCTCCAAAGGCGAGAGGTAATTAACGGCAGCTTAATCCACGGCTACCGGAAATTCGGATCCCCACAATCAATAAACCCCGGCCTACCCTAAGCAGGGGGAATCTGTAGTACGCCTGACAAGCGCGCGCGTATTCCCATCTCAATGGGGTGACGAAAAACACCCTACAGATTCTGGCACGCCCGGTGGGACTTATCTTTCCTCCCATATTTCGGGTTAAATATCCATGCAAACTCAATCAACATATACATTGATTTCCTGTACTGAAACCATGCTTCTATTTGCAGGTTAACGACTTTCGACTGCAATCTTCGAACGCAACAAAATGTCTCTAAGGGCAATCTCATCTCTCAGCACAGCTCCCATCTCCTACACGATGAAGATAGACTCCAGGACGATCCTTCCGGCCAGTCTCAGGCGACAATGGGAGGAGCCGCCGCTACCATTTGGCTATATTATGTTCGTGTCGGCTAATGCTATACCTGAACCTCAAGCTCCGGTAACCAACAAACCGGCCTCGAAAGGCAAGAGGCCAAATGTGGTGGTCTCGAAGGCTCCCCAACCCAAACACAAATCGGTGTCTGAACGGCTTTCTATGGCCCCAGCTGGGGGCAAAGCCGTCAGAACAGAAGAGGTTGCCAGACGTCACGGGCAAGCCCAGGCGATGCCTTCGACGGACAAGCGGGCGGATGTCTTCTCAAGCCTCCCCATCACTCGGCCTATGGCGGCTTCCCGGAGAGCAGAAGCCTACCAAGCGCTCAAGGCAGAGAGGCTGAGGCAAAAGCGGCAAAGATACAGAGCCAACAAAAGGGCTAGGGCTTCAGCCATGTTAAAATTTATGAATTTCCAAAGCCCGGACCACTCAGCGAAACCAGCTACCAGTGATGAAAGGATGGCTAAATGTGTTATCCACACCGTCTACATTGTGGGCACGCGTCCCAGCGACAACCTTCGCAGCAAAAGTAAGAATGGGGCCACCACATCTCAAATCCAACCTGGTGTGAATATGGCTGCCACATTCCAAGACCAGCCTCCTCTGGAAGATAATGAAGGCCCTTCCAGTGAGGCTGATAAGCAGAGAGAGCCATCGGTTCATGAGGAGTCGGGCTCGGAAAGTGAAGAGGAGCCAATCTTCTGTCCCAAGAATGCATAGCAGCAACTTCTCCAAGAGCTCCGAAAACAGCTCAGAAGCAAAGACAAGGAGATGGCCAAACTTTACTCCAAAATTGACGACTTGACGAACGTCGTCTTACAGCTCACGGCCCGACTTGCCTCTCAGCCGTCCAATCAAGCGCAGGGCTCTGCTCGTGAACCGGGAAACGGTGTCCCAAAGCAGCCGACGCATATTCCCTCAAGTCCAAAAGTGGGCAAACCGCATGAAAATCAGTCGCATCCTATCTCGGGAAATGTCTTGGCTACCGATGACAGTAGCCCGCTAACTCAAGATCAAATTATGGATTTGGTTGCCAGCAAAGTCAAAACATTGGTAGCTGAAGCCGAAGCGCAAAAAGATGTTAGCAGTAGCGGGAGACCATATCCTGCTCAGTATGATCTGGTAGAATTTCCCAGCGGCTATGTCATTCCTAAATTCGGAAGATTTGATGGGACGGGAAATGCGAATCAGCACATCGCCCACTTCAAAGCCTTATGTGGGAATACTAGGGGCAATGATGCGCTTCTCCTCCGCCAGTTCGTTAATAGCTTGGCCGAATTTGCTTTCGACTGGTACGCGAGCATACCGGATAGCTCCGTCACAACTTTCGTCCAAATGGAATCTTTGTTTTAGCAGAGGTTCATGAGCGTCAGCGATAAGATCACTATCGCCGACCTCGTAAGGACCAAGCCAAAGAACAACGAAAGCAGCTCGGATTTTATAACCCGATGGCATAATTTCTCCATCAAATGTGAACCGCCGATAGAGCAGGACCAATCTGTCAGTCTCCTTGTCGGAAATCTCAACAATTGGATGGCCCCGTTTCTATGCACCGCGGTTCTCAAAACATTCCAGGAGTTGACCAAAAAAGTCCAGATGTTGGAGCGCTCAAAGCAGGAGTCCTCCTCGGATTCCCAAAATAACAATAGGTCCTGGAGAAACCGAAAGGACGATAATCGCAAAAGCGGATATTCCGACGATTCTGAATCTTTTAACACTTCGGCTAACCGAAACAAGCAAGGGATGAGCGGGCCTAGTGCCAACCAGCCTCGGAAGCCAGTGTTCAGAGAGGGAGGAGAATCTCCACTCAAAGAGAAGCTAGATAAGGTCTATTCCTTCAGAAGGGACAAAATCCGTAAAATATTCAAAGACGTCCTGAAAAACGGTCTACAACTGCCAGAGTCAAAAAGACCATAGGAATCGAATATGACCGACGACCCCAAATACTGCCCCTATCACAGAGTGATAGGTTATGCCATTGAGAACTGTTTTGTCTTCAAAGATTGGGTCGAAAAGCAATACAAGGCAGGAGAGATAGAACTGTCTAAAGGCGTGTTAACAAACAGTCCAGCTGCGACCACCAATTTCATACAAATGGAGACCAAAGTTCTTCGTGAAACTGATTCTCTCAAACATCTGCCTTTCTCTGAAAACAATAGACCTCTAAGTCTTTAAACTAGAAATGATCGACCACCACATCATTAAACTGGGAACAGTCGACCTCTAAGTCGTTAAACTGGGAATGTAAATATATATATATATATATATGTAAATAAACAAAAAAATGAGTAAATAAAAGAAAAATAAAGAAAAGCCGAAATGATGGGGAAACTCGCAATAAAAATCAGCGAGTAAAATAAAGATGAAAATAAAGCCGAAATGATGGGGCAACCGCGAATAAAAGCCGAAATGATAGGGTAATCGCGATCTTCGCGATAAGAAAAGCTGAAATGATAGAGCAATTGCGGTGAAAAAAACAACAAAAACAAAACAACGGCGAATGATGAGTCGCTCCTGGTACCATATTCCAGTGCAGCGATGCAGACGCCAACCAAAATCCAATTTCCCAAAATTCTCCCAGCCCTACGGCCAGTCCCCAAATTGACTACCGTATACAATCCATGGGCTCAAATAATTCTCATCATACCCATGCCCCACCGTAATCACCGTTACGCGGCCGGTCTTCGCCCTTGAAATTATGGTCCATTGGGAAGACCCACTCATGTGTCCTCACGATGCATGAGGAGAACAAACCTTCGTAGGATCCTTGCGACTCACAAAATAAAAACACACTTGGGAGTCCTCACGACTCGTAAGGAGAAAATACGCCTACGGGATCCTTACGGCCCGTAGGGAGAAAATGCTTTTATGGGACCCTTACGGCCCATAAAATTGAAAAGCCTTAGGTGATAGGGATCCAAACCTGTCTCCTAAGCCATCGCTCCCCAATCCCCAAGTGGCGAATGATGAGTCGCTCCTGGTACCATATTCCAGTGCAGCGATGCAGACGCCAACCAAATTCCAAATCCCATACCCCAACGGCGGATGAAGAGTCACTCCTGGTACCTATTCCAGTGTAGCGATGCAGACGCCAATCAAATTCCAAATCCCAATGGCGAATGATGAGTCGCTCCTGGTACCATATTCCAGTGCAGCGATGCAGACGCCAACCAAATTCCAAATCCCATACCCCAACGGCGAATGATGAGTCGCTCCTGGTACCATATTCCAATGTAGCAATGCAGGCGCCAACAAAGTCCAGGAATTTTTCTGGCCCTACGATCTGGATCATACATCCTGCAAAACCGTATACAATCCACGGGCATAAAATGATCCCAATCTCTCCCAAGTCCTACCGGCGAGACCACATTCAAAGTCCCACCGGCGATGAAGATTAAAAAAAAAAGGTATGTCCACAAGCAAAATGGGCACGAATGATAACCCGAAAGGACGCAAACTCGTGAAAAAGAGATGAAATGCACTCGCAAAGTCCTCTCGACTTTGTGAGGAGAAAATTCCTGCGTGAGATCCTTACGACTCACAAAGGAGCAACACACTTAGGGATCCCTACGATTCTTAAGGAGAACATACACCTACGAGATCCTTTCGACTCGTAGGGAGAAAATGCTTTTATGGGACCCTTACGGCCGATAAAATTGAAAAGCCTTAGGTGATAGGGACTTAAACCTGTCTCCTAAGCCACCAATTTCCAAATCCTCCTGGGGCAAATGATGAGTTGCTCCTGGCATTATTCCAGTGCAGCAATGCAGATGCCAAGCCAAAACCAATTCCCAAATCCTCTCATGGCAAATGATGATTCGCTTCTGGTACCATATTGCAGTATAGCGATGCTGATGTCAACCCAAATCAAATCAAACCAACAACCTCTGCGGCGGAATCATGCTCCGTCCCAAAATTTACCCCGTGTCGAAATCATGTTTTCCCTCAGGATATCTACCTTCCCTGTCGGAATTATGCTTCGGCTCGGAATCAACCAACGGCCTCCTCGTCGGAATTAAGCTCCGCCTCAGAATCAAATCGACCAACAAGCTCTGCGCCGGAATCATGCTTCGTCTTAGAGTGTACCCCGTGTCGAAATCATGCTTCACCTCGGCATATCTGCCTTCCCTGTCGAAATTATACTTCGTCTCGGAATCAAGTCAGCCAACAAGCCCTGCGCTGGAATCATGCTTCGTCTCAGAATGTGCCCCGTGTCGAAATCATATTTCGCCTCGGAGTATCTGCTTTCCCTGTCGGAATTATGCTTCGTCTGGGAATCAACCTCTGCATCGAAATTATGCTTCGGTCAGAATGATTGCCTCTCTTCGGAATGATGCTCCGATCCCTGGAATCATGCTCCGCCCTTCGGAATGATGCTCCGATCCCTGGAATCATGCTCCGCTCTTCGGAATGATGCTCCAACCCTGGAATTATGCTCCGCAAATCGGAATGATGCTCCGATCCTTCGGAATGATGCTCCGACCCTGGAATTATGCTCCGCAAATCGGAATTATGCTCCGACTCTTCGGAATGATACTCCGACCCTGGAATTATCCTCCACAAATCGAAATTATGCTCCGACTCTTCGGAATGATGCTCCGATCCATGGAACCATGCTCCGTGCTTCGGAAGGATGCTCCGATCCTTGGAATTATGCTCCGCTCTTCGGAATGATGCTCCGATCCCTGGAATCATGCTCCGCCCTTCGGAATGATGCTCCGATGCCTGGAATCATGCTCCGCTCTTCGGAATGATACTCCGATCCCCAGAATTATGCTCCGACTCTTCGGAATGATACTCCGACTCTGAAATTATACTCCAAAAATCAGAATGATGCTCCGATCCCCGGGAATCATGCCCCCCGAGGTATGCTCCGCCTCCAGAATGATGTTTCACCTCGAAGTCCAGCTTCAAGTCCATCAATTCCATGCACACAACTCAAATGTGCGGTGTGCATTTATTAATAGGGGGCACTTTGTTGGGGTCAAAATTTGCACCCCGGTTGACCGAGTTAATGTCAAGGTCAACCCCAAGTCAGGTGGGCCGAAGCCCAGGTCAAGCGGGCCCATGCCCAAGTCGAGCCCACGGCCAGCCTCCTCCATGCCAAAATATAGATCATGTAATAAATAATTTTTATGTAATTTTTTATGCATGAATATATGCAAAATGGGCATAAAGCCAAATTTTTGTAAAGCCCATGGCTTATGTGCAAAAAGAAATGGCACATGAGCCATGGGATGGGCAAAATGCCATTTTGTAAAGCCCAAAGGGCTATATGTAAATATGTAAGCCTATAAAAGAAAACATGATGAAAATATCTAATATACTTTTTTTCATTCCCCTCAAAATTTAGGGTTTGTGCCTCTTTCCCCTTTCTGAAGGTTCTAAATCTTTTTCTTTCTTTTGAATTAAATCAAGAGTTTTACTCTTCCTTTTCCAAAACTAAATAGTTTTTCACCACAAAACCCATAAAGGGGAGCTTAGATCTCCCATCAGATCTAAAAAAAAGAGATTTTTAAAATCTCATATCTCTTGGTCTTCAAGATCGTGCCAACAGAGGAGGAGGAAGGAGACCCATCTCAAGAAACCCCACTTTGGGGAAGAACTAGGGCTCAAGGGGAGAAGCCCTTCATCAGCTTCAAAACATCCTAGGAGTTTAACTCCTCTCTCTCTCTCTCTCTCTCTCTCTCACACACACACACACACACACACACACAATAATAAGTGCTCCTTTCTGGGGGTACAACTCCCATTGCAGGGACCAAGTCCCTTTTGCCGCCCGAACGCCGACGTGCTGACACGTGGGGCGCTAGCGCTCAAAGTGCTAGCACCCTTGCGCTCAAAGTATTCGCGCCCAAAACGCTAGCGTCCGAGCCCCCACGTGCTGACACATGGGGCACTGGCGCTTAAAGCGCCAGCGCCCTTGCGCCCAAAGCGCTAGCGCCCGAACGCCCACGTGCTGACACGTAGGACGCTAACGCTCGAAGCGCTAGTGCTCTTACGCTCAGAGCGCTAGCGTCCGAGTGCCCACGTGCCTGGCACATGGGGCGCTAGCGCTCTTGCGCCCTTGCGCTCAAAGCGCTGACGCTTTTTCCCACGCATCTTTTGGATGCCCTTTCCCTTATATGTATGTATATATATATATACATGTATGTATGTATGTATATATATATACATGTATGTGTGTATATATATATATGTATGTGTGTATATATATATACATGTATATATACATACACACACACACATACTCCACACTAAAAATACCTCCCTCGTTAGAAAAAAATTTATAACGGGGAGCTGCCCCACACCCCGCAAGGGGGCTGCTAGCCTCCTTGACCTCCAGCCCGCTATCCGGGTAGCGGGACCCCCGTAAAAACTCTGCATGGCTCCCGATATATCCAAGCCCCCTCCAAAACCAAACACACGTACACTGCACATTGAGTTCGCATGACCAGTTTAGCCCGTCAATCGGAGGTTCCCTCGCTCCAAAGGCGAGAGGTAATTAACGGCAGCTTAGTCCGCGGCTGCCGAAGATTTGGATCTCCGCAATCAATAATCCCCGGCCTACCCTTGGCAGGGAGAATCTGTAGTACGCCTGACAAGCACGCGCGTATTCCCATCTCAATGGGGTGACGAAAAACATCCTACAAAGCAAAGCTGATCGGGAGCGCGAGATGGCCATATTTGAAAAGGCCAAACGCTAGCGACTGGACGAAAGGGTCAAAACAATCCTACCAGATCAAAATACATCCACCGCAAATAAAAGCAGATTCAAGATGATGAAAAGGTTCGCCAAAACCATATCGATGGGAATAAAGCTGCCACCCTCCGAAGGAAACACTCCTGATGAAGCGGATATACATCCTAGCTACTGCTTATATCATCGAAAGATTGCACACCCTACCAAAGGGTGCAACGCTTTTAAAAACTGGTGGCAGGGATATGTTGCTCACCGACAACACTTCAAGCGGATGAAACACAAAACTTGTCGGGAGCAAAGAAATACGACCAAGGAGCGCAAAAGAACTACCGGCAACTGTCACATGGTTGATACTGGGGGATCGCAAGTTCTCACCTTCAGGAGCGATTCCAATGAAGAAATAGCCCTTGGCCCTCTCTTCAAAGAACCCACATCCGAAACGGAAGAAATGAAGGCCTGTGAAAATATTCAACTACGCAATCGCACATTACCTGAAAAGAATCTCGGACCCGTAAACAAAGGGTCGACAAAAAGGATAAGGGAAAGGAAAAGATCTCTGAGGATATCACCCTTGATGACCAAGCCGTCGAAGAGCTGACAGCCAAGGATCCGCCCAAGAAAAACAAGGTGGATTACAACGTTCTGGCACACCTGAGGAAGATACCCTCGCAGCTCAGCATTCTCGATGCCCTCTTGTTATCAAAAGAAGCAAGAGATTCTTTGATCAAGGCACGGCAAGAGCCCGAGCAATTCCAAGCTTTCCTCGCCGAAGAAAAGATGAAGGACGAGCTGGAAGAAGTACACAAGGCCGATATCACCTTCGGCGATGAAGACCTCCTCCTCGGGACGTGTGAGCATAACCGTCCCCTTTATGTCTCCGGATACTGTCATGATATTAATGTTAGTTATATGTATGCCTTAGAGGCCATTACTATACATAGGATGTATATTGTAGTGGATGCTGGGACATATATAGGGAGGACTTTCTTGCTCGACATGATAGTATGCTATCTGGTTGATCTTTACCTTAACGTGTACACTGATAGTCTCTCTGTTACATGTTGGTAAAGCCCTTAGGATGTGTGCTTGACTACCTGGACTATGATGCGGATCATACTAGTGGGGACATGGTAGTCCATAAGTACATCCTTCAAAGTCCCTAGTCGTGGGTGTATCGAGACGGGGCATCGATATACCAGAGTAGACTAGCGTATACCTTCTCGACCCATACAGATGGGCGATGGATGATCCCATATCCATTGGTGTTTGACATCAGAGATGATATACGGATGCTCAGTAGAGACTGGGTACACTGGACGGACTCGCCGAGAACTCCCAGATGGTATTATACCTCACGTCAGATGGCAGTTCTCTGGTGACACTGGTACAGAGTAGTCTGTTGACCCGAGATCGTCATAGAGTCTTGTGTGGTTCCCACTGTGCTTTGATTTCCATCTTACCACGTCCAAGAGGGCGTGAAAAACGGTGGTTTTTGGGTACAGTCCCGAGTCACATGGAGGCAATGAGCGATAGGAGGGGATTCGTCTCTCCCGGTATAGGGGGTTGATGTTGCGCTGTGTTCGATTGGCTATAACAGGAAATCCCTGGCCAGGGTTGCTAAGATTTACTGGTAAGTGTTACCAGTAGTTTCTCGAACAGTTATAGACCTCATATCGACACGACTTATCGAGATATTGGGGTCTGACGTTTACCACCCCTAGGCGAGATATGCGACATATCAGACGAACAGACCGGACTGTACGGTAGTGTTACTGGTTGGATTCACTGGAGTGTGAGCGGGCTTGCTCGTCGATCTTCTGATCGCTTAATACCCGGGTGGCCGTTACGTTTAGCAGACCGCTTGCGGCTTGTGGGTGTTTGATATGATCATCATCTGCTGCCGGCGTATTGACGAGTCTTTAGAATCCTACACAGAGGTTTCCTGGCTCAAGCGAAACGAAATAGGAGCGCATATGAGATATGTGAGGGACCGAGAATGATACCAGTATGTGATACTGTATTCGATTCTCGCGATTTGTAACATTGATCGGTTATATGCGTTATAGCCGGGTTATCGAATCAAGTGTTGATTCGATAAGTTGTTACTATTGATATTAGTCGGTTATATGCGATATGACCGAGTCGTTAAATCAAGTGTTGATTTAATGATTTAATGTATAATTATATATTTGATATATTACTTTGCATTAACTAATATTGATTCACTTTAAATGGATATTCTCACTCGGATGTACACATTGTATATGTGATATACTTTCGTGCACTTGATTGTATCATATTTGATGATACATGATTACTTGGTTAAGTGTATAGAATTAAACCATGGTTAAACTTATGATTAGGGTTTTATTTCCTTTTCTCATTTATTTGTCTATTTATTCTTTTTGGAAATTAATAAAAAGGCATAAAGAGGAAAATGGTGGCTTTCTTTGTTTGTAGTTGAAACTTCATGAAGCTTTGACTACATGACCATTTTGTCTCATGCTTAACCCTAACCATCTAAACAAACCATGGTCTACTCTCTACACTTAACTAGGGTTAGGATATGATAAGTATTGATATTATTTTCTATTTTGATAATACTCATGATATTCTTTCATCTTTCTTCTTCTTCTTCTTCACTTGAAGAAGCTTGACCTCATCAATGGTGGATTGATGAAATGAGTGAGAAATCCAATTATAAAGTGAACCCACTTCCTATTTCTTCATCCTCTACCTCTTGCCAAGTAGTAGAGTGTGTTTTCTTCACAAGTTTCATCACTTGGTGAAGTTGGAGCTTGATCTAGCGATGCCTCGACGTAGATCATCTTCGGCATGGACATCGACGACCTAGCTCGCCATTTCTCCGACGAAGCCGACGCTAGAGCCCGGGAATTCATTTGGACAGTGAGGGGACTTCGTTGCGGAGCTATGGAGGTGGAGCACCGGATCTACAAAGGTTGTATTTCCGTATTCTTATAGTTAAGTGTTAACTAGTTTGCTTTTCGCCTAGAAATCTAGCCAACGATCCGTTCTAGGGTTTCTCGGCACCGTTTAAATTTGAAATTGGCATGGTTGATGCCTTGTGAGACCTCATTAGGGTGCCTAGGAAACCTACAGTAGTATCAGAGCCTAGCTAGAGCCTTTGGCGAAGTCTAGACGAAGTTTGGAATCCGAACGAACCGAAACCCTAACTCCATAGATGCTCTCTGTACATTTTTTAAAAAATGGGTTTTTTCAATATTAAAAATATGCAGAAAAATCAGCAGGTGTTTTTAAGAATTACTGTGCAATTCGATCGGCTAAATCGTTTAAAGTGCGGCGGAACCGCGGCAAGAGCAGTGCTCATGCGGCGGTTCCGCGGCAAAGTAGCCACGTCATCTTGTGTAATCTGCACAGTAATTCCTAATTCTTTGTGCTGTATTTTCTGGGATATTTTAACATTTACTCCACAGTTGAGCATTCTGGGTTTGATTTGGGGATTCGGTGTTTCGATCGGAGTATCAGATTTTGTCTATGTGGCTTTCCGGATAAATATTAGAATATGTTAAAAAGTTCGACCGGATATAAATACCCAATTTTTCCCCTGTCGGGAAATTTCCAAGTGTTGGATTTTTCCGTAGTTTAAAGACGTTCTAAGTAGTGCAAGTAACGCGATGGACCCTCTAAAAGACAACAAACCTTAACTCGATTATGTGACTGTCTTGAACTGCCTTTTGAACCTTCGGGTTTGGGGCAGTACGGCGTGCCACATGTGAGGCGTTGGCTTGACCCTTCTACGGCTGGACTGTTGGTACTGAGGCACGAACTGAATGTTGTTAGACTTATTTCATGTGTTGATCTATATCGGGAAAACTTGGGTGTTCGATTGTTCGATCGGAAAGTTTAACATTTTCTAATTATCTGGAATGTGATACAATAATTGGAATTCACAAAGAGTTATGAGATAACTAAATGAATGTTATAAACATAGCAGTTTAGTCTCACTTGATCGGTTGCCACGGAATTTTGATGTGATCAAAAGTCCGTCGCAATCACGTAGCGTACGTGGATACTCGCCGGGTAAACTTATTAGACAGCTACATCCCTTAGCCCCGACCAAGTGACTGTAGGAGAACCCCGTTGCCGAAAGCATCCGTTCGGGTGCTCATGGTAGCGGTGTTCCGCCTTGGTGCACTTCGTCGACGGTATCAGGGGGTGCGGCCGTCTACTGAAGTTTGCGACGAGCATTCGATCAGGATGTCGGGAATCTTGTTGAATTGCCCGACTTTATATTGAAAAGTGTTTTCGATTTGGAGACTGAACTGCGGGGTTTATAATTGTTAGGCATGTGATGTCTAAGGAATTCATTTGATTAGGCATGCGATGTCTATGCAGGATGCGGATTCCAACTGTTGTAGTTTTACACTTTTTTTTCTGTGACCGTAAGTGTAATATGTGATATCGCCGGTTTCGTTGCTATATGTCAACGACAATTGGGATGGACATATTTACTTACGTTGATGACATGTGATGTTATGTGTTGCTGGATATGTTATATTGGATCGTCGTGTTTGAATAGCCGGGGGTTTTTATGTGAGATGAGTGTTTTTCATTTTCATTCATGTAAAAACTTGTATGTAATATTCTTTTATTTGGGGCACTTCCAGGTTGCGGAAGTTGTCACCCTTTGTATATTATTTACTTTTCCGCACTAGGATAGACCCAAGGAGGGGAGCACAAGTAACCGGGTTCTAGGGTCCAGTGGGAGACCATCTCGAGGAGTCGAGTCCGGGTCTCCTAACTCTAGAATTGGTAGGGTTTCTTGCCGCTCTCGTAGGGGTCTAGGGGTGTGGGTTTGGCTATTCATCACGACCGTGGAATCCGTGTTTTATACTGGCTCGTATTGAAAACACGGACGTCCTAGTATATCCAATATTTCATATGATTCTTCTGCTGCGATATCTGTGATGTGATCATGTGATGTTCTGTGATAGATACAGTATATAGTATATATGATATATTATATAGATGTTACTTATGTTTTACACCCGCGCTAGCCCTGCCCCGCTCTGCCGTTAGTTACCTAACCTAACGGTGCACGAGGGGACATCGAGGCGAATGCGGATGGCATAAGTGTACGTCGTATTTATCTGTGATGTTTAGGTATTTAAATGATGGGACTTCATTAATGAGATTAATGAAATAAAAGAAACCTAAGATGTTGTAGAATTGAATTTCAAAATAAAACAGGTAGCTACAGTTCTTGCTTTGCACAGCGGTATATATGATATATCCTGCACCTTATTCGATGAGGAAAGGACCGAGATCCCTTCACCGGGAGTGACTCCTTTAGCAATAACTGGTAGATGCTACACACTCGGTTTGTCTTTTGATTGCTTTTAAGAGTTTTTGCTTTGCACAGTGATATATATGATATATCCCGCACCTCATTCGACGAGGAAAGGACCGACGATCCCTTCACCGGGAATGACTCCTTTAGCAAAACTAGAAAAGCCTCAAAGACACTCCATTTCAAAATCATTTGATTCTACAACGATATCAAGTTCATTACGCAATAGGTTTTTAGAAAAACCTGTCGTAGCCCTCCGTCATTTCAGATAATTCCTATTTAGTATTCGTGCTACGTTTGTTGACCTCCGTCAAGGCGTAGTGTGCGGTAGCTAACTAGTATTTATCTGTTTATGCATATGATGCAGATTGAGTTAGGGTAGTCGTGCGGCCTTGTTGACCTCCGTCAAGGGTCGTGCGGATGGGTTTAATTCGATCAAGAAATGACGGGTTGAACTTGACTAGTAGCCTATGGTTTGTTGACCTCCGTCAAGGTCATAGGACTCTAGGGGCAAAATTATCGGGAATTTCAAGTGTTGAAATTTGCAATGAGATTGCATACCTTCTATGAGATAGTTGGATCCCGATACCCGCTGCGAGTAAGAGTTACTCCTGGGAGAGTTTTATACATTACAATTAGCTGATCAAGTAGGTGTCTAGAAAGGTGTCAACGGGGTTACGCCTCTGGGAAAACGAGGTTTACACTAATTAGGTTCGTGCGAAAGCACAGGGGACCTCCCTCAAAGTACCGACACTGGCCTGGCTGAAAGATTGGCGAACTTGTAGTGTGTAATTAATCCCGGCTAGTCTTTCCTTTTTGGGTTTGAAGGAAGATTTGATAAAAAGCAGTGGGAGCCATCCTGATTAGATAAAATAATAACCAATCTATTCTTGCAAGAGCGCACGCTGAGTGTTTTCTTCTCTCTCTCTCCAGGTAGCGACCATATCACGCCTTAATCAAGATAATAATACGGAATATTGACCGAACCCGCTTGTTATACTGAGCTGGGGAACGTTGGTCCCGCTCCAACTTATAAATGTTATAAGACAGAGCAGGAAATTGGGGATTACCAGAATTCCCGTGCCGCCCAAACGAAGAGAGTGCATGATGATGCATCATCTTCGGGTGTGTTCGTTACAGAGAACTGTTTCTCAGTATCCTTTACGTCCTGAGTATGTGATACAAGATCAGGATTCCAGATATGTAATCTGTTACATAGGGCTACAGAAAGGTAGAGAACTGAGAACGGGTGATAAGTTTCATGAGGCAGAAAACGGGGCAAGTGTTGCAGCCAAGTCTGTCGGTCACTGTCACCCTGTATTACCAATACATTGATTCTGAACGAATGTTGTTAGATACCGAACCTGATATACAAAATCATATCAGTCTCTTTATAAGTAAAGAAATGATAAAATTTTGTATTGTTGGATAATATTTTGAACATTTCCTATATCAAAAGTTGATCGGTTCAGGCACGTTATCTAAAAGCATTGATGTTCTAAATCAAACTACAGTTCTTAGTATATGGAACACACATAAGAGGAAGAGTTCAGAAATGAACGGATCCTTCTTAAGGTATTGTAGACTAGGTCAGATCAATATGACCCGACTAGCTAGAGTTACATAAAGATGCATATTTAAATTAGTTTGAATTTACATCTTGTGAAACTCGCCAGTCATGTCAAAAAGATAAAATGACCATAGCTCCGTTTATTGGAAACAGAGAAAGAGTTATGTAAACTCTTGGGATGATACATGTTGATGTATGTAGGTCCCCTGTCTACACATGCCAAGACCGGTTCTTTGTACTTCATTACATTCTCTGATAATCTCTCAAGATTCAGACCTATGTTCCTGTTGAAACACAAGTCCGAACCTTTTGAGATATTCACAGAATATAAGTTAGAAGTAGAGAACCAAATACGGGTAAAAGTATTATGTCCTATGATGAAATCAAGGATGAGAATACTTGAGCACGGAAATCCTGGACTATTCTAAAGGAGAATGAGATTCTCTCTCAGCATTACTCCTCTGTATACACCATAGCACGATGGTATATCAGGGTGGAGCAGATACACCCTATTTGATAAGGTGTGCTCTATGATGAGTACTACTGAGATACCTATTTCCTTTTGGGAGTTATGCACTTGAGAAGCTACATACCTATTGAATAGGGTTCCAATCAAATCAGTTGCCTACCATTTCATATCTGATATGGAAAGGGAAGAGCCCATGTCTTAAGCAAGTTAAGATTTGGGGTTGACCGGCCTATGTCTGAAAGCAAAATCCGGACAAGCTCGAGGCGAAGTCTGTAATGTAGAACTGGAAAGGTTCCAGCTATACAAACTGCAGCAGATGATTTGATAAAACCAAAGGATTCAATAGTTACCAACGAACCTCAGCCTCTCCGCCGATCTAGTAGGGTTCCTCACCCACCTGAGAGATACTTCGGTTACTCTATGACAGTGGGAGCGAGGATTGCATCATGAGATGATGACCCAACTAGTTTCGAACTGGCCATCAGGAGTGTGACTCTGTAAGAATGGCTGGATGCTTAGTGATCTGAGATGGAATCCTTATACACCGACAAAGTATGGACTTTGGTTGCTATATCTGAAGGGTTAAATCCCCATCAGGAGCAAGTAAATCTTGAGAAGATTACTTGGTGTACTTGGAAAAGTTGAGACTTTCAAAGCTAGACTTGTTAAAGCTTTTCGTCATTGACCAGGAGTGTATAATGATGAAACCTTTTCAAGTAGCTATGCTTAAGTCCATCCAGATCCTACTTGCCACGGCTACATACCATGACTACGATATCTGGCGGTTGGGTGCCATGACTGCTTTTCTAAAATGATGTTTTAGAAGAGAACGTCTATAAGTACACAGCCAGAGGGCTTCGTAGACAGTGGGAGCAGCGGAAACGTGTACAAGATGCTTTATAAGATAAAGCAGGTATCACGGAGTTGGAATATCTGTTTTGATGTGGTAGTCAAAGAGTTTGACTTCATCAAAATGGTAGATGAACCTTGTATAAACAAAAAGGTAGTAGGGAGTATGGTGACGATCCTCGTAGAGTACGTGGATGACATACTCTTGATAGGGAAGGAGTTTCCTATGCTACGCTCGATCAATCTCCGCTTATCACACTGATTCTCCACATATAGGATCAAAGTGATACCTCCTAAATCCTGGGTTTTTGGATCTATGAGATAGATCTAATTGGATATTAGGATACTCACTAGTTGTAGTGAGATGGTATCAATTGATTCTGGGGAGAATCACTGGAAGGGTTCCAGGGTGATAAAGACGACTGAGTGTCAGTCACAGGCATTGTCTTTACCCTCAGTATAGGGACGGTATGTTGGAAGACTTCCAAGCTAGATACCGTGACATACTAGACGATAAAAGCAGGATACATTGCTACTTAAGATGCTACCAAAGAGGCTGTTTGGGTGTATATTGGTTCATGAGATGAACTATGTTCCTCCCATTGTGTGACAATGGAGTTGTGGCTTATGCCAAGGAACGCAGGTCCCATCAGTGATCCAGACATATTCTAAGGCAGCATCACCTCATCATGGAGATGGTTGATCTCCAGGGGATCGAGGTTAGGAGAGTAGACTCAAAGGACAACACAGCGGATCCACTCACAAAGGCCTATTCCCAGAGAGAGATTTTTATGGGATGGTTGAGTATGAGATACTGCAACCACTGCTACAGATGGCCCTAGTGCAAGTGGGAGATTGTTAGTTATATGTATGCCCTAGAGGCCATTACTATACATAGGATGTATATTGTAGTGGATGCTGGGACATATATAGGGAGGACTTTCTTGCTCGACATGATAGTATGCTATCTGTTGATCTTTACCTTAACGTGTACACTGATAGTCTCTCTGTTACATGTTGGTAAAGCCCTTAGGATGTGTGCTTGACTACCTGGACTATGATGCGGATCATACTAGTGGGGACATGGTAGTCCATAAGTACATCCTTCAAAGTCCCTAGTCGTGGGTGTATCGAGACGGGGCATCGATATACCAGAGTAGACTAGCGTATACCTTCTCGACCCATACAGATGGGCGATGGATGATCCCATATCCATTGGTGTTTGACATCAGAGATGATATACGGGTGCTCAGTAGAGACTGGGTACACTGGACGGACTCGCCGAGAACTCCCAGATGGTATTATACCTCACGTCAGATGGCAGTTCTCTGGTGACACTGGTACAGAGTAGTCTGTTAACCCGAGATCGTCATAGAGTCTTGTGTGGTTCCCACTGTGCTTTGATTTCCATCTTACCACGTCCAAGAGGGCGTGCAAAACGGTGGTTTTTGGGTACAGTCCCGAGTCACATGGAGGCAATGAGCGATAGGAGGGGATTCGTCTCTCCCGGTATAGGGGGTTGATGTTGCGCTGTGTTCGATTGGCTATAACAGGAAATCCCTGGCCAGGGTTGCTGAGATTTACTGGTAAGTGTTACCAGTAGTTTCTCGAACAGTTATAGACCTCATATCGACACGACTTATCGAGCTATTGGGGTCTGACGTTTACCACCCCTAGGCGAGATATGCGACATATCAGACGAACAGACCGGACTGTACGGTAGTGTTACTGGTTGGATTCACTGGAGTGTGAGCGGGCTTGCTCGTCGATCTTCTGATCGCTCAATACCCGGGTGGCCGTTACGTTTAGCAGACCGCTTGCGGCTTGTGGGTGTTTGATATGATCATCATCTGCTGCCGGCGTATTGACGAGTCTTTAGAGTCCTACACAGAGGTTTCCTGGCTCAAGCGAAACGAAATAGGAGCGCATATGAGATATGTGCGGGACCGAGAATGATACCAGTATGTGATACTGTATTCGATTCTCGCGATTTGTAACATTGATCGGTTATATGCGTTATAGCCGGGTTATCGAATCAAGTGTTGATTCGATAAGTTGTTACTATTGATATTAGTCGGTTATATGCGATATGACCGAGTCGTTAAATCAAGTGTTGATTTAATGATTTAATGTATAATTATATATTATATATATTACTTTGCATTAACTAGTATTGGTTCACTTTAAATGGATATTCTCACTCAGATGTACACATTGTATATGTGATATACTTTCGTGCACTTGATTGTATCATGTTTGATGATACATGATTACTTGGTTAAGTGTATAGAATTAAACCATGGTTAAACTTATGATTAGGGTTTTATTTCCTTTTCTCATTTATTTGTCTATTTATTCTTTTTGGAAATAAATAAAAAGGCATAAAGAGGAAAATGGTGGCTTTCTTTGTTTGTAGTTGAAACTTCATGAAGCTTTGACTACATGACCATTTTGTCTCATGCTTAACCCTAACCATCTAAACAAACCATGGTCTACTCTCTACACTTAACTAGGGTTAGGATATGATAAGTATTGATATTATTTTCTATTTTGATAATACTCATGATATTCTTTCATCTTTCTTCTTCTTCTTCTTCACTTGAAGAAGCTTGACCTCATCAATGGTGGATTGATGAAATGAGTGAGAAATCCAATTCTAAAGTGAACCCACTTCCTATTTCTTCATCCTCTACCTCTTGCCAAGTAGTAGAGTGTGTTTTCTTCACAAGTTTCATCACTTGGTGAAGTTGGAGCTTGATCTAGCGATGCCTCGACGTAGATCATCTTCGGCATGGACATCGACGACCTAGCTCGCCATTTCTCCGATGAAGCCGACGCTAGAGCCCGGGAATTCATTTGGACAGCGAGGGGACTTCGTTGCGGAGCTATGAAGGTGGAGCACCGGATCTACAAAGGTTGTATTTCCGTATTCTTATAGTTAAGTGTTAACTAGTTTGCTTTTCGCCTAGAAATCTAGCCAACGATCCATTCTAGGGTTTCTCGGCACCGTTTAAATTTGAAATTGGCATGGTTGATGCCTTGTGAGACCTCATTAGGGTGCCTAGGAAACCTACAATTAAGATAGGTAAGATCCTGGTTGACAATGGGTCCTCCGTCAATCTCCTCAATTTAAGAGTGTTGAAGGAAATCTGCTTGAGTGTTCAGCACCTCGCTCATGATAAAATCACCATCTCCGGGTTTGACTCCCAGTCATCACGGGCGCTCGGGTCTGTAATATTAACACTATGCTTTGGGCTGCTTGTCACAGACATCAAGTTTCATGTCATTGACGCCAAGACTTGCTACAACGCTTTGCTCGGTCGGCCTTGGTTACACGAGTACAACATTATCCCTTCTACACAACATCAGTGTATGAAGTATTTCAAGGATGGTCTCGAGTATACTGTAACAGGGGAACTAAACCCATTCTCCGTGAACGAAGTCCACAAATATGAGGATGCAAAATACTTCCTTCCAGATTTCGAAGACACAGAAAGATGCCGCAAATCGGAGGACAAGAACAAAGCTATCACCACTATTCCAGTCTTCGGGAGTGCTATCGAGGAGGAAGAAGAAATAGTTTATTCAGGGTCGCCCCAATGCAACAAGCCGGGACCATCCACCCCTATTCTGGTCTTCGGCAGGGATTCGGAAGATGAAGTCAACGTCGTATTCTCCGCTCGGCCATCGATACAAGCCTTCGCTGATGAAGATCAAAGTTTGCAAGTTGCCATGGTTCCGCACGAGCATTAAAAAGAGCTCGATGCACTTGAAACTTATAGTGTGCAAGAACTGTAGACATTCTATGTTCCCCCTAGGCGAAAAGGTGAAAAGGCGATCCTATTATACCGATCCGGGGAAACCAAAGTGGAGAAAGAAATTTGGTATGGTGCGGATTCTACACTTGACAGGCTCCAGCCCATCCGTCTGCCCAGATACTACACAGACGGATTAAAAATATAGTTGAGGCGCCAAGTCGTGCCCTTCAAACAGACTGCTCGACAAGCTCAGTTCTACAACAGGATCTGGAATGTCCCCGGAACTCAGCGAAAACTGCCCAACGGGAGAATGGAAACGATCGGGCTTGGATATGTTCAATCCAAAGAACGAGAGCGATTCCACGGCTGCTACGTCATACATGATTTTGATGAAGAAGGAGATACTCTGTGGGAAGATGCTAACCCTGAACCAAAACGAGCTCCCGTCGTGAAAATGCCATGCCCGTCGTTCGAATAACAAATGGACAAGCTTATAAGGGAAGCGGGTTAAAAGGTTCGAGACGACCATAATCGCGAAATGGCCATCTACGAGAAAGCCAGAACACAGCGCCTCCTTCAGCAGGCTATGGAAAATGATGATACCCTTCGTCGCCAGCCCATCATACAAAAGACCCGACGCAGAGGCAGAAATAAACCCAAGAACGGAAAAAGCGTTCGACAGCGACAAAGCGGGTCCAAGAAGCCACGCGATCGAGAATCAAGCAACCAAGATTCGTCTCTTATAAAGAAGATGGGTCGAGCGTATTCTTTTTCCCAAGACAAGACAAGGAAGATACTCGATCTTGTCATAAAATATCAGATGATTACCCTCCCGGGGTCCAAGCATCCCGAGCAAGCAGGTGAGGTCTTTCACCCGGACTATTGATCCTATCACCGAGCGATAGGACATCCTCTCGAAAACTGCTTCGCATTCAAAGACTGGGTAGAAGACCAGTATCAACCAGGCAGGTTCGCTCTATCCAGCAGTTGGAGGGTAACTCCGCCGCAGAAGCATGAACCCAAAGTCACCAGAGTAGAGCCAGATCAACATCGGTCGTGGAAGCGATCTCGCACCTGTCAAGTGATAACGATGTCAGGAGAAGGAACATGCGAAGATATGGCTGATCTCCCCTGGTGCTTCGAAAACGATGATGACGAGGTGATCTCTGAATTTCCACCGGCGCCAAAAGAGCTGGAAGATGGGATACATACTACTGCAGATAACCTTAAGAAAATTGACTTGGGAATGGCAAGTGACCCGCGGCCGACATTTTTCAGTGAGCTGTTGTCTGAAGAAAGGGTGGCTACGCTTAAAAACGTTCTCATGAAGTATAAAGACTGCTTCGCATGGAACTATTCTGAGATGCCGGGATTAGATCCAGAGATTGTTGTGCACTAATTGGTGATATCTCCGAACATCAAGCCGATCAAATAAGCACTGAGAAGAATGCAGCTCGAGCTTGAGATGAGCATCAACACCGAAGTCAAAAAGCTGATCGACTTCGGTTTCATCCTAGAGGTTCAGTATCCTGACTGGATCGCCAACATTGTCCCAGTGATGAAGAAAAATGGGACGGTGCGCATATGTGTGGACTTTTGGGATCTCAACAAAGCTTGCCCAAAGGACGACTTTTCAGTACCGGTCACTGAGCTGATGATAGATAATATGTCCACTCACGAAGTTTTCTCCTTCATGGACGGCTCATCAGGATACAATCAGATAAAGATGCATCCTGGGGATCATAAGCATACCGCTTTCCGGACCCCTTTGGGCATATTTTGCTACAAGGTGATGCCTTTCGGTCTAAAGAACGCTGGTGCCACCTATCAGAGGGCCATGACGAAGATTTTCGATGACCTCATACATGAAATCGTCGAATGCTATATCGACGACCTCGTAGTAAAAAGAAAATCATACGAGGAACATTTAGAGCATCTGAAGATCGTGTTCCAACGCCTTCGGAAATACAACTAGAAGATGAACCCTCTCAAATGCGCGTTCGGAGTTTTCTCGGGCAAATTCCTAGGATTCATTATACGACATCGAGGTATCGAGAAAGACCCATCGAAGATCAAGGCGATCATGGAAATGGCTCAGCCAAGAACTCTCAAGCAGCTGCGGTCTCTCCAAGGAAAGCTCGCGTATATCCGGCGATTCATAGCCAATCTCTCCGGCAAGTGCCGTCTTTAAAGTCACCTAATGAAGAAAGGGACTCCTTTCGTCTGGGATCGCAAATGCTAATACGCGCTGGACGAAATCAAGCAATACCTGCAGAATCCGTCAGTACTGGCCGCTCCCGTTAAAGGAAAACTTCTCGTCCTATACACAACAGCCCTCGAAGGTTCTTTAGGCGCACTATGGGCACAAGAAAATGACCAAGGGAAAGATAGAGCCCTCTACTACTTGAGTCGAGTTCTACTTGGGGCAGAAAGCAATTACTCTCCAATTGAAAAACACTGCCTGGCGTTGATCTTCTCAATAACGAAGTTCAGACACTATGCGTGGGCACATGATGTCCATCTCATATCAAAAGTGGATCCTCTCAAATACTTGATGTCGAAGGCCATATTAACGAGGCAGCTCGCTAAATGGGCCCTACTCTTGATGGAGTTCTCGATAACTTGTTGTCCTCTTAAGGCAGTGAAAGGCCAGGCCATTGCCGACTTCCTCGCTGAGCATCCGATACCTGCCGACTCTCCCTTGAACTGTGAATTGCCAGACGAACACGCGTTTGACACGATCGACGGGGAGAGAAGAGAGAATGATACCCAATGGGAACTCTACTTTGATGGAGCATCTTCCATGAAAAAGAGCAAACAAAGCACCCCCATAATCAAATCTGGGGTAGGCCTCATCTTCATAACTCCACAAAAGGGGATAATGCGTTTCGCCTTCTCTTTAACAGAGCCGAGGACGAATAATGAAGCCGAATACGAAGCTTTGATAGCAGGTCTTGAGATCGCTGTAGACATGGGAATCGAAAACCTCCTCATATACAGAGACTCCCAGCTGATCGTTAGTCAAGTAAATGGCAATTATCAAACGTGCATGACTGAGTTGGTGAAGTACGGCGAGAGAGTACAGCAACTGCTGACTCAAATTCCTTCCTACACCCTGGAAAGCATACTGCGTGCGGAAAATAGCAAAGCGGATGCACTAGCCAAGCTCGCTAAAGAACTGGCTGACAAAAACCTTGACGATGTAAGGATCGTCGTCCAAAACCGCCGGGTTCTTGCACCGGCAGAAATATCTCCAGAGGCGTCTGAAGGAAAAGGAGCGACCGAGCAAATGGCCCTACAAATAAAAGACCAGGAAAAGGCTAAGGATTGGAGAGAAGTCTTTATAGACTGCTTCAAATCCCATCGAGCACCTGAAAATGCATCCTCGAGACATCAGCTTGTAAAACGAGCTCTATCTTTTTCCTTCATCAGTGATACTCTGTATAAGAGATCATTTGATTCTCTGTGGCTAAGATGCCTGGGACCTGATGAGGTAAGGAGAGTCATCCAAGAAACTCACGACGGACTCTGTGGCTCTCACTAAGCCGGGACGAAGATGAAACTAAAAATCAAAAGGTTAGGCTACTATTGACCCACGATGATCCAGGACTGCTTTGAATACGCGATGCAGTGCCACCCATGCCAAATTCACGGAGACTTTATTCACCAGCATCCAAATCCACTACATCCAACGGTGGCTAGTTGGCCGTTCGAAATGTGGGGAACCGACATAATCGGGCCCATCGAACCAGCATCGTCCAGAGGACATCGGTTCATACTGGCAACAACTGATTATTTCTCTAAGTAGGCAGAGGCCATACCGCTAAGAGAAGTGAAGACGAAGTATATTCTCCATTTCTTCAAGACACGCGTCATTTACCGGTTCGGCACTCCGCAACGGATTATCTTTGATAACGGGCCAGCCTATAGAAGCCACAAGATCAGCCGCTTCGCACAACGACATAACATAGACTGGAGATATTCATCGGTCTATAACCCCTGAGCTAACGGTCTGGCTGAGGCTTTCAACAAGACCTTGACGAAGATCTTGAAAAAGATGGTGTCTCGAAATAAGAGGGACTGGCACAAAAGATTGCATGAAGCTCTCTGGGCATATCGAACTACGTTCAAAACTGCCACAAACACAATGCCTTATGCGTTGGTTTTCGGCACAGAAGCAGTACCCCCCTCGAGATAGAGTTACCCTCTCTACGAGTGGCGGTTTACTACGAGTTAACGGACAAAGACAATGCTCACCCTCGACTGGAGAAACTTGATGCCCTTGATGAAACTCGGCTCATGGCACAACAAAATCTGAAGGCTTATAAAGCAAAGATGACGCGCTCATATGAGAGATTGACTAGGCCGAGAACATTCTGCCAAGGCGAACTCGTGCTAGTGGTCAAAAGACCTATGATCCCCAATCGTGCCAACCGGAGGAAATTCGAGTCGAACTATGAAGGACCGTATATCATAGACAAAGTTTACCAGGGTGGAGCCTATCTACTCATGGACATGCATGGCGAAAGACCTTTCAGGCAATAAACGGTCGCTTCCTAAAAGAAATACTACGCCTGACGAGTCACGGCCTAAGTCAATGATAGATGACGACGCCTATGTCCGCTCGCTATCTTCCTAAGCCCAAACTCCAAAAGTAGTAGCCGGAAAACGGACCGAAACATCCTTAAACTAACGACGGACCGAAATGTCTTAAAACTAACAACGGACCGAAACGTCCTTAAACTAACGATAGACAACTATGTCCTAAAACTGGCTGTTGACCGAAACGTCGATAAACTACTACAGACTGCGGCATCCTAAGGCTGACACAAAAAAAAATAATAAAACAAAAAAAAGGAGAAAACAGTATGTCCATAAGCAAAATGGGCAAGGATGAAAACCCGAAAGGGCTCCGTGAGTAAAAACAGCAGGGCTACCGGCGAGTTTTGTGAAAACCCGAAAGGGCGCAACCACATTAAAAGACACTTGCAAGGTCCTCTCGATCTTGTGAGGAGAAACCACATGCGTGACTCACAAGGGAGCAACACACTTAAGGATCCCCAAGATCCCTAGGGAGAAATTACACTTGCAAGATCCTCACGACTCGTAGGGAGAACCCTCTTATGAGACCCTCACGGCTCATAAGATTCAAAAGCCTTGAACTACAGGGATCTGAACCTGTTCTTAAGTCATCACAACCTCCAATTTTTCCCTACAAGCGGGTCAATATTGACCCTTGTATACAATCCACGGGCACGAATAAACATTTCCCTAACAAAGTCCGTTCAGCGACTAGGGATATGCTCATGCGGTGAACAACCCTTGTAAGTCCTCTCGACTTATAAGGAGAAAATATTCTTGTAAGATCCTTACGACTTATAAGAGACCATACACTTAAAACTCCTCACGATTCTTAAGGAGAAAACGCACCTACAAGATCCTCACGACTCGTAGGGAGAAATACCTTTATGAGACCCTTACGGCTCGTAAAGTTAAATGCCTTAGTCGACAGGATTCTAACCCTGTTTACTAAGCCACCTTTGTCCGACATCGACAGAGGCAAATGATGATTCGTTCTTGGCAATATCCCAGTTGTAGCGATGTTGATGTCTAAATCGGTATCAAATCCCAAACTCGCGGCGAAAAATCAGCGAGCCACAAATGCATATGAAATAGCCGAAATGATGGGGCAACTTGCAGCAAAATCAGCAAGTAAAATATATGCATACGAAATAGCTAAAATGATTAGGCAATTTGCAATAAAAAGCAGCGAGTAAATAAAACAAATAGCCGAAATAATTGGGTACCGCGAAAAATAACCGAAATGGTTGGGCAATCGCGACTTTCACGATATAAAAGCTGAAATGATAGAGTATCGCGGAAAGAAAAATATATAAGAAAAAACTTTTTGCCCTACAGGTGAGATCACATCGATCACTGTATACAATCCAGGGGCACAAATAAAGAGAGAACCATACCTTCCCACCAGGCTCCATCAGAAAGAAAGAGAGCCAGGTGTCAACGGTTCACAAACAGCCTGGAGATCATCTCAACATTCGTTTCATTACAACAGACGCAACATCAAGCAAAGCGGAACCGCGGCAATTCCCAGTTCCATGACTCGGCGGTGCACAGATAACCGAGAGTCAAACCCCAACTCCGTGAAATGCGGATAAAGTCAACCCTTCCTGGTCCTTGCGGAACACGACTTATGTCAATCCTGACCCTGTGGGAAGCATCCAGAGCAAATCCTAGTCAAGTGGAACACGACCTATGTGAATCCTGACCCCATGTGAAGCGTCCAGAGCGGAATCTGGTCCTTGCGGAACACAGCTTATGTCAATCCCGATCCCGTGGGAAGCATCCAGAGCAAATCCTGGTCAAGTGGAACATGGCCTATGTCAATCCTGACCCCGTGTGAAGCGTTCAGAGCGGAATCTGGTCCTTGCGAAACACGGCTTATGTCAATCCTAATCCCGTGGGAAGCATCTAGAGCAAATCCTGGTCAAGTGGAACACGGCCTATGTCAATCCTGACCCCATATGAAGCGTCCAGAGCAGAACCTGGTCCTTACGGAACACGGCTTATGTCAATCCTGACCCCGTGGGAAGCATCCAGAGCAAATCCTGGTCACATAGAACATGGCTTATGTTAATCATGACCCCGTGGAAAGCGTCCAGAGCGGAACCTGGTCCTCGCGAAACACGACTTATGTCAATCCTGACCCCGTGGGAAGCATCCAGAGCAAATCCTGGTTATGTAGAACACGGCCTATGTCAATCCTGACCCCGTGTGAAGCGTCCAGAGCGAAACCTGGTCCTTGCGGAACACGGCTTATGTCAATCCTGACCCCGTGGGAAGCATCCAAAGCAAATCCTGGTCAAGTGGAACACGGCCTATGTCAATCCTGACCCCATGTGAAGCGTCCAGAGTGGAACCTGGTCCTTGCGGAACACGGCTTATATCAATCCTGACCCCGTGTGAAGCATCCAGAGCGGAACCTAGTCCTTACGTAACACGGCTTATGTCAATCCTGACCCCGTGGGAAGCATCCAGAGCAAATCCTGGTCACGTGGAACATGGCCTATGTCAATCCTGACCCCGTGGGAAGCGTCCAGAGCGGAACCTGGTCCTTGCGGAACACGGCTTATATCAATCCTGACCCCGTGGGAAGCATCCAGAGCAAATCCTGGTCTAGTGGAACACGGCCTATATCAATCCTGGCCCCGCGGGAAGCGTCCAGAGCGGATCCTGGTCCTTGCGGAACGCGGCTAATGTCAATCCTGACCCCGTGGAAAGCGTCCAGAGCAAATCCTGGTCCTGTGGAACACGGCTAAAGTCAATCTTGACCCCGTGGGAAACGCCCAGAGCAACTCCTGACTCCGTGAAATGCGGATAATGTCAACACCATCAATCACTTATGGGTCCTCTCGACTCGTAAGTAAGAAAATTCTCTTGTGAGATCCTTATGACTCTCTAGAGAAAACACACTTAGGAATCCTCATGATTCCTAAGGAGAAAATACACCTACGAGATCCTCTCGACTCGTAGGGAGCAAAGTCTTTATGAGACCCTCATGACTCATAAACTTGAAAAGCCTTAGGCAGCAGATCTGAACCTGTTTCCTAAGCCATCACTACCTTTCGAAGAATTCAAGACGGAATGTTCTCTATCATCTACAGGCTACGCTTACTAAGGTAACACGCCGGCAACAAAGAAAAGAGAAGAAAGCAAGAGATAACACAAGATAGTACGAAAGAAATGTATCTTTTATTCATAAATTCAATTGGGTATAAAATATATCATATGAAAGAATAAAAGATGGATACATGTTATTCAAAATTTACAAATTAGTACAAGAACAACTATTGGGAGGGGAGCATTTTCAATAAGCAAATCAGTTGCTCGCGCACTCCCCTCAGCCCCATTTCACAGTCAGCCGCCGCGGTCAACTCCGCTTCAACCTGAGCCCGTTGCTGCAAATACGATGAAAGTTGCTCATCGATAACCCGCTGAGCTGCCCACGACTCTGCGCATCTCGCTCAATAAGGTCAAGCTTCTGCCTCAGCGTCAGCCCATCAGAGATACATCGTAAAAGGCCCTCAAAGATAGCTTTCAGCTGTACAACGTTTGCATCAACCTGAGTATGCAATCGGGCAGATTCGCTTGAAGTCTCTTTGTCACGCCCCGCTTCCCAAAATACGGAATACGAGGGGTAGACAAGGCCAGCCATGCTCCTACGGTCAAGAAAATGTTCTGCCGTAGTCACACTTCGGCTTCTAGTTTTCATGGTAAACAGTAAATGTTGCGCAGGTGATGAGAAATGCAGTAACTGAAAGATACAATAATATAAACTGACCTGAAGTGGAGCAAACGAATGTAACTCGGAATAGCAAGTCAAGAAGTCTGTGATGCCCTCCTAGTTCTGGTCCAAGCTAAATCTCCTCCTCACACTGAGCATGCATACTCAGGTCGTCAGAGCGACACAATAGCAATATAATATATATATAATCAAGCAACAGTTCTAACAGTGTAGTAGATATGAATCACTGTCACGCCCCGCTTCCCAGAGTACGCAAGATTTGGGCACGTGACATAGCCAACCATGCTACCTGTGGGTAGGAAGTATCCATCCACAGTCACATTACGGTTGTAAGGATATCAAGAACAAGATAATAAGCTAATCTAATACATGTCCAAATCCATAATAACAAGAATCAATAAACAATAAGTGCGGAAGCAAATGATCCAATATAATAATAGAAAGGTACGTCCCATAATGCGGGATCGCACCTGGAAATAAAATGCAATAAACAAACTAACCACTATAGAACTTAAATCAGCCTGCTGGCTGAAGTACTCCTGCACGGTCGGCGACAGTGGTAAAGAATCTGGGCCATGCAAAACCCAGACGTCAGCGCGTCATGACATCAAGTATATAATGTAAACATGGTGATAAGCAATGCAATTATGAACATGAATAAAGCAGTACTAAGAAATAACAGAGCAGGGTAATGTGCAATGGTGACTAAACCGTCCTATCGGATTTTCTACTCTATAGTCTTTGAAACCAATTGATGAATCGTCGATGTAACCCAATAGTATCCCGTACATACCCGGGACCACGGCCACAATATTCTCGGCGGCAGCCGAGACATGCCGTTAGGCACAGAATAGGAAAGTGTACACTCGGTATTACCCCGTACATACCCGGGATCACGGCCACAATATTCTCGGCTGAAACCGAGACATGACGTTAGGCACAGAATAGGAATGTGTACACTCGAACGGTAGTGAACTGTCGAGTTACAAGTCAGGTTCATCTTTGATTTCCCCATACCCCCAAGCTATGTATGTCAGGTCAGGTATTCAGTAGTCAAGGACTAATGCCAACAGGAAATCCGGTAAAAGTAGGTATGTCTGGATAGACAGCAGGGATGGTCGGGTTTGTCGGCATTAGGCATGAGATCATGAAACAAGTCATGTCATGGTACAACGGGATGAGTCGGTATGTATGTATATGTCATGTGTAGTAGGGTCAGGCCAATATGTAGTGCAATCGAGTATGTGCTCATAACAGGTATACAATCAAATAATGAACAGCAGCAGGAAACAGTAAATAACCATATTATTCCATGTGACCACAGTGATGTTTTATATTCTCTTATTAACAGGTTCACGCACCTTTGGGGTGCACTAGCCACAAGGTGAAGCAATATCCACAACACAAAGTAATGAAACTACATGAATTTAAACTAAGTATGATAATTGTCTCGTGAATGATTTAACAAATAAGGCAGATACGATCCAATTGTTTTATTTAGTTGAAATATGGATTGGTAGTGGGTTGATTAGTTACGAGAAACTATTATAACGATTCCATGTTAAAGATAACTGCAACTGTCAATTCTAACTTATAATATAATATCAATGACCATCATTAAGTTGTTGTATTATATAGTATGATATTCAACTGCATAGCAAGACTAGATCTCGTATGCTAGCATGCTAAAGCAAGTATTCAGATACTTGCCTCGACGGTTTCGCAAACCGGAAAGCACGGATGCAAAGTCGGCAGAAAACACGATATGGTTGCACGGGCCACGGATCGAGTCCCAACAGAGAACAACGGGATCACACGGACCAGGGTACTTCGCTGGAGCGTCGGGTTCACCAAGACGGCACGGTCGGATTCCGGCAAAAACACGGCAACGAGTTAGCAACACACGATAAACGTAATACGATCAGCGGGGGTTAAAGCACAAAAGGAAAGATGAGGAAGCTTACAGAGAGATACCAGGGTACCCCCGGCGAGCTCGACGGCGCTGGAACGCCGGCGAGGCAGCGACGGCGGCTGCGAAGGCCTGAACAGCCTCGGGGTTCGCTGGAGAGGGTGTTGCGACGAGTAGGGAAGGGTGGTGGTCGGCTCTGGTGGTCGAGGGGAGAAGGAGGTGGTCGGCGGTGGCGCGGGTGACGTCGACGAGGGTCGACGGCGCGTTCTCCGGCGAACTGCAGAGGGTAGGTGATGGGCTATGGGCTCGGGTCTGTTGGTGGTCCGGCGAGGGGAGGAGGAAGGCGACGACGAGGTCGCGACGAGGAGGAGGAGAGGGAGTCGCGGGAGTCGTCGGCGACGAGAGGCGGCGTCGACGTCGGGCTCTGCGGCCGAGTGGAGGCGTCAGGGGTTGGGTGCAGGCACGGGAAGCGGCGGAGGAAGGAGGAAGCGGGTGCGGTGAGGTTGAGGAGGTGATGGCGGCGATGGCGAGGACGCGGGGAGGTCGGCGGCGCGAGCACGAGGGCTAGGGTTAGGGTTACGAGACGTTTTCTCGTGATGAAGAGGGAGAGGGGGAGGCGGCTGCATGGATGAAGATAAATAGAGGAAGAGAGAGAGAGAGATTGGAGAGAGAGAGAGAAAGGATTTGATGATGATGAGAGAGAGAGAGACAGTGAAGAGAGAGATAGAGAGAGGCGGAGAGATAGAGAATGAAACGGGGGGGCCCACGAGGGAAAGATGGCTCGTGATTGGCCAGGGAATATTTGGAAAAGGTTTTTGAAAGGATTTGAAGGGATTGAAATTAAAATTTGAAGGAGTTGGATAGGTAAAGCAGGTAAAGAAAATATATTTCGTATATAATTAGTTTAAGGTATTAAATTAAAGTGGGCCTTTTTGGCGCGAAATGAAACATTTTCAAATCGCGCCCGGTTTGCGTCCAAATGTTCCAAATTCAAATTATAGGATTTTAAGCGGGTTCCAAATTTTGAAAAGAGGTGTTTAATGATAAAAATGCATGCCCCCAAGTCGGACACTTGCACGCGCGCGTAGTCGTCCAAACTTGTCCGTTTAGCCGAACGGGAAGAAATCTCGACACGCGGACGCTACCACGCGACTAGTGGCGACGAGTAGGCCAACATGGATACTTTAAATTTCATTTTAGGAGTTAAAAATTTGTTATGTGCCAAAATGACTTAACCGGTTAAAATTTAGCAATAAACACCAGAAAATCAGGATAATTGGAAATGAGCAATATATAACCCTCAACCAGTAATATAAATAGTATTATTGGGCTCGGGTGTAACATCATACCCAACTACAAAAGAATTTCGTCCTCGAAATTCCAAGAATACCAGATAGCTAACTACTGGAAAAGGTGAGGGAATTTCTGCCGAATCTCGTCTTTTCGCTCCCAAGTGGATTCTTCATGCGATCGATTACCCCAAGAAACTAACACAAGAGGGATACCCTTGTTCTTAAGAACCTTTTCTCTTCGATCCTTGATTTCAACTGGTCGCTCCTCAAAAGTCAGGTCCTCACGTACAGTCAACTCCGAATGATCCAAGACATGAGTCTCATCACGAACATACCTCCGTAGTTGAGACACATGAAACACGTCGTGAACTCCTGCTAATGACGGTGGTAACGCCAACCGGTACGATACCTCTCCAACACGCTCCAATATCTCGAAGGGTCCAACGAATCGGGACTAAGCTTTCCCCGACTTCCAAAGCGAATCACCCCTCTAGTCGGTGATATCTTCAGGAATACCAAATCACCCACGGCGAACTCTAGAGGTCTTCTTGACGCGTCGGCCCAACTTTTCTGTCTGTCCTGAGCTGCCTTCATATGCTTCCTGATTGTATTTACCTTCTCGACTGTCTGTACCACCAAATCTGGTCCTAGTAACCTTTGTTCACCAACATCATCCCACACACAGGTGAACGGCACTTACGACCATACAGTGCTTCAAACGGGGCCATCTGAATAGTTGCTTGGAAGCTATTGTTGTACGAAAACTCCACCAGGTGTAGATGATCTTCCCAAGAACCTTTGAAGTCCAACATGCAAGACCTCAACATATCTTCAAGGGTCTGGATCGTTCTCTCTGATTGTCCATCAGTCTGAGGATGATAAGCTGTGCTAAACTTCAATCGAGTCCCCAAACTTTCTTGTAAACTCCTCCAAAAGTGCGACAAGAATCGAGTGTCCCGATCGGACACGATGCTCACCGGCACTCCATGCAATCTGACAATCTCCTGCATGTATCGCTCTGCTAAAGTCTCTGTCGATTGACCAACCCGGAAAGGAATAAAGTGAGCTGCCTTGGTCAACCGATCGACAATCACCCATACTGCATTGTTGACCTTTGGACTCCGCGGTAAAGCCGTCACGAAATCCATGGTTATATGTTCCCACTTCCACTGAAGAATCGGAAGTGGTTGCAACAAACCAGCAACCCTTTGGTGTTCAGCCTTGACTTGCTGACACACCAAGCACTTAGCCACGAAGCGAGCAATTTCCCGTTTCATACCTTCCCACCAGAAGTGCTGTCGAATATCTCGGTACATCTTTGTCCCTCCTGGATGTACAGAGTAAGCTGAACTGTGTGCCTCCTTCATAAGCTCTTCACGCACGTCTCCCTTTTGGCACACACACACGGCTACCATATCTCAACGAACCGTCTTCATGGATCAGTAAATCGGTTCGTAGTCCGGCTCCAACCTGCTCCCGAAACTTTTGCATTCTAGGATCCTGCGATTGTGTCGCTCTAATCTTCTCAACTAAGGACGACTGTACTTGCAACTTCATCAACTGTCCTGTAGCTTGTGGTAGCACAACCTCCAAGTTAAATCTCCGAAAATCCGCAACTATCTCTCTCTGTGCAGTCAATATCTGAATTGCTGGTAACCGACTCGGCGCATCCGGCACGACGTTGACTTTTCCCGGATGGTACTTAAGATCAAGGTCGTAGTCGGCCATCAGCTCCAACCATCTGCGTTGCCTCATGTTCAACTCTTTCTGAGTGAACACATACTTTAAACTCTTGTGATCTGTAAAGACTTCAACTCTCTTGCCCAAAAGGTAGTGTCTCCAAATCTTCAGGGCGAAGATCACGGCTGCAAGCTCTAAGTCATGAGTCGGATAGTTCTTCTCATGAGTCTTCTGCTGTCTCGATGCGTAAGCGACGACTTTCCCATTCTGCATCAAAACACATCCCAACCCTTTTCCAGATGCGTCGCTGTGAATCACCAGTCCTCCTGAATCATCCGGTACGGTTAGGATAGGGGCGGTTATCAATTTCTGCTTCAACGTCTCGAAGGCCAATGCACATCCATTCGTCCAAACAAACGGTACCTCCTTACGCGTAAGCTTGGTTAACGGCTCAGCTAAACGAGCGAAGTTCTCCACAAAATCTTCTGTAGTAACCGGCGAGTCCAAGAAAACTACTTATCTCCGCAACATTCCTTGGAATAGGCCAATCTCGAACTACTGTAATCTTCTCGGGATCGACGGCGATTCCATCGCCCGACACGACATGCCCCAGAAACTTCACTTCTTCCAGCCAGAATTCACACTTACTCATCTTCGCAAATAACTTCTCTTGTCTCAGCGTCTGCAGTGCGATCCTTTACATGGCCCAAGGTGCGATCCTTCTTCTTCCCTAAAAGAACTGGAGCTCCCCAAGGTGAGTTGCTGCTTCGAATTCATCCCTTCTCGAGTAGTTCACCAACTTGTTTCTTAACTTCTTCCAATTCCACCAGTGCCATCGGATAATAAGATTTTGATACTGGCGCTGTACCAGGAATAAGGTCAATCGCAAACTCCACATCTCGCTTCGGCGGTAAGCCCGAAATATCCTCAGACATATCCATAAAGTCACGAACAACTGCCGGCTCTTCTTTACCATCAACTTCTATAGTTGCAAGAACACTGTGTGTCGGCCTAGCCCTGAACTCGACTGGCCCGACAGAACTGCTTCCTTACCGCAACTGCTGTCTACATCGTTGGCCGCGAAAGGTCCAGCGAGACTACTGAGTCTCGTCCACTCTGCTGCATGCACGTCCACGGCTGCTCCATTCTGCCTTAGTCCGATGAACTTCTCTTCCATTTCCTCTCGTGCGGTCCGCGGGAAGAATTTCTCCAGGAAACTTTTAGAGAAATCCGCCCAACTGATCGGCCTGGGCAAGCGGGTCTCCTCCACAAGCCATCACTCTCGGGCGTAATCCACCAGCTGAATGCGCACCACATCAACTCCTTTGTCCTCTGGAATCTGTGCCGCAATCGGCAAATTCTCCGTGTCACTAGCCACTGCTCGGCTGGCAACGGCTCCTCCAGACCAGTGGAAGTAGACGGACCCAAAAGTCTGAAATCTGCTACAGTCCCTACTCGTTCGACTGGTCTAGTTCCATCGTTGTTTACAGACTGCTGAACGATCTGTAAACCTTCCTGAAACGAATCTGCTATTGCTGGATCAGCTCAGTCTGTCTCTTTGATTTCCAGCATTCCTCTTATCACTCCAAGCATGGCGGCTTCGTTCACACGCCTCTGGTAAGTCTTCAACTTATTACCTGTCATAATCCTGAACTCAAAACACCCAAAATTAGCATGATGATAGATTCTGAATGTGGATCAAGGCTAGAACTCCAAGATACTTAAATAGAGTGCTGCATTGTAGCTATGCCGCGGTATCATAGCCGCAATTACTTAACTCCACCCAAGTCGCCCAAGTCCTAGGGATAACAATAAATCAGGTTTCCGAGTCGACATGCAAAGTAAGTTTGCACGTCGTAAAAGATATAATCAGGAAGAATGTGATTCAAGAATGGTAAAACGGTCAATGTGGCTGGACATGTTTCCTAAACACAGGTATTCTGATTCGTGTATTGGGTACAATACCCAACTACAAAGAATCAACATAGTTAACCTATGGCTCTGATACCAAAAGAACCATGTCACGCCCCGCTTCCCAGAGTACGCAAGATTTGGGCACGTGACATAGCCAACCATGCTACCTGTGGGTAGGAAGTATCCATCCACAGTCACATTACGGTTGTAAGGATATCAAGAACAAGATAATAAGCTAATCTAATACATGTCCAAATCCATAATAACAAGAATCAATAAACAATAAGTGCGGAAGCAAATGATCCAATATAATAATAGAAAGGTACGTCCCATAATGCGGGATCGCACCTGGAAATAAAATACAATAAACAAACTAACCACTATAGAACTCAAATCAGCCTGCTGGCTGAAGTACTCCTGCACGGTCGGCGACAGTGGTAAAGAATCTGGGCCATGCAAAACCCAGACGTCAGCGCGTCATGACATCAAGTATATAATGTAAACATGGTGATAAGCAATGCAATTATGAACATGAATAAAGCAGTACTAAGAAATAACAGAGCAGGGTAATGTGCAATGGTGACTAAACCGTCCTATCGGATTTTCTACTCTATAGTCTTTGAAACCAATTGATGAATCGTCGATGTAACCCAATAGTATCCCGTATATACCCGGGACCACGGCCACAATATTCTCGGCGGCAGCCGAGACATGCCGTTAGGCACAGAATAGGAAAGTGTACACTCGGTATTACCCCGTACATACCCGGGATCACGGCCACAATATTCTCGGCTGAAACCGAGACATGCCGTTAGGCACAGAATAGGAATGTGTACACTCGAACGGTAGTGAACTGTCGAGTTACAAGTCAGGTTCATCTTTGATTTCCCCATACCCCCAAGCTATGTATGTCAGGTCAGGTATTCAGTAGTCAAGGACTAATGCCAACAGGAAATCCGGTAAAAGTAGGTATGTCTGGATAGACAGTAGGGATGGTCGGGTTTGTCGGCATTAGGCATGAGATCATAAAACAAGTCATGTCATGGTACAACGGGATGAGTCGGTATGTATGTATATGTCATGTGTAGTAGGGTCAAGCCAATATGTAGTGCAATCGAGTATGTGCTCATAACAGGTATACAATCAATTAATGAACAGCAGCAGGAAACAGTAAATAACCATATTATTCCATGTGACCACAGTGATGTTTTATATTCTCTTATTAACAGGTTCACGCACCTTTGGGGTGCACTAGCCACACGGTGAAGCAATATCCACAACACAAAGTAATGAAGCTACATGAATTTAAACTAAGTATGATAATTGTCTCGTGAATGATTTAACAAATAAGGCAGATACGATCCAATTGTTTTATTTAGTTGAAATATGGATTGGTAGTGGGTTGATTAGTTACGAGAAACTATTATAACGATTCCATGTTAAAGATAACTGCAACTGTCAATTCTAACTTATAATATAATATCAATTACCATCATTAAGTTGTTGTATTATATAGTATGATATTCAACTGCATAGCAAGACTAGATCTCGTATGCTAGCATGCTAAAGCAAGTATTCAGATACTTGCCTCGACGGTTTCGCAAACCGGAAAGCACGGATGCAAAGTCGGCAGAAAACACGATATGGTTGCACGGGCCACGGATCGAGTCCCAACAAAGAACAACGGGATCACACGGACCAGGGTACTTCGCTGGAGCGTCGGGTTCACCAAGACGGCACGGTCGGATTCCGGCAAAAACACGGCAACGAGTTAGCAACACACGATAAACGTAATACGATCAGCGGGGGTTAAAGCACAAAAGGAAAGATGAGGAAGCTTACAGAGAGATACCAGGGTACCCCCGGCGAGCTCGACGGCGCTGGAACGCCGGCAAGGCAGCGACGGCGGCTGCGAAGGCCTGAACAGCCTCGGGGTTCGCTGGAGAGGGTGTTGCGACGAGTAGGGAAGGGTGGTGGTCGGCTCTGGTGGTCGAGGGGAGAAGGAGGTGGTCGGCGGTGGCGCGGGTGACGTCGACGAGGGTTGACGGCGCGTTCTCCGGCGAACTGCAGAGGGTAGGTGATGGGCTATGGGCTCGGGTCTGTTGGTGGTCCGGCGAGGGGAGGAGGAAGGCGACGACGAGGTCGCGACGAGGAGGAGGAGAGGGAGTCGCGGGAGTCGTCGGCGACGAGAGGCGGCGTCGACGTCGGGCTCTGCGGCCGAGTGGAGGCGTCAGGGGTTGGGTGCAGGCACGGGAAGCGGCGGAGGAAGGAGGAAGCCGGTGCGGTGAAGTCGAGGAGGTGATGGCGGCGATGGCGAGGACGCGGGGAGGTCGGCGGCGCGAGCACGAGGGCTAGGGTTAGGGTTACGAGACGTTTTCTCGTGATGAAGAGGGAGAGGGGGAGGCGGCTGCATGGATGAAGATAAATAGAGGAAGAGAGAGAGAGAGATTGGAGAGAGAGAGAGAGAAAGGATTTGATGATGATGAGAGAGAGAGAGACAGTGAAGAGAGAGATAGAGAGAGGCGGAGAGAGAGAGAATGAAACGGGGGGGGCCCACGAGGGAAAGATGGCTCGTGATTGGCCAGGGAATATTTGGAAAAGGTTTTTGAAAGGATTTGAAGGGATTGAAATTAAAATTTGAAGGAGTTGGATAGGTAAAGCAGGTAAAGAAAATATATTTCGTATATAATTAGTTTAAGGTATTAAATTAAAGTGGGCCTTTTTGGCGCGAAATGAAACATTTTCAAATCGCGCCCGGTTTGCGCCCAAATGTTCCAAATTCAAATTATAGGATTTTAAGCGGGTTCCAAATTTTGAAAAGAGGTGTTTAATGATAAAAATGCATGCCCCCAAGTCGGACACTTGCACGCGCGTGTAGTCGTCCAAACTTGCCCGTTTAGCCGAACGGGACGAAATCTCGACACGCGGACGCTACCACGCGACTAGTGGCGACGAGTAGGCTAACATGGATACTTTAAATTTCATTTTAGGAGTTAAAAATTTGTTATGTGCCAAAATGACTTAACCGGTTAAAATTTAGCAATAAACACCAGAAAATCAGGATAATTGGAAATGAGCAATATATAACCCTCAACCAGTAATATAAATAGTATTATTGGACTCGGGTGTTACAATCACAGTAAATCAATGACAGCATGTATATGAATGTGCAGTAATCAACGCAGCAGAACAGTAAATCAGTATAACGATATGTCACGTATGCCACACAGTATATAAAGAATAAAAATGCCAGTATCCCTATCAGTCTCTAAGTCTCACTGTACAGGTCACTAAGCCTATCGTCAGTCCAAGTGTGAGAGTCAACCACTCGTGAGTGTCCTCCACCCAAGGGTAGGACCCAAGGGCAAGGGACCACGGACCCAAGGGCAAGGGACCACGGGCCCAACATGTAACGAGTGTATCACGGTGTATATATCACATACCCTGTAAATCTCCATATAACTCCCTAAATATATAAGCCGGCATGGGACTCCCGAGATTCTGTTGTTGAACTCACACTTAAACTACCCCACACCCCGTGGTCTACATCAAACGCTAACCATCAATCTAAATACTAATCGATCCGTGACAAGTCTGCGCGAGAACTGGAGGCAGGACCTCCATCAAGCACGTCCCGACTAATACCTAAGATAAACGGCAGTGTCTGGTGTCTTATCTGTGACACCCGTGCAACGCTTCCATAAATGTCCCATTCCACTTATAGTCACACGTGCACGCATCTCACAGACGTCGACAATGCAATGAAATAATAGGATCGCTGATTGTGTACCAGTACGTATCACTTACACTTAGTCACGGATACACGAACACTGACGTACTTGCCACAATCACCACTAAAATCTAACACTGGGTAAATGCACGATGTCACTAGGTTATCACTACAATGATATGGGTATGATGTGATGCATGAACAGTATAAGAAGCACAAATAAGGTGTCATAAAACAGTAGTCTATCACTTGCACGATTTATCATGAAACGTACGTATATAATTTAGCGAAACGATAAACAGGTAGTAATTAGTATGTTCAGTTATCCATCCATAGAATTTTGTTTCAAGCCAATCGGGTTCCAGGATCAATAGTTATAACCATTTCATTTTAAGCGCACGCGGCTGGAAATCCAATTTCAGAATCAGAAGTCCGTTTCGCAACGCATTTTAAACCCAGTTGGGATCAGAATTTAGCGACGCTACAGTTGGATGAATTCTAGGGTTTTCAGTAAGGTTTTCAACGCAGTAGACGGATCTTCAATCGCGTCTGTACGTCAGGAGATATACACTGTTTACTATCAATTTGTCAATTCTGATTTTGTTGGGACTGTTATGCGTCCCGATCTTCTAAATTACAGATTAAATATCAAACGGTAACGAAACAGAATGAAATAAATTGTGTTGTCTAGCTAACAGATTTATCTATGATAAACAGTGGAGTTCCGCAATCTACGAGTTAAGAAAATCCTGTGGTATCCAATACGGAACAGCAAGTAATGACTGAAGTCGCTCTGGACTGCAGTCCAGAGTCGTACTCCGATACAATTATCATCACAGTTTAAATACAGAAATGTCTGGAAAATGGTATAGGGTTAAAGTTCGTCGAGTTATATTCGATTTGAGCCCTCGAACGCACCATTCTAATATGTATATGATTTATGGTGAATTTAACGGTTTTCAGGTACAGTAAAATTCCAGTTTTACGGTCAAACTTGGGGGTAGTTGTTTTAATCTTTAACAGTCGTATTTTCTAATGAAATTTGCACACATTAACCATCTCTACAAGAGCCAAGGTAATTTATCCAGTTCCGTCAAATTTGATAATGTTTTCCTAAGGGAACAAGTATCGAACAGATACGGCACATAATAGTTTAAAACTTGTAACTTTATAATCCATGTATTTAACGATTGTAACTTAGGTAAATAGCATGTAAGCAAGTAGAATACTTGCCTGGAAGAAGTCTCGGGGTCGCAAGGCAGCAACGTCGTCACGAACGCGTGATATACGCCGTGGAACTGATTCGCGCGAGCTTGGGTCAAGACGCGGATTTTGCGTCGGAGTTGTCCGGAGTCGTTGCACGGTCACTGGGCGTTGAGGGGTGCTTGATGATCCTCTGTGAGTGTACTGGGGTTGACGATGGTTGACGGCGTCGCTCCGGCAATGGCCGCAGTGAGGGTTCGTAAGGAAAGGGTGTTTTGTGTGGTTTTTGAAAGAGAGAGAGAGAGAGAAAGAGAGTGAGTAGGCTGGGAGAGAGAGAAAGAGAGGGCGAGAGAGAGAAACGAGAGAGAGAGAGAGAGAGTATGCAGAGAAAGGGAAAGAGAGCTGAGAGTTAGAGAGAGAGAGATGTGAGCGAGAGAGATCGGGAATAGGGGAGGAGATAGGGGAGAGATCACAGAGGGAGCTAGCGAGACGAGTGACGAGAGTGGAGGAGTGATGAGAAGATGGGGTCGGTGACGAGGGCCCGACGAGATGGTCGGCGGAGGGGCGTGGGTGTGGGCTCGAGAGTGGGATGCCGTCGTCGTCAAGGGAAAATGGAGTGCAGGAACTCGAGAGTGTGAGAAGGAGGATGGTGAGAAGGATGACGACGAGATGTAGTGGAGCGCTTGCCGACGCCGTGGGTGCCGGCGACGGGGAAGCTCGGTGGCTGAGCTCGTTGAGCAGGGGTTCGTTGTGCAGGGGAGGGTTCTGCGGTGGTTGGAGGAGGTGAAGGTGAGGCGATGAAGGAGGAGGAGGTTCGACGTCGTTGTCGAGGGGAGTGGCTGCAGCTTGGAGGCGGTAGGTGGAGGCTGCGTTTGCGAGAAAGTGATCTGAGGCGGAGTTGGAGACGAGTGGGTCGTAGGGAAGAAAACGCGCGCGTCGTTGGGGGTAACGGCTCGCGATCGTGGGCGGAGGAAGTGGCGTGGGCTGCGGCGGAGGAAAGGGTCGCGAGCGGGAAATAAGGAGGTAGCTGTTGGAGGGGAAGACACTGTAGGCGCGGGTCGGGTTGCGAAACGGGCGCTGAAGGCTGAAGCGGGAATGGGCCGGCAAGTGTTGGGCTGGGGAATAAGAAGGGATTAATTATTGAGAAAGGGTCGGGCCAGAAAATTATTTAAAGGATTTTAATAAAAACTAAGTGGGCTGAGGAAGGATGTGGGCCGAGGTTTTAAAATAGAAAATGAATTTCCATTAAAAAATGACTTGGGCTGACTTAAGGAATGGAAAAATTCAAAGAGTAATGAGAAAAGAATGGGCCGGGGCTGAGGTAAGGTTGGGCTGGAAAAACAGAAAAAAGAAAACGAATATAAGAGAATGTCTTGGGTTTTGGTTTAGGGTAAATATTGGATCTAGGGTTTGGTGTTAATAAAGAAATTAAGTTAAAAAGGAATGGGCTGGGTTTAATAAAATAAGAGAGTGGAGAACTGAAATAGATTGGGAGGTTTTAAAAATAATAAATAGTCGTGAATAAGATTTTATATATAAAAAGGAAATACGGATATAGACGTACAAAAAGGGCTGGGTATTACACTCTTCACACTCTTTACGCTTTAAAGCCACTTCTTGTTCAAGATGGCGGAAGTAAGGAGTGCTCTGCTCGACCCATGCAGCCCGTTGAGAGTTCACAGCCAGGACCTCAGGAGCAAGACGTCCGACCTCGAGCTCATGCAGACAAGCCTCGATTCTCCTGCAGTGATTAACCCAAGACTCAACGACGCCCTCACTATGAAAGTTCACGAGCGTCGCCAGTATAGGATTAATCTCGGCAGCAAAATCTGCTGCAAGGGCAGGGGTCTCTGCGTCAAGCTCCTCGATGTAATCGCTCAACATGCGCAGACTATTCACAGCTCCTTTTGAAGAGGGAAGTCAAGAAAAGGGGCCTGCTGGCATTGTGACTCGAGACTCGAACGGAGCTGAAGTCGGTGTCACTGCTGCAAAAAAAATCATAGTCAAATAACGGTTCAAGAAATGGAGAAGCTACATGAACAATGGAGTTTACTATACCGGCTGCGGCAGGTGGCAAGGCCGGGAGTACCGGTGGTGCAACTGTTCCTTCCTCTCCTCCTTCAATCTGTAGTGCTGCAGTCAAAACAAAGAAGAATTAGAAACGATTTGGCTGCCCGTGAAAGAAAAGAAAAGACATTAGTTAAAGGCTGTACTCACCAGCGCCACTAGATGAGGCAATCTCTGACTGGAAGGAGAAATGTGGGTGCAGCACCTGATACAGGTGATAAAAAAGGACTCCTGCAAGAATGAAATAATGCAATGTCAGTATGTAAAGTATACTGCCTACAATGAAACCGATGGGTCACAAATCCGTACCTTCCAGCATTTGAGAGGATACGAGAGAAGGCAAAGGGGCGGCCACCGTCAAAGTAGCAACCGGTGATGCTTCCTTGGGTGGCACAACCTCAATGCTCACCACACCTGCATTAGATATGAGAGAAATACTGTCAAAAGAGATTGAAAGGGATTGCAGAATAAAAAAGCAATAACCCAAAATCTACCTGGTGAGTCGCCAGTTGAAACCGAGACAAGGGCGTCACTGGGTGCAACGACTGCTTCACCCACCCCCATTGGAATAGTTCCACCGTCCGTAGCTTCATCCCCCGACTCCACGAGAATCGTTGTGACACTCGCAGTGCCCGGCAACGGCAAAGAACCGCAAGGTGAGAGAGTGGCAATTGGGGCAGTTCCAGACTCTTGAGAAAGAGTGGCTACCTCCGGCTCGGTGGTTGCCGCCATCTCACCCACTACTTCCTCATCAAGACTTGCAAAATAGGATATATGAGAATCTGAAAATTAAAATTTTGACAAAAGAACTCAATGTTACGTTACCTTAGGTCGGTCTTTCAACTGCTTCCCGAGCCACACGTGCTGCCTGTCTGTGAGCAGTAGACAAGGCGGCCGAAGCACCCTCTGAAGGAGTAGGGGCAGGGGTAGCAGCGCTCAAGCCTGCACCCGCGGCCAATGCGGCGTTACGCTCCCTTCCTATACGCATTCTGCGCTTTCTTTTCGTCCGGGCCGTGAGAGCTGATCTTCTCAAAACCTCCGTCACGGGGACGTTATCGTCCGCGCCAAGAGTTACCTCTGGAGCCGTTATGGCATCCGTCATCGGTCGCTTAAGTAAAGCCTCTTTTGGCAGTGCTGAGAAGGCCAGGACTTCGATAGCCGGCCCTGGAAGCATCTCCGCATCATCCTGTAGGATTGGCATTGTAGTCCCTGCGATAAGATGAAAAAAGGGGTCAGATTGTCCACAAGAAAGGCGAATGAAGACGCAATGAGCCGAAATATACCAACGCCCAGCGAAACGCAAATTCTCTCCTCCTCCTCAAAAGTCTTGTGGGAAGCAGTGAGAGCCTCTTCAGTGGAAATGCCTGCGAAGGAAGGAAAAGTGTCAGTCAAAACACGATAATATAAAATGCAATGCAATAACAAAAGGTACGGTTGATGTTTACTTGATTGCGCGAGAATGGCCAGTCCCGCTTTGTGGCTTGCTAATCGCTCGGAAGCTGCAATAGCAGCCTCGAGGTCGGTATCGTCCGGCGCAATGAATAGACCTTCGTTGGTCCCATATTCGCTCAGGCCCTCGCTATAAGGAGCATGGGGCTCCTGGCCGAGTACAACGTCTACAGAGAGAATCGATGTCACGCCCCGCTTCCTATTCTACGGTGAAGGGGACACGACTGGCCCGCTACGTATTTACTCAGAAGCAAATACGCTGAGCGTAACTAAGCAATATAAAAGAAAATACACAAGAGGCAAGGTATAATAAAAACAGCAACTTTTATTTATTAACATTCTTTTGTGCAATGCATGAAAAAGAAATACTACTGAAATAAAAATGATGCTTAAACAATGGCATGACAGGAAATGAAAAGTACTGGATGGAAACTGTACAATGAAACTAGAGCTCTGGTTCTTCAGCAAGCTGATCCAAGTCTTCTGCAGATGGCTCGATCTCTGTCGGGTCCAAACCACCTGACGACATTCAAAGAAGAAAGAAATAGAATGTCGTCAGAGAACAGATCGCTCGGTAAGTCCCAAAGATAAGGGAGAAGTAGAAAAGAAGAAAGAGAGAGAGTGTGTGGCTTTTAATGTTGTATTATATTGTTGTAATGTTGTATTAACGCTGTTGTTTGTACCTTGGTACAGAAGAATACCAGTGTATACGAGAGGGGTCTCAGTATGCTAGAGACCAAGGCAAATGGAAGTACAAGGCTACGTTATACAACCCGGAACAACGGCAATTGGATTCATGTTAGGTGTCTTAATCTTACCGTCTCGTGCCACCTTTAACACCTTCCTTACCAATCTACCCCTTAAACCCCGTAGTGTTTTATTTGTATTGTTTTGTACTGTAAATTGTATTGAATGTATAATTGAAAGACTGACCGAAACCATGATATCAGTAAACGGATGTAACCGTAGAATCATGTAAATGGAATAACTGGAGAACCATGTAAATGGAATGTATATCCATGGTTCGGTTCAGTCAAGTTGTATAGATTGATAATTGGATTCATGAATTCATGTTGCATTGTAATATTGAAAATTGTAGATTGTCCTTGAATCATATTCAAGTCAAATATAATTAGACTCAAACCCGAGTCAGACAATTAGAAATGTAAATCAAAGTCTTGATTAATTCTTACCTGTAATTTGCTAGGGTCCTTAGGAAAATTTATAAAACTTGAGGGGGTTTTGTGCAAAAATACTTTTATATACTTTTCAAAATATACCTCAAGTATTCGTTATTCGTATTTAGAGTTGTAATGAAGGTGGATTTTATATTGTGATATTTCTAGTGAAAATATCCTAATTTTATAAATAAAGGTATTTATTTGTAAAGTTGATTTATTTGGAATTCATAGTATTTTAGTGTAAAATTTATTCTTGTGATTTTTAGAAAAATGTGGAATATTTATATCATAATAAAATAGGTATTTTAATGATAAATATAGATATATTTATACAAAAATAATTTTAATAAATATCTTATATTCTAAAAAATCTCATTTTCTTAAGATGTCGTATTTTAAATCTTTCGAGACCGAATGCTCCTTGCGGAGGTCTGAATCTCGCACTACTAAGCCCGAGAATGTGCGATAAACCGCACCATCCCGAACAGGTTCCCCAAAGTGGGTTGTAGCGGTGCTTTGCAAAGATTGTAAATACTAAATCCTTTAGAAAACGGTTTTATGAAGTAAATGGTATTTATTTGTAAAGGTGTATATTTTCCGTATTGTATGTTCTAGATTCTCCTAAGTCAACTAGTCCATTCCTAACTGGTCCAGACGACAAGTTGTGAGATGCCTCAAATCGCCTCTTCACCGCCAATTGTGGCAAGGTAAGTACAAGTGAAGAAAGGAGGGATCCGCTCACGAATCACCGTGAGACGGGCCTTTTAAAGTTACCTTTCTCACTTGCCTAGCCTAGACACCACAAAGTCAGGTTTAGATAAACGACTGATGTCCATAACTTATCCTATTTTCATAATAAGTGGTATTTATTTAAAAAGTGTATCAATACTAAATCTTTTAGAAATGGCTTTATTTAGTAAAGGGTATTTAAATGAAAATGTTTGTTTTCTCGTATTCTAGGTTCTCGGGGGTGTTGCATATGAGTGTGTGAGGAGGTAGGTCGTTACCTCGTGATCTACTTTAAATGTATAGCAAGTTTGATGGGGTTAAATGAAGGATTGAAACAATGTGGTATTTAAGTGAAAAATACGATAAATTGAAAAAACTATCATTTCATGTGACGAAACTTGATCAAATTATTTGATTAGTGTTTAATAGTCAATATGAGGAAGTTTAGGTATGATTGTATTAGTGAGAAGTGGAATTTTATAGAAAACCGAATCGGAAATCGGATTTGTTCTGATTCCGTCGGGTTTTGTAATTTCGTATTTTGAGAATGGAAAAGAGAGATAGAAAAGGGACTTACGGGTTTTAGATTAAACAAAGGAGTGAGAAGGAACTAGAGAGATTGCCGATATATTGCGTCGTCCCCGGTAGTTCCTAAGATGATCGCCGGAAGTTCCGCCGGAATTTCGTCGGAGTTTCGCCTTGAGCGTGTTTTCAAAGTACACGATCTTTGGAAAATTTTTGAGAGAGTGGGCTCAGGATTTTGGGGTGAAAGGGTAGTGTGTAGGGTTGGTATTTATAGAGTTAGGCTAGGGTTAGGGTAGATGAAAAGTTTAAAATAAAAATGTGATAAAATGTAATAAAAATGTATTAAAAATGGAGTAATTGGGGTTTTTTAAGAGTTCTGGAAGTGGTCTGAGGCTGAAATTTTGCAGGTGCATAGGGAATATGAAAAGACACAACTTTCATGTTGGGGCCGTCGCCGGAATCGGCCGTGACTCGGTCTGAGGACTGAGTCAGACCGAGTCAAGGCCGATTTGGCCGATTCCCGGCCGAGTCAGGCGGCCGGGATCCCCCCCGACGGTTCATCTAACTCCTGAAAATGTTACATCTTTGGGTGTAGTGGGGGTTTTGTGAGATATGCACGTGTAAACTCTTGGTATTCTAAAGGTTTTAAAAAAATCAATATTAAAAATAATGTGGGGTATGTGATTTGAACTCTGGTGGCTTGGTTTAGTAGTGTAAGGTATTACCAATGAGCTACAAGCTCCTTCTTGTAATTATGGAGCTAATTAATTACTTAAAATAATAACAGTAAATGTAAATACCCCAAATATACATTAATTTTAAAGCAAATTTTTGTACACTAAAAATGGAGTTGTTACATTCTTTTTAACTTGTAATTAAAAAGAAAAATAATTATTTATAACTTGTGCTCAGGGTAAAATACCCCTTTATGGATTTTTTTTGAAAATTTTTGTAAAAACTTGTATTGGAAATTTGGGGTTGTTACATTCTACCCTCCTTATAAAAAATTCGTCCTCGAAATTTGTAAAAGGAAAGTGTAACAGTTTCAAGGAAAGTTTGGTAACGGGAGTATAGATAGTGTATAAAAATAACAAAATGATACAAGGGTGAAAAAGGCTTACCGGTGTTATCTTGACCTACAGTCTCGGTTTTTACGGCTTCTAATGTGAATGTCTGTCGCCGTGGTACATTCCTTCTAGCTGGAGGCACATTCTGCCTTTGGGGCCTGTTTCTCTGCCCTCTAGGCATGTCTCTCATTACTTGTTGGAATTGGTAAGTAGGCTGTGCAGGTGTTGGAGTAGGTAGTGCAGGACGAGTTGCATGAGCCTGGATAGCTGGCCGCTTGGGATAGTTGGTAGGTGTGTGAGCTGAGTTGTATCTATATGGACAGGTCTCTATTCTGTGATTGGATGCGCCACAAATTAGACACAGGCCTTTTGCGCGTCTACAGTCCTTCTACAAGTGTCCCTTTCTATTGCAGTAGTGGCAAATTTCTTCAGTTCTTCTATGTTCAAACGATGGCCTGGAAGGGGCTCCTCCTGCCATTTGATTGGCAGGGCATTTCAATCCGGCAGATTGAGGTCTGCCCCTCGCCTTTATTACTGCCTCATAACTGTGGGCAGCTTCCAAAGTATCCTCATGAGTCAGAAATTACCCTGTGGCTAGTGCAGCCTGAATTTCCGTGTCCAAACCTTATTGAAAGCGACGGGCTCTGATCTCATCCGTCGGTATCAAGTGTGCCACGAATCGGCTTAGCATGGTGCATTCAGCGTCGTACTCATCTACTGACTTGTCCCACATTGAAACTTGTTGTAAATGAATGAACTGCTGCTCCATGGAAAACCTGGCAGTCACAGGGAAGTACTTCGCGTCAAACTTCTCGCGAAAAGCCTTCCATTCAATAGGCTGTACAAGACGGTTTTCTTCCGCCTTCCACCAGTTGCGAGCATTATCCGTGAGCTGCAGTTTCGCCACACGGACCCAAGCTATATCTGGCACTTATGTTACCACCAGATCATCCTCTATACTTTATGCCCATTCCTCAGCTTTAAGTAGGCTTCCCTTTCCGGAGAACTGCTTGGGATGTAAAACCCTGAATTGCTTTACCCCAGGTGCGTCAGTCTCGGGACGGTTCAGGAGTTGTTGCTGTCCCTCAAGAAGGCTACGGATCGCCTCAAGTAGCAATGTTTGCTCGGTGGGTGGCGTAGGAACAGCAGGAACGATTGGTAGTGGAGGTGGAGGTGTGTTGTTGACGTTGGTGCTGGTGTTGTTCGGAGAATCCATAACCTTGAAAAAGATTTGGGTTAGGACAGATTCAAGTACATGAAATGATAAGATTCAAGAAATATGAAATTGTAAGATTCAAGGAACATGAATTATAAAGAATGTTTTAGTTGCTGGTTCTTGTGTTATATTGCTTAGGTTGTTCACGCAGAACAGAACTGCATGATAGGGTTTCATACAGCTCTGACCTGGATGGGCCACCAACAAAACCTATCACGCCCCGCTTCCCATTCTACGGCAAAGGGGACGCGACTGGCCCGCTATGTATTTACTCAGAAGCAAATACGCTAAGCGTAACTAAGCAATATAAAAGAAAATATACAAGAGGCAAGGTATAATAAAAACAGCAACTTTTATTTATTAACATTCTTTGTACAATGCATGAAAAGGAAATACAACTGAAATAAAAATGATGCCTAAACAATGGCAAGACAGGAAATGAAAAGTACTGAATGGAAAATGTACAATGAAACTAAAGCTTGTTAGTTATATATATGCCCTAGAGGCCATTGTTGTACATATGATGTATATTATAATGGATGCTTGGATATATATAGAGAGGACTTTCTTACTCGACATGATAGTATACTATTTGGTTTCACTTTATCTTAACATGTTAACTTATACTAGTTTACTGTCTTACTCTCATATGTTGATAAAGCCCCTAGGATATGTACTCGACTACTGGGACTATGATGAGATCATACAAGTGGGGCCAGAGTAGTCGATGAGTACATCCTATAACTGTTCCTAGTCGAGGGTGTATCGAAACAAGGCATCGATACACTAGAGTAGACTAGCGTATACGCATCTTGACCCATATGATGGGCGATGGATGATCCCATATCCATCGGTGTTTTGACATCAAGGATGGTGTACGGGTGCTCAGTGGAGACTGGGTACACTGGACGGACTCACCGAGAACTCCTAGATGGTATTATACCTCACGTCAGATGGCAGTTCTCTGGTGACACTGGTACAGATTAGTCTGTAGACCCGAGATCGTCATAGAGTCTTGTGTGATTCCCACTGTGCTTTGATTTCCACTTTACCACGTCCAAGAGGGCGTACAAAATGGTGGCTTTTGGGTACAGTCCCGAATCACATGGAGGCAATGAGCGATAGGAGGGGATTCGTCTCTCCCGGTATAGGGAGTTGATGTTGTGCTGTATTCGATTGGCTATAACTGGAAGTTCCTGGCCAGGGCTGATATAGAGATTTACTGGTAAGTGTTACCAGTAGTTTCTCGACCTGTTATGAGCCTCATATCGACACGACTTATCAGTTACTGGGGTCTGACGTATACCACCCCTAGACTAGATATGCGACATATCAGACGAAGAGACCGGACTGTACGGGAGTGTTATTGATTGGATTCACAGGGGAATGTACAGGCTTGCTTTTTGATCTTCTGATCGCTCAATACCTGGGTGGCTGTTACGTTTAGCTGACCGCTTGCAGCTTGTGGGTGTTTGATATGATCATCACCTGCTACCGGCGTATTGAAAATTCTTTAGAGTCCTACACAGAGGTTTCTTGATTCAGGCAAAACGGAGTAGGAGCACATATGTGATATGTGCATGACCGAGGATAATACGATATGAGATACCGTATTATATTCTCCCGATATTTTGATATGAGTCGGATCATCGGATCAAGTGTTGATTCGATGAATCGGTACATAATATATTAGTCGGTTATATTCGATATAGCCGGATTGTCGGATCAAGTGTTGATTCGATAATTTAATGTATAATAATATATATGATATATTGCATTACATTATCTAATATTGGCTCGCTTTATTATTTCACTTTCTCACCGGATAATACATTGATATATATGCGATATATGTTAATTGAATTATTTTCTTTTGTTACAAAAATATATTGTATATGTGATATATAATATTGTAACATATTATAATTACTAATGCAACATGATTAGTGGAGATTAAACATGGTTAGGATTTGATTTGGGTTAGCTCTTTTATGATGCTTCTAGAAGCTTTTACTTTGTTTCTAGCAAAGATATTATGGTTGATATTTTGCTAGATATTTCTTTGACCCAAACCACACCCTTAACCCTAGTTAAATCTCTACATTGGTTAACCTTGTCATCTTTGACCATGATTGCATTTGTAATAATAGATGATTTTTCATTATTGATCACAAAAGGATATTCATTCTTCTTCTTCTTCCTTGAGCTCATAAAAGCTTTCTAGGTTTTATTTTGTGATAATTTAGTGTGAGAATTTGATAATAAAAGAGAGCATAAATCCTACTTCATCATTCTTGTCTAATCTAGCCAATTAGATTAGGGTGTTTCACCTCATTAGTGGTGAGAGCTCGAGTTAAAGAAACTTCAAGGTAGATCATCTTTGAAAAGGAAGACTACAAGCAAGAATGGATCATTCAGGTTGTGGAGCTTCTTTTGAGTCTGGGAGATCATGGAACCCGGCGAAGGGACTTCTACTCGGAGCTTATAAAGCGAAGGAGCGGACTACAAAGGTTGTAATCCCTCTCTCTTAGTTGTAAAGATATTTACTTGCATGTTTAACCCTAATAATCTAGCAAAGATCCTAGTTTTGGGTTGTTCGGCACGTCTAAATTTTAAATCGGGTATGGCTGATACCTTATAGACCCTTGTATGAGTGCCTAGGATCCCTACAGTGGTATCAGAGCCAAGTTAGAGCATTAGGCGACGTGTATACGAAATTAAAAGTCCGATCGAACCCCGAAACGTCGAAATAGACCCCCTCTTTGGAAATTTTTTTAAAATGTGATTTTTTCTGCATTAAAAATACTCAAAAAAAATCAGCAGGGAATTCTAAGGATTACAGTGAAACACGAGCCCCTAATACCATCAAACCGCTGTGGAACCGCGGCAGGAACCTGCTTCGCGCGGCGGTTCCGCGGCCGATATTTGGTATTAGGGGCACGTGTTTTTAAAGGGTTAATCCGTAGTTATTTGTACATGCTTCTGAGTATTTTTTAAATCATACTCAAGTGTTGAGTTTTCTGGGGATATTTTGTAATCGTTGATTCGATCGGAAAGTTTAATTTCGTTTTGTTTTCCGGATTTTTTAGAAACTGTTAAAATGTTCGAACGGATATCATTAACTCACTTTTTCCCGGCATGAAAAACTTTCAAGTGTTAAATTTTTCTTGAGTTTAAATCTTTCGGAAAAACGTGCAAGTAACGCGGTGGACCCTCTAGAAGAACACAAACCTTAACTCGATTATGTGACCATCTGAACCGCCTCTAAACCTTAGGGTTTGGGGCAGTACGACGTTGCCACATGTGAGGCGTTGGTTTGACCCTTCTACGGCTGGACCATTGGTACTGTGACATATTCTGGGATTTTTTGAACTCCGCTCAAGTATTGAGCTTTTTAGGTTATCTTGGGTATTTGATTATTCAATCGGAAAGTTTAATATTGTCTATTTATCTGGAATGTGATACAATATGTGGAATTCATATAGTTAGGCATGAAATGCGAAGTATGTGATATTTCGGATTTACGATGTCTAAAGTGAATGTGGATTCCAAATGTTGTAGTTTTACACTTTCTTTTCTGTGACCGTAAGCATAGTATGTGGGGTATCGCCGGTTTCGTTGCTATACATCAACGACAATCGGGATACACATACTTGCTTACGTTGATGATATGAGATATTATGTGTTGCTGTGATATGTTATATTGGATTGTCGTGTTCTGAATAGCCGGGGTTTTATGTGAGATGAGGGTTTTTTTATTTTCATTCATATAAAATTCATTTGTATGTAATATTCTTTTATTGGGGCACTTCCGGGATGAGGATAATGTCACCATTGTATATTATTTCTTTTCCGCATTAGGTAGACCCAAGGAGGGGAGCACAAGTAACCGGGTTCTAGGGTCCAGTGGGAGGCCATCTCGAGGAGTCGAGAGCGGGTCTCCTAACCCTAGAATTGGCAGTGTTGCTTGCCGCTCTCGTAGGGGTCTAGGGATGTGGGTTTGGCTATTCATCGCAACCGTGGAATCCGTGTTTTATACAGGCTCGAAATAAAACACGGACGTCCTAATATATCCAATATTTCATATGTTATCTTCTGCTGCAATGTTCTGTGATGAGATCATATTACTACCTGAGATGAATGCTTATACTATATATATGATATATAAATATTATAGCTTTCGTTTCTTCTGTGATGCTTAGGAAGCATAATTGATGGGATTTTATTAATGAGATTAATAAAAAGAAAAGAAACCTAAAAGATGTTGTAGAATCAAAACTTTATAAAAAAGGTAGCTACGGTCTTGCTTTGCACAGCGGTATATATGATATACCCTGCACCTTATTCGATGGGGAAAGAGCAGAGATCCCTTCACCGGGAGTGACCTCTTTAGCAAAACTGGCAGATGCTACAAACTCACGGTTTAGTTTTTGACAGCTTAAATAGTTCTTGTTTTGCACTGCGGTATATATGATATACCCTGCACCTTATTCGATGGGGAAAGAGCCGAGATCCCTTCACCGGGAGTGACCTCTTTAGCGAAACTAGAAAAGCCTAAAAAACGCTCCCTTTTCAAAATCACTTGTTTCTACAACGATATCAAGTTCATTACGCTCATGGTTTTTTGAAAAAAACCTGCGTAGCCCTCCGTCATTTCAGATAAAGACTATTTAGTATTCGTGCTGCGTTTGTTGACCTCTGTCAAGGCGTGGTGTGCGGTAGCTGATTAGTAATTATCTGTAAAGCATGAGATGTGATTGGATTAGGATGGTCGTACGACCTTGTTGATCTCTGTCAAGGGTCATGCGAGTAGGTTTGATTCAATCAAGAAATGACTGGTTGAACTTGACTAGTGCACTATGGTTTGTTGACCTTTGTCAAGGTCATAGCACACTAGGGGCAAAAACATTATCGGGAATTTCAAGTATTGAAATTTGCAATGAGATTGCATACCTTCTATGAGATAGATGGATCCTGATACCCACTACGAGTAAGTGTTACTTCTGGGAGAATTTTACACAGGACAATTAGCCGATCAAGTAGGTGTCTAGAAAGGTGTTAACGGGGTAATGCCTTTGGGAAGACGAGGTTTATTTTAATTAGGTCCGTACGAAAGCATGGGGAATCTCTCTCAAGTACCAACACTGATCTGGCTGAAAGATTGACGAAATTGTAGGGTGTAATTAATCCCGGCTAATCTTACCTTTTAGGGTTTGAAGGAAGATTTGATAAAAACAGTGGGAGACATCCTGATTAGATAAGATAATAACCAATCTAATCTTACAAGAGCATACGCTAAAGTGTTTCCTTCTCTCTCTCCAGGTAGAGACCATGTCAGGACTTAATCAAGATAATAATATGGATGTATTGACTGAACCCACTTATTATACTGAGCAGGGGATCGTTGGTCCCGTTCTTTCTTATAAGAGTTATAAGACTGAGCAGGAAACAGGAGAATATATGGATTCTCATGCCGTCCAAACGAAGAACAAGCATGCTGATGCATCTTCTTCAGGTGTGTTAGTTATTAAGAACTGTTTCTCAGTTCACCCTACGTCCTGGGTATTAGATACCGGATCGGGATCCCACATATGTAAATTGTTACGTGGGCTACGTAAAGGTAGAGAACTGGGAAAGGGTGATCATTCCATACAAGTAGGGAATGGTGCAAGTATTGCAGCCAAAGCAGTTGGCGAATATCACCTTGTATTACCAAGTAGTAATACATTGATTCTTAACGAGAGCTATTATATACCGAACTTGATATGCAACATTATATCAGTTTCTTTATTAAGTAAAGAAGGATATAATTTTGTAGTACATGATAATATTATGAACATATTCCTGGATCAAAAGTTGATTGGATCAAGCTCGTTACATAATGGCATATACGTTCTCAATCAAAATACAGTACTTAATATACAAAACACACACAAGAGGAAGAGTTCAGAAATGAACGAATCCTTCTTGTGGCATTGTAGACTTGTTCATATCAATGCGGCACGGCTAGCTAAGTTATATAAGGATGGATATTTGAATCCGTTCGAATTATCATCTTATGATACTTGTCATTTATGTCTCAAAGGCAAAATGACCAAACTCCGTTTAATGGATACGGAGCAAGAGTTGAGGAACTCTTAGGACTGGTATATAGTGATGTATGTAGTCCCATGTCTACAAATACCATGAACGGTTCTTCCTACTTCATTACATTCACTGACGATCTCTCAAGATACGGACATGTGTTCCTGATAAGACACAAGTCTGAAGCTTTTGAGAAATTCAGAGAATATAAGCACGAAGTAGATAACCAAACGGGCAAAAGTAATAAGATCTTTCGATCTGATCGAGGAGGAGAATACTTAAGCAATGAGTTCTTAGACTATCTAAAAGAGAATGGGATTCTCTCTCAGCTTACTCCTCCTTATACACCACAGCACAACGGTGTATCGGAGAGGAGGAATCACACCCTATTAGATATGGTGCGCTCTATGATGAGCACTGCTGAGTTTCCTATTTCCTTTTCGGGTTATGCGCTTGAAGCAGCAGCATACCTATTGAATCAGGTTCCATCAAAATCTGTACCTACCACACCATATGAGATATGGAGTAGGAAGATACCATGTCTTAAACGAGTTAAGATATGGGGTTGTCCGGCCTATGTCAAAAGGCAAAATCCAGAAAAACTCGAGGCACGATCAGTTCTTTGTAAGTTTGTAGGATATCCTAAACATTCAAATGGATATCTATTCTACCACGGTGAACAACAAAAGGTGTTTGTTGCTCAGCATGCCACCTTTTTAGAAAAGGAATTTCTTGTAAAAGAAATTAGTGGCAAAGCGGTAAAACTGGAAGAAGTTCCAACAACACAAACTGCAACAGAAGATTTGGTAGAACCAGAGGATTCAGTAGTTCCCGACGAACCCCAGCCTCTCCGCCGATCTAGCAGGGTTTCTCATCCACCTGAGAGATACTACGGTTTTCTCATTGATGGTGGGAGCGGGGATTGCATCATGGAAGATGATGACCCCACTAGTTTCGAGCAGGCCATCACGAGTGATGACTCTGTGAAATGGCTGGATGCAATGCGATCTGAGATGGAATCCATGTACACCAACAAAGTATGGACTTTGGAAGTTGCTCCTGAAGGGGTAAAACCCATTGGGAGCAAGTGAATATTTAAAAAGAAAATTGGTGTAGATGGAAAAGTTGAGACTTACAAAGCTAGACTTGTTGCAAAGGGTTTTTGTCAACGACCAGGTGTGGATTATGACGAAACCTTTTCTCCGGTGACTATGCTTAAGTCCATCCGGATCTTACTTGCCATTGCTGCATACCATGATTACGAAATCTGGCAGATGGATGTTAAGACCACCTTTCTAAATGGTGATTTAGAAGAGTGCGTATACATGACTCAGCCAGAGGGCTTTGTAGATAGTGGGAGCAGCGGAAAAGTGTGCAAGCTGCTTAAATCCATTTATGGGTTAAAGCAAGAATCGCGGAGTTGGAACATCTGCTTTGATGTTGTAGTCAAAGAGTTTGACTTCATCAAAAACATAGATGAAGCTTGTATATATAAAAAGGTTGCAGAGAGTAAGGTTGTCTTCCTCGTATTATACGTCGATGACATACTCTTGATAAGAAATGATGTTTCTATGCTGCAATCAGTCAAGCTCTTCTTGTCACAAAGATTCTCAATGAAAGATCTAGGTGATGCCTCTTGCATACTAGGAATTATGATCTATAGAGATAGATCTAAACGGATACTGGGATTGTCCCAATCCAGGTATATTGACACCATACTAAACAGGTTTAGTATGGAAGAATCCAAGCGTGGGAACCTACCCACGATCTCTGGACTCACTCTCTCCAAAGAGATGTCTCCCAAGACTAATTTGGAGAGAGCTTGCATGTAAGGGAATATGCTTCGGCAGTAGGCTCTATCATGTATGCGATGCTATGTACCAGACCTGATGTAGCATACTCACTAAGTGTAGTGAGTCGGTATCAAGCAGATCCTAGAGAGAGTCACTGGATAGCTGTGAAAAACATTCTCAAGTACTTGAGAAGAACTAAAGAGATGTTCTTGGTGTATGGTAACGGAGAACTTCAGGTGGAATCCTTTACCGATTCAAGCTTCCAAAGTGATAAGGACGACTCTAAGTCGCACTCGGGATTTTTCTTTACCCTCAATGGAGGGGTGGTGTGTTGGAAGAGTTCCAAACAGGATACCGTTGCAGACTCGACGATGGAGGCTAAATACATCGCTGCCAACGATGCTGCCAAAGAAGCTGTCTGGATAAAGAAGTTCATTACTGAACTTAGTGTGGTTCCATCCATTGAGCATCCAATACCTTTGTATTGCGATAACAATGGAGCTGTGGCTTTGGCCAAGGAACCCAGGTCCTATCAGAAGTCCAGACATATTCTGAGGTGATATCACCTGATCAGGGAAATAGTTGATCGCCGGGAGATCGAGATCAGGAGAGTAGATATGAAGGACAACACTGTGGATCCACTCACGAAGGCCATTCCCCAGATACAGTTTGAGAGATTATTCGGGATGCTAGATATGAGATACTACAACAGCTGGCCTTAGTGCAAGTGGGAGATTGTTAGTTATATATATGCCCTAGAGGCCATTGTTGTACATATGATGTATATTATAATAGATGCTTGGATATATATAGAGAGGAATTTCTTGCTCGACATGATAGTATGCTATTTGGTTTCACTTTATCTTAACATGTTGACTTATATTAGTTTACTGTCTTACTCTCATATGTTGATAAAGCCCCTACGATATGTACTCGACTACTGGGACTCTGATGAGATCATACTAGTGGGGCCAGAGTAGTCGATGAGTACATCCTATAACTGTTCTTAGTCGAGGGTGTATCGAGACAGGGCATCGATACACCAGAGTAAACTAGCGTATACGCATCTTGACCCATATGATAGGCGATGGATGATCCCATATCCATCGGTGTTTTGACATCAAGGATGGTGTACGGGTGCTCAGTGGAGACTGGGTACACTGGACGGACTCGCCGAGAACTCCTAGATGATATTATACCTCATGTCAGATGGCAGTTCTCCGGTGACACTGGTACAAGTTAGTCTGTAGACCCGAGATCGTCATAGAGTCTTGTATGATTCCCACTGTGCTTTGATTTCTACCTTACCACGTCCAAGAGGGCGTGCAAAACGATGGCTTTTGGGTACAGTTCCGAATCACATGGAGGCAATGAGCGATAGGAGGGGATTCGTCTCTCCCGGTATAAGGAGTTGATGTTGTGCTGTGTTCGATTGGCTATAACTGGAAGTCGCTGGCCAGGGCTGATATAGAGATTTACTGGTAAGTGTTACCAGTAGTTTCTCGACCTATTATGAGCCTCATATCGACACGACTTATCAGTTACTGGGGTCTGACGTATACCACCCCTAGACTAGATATGCGACATATCAGACGAAGAGACCGGATTGTACGGGAGTGTTACTGATTGGATTCACAGGAGAATATATAGGCTTGCTTGTTGATCTTCTGATCGCTCAATACCTGGGTGGTTGTTACGTTTAGCTGACCGCTTGCAGCTTGTGGGTGTTTGATATGATCATCACCTGCTACCGGCGTATTGACGATTCTTTAGAGTCCTACACAGAGGTTTCTTGACTCAGGCAAAACGGAGTAGGAGCACATATGTGATATGTGCAGGACCGAGGATAATACGATATGAGATACCGTATTATATTCTCGCGATATTTTGATATGAGCCGGATCATCGAATCAAGTGTTGATTCGATGAATCGGTATATAATATATTAGTCGGCTATATTCGATATACCCGAATTGTCGGATCAAGTGTTGATTCGATAATTTAATGTATAATAATATATATGATATATTGCATTACATTATCTAATATTGGCTCGCTTTATTATTTCATTTTCTCACCGGATAATACATTGATATATATGCGATATATGTTAATTGTATTATTTTCTTTTGTTACAAAAATATATTATATATGTGATATATAATATTGTAACATATTATAATTACTAATGCAACATGTTTAGTGGAGATTAAACATGGTTAGGGTTTGATTTGGGTTAGCTCTTTCATGATACTTCTAGAGGGTTTTACTTTGTTTCTAGCAAACATATTATGGTTGATATTTTGTTAAATATTTCTTTGACCCAAACCACACCCTTAACCCTAGTTAAGTCTCTACATTGGTTAGCCTTGTCATCTTTGACCATGGTTGCATTTGTAATGATATATGATTTTTTATTATTGATCACAAAAGGATGTTCATTCTTCTTCTTCTTGCTTGAGCTGACAAAAGCTTTCTAGGTTTTATTTTGTGATGATTTAGTGTGAGAATTTGATAATAAAAGAGAGCATAAATCGTACTTCATCATCCTCATCTAATCTAGCCAATTAGATTAGGGTGTTTCACCTCATTAGTGAGTGAGAGCTCGAGTTAAAAAAACTTCAAGGTAGATCATCTTTGAAAAGGAAGACTACAAGCAAGCATGGATCATTCGGGTTGTGGAGCTTCTCTTGAGTCCGGGAGATCATGGATCGCGGCGAAAGGACTTCTACTCGGAGCTTATGAAGAGAAGGAGCGGACTACAAAGGTTGTAATCCCCCTCTCTTAGTTGTAAAGATATTTACTTGCATGTTTAACCCTAATAATCTAGCAAAGATCCTAACTTTGGGTTGTTCGACACGTCTAAATTTTAAATCGGGCATGGTTGATGCCTTATAGACCCTTGTATGAGTGCCTAGAAACCCTACAGAGCTCTGGTTCTTCAGCAAGCTGATCCAAGTCTTCTGCAGATGGCTCGATCTCTGTCGGGTCCAAACCACCTAACGACATTCAAAGAAGAAAGAAATAGAATGTCGTCAGCGAACAGATCGCTCGGTAAGTCCAAAAAATAAGAGAGAAGTAGAAAAGAAGAAAGAGAGAGAGAGAGTAGCTTTTAATGTTGTACTATATTGTTGTAATGTTGTATTAACGCTGTTGTTTGTACCTTGATACAGAAGAATGCCAGTGTATACGAGAGGGGTCTCAGTATGCTAGAGACCAGGGCAAATGAAAGTACAAGGCTCCGTTATACAACCCGGAACAACGGCAATTGGATTCATGTTAGGTGTCTTAATCTTACCGTCTCGTGCCACCTTTAACACCTTCCGTACCAATCTACCCCTTAAACCCCGTAGTGTTTTATTTGTATTGTTTTGTACTGTAAATTGTATTGAATGTATAATTGAAAGACTGACCGAAATCATGATATCAGTAAATGGATGTAACCGTAGAATCATGTAAATGGAATAACTGGAGAACCATGTAAATGGAATGTATATCCATGGTTTGGTTTAGTCAAGTTGTATAGATTGATAATTGGATTTATGGATTCATGTTGAATTGTAATATTGAAATATGTAGATTGTACATGAATTATATTCAAGTCAAATATAATCAGACTCAAACCCGAGTCAGACAATTAGAAATATAAATCGAAGTCTTGATTAATTCTTACCTATAATTTGCTAGGGTCCTTAGGGTAATTTATAAAACTTGAGAGGATTTTATGTAAAAATACTTTTATATACCTTTCAAAATACACCTTAAGTATTCGTTATTCGTCTTTAGAGTTGTAATGAAGGTGGATTTTATATTGTGATATTTCTAGTGAAAATATCCTAATTTCATAAATAAAGGTATTTATTTGTAAAGTTGATTTATTTGGAATTCATAGTATTTTAGTGTAAAATTTATTCTTGTGATTTTTAGAAAAATATGGAATACTTATATCATAATAAAATAGGTAGTTTAACGATAAATATATATATATTTATACAAAAATAATTTTAATAAATATTTTATATTCTAAAAAATCTCATTTTCTTAAGATATCGTATTTTAAATCTTTTGAGACCGAATGCTCCTTGCGGAGGTCTGAATCTCGCACTACTAAACCCGAGAATATGCGATAAACCGCACCATCCCGAACGGGTTCCCCAAAGTGGGTTGTAGCAGCGCTTTGCAAAGATTGTAAATACTAAATCCTTTAGAAAACGGTTTTATGAAGTAAATGGTATTTATTTGTAAAGGTGTATATTTTCCGTATTGTATGTTCTAGATTATCCTAAGTCAACTAGTCCATTCCTAACTGGTCCAGATGACAAGTTGTGAGATACCTCAAATCGCCTCTTCACCGCCAATTGTGGCCAGGTAAGTACAAGTGAAGAAAGGAGAGATCCGCTCACGAATCACCGTGAGACGGGCCTTTTAAAATTACCTTTCTCACTTGCCTAGCCTAGACACCACAAAGTTAGGTTTAGATAAACGACTGATGTCCACAACTTATCCTATTTTCATAATAAGTGGTATTTATTTAAAAAGTGTATCAATACTAAATCTTTTAGAAATGGCTTTATTTAGTAAAGGGTATTTAAATGAAAATATTTGTTTTCTCGTATTCTAGGTTCTCGGGGGTGTTGCATATGAGTGTGTGAGGAGGTAGGTCGTTACCTCGTGATCTACTTTAAATATATAGCAAGTTTGATGGGGTTAAATGAAGGATTGAAACAATGTGGTATTTAAGTGAAAAATACGATAAATTGAAAAATCTATCATTTCATGTGACGAAACTTGATCAAATTGTTTGATTAGTGTTTAATAGTCAACATGAGAAAGTTTAGGTATGATTGTATTAGTGAGAAATGGAATTTTATAGAAAACCGAATCGGAAATCGGATTTGTTCTAATTCCGTCGGGTTTTGTAATTTCGTATTTTGAGAATGGAAAAGAGAGATAGAAAAGAGACTTACGGGTTTTAGATTAAACAAGTGAGTGAGAGGGAACTAGAGGGATCGCTGATATATTGCGTCGTCACCGGTAGTTCCTTAGATGATCGCCGGAAGTTCCGCCGGAATTTCGTCGGAGCTTCGCCTTGAGCTTGTTTTCAAAGTACACGATCTTTGGAAAAAATTTGAGAGAGTGGGCTCAGGATTTTGGGGTGAAAGGGTAGTGTGTAGGGTTGGTATTTATAGGGTTAGGCTAAGGTTAGGATAGATGAAAAGTTTAAAATAAAAATGTAATAAAAATGTATTAAAAGTGGAGTAATTGGGGTTTTTAAAGAACTCTGGAAGTGGTCTGAGGCTGAAATTTTGCAGGTGCATAGGGAATATGAAAAAACACAATTTTCATGTTGGGGCCGTCGCCGGAATCGGCCGACTAGGCCGTGACTCGATCTGAGGACGGAGTCAAACCGAGTCAAGGCCGATTTGGCCGATTCCCGGCAGAGTCAAGCGACCGGGATCCCCCCGACAGTTCATCTAACTCCTAGAAATGTTACATCTTTGGGTGTAGTGGGGTTTTTGTGAGATATGCACGCGTAAACTCTTGGTATTTTAAAGGTTTTTAAAAAATCAATATTAAAAATAATGTGAGGTATGGGATTTGAACTCCGGTGGCTTGGTTTAGCAGTGCAAAGTATTACCAATAAGCTACAAGCTCCTTCTTGTAATTATGGAGCTAATTAATTACTTAAAATAATAACAGTAAATGTAAATACCCCAAGTATACATTAATTTTAAAGCAAATTTTTGTACACTAAAAATGGAGTTGTTACATTCTTTTAACTTGTAATTAAAAAGCAAAATAATTACTTATAACTTGTGCTCAGGCTAAAATACCCCTTTATGGATTTTTTTTGAAATTTTTTTATAAAAACTTGTATTGGAAATTTGGGGTTGTTACAATCGACTTCTTCTTTCTCTTCTGCAAGCGAGTGCCCGTCGCCGCAAGCACTAGCTTACGCTTGGTGTGCACTTTGGGACGACGAGTCCCGATATCTGAACTCACGCCAGACTCGGGAGACGCCACAGTCACCGTTTCCACGGGAGCACGGGGTATCAGTAGCTCTGGCCTATCATGCGGGACCTCGACCGCAGCAACTTCTCTTAAGAGAGGACGGACAATGGTCCGTCGCTTCAGAGGGACGTTTGGATTACCGGCAGGGGGTGCACCCTTACAATCGAGCAACAATTTCTTTTCCTCCCTGATGACGACACCCATTGCGTGTTGATACCACGCCACGTATACGTTTAGGGCCCTAGGAACACAACTTGGTTCACTAATGAAGAAATTGGACCCTGTGTTTAGGCGCATGAAGTGGTGCAAAGCGCTCCGGATACCCTCCTCGGTATAAACTGGTTCTGCCAGGAATGCCTCGAGCTCGACGCCCTGATTATAACTTGATTGCTGGGCAAAATGATGGGGATTATATCTCATGAACAGAGCCGAATCGTTCTGCCTGAACACAAAATATCCCGGCCTGATGGAGTATAGATGGAGAATTTCCCGAGCTTTCAGAGTAGAAGCTCCATCCTTAAAGGTGTCCCACAACGGCTGCACCGTCTTAGCGGACTCCTTACCGATGGTCAAAGGTCATGTCGTCCCCGACGGTACGTGGATGAAGGATTATACCTCGAGCCTCTCGCTGACTTGGCTCCACAATGGAAGCATTGACCAACCGCATGATCCGTGGAAAATTGCAGGTTTCATAGAAATGAGGCCGCTTGTGCATTCCAAAGGCACCGAGCACATGCAATTCAAGCCATGAGGTAAAATAATGCATTGGGAAGTTCACGGGCTGCACCCCCGGCTGAGTGGTATCGGCCGCCGAATTAAGGCCGTGATACAAATGAGCCAGCCTGGCAATACCAACAGCAACTTGTCTCCCTTCAACTATCCGATGAGCTGGGTAGAATACTGACGGTCCCATGTAGCGAGGGTGCATGGGAAGCGCGAACCAGCTTAACCACAAACCAAGGGACCCTAAAAAGAACGCTTCCTCATCGATGCCCGGAGTAGCAATTTCTGAAAAAGAGACGATCGCGACGTTTGGAAGAAAGAATCCCTTTTGATCAGCTTCCAATATTGGCCGGCGATCCAAGCCGAAGCCGAAAGGATCATCGAGTTTGGCAAACTTTTCACCTTGTCGCGATAAAACTTCTGGACGAAGAAAACGGGCGATGAAATCCGCAAAGCTAACCCCATGGCTTCCAGATTCAAGAAATAGGCCTTCGTAAATGTTTAGCACCTTGATCAAGCTAGGGAATCGGTGCTGAATGGCATTCTTTAGGTTTAAACCCGTCATCACCAGTCGGGTAGCGAAAACATATTCATCATGGGGCAAGATCTCCTCATAATGCTCCCCTCTGACAGGCAAGCCGGAGATATCCGAAAACTCTTCCAGAGAGATGGAAACTTCCCGATCTAGCATAAGGAAGATATGAGTTGGAACGTTCCATTGTTCCAAGAAGGCTTTGACCCACCATGCGGGAGGTGTGGAATTCTGGAACAGAGAAACATAAATCGCAGGATACAACCCAAGCTTCAGCAATTCTAACTTCTTTGTCGATAGGATATATGTCAAGACCCGAAAGTACGGAACGTGACCGGCACTTAGATTACGAAGCGTCTAAAGGCGCCACGTGACCTAAGTAAGCCGAAGCCCAGAAATCTAAACCATAAAAGAAGAAAAAAGAAGAAAAGAAAACAAGTATAAAAACATCAGCAAATTTTACCAAAAATTTCGGCAGAGTCTCCTCTGTAAAAACTGGCCCCCAAACGGGTACAACAAGTATAATATACATAAACAATAAAAAGCATCCCCAAACGGGAGCTAGCATCAACGCCAACAGGCGGAAACAACCACAACAAGCACAATAATATACAACGCCAATAGGCGAGGCTCAAACTCAAAAGAAAACAAAACCACCAGATCAGAATAATACATGCGCGACTCTAAGGTCGAAATAAAAGACTGGCCCAATAAACTATCAAATGATACAAGTTTGGTTGATGGAGCTTTCTAGATACAAATGAAATAATAAAAATACAACTGCGGTTCAGATACAAATGAACCAACCTACCGTGCAAATCACCCGAAATGAAAATGATGTGCCAGCAACTGCCAAGGGAAACCTGTACATCGAACCTGTAATAAAATTTGGCACAACGGGGGTGAGTTGCCAACTCGTGAGTAGAAGACATCTACGAAAAGAAATCGAATGCACGACGCTATCCTAGGTCATAATAATACACTACTATATCTAAAACATTTAGAATAGCAGGGTAATACTACGTGTAAGTGCAAATACTCCGTGTTGTGTCAGTGCCTCATATGGTACTATGTCATATGAAATGAAATGCATGCACCATGAATGTAAAGTAACAAATCCTGAAATCCAGATATATATGTATAAGAACTCTTTAGCTGTTATCATAGTAAAGTGTGTATAAGCATCTGAAATCTCAACAATGAAATCCATGGAAATCCGTGTCAAGCATCGACACAACACATGTAACCTCAAGTCTCAATATGTCGGGCTCCGTCAGTCCGGATCGGCCCATATCATCAAATCCCACGACAACGGTCGGTATCCTCCGGATATCTGCCGCGCCAGACATCACCGGTAGGTAGTCTTCCCCTGCCAGGCTCATCGTCTACAACTCGATCTTCTTGCCCCGGGTTACCATACCGGGCCCACCATATACCCAAGACGGTTCATCCACTCCTCGAATCGGGTCTCGAAATCCAACAGAAAACATGAAATACTCATGGTGGACGACACATACATCACGAGAAAACCGCATCTTATTTTAAAAAGAGAAGAGGAGAGAGAGAGAGAGAAGTTTTTATATATTTTTGCGGTTTTCCCTAAAAATCCAGAAATCTCATAGAAATCCAATCTCAAAATCATAAGTAACTATATGATAAGTGTCGGCATATGCCCATAATACTGCATGATAACATGAAAATATGAATGCATGAATGTCTAAGCATTGAATATCATGTCTGTACTAATGTCAGAGAATAATCACAATATTATATCCGTCTAGTTGTTAACTGATTCTATCCATAAAAGACAATATGATCTAAAGTGTACGTGACATAGCAATTACCGATGATGATGTGTGTGAGCCGGCAAATAAGTGTGCGTGGAATATGCGCATCATCGGTAATAGTGCTGGTGTCCTAACAGGTAAAGTTTATACTGATTATAGCAACATACAAAAGAACATGCACCATGACGATTACAGTATGAATGTAAATACAGGTGTGCATTATCCACTCCTCTGCGAGATACGAGTACAACTACCACTATGTGAGTCGAACCTAAACCAGTGTCCATCTAACATCCTAAGGAACTAAACCTAATAGACTAGTCAGTAAGAAACTAGAGTCTACCTAAGGTCTGAATCAATATCTCTAATAGTCGGCGATCCCGCCTCAATAGCGTCACGTACGTAGTACGGCTTTCTCGAATCAAGAGTGCGGATCAATCATCAAATCTAAGCCTCGTACGGTAAAATCCATCGTACGGCATCCCAATATCGGGGTACGGTCAAGTATCTCCTAGGTGTCTCCTCATTCGTATAATGTCATCATCAACACATCTCATGATCAAGGTGCTAAACTGTGATCGCATACATCAATCATATATCATTGCCATCATGATAAGCATCATTAGTTTATCCTCAGAAAGATCATGTCATATGTATCATATTATGATTAAGTCATACCGATATCTTATCGTCATCAAGTCACAAGCTACAGCACAGGTACTATTTTAGCGTCCCGTGTACCTCAATATCACCACCACCCTTCATAATTTATATATTCATGTTCATTATCTCTTTCTCTAATGATCCGCTAACACTTTAATACGACTGTATAGTCAAGAATCACGGCATCAAGCCCAGTCATACTGTTTCATCATACCTCAGATATCATATCACATCAACGAATCCCATATACGTGTTGTGTATATATATACACCTATACCTAGTTTTATATATATACACACATATACGTATACGCCATGTCAAGTTTTAGTGTGTGCGTGTGTGTTTCTATCAGAAACCTACGAACCTCTCCCAAAGTATTCATCCTCAGGTATGGTTTTCCTAAATCAGTCTAGTCCCGCCTAGGGTCATTACTAGGGTCCTGCTCAGTAAGAATCTAGGGTCACATCGGGTTTCCTAATGTCAATAAGTACTATTCATATTCTACGTTGCGGGGGTGCTAAACGCCATCCACCCGACTTCCCCCCGTAGATATGCATCTACTCACCTGGTCCATGTCTGCCGAAGACAGTGTCGCCATCCTCCTCTTCATCGCCCGCAGTCCACGTGGGGGGGTACGTAGACGCAAACATATAAATAGCATCGTAAACTGAATCACATACGAAAGTCAAACGATCTAAAGGAACAAGCATAGGTTAAAACCTATGTCCCGCCCACGCAAAAGAACCAAATACCGCTCGATATCGGCGTACGAACTCCGATGGATCGAGATAACATCATCAAACAACTTGTAGTTTTAAAACACATTACTTATACCATAAAACACGATTAAATCCATCGAAACCCTAAAATCCATCAAACCGTCCAATTTCGTAAAACCCGAAAATGCCAGTATACCGTTTTTCATCAAAACTTGACATTTAAATGAAACTAATGGTCATAAAACTCATTAAATAGCATTACCAGACTATACAAACCATTACTATATTTTTATTACACAATTTTGCATTTATTTGAAATTTCTAGTTTGCAACATTTAACAATTTTCAACATTTTTCAAGCAAAACACCACAATTCCACCACAAAACATGATTTTGCATGAATTAATGTCTTAAATTACAATTCATGATGATAATGATATAATGAAACCATAATTATAATTTAAATCCCTTTTATTTAGTAATTTCCAAAATCTAGTTTACAAAATAATAGCATTTTATTACTATTTTTCCAATTATCAAAGTAATCTAGTGATCAAACTAAGTTTTTCATTCAATTAATATGCTAATATTTCCACTAAAACTACATTCCAATGATAACAACCCAAATCTAAATTTTATATCAACCACAAACATATTTTGCAAAAACCTAGTTAGCTAATTTCCTTATTTAAAAAGATTTTAAATGAAAATTTTACAATTCAACAACCATGCCATATTTTCCAATTCTAAAAGTGTTAAACTAACTATTATAACCCTAATTAATTATTAAAAACCCTAACTTGAATTTACAACCCTAACTTGCATTTTAAAAATTAAACATAGAATTAATATAATAAATCTAATTATGCTTTAAAAGAAAATTTAATAGAAATAATTCAAAAGAGAAAGATTTATACCTCCACAATCTCATGTCCAAACTTGAAAATGAGCCTCAAAAATACATGCTTTCCCACTCCAAAATCCATGTAAAGAAGAGTAGAGAATAAAGGGTATGAAATAATTAGGATTTTGTGTATTTTTTGTTGAATTTTTGATGTAATTTGATGGATTTTTGTGCAAAAATGAGGTGGGAAATAGGGAGGGGCAGCCATAGGGGGTTGTGGCCGGCCTTGGTGAGGTGAGGGAGAGAAAGAAGTGAGTGTGAAAGTGTGAAGAAGTTTCAAGAGGAGAAATATCACTTAAAGGACTTTTCATGGTTTATTTAATTATTTATTTATTTGTTTACTATAGCAACTCAAGAAAGCTCTAGAAAATAGGAAAAATTTGCAAATAAATTTTGCATGATACACACTAATTTCTAATATGCCATGGTTCATTTTTACAAATTAAAACCATTTAAATTTGTAATTTACACTAATTTAGTGTAAAAATAAAGCTTATGTTAATATTTAAAATAATTAATTTAGGAAAAATATTTTATTAAACTAAAAATTTATAAGTGGCTAAATAAACACCATTTACTAGTAATTTCATAATTAAAATAGATATTTTAAATTTTATAATGAAAAAAATCACGGTTTGGTTTTACGAAAAATACATTTTACTTTACCGAAAATCCTAAAATTCACTTAAACACTTTTATTCATTTAATTATTTATTTAATCATTTTTAACACGTTACAATCTTCCCTCCTTTTAGAAATTCGGTCCCCGAATTTAAATTAAAACTTCCCCTCCAAATACTAAAACGTTTAGCAAAACATTCAAATCGTCGGGGCTCCGAAATCATCAATACATAACAAAAATCAACTCCGTCAAGCATGAAGCAATTATCGGAGTTATGGCGATAATAAAATATCAAAACTCAATATGAAAACCATCATAATATACATCAATCTGTAACTTATATATAGTGCGCATCATAGTAAAACCGTACAAATATCTGGATAAGGCAATATGCAAACACCCCTTTTTGAAAATTGCCGTGTGATGCACGTGTCACGGCATAAGTAGCGGACGTTTAAATAATAAAAAAAAATAGCTATATATATATCTTTTATTTAACATACACGTCCCGCCTGGTTACTAAATCAAATAATAATGATTATGAAAATATACTGCTCAAACTGAAATCAATCCCAATCACATCAATAGAATATCATGTGCGTCCAGTGCGCACTGAAATCGAAACCAAATACAGATACCACGAATACACACAACAACAAAACTAAGTGCAACAGGTGTGCACCAAAAACATCTGTCAAGTGCAACGGGCGTGCACGACTCGATATCAGGTGCATCTAATCTGCACAAAACCCCGATTTAGTGCATCTGGTGTGCACAAAATCGCATCAAGTGCGCCAAGTATGCGCAAGAATCCTAATCAGGTGCACATGGTGCACGAAAACATACATTGAATATCAAAATCGAAATCACAGTACAAAAATGCATGAGAACTAGGTCGAAACATATGTAAAAATCATGTGTAACCATATGCGCGAAATCAAATCAAAATCACAAAAGGTATTAAAACCTAATCAAGTGCACTGGGTATGTACTAAACAACATCAATACAACTGATATATGAAACACAAATAGAATGAAATGAAGGTACACACATGAAATACCAATCGTAGAACAAAGTCCTCAAAATACCAAAATCCAATCAACGAAAATATGAAATTCAAATCACTAAATCGCAATCGTAAACACTATCGTCAATGTGCGCCTCTTTCCTCTGATGTCGATTGCTTCGAACTCGTCTCTTCGTAGCTGTGCTGACTGCGCTACCAACGGCAATACTCATATCTAGAGTCTCCCACGTAGTCGATCCCTTCACATGATATCCGGACTACATTAAACTTTTCGATCGATCCATCAAATCCCATAATTCCCCGAGATCTCAACACTCAAGTACAGTTTAAAAATATCCGGTACATACCCCAGTATCGATGATCCAGCTGTAGAAGGGCAAACCCAAGCCTCACTAATGGCACAGCGGAACTGCCGTAAACCCTAAGGTTCAAGGGCGTTCTCGTGGTCATTATGTCGAGTTAGGGTTTCATTCTTCTAGAGGGTCCATCGAAATACCTGCATGTTCTTCCGAATACTTTAAACTTAGGAAAATGGTTTTCTGATAATCGTTCGAACCCTATAACTTCATCCGGACGGCATGTGAATACCCTTCGTCCGCACGCTAAGCAATGCTTCAATCCTCAAGAATAACCAATACTCTAATGGTTATCGCATTCGAGCCGCAGCTTCCTCTGCCCGTGCGCCCGTGGTAACAGAACCACCCTCCGACATCGACGAAAATAGATCAAAGGAACGAATGAAATACGGTGCAAACAAATGTACATCCTAAGGCTCCTTAAGCGGAGTAGCGTATCGTAAGTATGCCGCGGACCATACCCACGGTACGTTACTCTACCTAAATCGCCTACTCCATCAACCAAGGGTCACCTAGACTTATACAAGGTTAAACCTAGCGCTCTGATTCCAACTTTGTCACGACCCGAAAGTACGGAACGTGACCAGCACTTAGATTACGAAGCGTCTAAAGGCGCCACGTGACCTAAGTAAGCCGAAGCCCAGAAATCTAAACCATAAAAGAAGAAAAAAGAAGAAAAGAAAACAAGTATAAAAACATCAGCAAATTTTACCAAAAATTTCGGCAGAGTCTCCTCTGTAAAAACTGGCCCCCAAACGGGTACAACAAGTATAATATACATAAACAATAAAAAGCATCCGCAAACGGGAGCTAGCATCAACGCCAACAGGCGGAAACAACCACAACAAGCACAATAATATACAACGCCAATAGGCGAGGCTCAAACTCAAAAGAAAACAAAACCACCAGATCAGAATAATACATGCGCGACTCTAAGGTCGAAATAAAAGACTGGCCCAATAAACTATCAAATGATACAAGTTTGGTTGATGGAGCTTTCTAGATACAAATGAAATAATAAAAATACAACGGCGGTTCAGATAAAAATGAACCAACCTACCGTGCAAATCACCCGAAATGAAAATGATGTGCCAGCAACTGCCAAGGGAAACCTGAACATCGAACCTGTAATAAAATTTGGCACAACGGGGGTGAGTTGCCAACTCGTGAGTAGAAGACATCTACGAAAAGAAATCGAATGCACGACGCTATCCTAGGTCATAATAATACACTACTATATCTAAAACATCTAGAATAGCAGGGTAATACTACGTGTAAGTGCAAATACTCCGTGTTGTGTCAGTGCCTCATATGGTACTATGTCATATGAAATGAAATGCATGCACCATGAATGTAAAGTAACAAATCCTGAAATCCAGATATATATGTATAAGAACTCTTTAGCTGTTATCATAGTAAAGTGTGTATAAGCATCTGAAATCTCAACAATGAAATCCATGGAAATCCGTGTCAAGCATCGACACAACACATGTAACCTCAAGTCTCAATATGTCGGGCTCTGTCAGTCCGGATCGGCCCATATCATCAAATCCCACGACAACGGTCGGTATCCTCCGGATATCCGCCGCGCCAGACATCACCGGTAGGTAGTCTTCCCCTACCAGGCTCATCGTCTACAACTCGATCTTCTTGCCCCGGGGTACCATACCGGGCCCACCATGTACCCGAGACGGTTCATCCACTCCTCGAATCGGGTCTCGAAATCCAACAGAAAACATGAAATACTCATGGTGGACGACACATACATCACGAGAAAACCGCATCTTATTTTAAAAAGAGAAGAGGAGAGAGAGAGAGAGAAGTTTTTATATATTTTTGCGGTTTTCCCCAAAAATCCAGAAATCTCATAGAAATCCAATCTCAAAATCATAAGTAACTATATGATAAGTGTCGGCATATGCCCATAATACTGCATGATAACATGAAAATATGAATGCATAAATGTCTAAGCAATGAATATCATGTCTGTACTAATGTCAGAGAATAATCACAATATTATATTCGTCTAGTTGTTAACTGATTCTATCCATAAAAGACAATATGATCTAAAGTGTACGTGACATAGCAAGTACCGATGATGATGTGTGTGAGCCGGCAAATAAATGTGCGTGGAATATGCGCATCATCGGTAATAGTGCTGGTGTCCTAACAGGTAAAGTTTATACTGATTATAGCAACATATAAAAGAACATGCACCATGACGATTACAGTATGAATGTAAATACAGGTGTGCATTGTCCACTCCTCTGCGAGATACGAGTACAACTACCACTATGTGAGTCGAACCTAAACCAGTGTCCATCTAACATCCTAAGGAACTAAACCTAATAGACTAGTCAGTAAGAAACTAGAGTCTACCTAAGGTCTGAATCAATATCTCTAATAGTCGGCGATCCCGCCTCAATAGCGTCACGTACGTAGTACGGCTTCCTCGAATCAAGAGTGCGGATCAATCATCAAATCTAAGCCTCGTACGGTAAAATCCATCGTACGGCATCCCAATATCGGGGTACGGTCAAGTATCTCCTAGGTGTCTCCTCATTCGTATAATGTCATCATCAACACATCTCATGATCAAGGTGCTAAACTGTGATCGCATACATCAATCATATATCATTGCCATCATGATAAGTATCATTAGTTTATCCTCAGAAAGATCATGTCATATGTATCATATTATGATTAAGTCATACCGATATCTTATCGTCATCAAGTCACAAGCTACAGCCCAGGTACTATTTTAGCGTCCCGTGTACCTCAATATCACCACCACCCTTCATAATTTATATATTCATGTTCATTATCTCTTTCTCTAATGATCCGCTAACACTTTAATACGACTGTATAGTCAAGAATCACGGCATCAAGCCCAGTCATACTGTTTCATCATACCTCAGATATCATATCACATCAACGAATCCCATATACGTGTTGTGTATATATATACACCTATACCTAGTTTTATATATATACACACATATACATATACGCCATGTCAAGTTTTAGTGTGTGCGTGTGTGTTTCTATCAGAAACCTACGAACCTCTCCCAAAGTATTCATCCTCAGGTATGGTTTTCCTAAATCAGTCCAGTCCCGCCTAGGGTCATTACTAGGGTCCTGCTCAGTAAGAATCTAGGGTCACATCGGGTTTCCTAATGTCAATAAGTACTATTCATATTCTACGTTGCGGGGGTGCTAAACGCCGTCCACCCGACTTCCTCCCGTAGATATGCATCTACTCACCTGGTCCATGTCTGCCGAAGACAGTGTCGCCATCCTCCTCTTCATCGTCCGCAGTCCACGTGGGGGGGTACCTAGACGCAAACATACAAATAGCATCGTAAACTGAATCACATACGAAAGTCAAACGATCTAAAGGAACAAGCATAGGTTAAAACCTATGTCCCGCCCACGCAAAAGAACCAAATACCGCTCGATATCGGCGTACGAACTCCGATGGATCGAGATAACATCATCAAACAACTTGTAGTTTTAAAACACATTACTTATACCATAAAACACGATTAAATCCATCGAAACCCTAAAATCCATCAAACCGTCCAATTTCGTAAAACCCGAAAATGCCAGTATACCGTTTTTCATCAAAACTTGATATTTAAATGAAACTAATGGTCATAAAACTCATTAAATAGCATTACTAGACTATACAAACCATTACTATATTTTTATTACACAATTTTGCATTTATTTTAAATTTCTAGTTTGCAACATTTAACAATTTTCAACATTTTTCAAGCAAAACACCACAATTCCACCACAAAACATGATTTTGCATGAATTAATGTATTAAATTACAATTCATGATGATAATGATATAATGAAACCATAATTATAATTTAAATCCCTTTTATTTAGTAATTTCCAAAATCTAGTTTACAAAATAATAGCATTTTATTACTATTTTTCCAATTATCAAAGTAATCTAGTGATCAAACTAAGTTTTTCATTCAATTAATATGCTAATATTTCCACTAAAACTACATTCCAATGATAACAACCCAAATCTAAATTTTATATCAACCACAAACACATTTTGCAAAAACCTAGTTAGCTAATTTCCTTATTTAAAAAGATTTTAAATGAAAATTTTACAATTCAACAACCATGCCATATTTTCCAATTCTAAAAGTGTTAAACTAACTATTATAACCCTAATTAATTATTAAAAACCCTAACTTGAATTTACAACCCTAACTTGCATTTTAAAAATTAAACATAGAATTAATATAATAAATCTAATTATGCTTTAAAAGAACATTTAATAGAAATAATTCAAAAGAGAAAGATTTATACCTCCACAATCTCATGTCCAAACTTGAAAATGAGCCTCAAAAATACATGCTTTCCCACTCCAAAATCCATGTAAAGAAGAGTAGAGAATAAAGGGTATGAAATAATTAGGATTTTGTGTATTTTTTGTTGAATTTTTGATGTAATTTGATGGATTTTTGTGCAAAAATGAGGTGGGAAATGGGGAGGGGCAGCCATGGGGGGTTGTGGCCGGGTTTGGTGAGGTGAGGGAGAGAAAGAAGTGAGTGTGAAAGTGTGTAGAAGTTTCAAGAGGAGAAATATTACTTAAAGGTCTTTTCATGGTTTATTTAATTATTTATTTATTTGTTTACTATAGCAACTCAAGAAAGCTCTAGAAAATAGGAAAAATTTGCAAATAAATTTTGCATGATACACACTAATTTCTAATATGCCATGGTTCATTTTTACAAATTAAAACCATTTAAATTTGTAATTTACACTAATTTAGTGTAAAAATAAAGCTTATGTTAATATTTAAAATAATTAATTTAGGAAAAATATTTTATTAAACTAAAAATTTATAAGTGGCTAAACAAACACCATTTACTAGTAATTTTATAATTAAAATAGATATTTTAAAATTTATAATGAAAAAAATCACGGTTTGGTTTTACGAAAAATACATTTTACTTTACCGAAAATCCTAAAATTCACTTAAACACTTTTATTCATTTAATTATTTATTTAATCATTTTTAACACGTTACAATCTTCCCCCCTTTTAGAAATTCGGTCCCCGAATTTAAATTAAAACTTCCCCTCCAAATACTAAAACGTTTAGCAAAACATTCAAATCGTCGGGGCTCCGAAATCATCAATACATAACAAAAATCAACTCCGTCAAGCATGACGCAATCATCGGAGTTATGGCGATAATAAAATTTCAAAACTCAATATGAAAACCATCATAATATACATCAATCTGTAACTTATATATAGTGCGCATCATAGTAAAACCGTACAAATATCTGGATAAGGCAATATGCAAACACCCCTTTTTGAAAATTGCCGTGTGATGCACGTGTCACGGCATAAGTAGCGGACGTTTAAATAATAAAAAAAAATAGCTATATATATATCTTTTATTTAACATACACGTCGCGCCTGGTTACTAAATCAAATAATAATGATTATGAAAATATACTGCTCAAACTGAAATCAATCCCAATCACATCAATAGAATATCATGTGTGTCCGGTGCGCACTGAAATCGAAACCAAATACAGATACCACGAATACACACAACAACAAAACTAAGTGCAACAGGTGTGCACCAAAAACATCTGTCAAGTGCAACGGGCGTGCACGACTCGATATCAGGTGCATCTAATCTGCACAAAACCCTGATTTAGTGCATCTGGTGTGCACAAAATCGCATCAAGTGCGCCAAGTATGCGCAAGAATCCTAATCAGGTGCACATGGTGCACGAAAACATACATTGAATATCAAAATCGAAATCATAGTACAAAAATGCATGAGAACTAGGTCGAAACATATGTAAAAATCATGTGTAACCATATGCGCGAAATCAAATCAAAATCACAAAAGGTATTAAAACCTAATCAAGTGCACTGGGTATGTACTAAACAACATCAATACAACTGATATATGAAACACAAATAGAATGAAATGAAGGTACACACATGAAATACAAATCGTAGAACAAAGTCCTCAAAATACCAAAATCCAATCAACGAAAATATGAAATTCAAATCACTAAATCGCAATCGTAAACACTATCGTCAATGTGCGCCTCTTTCCTCTGATGTCGATTGCTTCGAACTCGTCTCTTCGTAGCTGTGCTGACTGCGCTACCAACGACAATACTCATATCTAGAGTCTCCCACGTAGTCGATCCCTTCACATGATATCCGGACTACATTAAACTTTTCGATCGATCCATCAAATCCCATAATTCCCCGAGAGCTCAACACTCAAGTACAGTTTAAAAATATCCGGTACATACCCCAGCATCGATGATCCAGCTGTAGAAGGGCAAACCCAAGCCTCACTAATGGCACAGCGGAACTGCCGTAAACCCTAAGGTTCAAGGGCGTTCTCGTGGTCATTATGTCGAGTTAGGGTTTCATTCTTCTAGAGGGTCCATCGAAATACCTGCATGTTCTTTCGAATACTTTAAACTTAGGAAAATGGTTTTCTGATAATCGTTCGAACCCTTTAACTTCATCCGGACGGCATGTGAATACCCTTCGTCCGCACGCTAAGCAATGCTTCAATCCTCAAGAATAACCAATACTCTAATGGTTATCGCATTCGAGCCGCAGCTCCCTCTGCCCGTGCGCCCGTGGTAACAGAACCACCCTCCGACATCGACGAAGATAGATCAAAGGAACGAATGAAATACGGTGCAAACAAATGTACATCCTAAGGCTCCTTAAGCAGAGTAGCGTATCGTAAGTATGCCGCGGACCATACCCACGGTACGTTACTCTACCTAAATCGTCTACTCCATCAACCAAGGGTCACCTAGACTTATACAAGGTTAAACTTAGCGCTCTGATACCAACTTTGTCACGACCCGAAAGTACGGAACGTGACCGGCACTTAGATTACGAAGCTTCTAAAGGCGCCACGTGACCTAAGTAAGCCGAAGCCCAGAAATCTAAACCATAAAAGAAGAAAAAAGAAGAAAAGAAAACAAGTATAAAAACATCAGCAAATTTTACCAAAAATTTCGGCAGAGTCTCCTCTGTAAAAACTGGCCCCCAAACGGGTACAACAAGTATAATATACATAAACAATAAAAAGCATCCCCAAACGGGAGCTAGCATCAACGCCAACAGGCGGAAACAACCACAACAAGCACAATAATATACAACGCCAAAAGGCGAGGCTCAAACTCAAAAGAAAACAAAACCACCAGATCAGAATAATACATGCGCGACTCTAAGGTCGAAATAAAAGACTGGCCCAATAAACTATCAAATGATACAAGTTTGGTTGATGGAGCTTTCTAGATATAAATGAAATAATAAAAATACAACGGCGGTTCAGATACAAATGAACCAACCTACCGTGCAAATCACCCGAAATGAAAATGATGTGCCAGCAACTGCCAAGGGAAACCTGTACATCGAACCTGTAATAAAATTTGGCACAACGGGGGTGAGTTGCCAACTCGTGAGTAGAAGACATCTACGAAAAGAAATCGAATGCACGACGCTATCCTAGGTCATAATAATACACTACTATATCTCAAACATCTAGAATAGCAGGGTAATACTACGTGTAAGTGCAAATACTCCGTGTTGTGTCAGTGCCTCATATGGTACTATGTCATATGAAATGAAATGCATGCACCATGAATGTAAAGTAACAAATCCTGAAATCCAGATATATATGTATAAGAACTCTTTACCTGTTATCATAGTAAAGTGTGTATAAGCATCTGAAATCTCAACAATGAAATCCATGGAAATCCGTATCAAGCATCGACACAACACATGTAACCTCAAGTCTCAATATGTCGGGCTCCGTCAGTCCGGATCGGCCCATATCATCAAATCCCACGACAACGGTCGGTATCCTCCGGATATCCGCCGCGCCAGACATCACCGGTAGGTAGTCTTCCCCTGCCAGGCTCATCGTCTACAACTCGATCTTCTTGCCCCGGGGTACCATACCGGGCCCACCATGTATCCGAGACGGTTCATCCACTCCTCGAATCGGGTCTCGAAATCCAACAGAAAACATGAAATACTCATGGTGGACGACACATACATCACGAGAAAACCGCATCTTATTTTAAAAAGAGAAGAGGAGAGAGAGAGAGAGAGAGAAGTTTTTATATATTTTTGCGGTTTTCCCCAAAAATCCAGAAATCTCATAGAAATCCAATCTCAAAATCATAAGTAACTATATGATAAGTGTCGGCATATGCCCATAATACTGCATGATAACATGAAAATATGAATGCATGAATGTCTAAGCAATGAATATCATGTCTGTACTAATGTCAGAGAATAATCACAATATTATATCTGTCTAGTTGTTAACTGATTCTATCCATAAAAGACAATATGATCTAAAGTGTACGTGACATAGCAATTACCGATGATGATGTGTGTGAGCCGGCAAATAAGTGTGCGTGGAATATGCGCATCATCGGTAATAGTGCTGGTGTCCTAACAGGTAAAATTTATACTGATTATAGCAACATATAAAAGAACATGCACCATGACGATTACAGTATGAATGTAAATACAGGTGTGCATTATCCACTCCTCTGCGAGATACGAGTACAACTACCACTATGTGAGTCGAACCTAAACCAGTGTCCATCTAACATCCTAAGGAACTAAACCTAATAGACTAGTCAGTAAGAAACTAGAGTCTACCTAAGGTCTGAATCAATATCTCTAATAGTCGGCGATCCCGCCTCAATAGCGTCACGTACGTAGTACGGCTTTCTCGAATCAAGAGTGCGGATCAATCATCAAATCTAAGCCTCGTACGGTAAAATCCATCGTACGGCATCCCAATATCGGAGTACGGTCAAGTATCTCCTAGGTGTCTCCTCGTTCGTATAATGTCATCATCAACACATCTCATGATCAAGGTGCTAAACTGTGATCGCATACATCAATCATATATAATTGCCATCATGATAAGCATCATTAGTTTATCCTCAGAAAGATCATGTCATATGTATCATATTATGATTAAGTCATACCGATATCTTATCGTCATCAAGTCACAAGCTACAGCCCAGGTACTATTTTAGCGTCCCATGTAACTCAATATCACCACCACCCTTCATAATTTATATATTCATGTTTATTATCTCTTTCTCTAATAATCCGCTAACACTTTAATACGACTGTATAGTCAAAAATCACGGCATCAAGCCCAGTCATACTGTTTCATCATACCTCAGATATCATATCACATCAACGAATCCCATATACGTGTTGTGTATATATATACACCTATACCTAGTTTTATATATATACACACATATACGTATACGCCATGTCAAGTTTTAGTGTGTGCGTGTGTGTTTCTATCAGAAACCTACGAACCTCTCCCAAAGTATTCATCCTCAGGTATGGTTTTCCTAAATCAGTCTAGTCCCGCCTAGGGTCATTACTAGGGTCCTGCTGAGTAAGAATCTAGGGTCACATCGGGTTTCCTAATGTCAATAAGTACTATTCATATTCTACGTTGCTGGGGTGCTAAACGCCATCCACCCGACTTCCCCCCGTAGATATGCATCTACTCACCTGGTCCATGTCTGCCGAAGACAGTGTCGCCATCCTCCTCTTCATCGCCCGCAGTCCACGTGGGGGGGTACCTAGACGCAAACATATAAATAGTATCGTAAACTGAATCACATACGAAAGTCAAACGATCTAAAGGAACAAGCATAGGTTAAAACCTATGTCCCGCCCATGCAAAAGAACCAAATACCGCTCGATATCGGCGTACGAACTCCGATGGATCGAGATAACATCATCAAACAACTTGTAGTTTTAAAACACATTACTTATACCATAAAACACGATTAAATTCATCGAAACCCTAAAATCCATCAAACCGTCCAATTTCGTAAAACCCGAAAATGCCAGTATACCGTTTTTCATCAAAACTTGACATTTAAATGAAAATAATGGTCATAAAACTCATTAAATAGCATTACTAGACTATACAAACCATTACTATATTTTTATTACACAATTTTGCATTTATTTTAAATTTCTAGTTTGCAACATTTAACAATTTTCAACATTTTTCAAGCAAAACACCACAATTCCACCACAAAACATGATTTTGCATGAATTAATGTCTTAAATTACAATTCATGATGATAATGATATAATGAAACCATAATTATAATTTAAATCCCTTTTATTTAGTAATTTCCAAAATCTAGTTTACAAAATAATAGCATTTTATTACTATTTTTCCAATTATCAAAGTAATCTAGTGATCAAACTAAGTTTTTCATTCAATTAATATGCTAATATTTCCACTAAAACTACATTCCAATGATAACAACCCAAATCTAAATTTTATATCAACCACAAACACATTTTGCAAAAACCTAGTTAGCTAATTTCCTTATTTAAAAAGATTTTAAATGAAAATTTTACAATTCAACAACCATGCCATATTTTCCAATTCTAAAAGTGTTAAACTAACTATTATAACCCTAATTAATTATTAAAAACCCTAACTTGAATTTACAACCCTAACTTGCATTTTAAAAATTAAACATAGAATTAATATAATAAATCTAATTATGCTTTAAAAGAACATTTAATAGAAATAATTCAAAAGAGAAAGATTTATACCTCCACAATCTCATGTCCAAACTTGAAAATGAGCCTAAAAAATACATGCTTTCCCACTCCAAAATCCATGTAAAGAAGAGTAGAGAATAAAGGGTATGAAATATTTAGGATTTTGTGTATTTTTTGTTGAATTTTTGATGTAATTTGATGGATTTTTGTGCAAAAATGAGGTGGGAAATGGGGAGGGGCAGCCATGGGGGGTTGTGGCCGGCCTTGGTGAGGTGAGGGAGAGAAAGAAGTGAGTGTGAAAGTGTGTAGAAGTTTCAAGAGGAGAAATATCACTTAAAGGTCTTTTCATGGTTTATTTAATTATTTATTTATTTGTTTACTATAGCAACTCAAGAAATCTCTAGAAAATAGGAAAAATTTGCAAATAAATTTTGCATGATACACACTAATTTCTAATATACCATGGTTCATTTTTACAAATTAAAACCATTTAAATTTGTAATTTACACTAATTTAGTGTAAAAATAAAGCTTATGTTAATATTTAAAATAATTAATTTAGGAAAAATATTTTATTAAACTAAAAATTTATAAGTGGCTAAATAAACACCATTTACTAGTAATTTCATAATTAAAATAGATATTTTAAAATTTATAATGAAAAAAATCACGGTTTGGTTTTACGAAAAATACATTTTACTTTACCGAAAATCCTAAAATTCACTTAAACACTTTTATTCATTTAATTATTTATTTAATCATTTTTAACACGTTACAATATATCGGGCCTACTACAGGTATCCAGCTGAGTGACGGGGAGTCAGACCTATATTGTATGGCTGTCCCTAAGGGCGCGACTCACCTTGGCATATACGCCGCCTTAGAATGTCCAAAGCAATCGGCGGTTGTACAAGTATTGCAGCCATAGAGGGCTGAAGACAACCCTCTGAAGTCTAGTTAACCACCTCCACAACATAGTTCACTGGGGGTACGTCGGCATAGTGAATCGCCGAGATAGCCTCTGAAGGTGTTGCGCAAGAGAAGCTGCGTCGACCCATGATGATCTGTTTATACCATGTTCCCCACAAATGAAAATTCTTGTGTTCCGGGTCATGGTTTTTGATCAGTGCAATAACCTCCCGGTCTACGGGCGCTTCAGGAAATCCGCCTTCTGAGCGAACGAACGGAAAGGAAGTGTCGAAAGACATGTCACCTGCGCGAAAAAGAACAAAAGTCAACCGTCAGTTCTATAATTTAAATTCTGACACTTGGTACTTTAAAATTCGTACCGCGCTGCAATGCAGTAAAAAGGGGACCAAAGGGGGACCCACAAAATCTAGATGACAGTTCATCATTAATAGAACAACCTCATCATTTGATGAGCCTGTCAATTAAATGAGGAAATTCTCAATTGATTCTCATTTAATGAGAAAACTCCTCGGGCTAAGAAGTAAATCTGCTCTTGAGAGCAGTGCTCTGTGACAGAGTGACATCTGTCAAACTCTAATGATGAAAGAATAAAAATTCCTCAAGAGTCTTGTTCTGGAAAAAATGATGGAATAATCCATCAGAAAAATTGAAATCAATTTTTATACATAAATGAAAATTTCTGAGATCTTCAAGATCTATGAACAAACTTTAAGAGTTCTTTATGAGCAAAGCTCTGTTCATGGGCTAAAAACCCCCAAGAAAAGATCTCTTTAGATCTATGGGTTCAAGAGAGCACAGCTCCGTTGATGAAACCCTAAAAGGGTTTTCTTTAGATTAAAGATCTATGAAGAGCAAAACTCTGTTAATAGGTTAAATCCTAGATTATTAAAAGGTTCTTTAAAAGATTTAATTTTTACCTAAAAATTTTGACAGAGTTATGTCCTTAAGGAAGTTCTTAAACTAAAGAGCTATGCTCTGCAAGAGAATGAAAATTCTCAGAAGGAGGAAGATGAACAGAAATTATCCTAAGGGCCAAGGGTCCTATTTATAGGCACTAAGATGCCTTTTCAACTTCTGAGTTGATCCAAGGGTGCATATGCTGGCACCGCTGCACTCACATGTGGGCTACGAGAGCACAACGGTGGGGAGCATTTGTTTCCCCCAATCAAAGCAAAGCTCTGTTCAAAATTCAAATTTTGAAATGAAGCAACGCTTCAGATGCAGCGCCAAGTGCGATGCGCCTTAAGCAGCGCACCACGTCCAAAGCACGTGTGCGCTAGCGCTAGATGCGCTGCGCCCTAAGCAGCGCACCACATGTAAAGCACGGGTGCACTAGCGCTAAGCACGCTCTAAGCAGCGCACCACGTGTAAAGCACGGTGCGCTAGCGCTAAGTGCGCTACGCTCTAAGCAGCGCACCACGTGCAAAGCACGGGTACGCTAGCGCTGGAACTAAGAGCTCCCCACTGTCAGATCTAAAATCCAATAAAAATGATGAATTATTAATTAACCAGAATTAAATTCTGTTAAAGAAAGATTTCTCAAAATCTTTCCAAACAACAAAATTGTGCTCTGTAAATCAGAGCATCGTTGGATCAATGATCCAATGGTGATTAAAAATCACTAAAAGTACAGAATAAATTTTGTATGGTATGATTTCCCAATCTTGTTAAAAACAAAAAGACTGCCTTCTGTAAATCAGAGCATCGTTGGATCAATGATCCAATGGTGATTAAAAATCACCAAAAGTACAGAATAAATTCTGTATGGAATGATTTCCCAATCTTGTTAAAAACAAGAAAACCGCCTTCTGTAAATTAGAAGCCCTTGGATCAAAGATCCAACGATGGGAAATTCCCCAAATCAACTGGAGAAAAGATCTCCTTAACTGATTGAACTGATCAGCTTTCCCTATAAAAAGGCCCCAAGATTTCAAGTCTCAGAGAGAGAAGCATACAGAGGAACCTCCCCATAAAACTTTGAGAAAGTTGAGAGAGAAGAGCAAGCTCTCAGAGAGAGAAGATTTTTCTTTAAGGTAAAAAGAATGATAATGAACAGAGAGATGAAATCATCTCATAATTAAAAAGAAGAAGAAGAATTCACTTTTTTAAAAGATCATAGATCTATAAGACCAATGTCTTTCACAAAGAGATCAAAAGATCTCATCATAAAAGAAGAACGTAATTCTTCTCACAGATCATAGATCTATAAGACAAATTGTCTTTCAGAAATTATCTCATCATAAAAGGGGAGAATAATTCAATTCTTTTAGGATCAAAGATCCACAAAGCCAAAGCCTTTCACTAAAATAAGAGATTAAAATATCTCCTACAAAGTAAGAAATTCTGTTCTTGAGACAAAGTCTCTTATAAACGAGAATTTATTTCTCGGATCATAAAATTGATCAGATGCGCTTTGCGCTTTTGAACTGCGCTTCTGCGCTCTTGGACTGGCGCTCAGCGCCAAGCGCGACATGTGTCACTTACGTATGCGCCACTTAACAGTTAACGCTTTGCGCTCTTGAAATAGCGCACTGCGCTCATGGGCTGGCGCTCAGCGCCAGGCGCACCACATGACACTCATGTGTACGCCACTGAACTAATAGCGCTCTGCGCTCATAAGATAGCGCTCTGCGCTCATAAAACTGGCGCAATGCGCCCATCATCTGGCGCTTAGCGCCAAGCGCGACACGTGTTCCTCACATGCGCTACTCGACAGAAGTGCACTGTGCTCTTTGACTGGCGCAAAGTGCCAAGCGCACCACGTGTTACGCTAATAGAACATAAATTGTTCTTTAATAAGCCAAGGGCTATGATGAATGATCAACATTCAATAAAAGACAAAAATATTGTCAAAACCCAAATCAGTGCTCAGTATTGTCAAATGTTTAACATTTTAACTGAATGGGCCGAGCCCAAAGTGGCCACAGAACCCTCATTCAGATTAACTGAGCTCATATGCTCATAAATCTCAAATCTTAGTCCCAATTGAACTACCGATCCCAACCAAAATTGGTGTAAGGGTAAATCTCTTCACTCCTCTGATTTTTGTCGTTGTAATCCTTCAACGTATTTAGAGAAGTGACGGATCCCGACAACCATACATTTCATAGAGTATGACGTCTTTAAACTGGACTATAGGGTCCTTAAGCCCATGGACTATGATGTCCTTAATCTCGGACTGTGGGGTCCTTTAAAACCCATGGACTATGATGTCCTTAACCTTGGACCGAGATGTCCTTAAACTAACATTGAACCGTAATATCCTTAAACTAATAATGGACCACCATGTCCTTAAACTGGTAATCGACCTCAATATCCCTAAACCAAACAATAGAGCCCAAATGCTATTTTGTTGGATCTAAACGATCCCGTTAAGTTGATCTTAGTCTGAAATTGGACTAACATATTCTTAACATACGTTTAAGTTGATCTTAGTCTTAAATGAGACTAACGTATTCTTAAACCCAACCCCAAATCCAAATCTAAGAAAATACGGATTTGGACTAATCCATGCCTTACGGACGACAACATAAATTAGTCTCCATATACAATCCACGGGCAACCAAAAACAAAATAAACACCCACGGCACGAAGTGACCATCTGGAGAAGGAGAAAATGGTTACCGCAATGCGGTAGCATAATTAACTACAGGGGTTTGCGCCTGCAGGGAAGAGCGTCCCCACAATCAAAAAACCCCTCAACGAGGGGCAATCTGACGAAGTCTGCTATATCGGCCGCATCCGTTTAAATTTTCGATACATGGTGTCATAAATCAACTTGGCATTTTCAGAGAACTGGACGGACAATACCAATTAACATCTGTCCCGAATGCAGGTAAGACGGACCTACGCGGTCGCGTCTCCGTGTTCGGCAGGGAACAAAGAGTAACGATTCATTGATATAAAAACCATTTTTCTGTACATGCAAACACTAATTGAGGATGATTTTGCCTTCAGGTGCTTCATATGTTTAGCGGATTATCAAGAGAGAGAGATTCTGCGGATAATGCCTGCATGTCATCATAACTTCCATCTCGCATGCATCGATGTGTGGCCGCAGAAACACTCGACCTGCCCCATTTGGCGTTTGCCACTGGACGACACGGATGACACATTCGAATCTCATGCATTCGATCCGGAAGAAATGGAACGTGATGAGCTTCCCAACGATCGTTCTAACCAATGGTTACTGCCTAGTCACCGGAGATGAGAAGGCATCGAGAATAACGAAGGGATCCATGACCATTTATCAATACACATCGGCGGTTCACATGGTGGATCAGAAACAGGGAATAGTTGAAAGAAGCATAGTGAAGGTAAGATTACAAAGCAAAGGCAATGCTCTCCCTCTCAAATTTGGTCTTAGCTTATGGTCGGTTGGTTTTGTATTGTTGAAATCTGCAATGTTGCAATTACAAATGGTGGCCAAGGAGACCATCCCCCCCCCCCCCCCCCCACACACACACAACACACACACACACTGGGAGTTCGACACGGTCTTGTATGAAGATATAAAGCAGAAAGCTTGGTAGAGAATAGGTTTCAGGTTTATGTGCGTGCGTGTCTGTACAAAGAAATTCATTTTAGCTTTAGAGATGTGAAACCTTTCTTGTTGTGTTTATTAAACTTTAGAATGTTCCTTCTGGTGCATGAAATCACAGCCAAATCGCACTGCAACCATATATGTATGCAACTTCTGCAGGATTGAAATGTCATATTCACATCAAAGGATGGAATCATATTTCTGCTTTTTTGGGGGAAATAATGTTACCAGTGTCCTGGTGTTGGTATAGAAATTGAAGTCTGTTTTGAAATTAAGTTTTTGATGTCTTGTAGTTCTTCATAAAGAAAAGTTCATTTTGTGTTTCTCAATGAAGTTTATTGATGAGGCCCACACTACAAAGCTGTGATGGCTTGTATGAGCAGTTTACGTATTGTTTCATCATTTTGGTGAAAATAAAACGGTGGAAGGCTTCCTACATTTCAAATGTGTATCAAAATAACCAGAACAAAATATTTATATATGATGTGCAGTTGAGTACATGGGTTAATTTTGTCATTCATTGTTGATATTTTCTTTCTTGCAGTCATTTTTAAATCTTGACAAAATTCTCCTAAGTATGTTTTCCTCATGGTCATGTTTGAATATGGTTGTGCAGGGCACATAGCCCAATGATGGGCAATAGGAGTTGTGTGGTGGGGGGGATCGAACGCGAGAACTCCCATTTAGCGCTTCGAAGAGGGTCACATGGACCCGGTGGGCTTCGTTGCAGTCAAAAGAAAAATGTTTGAATATGGTTAATATAACTTATTTTCGGTAAATCAGGACGGAATTCTAGTTTTCCATGAAATATTCTCATGCTTGGTATAAAGGACACAAATATAGCAAAGTTTTCAAAAAACTTAAAATTTTCAGTTTTCTTCCATTTTCCAATATTTTATTTGCTAGCTCACGAACATTGGAAAATTTTCACAGATCCTAAAATTTCAAGCTTTCTTTGATTTATTAATATTTTGCTGCTACAGCATATATCGCGAAATTTTCAAAAATCCTAAGTATTTCGGTTTTCCATGTTTATCAATATTTTGCTTATTATTTTATACATGAATATCATAAAATTTTCAATTTTCTTCGATTTTTCGATATATTGTTTGCTATATAGCACACAATGATCGTTAATTTTCAAAAATCCTAAAAAATTTCGGTTTTCTTCTGTATTTCAATATATTTATTGTTATATCATATGAAAATCGAGAAAATTTCAGAAACCCCAAAATTTTCCATTTTCCTCGGCTTTCAATATTTTGCATACTATTATAGCAAACGAAAATCATGAAATTTTAAGTTTTTATCGATTTATAAAAATTTCGTTTTCGAAAATCATGAAATTTTCAGCTTTTATCGATGTATAAATATTTGGCTTATTAGCATACGAAAATTGCAAAATTTTAAGAAATCTCATAATTTTTTGTTTTTTCGCCTTATCAACAGTTTGCTTCCTTGCATATAAAAATCATGAAATTTTAAGAAATCCTAAAATTTTATATTTTCTTTGGTTTTTTAATATTATGCTTGCTATAAGCTCACGAAATCACAAACTTTTCAGAAATCGTAAAACTGATAGTTTTATTTGGTTTTTCAACATTTTTCTTGCTATAAACACACGAAAATCATGAAATTTTCAAAAAAATCCTAAATATTTCGGTTTTCTTTTGTTTAAAAAAAATTATAGAACACTAAAATCAAGAAATTTACAATTATCTTCGTATTTTCAATATTTTTCTTGGTATAGCATATTAAACTAGCAAAATTTTCAAAAATCCCGAAATTTATTCTTTTCCTTGGTTTTTCAATATTTTGCTTGTTATAGCATGCAAAATTCCAAAAATTTCCGTTATCTTCGATTTTTCAATAATTTGTTTGCTATAGTATATGAATACTGCGAAATCTTCAAAACCCCTAAAATTTTCTGTTTTCTTCGGTTTATTAATTTTTTTCTTGCTATATAGCACAAAAAAATTATGAAAGTTTTAAAAATTATAAATATTTCGGTTTTCTTTAGTTTATCAATATTTTGCTTATTATAATTTACAAATATTGAACTTTCCAGTTCTCTTTAGTTTTTCAATATATTGTTGCATAAAATTTGCGAAATTTTCAGAAATCCTAAAATTTATTTTCTTTTTGGTTTATCAATATTTTGCTTTCTATAGAACAATAATATTCCAAAATTTTTAGAAATCCTAAAATTTTTAGTTTTCTTTAGATTTTCAATATTTCTTTGCTATAACGCAAAAAAAAATTTCAATTTTCAATTCCCTGCTATTGTGCTTGCTAACACACATGAAATTCACGAAAATTTTGAAAAATTCAGAAACTTAATATTTTGTTCAGCTTATCAATATTTTGCTTGATATATAGCAACCGAAAAATGTCAAAATCTCATAATTCTTGAAATTTCTTTATTTTATTTTTTTGAATATTGTACTTGCTATATACGCAAAAATCGCAAAATAGTTAGAAATCCCAATTTTTTTCGTTTTGTCGATATTTTGCTTGTTATAACATAGGGAAATAACGAAATTATTTAAAATACTAAAAATTCTAGTTCCTTCGATTTATCAATTTTTGCTCAGAATACTAATATAGCGAAATTTTTAGAATACTTAAAAATTTTATTTTTTCGGCTTATCAATATTTTGTTCAGCATATGAATGTAGTGAAATTTTCAGAAATCGTAAAATTTTCAGTTTTCTTCGGTTTTTCAATAATTTCCTTACCGGTCAATTAAAATCTCAAAAAATTTTAAAAACCTAAAATTTTCAGTTTTCTTCAGTTTATCAATATTTTGCTTACCATAACACACGAAAACTGAAAATTTTCCGAAAATCCATATTTTTCTATTTTATTCTGTTTTCCAAATTTTGACACAAAAATTGCAGCATTTTCATAAGTCCAATTTTTTTTTATAGTTTTCAACGGTTTATCAGTATTTTGCTTGTTATAGCATAGTATTATAGCGAAATTTTTAAAATTTTCAATTTTGTTTGGTTGTTTAATATTTTATTTGCTATAAAATACAAAAATTACAAAATTTTCAACAATTTTAAATTATGATTTTTTCGGTTAATTATTATTGCTATATCAAATGAAAATTTGAAAATTTTCAAAATCCTAAAAGTTTCCAGTTTCTTTGATTTATCAATAATTTTCTTGCTTACACGAACGAAATTTGTGGAAATCTTAAATTTTCAACTTTCTTTTGGTCACTAGTATTTTGCTTCACACGAATATCACGAAATTTTCTCATATCCTAAATATTTCAGATTTATTTAGTTTATCAATATTTTGCACACTATACATGATATTACGAAATTTTCAATATTCTTCAGTTTTTCAATATATTAATTGCTATAGCAAACGATAATCACGAAATTTCCAGAAATATCGAAATTTTGAGTTTTTTTCGGTTTATCAATATTTTACTTACGCATATGAACAATGCGGAAATTTTGGTTTTCTTCATTTTTCAATATATTTCTTGATACGCATGTGGAAAACCAAGAAATTTTCAGAAATCCTGAAATTTTTTTGTTTCTTTGGAGTTTAAATATTTTTTTTGCCAGAGCACACAAAATCATGATTTTTTCATAAATTCTGAGAGTTTTGTTTACTTTAGTTTTCATACATGGCAGAAGCCCCTGACGATTTAAGGGTAAACCTCCCCCCCCCCGCCCCCCCCCCCCCCCCGAACTCAACCAGCTGAGCTCACTACTTTATTTAATTGTTTGCTTTTTATAGCATACGAATATAGGAAAAATTTTGGAAATCCGAAAATTTTAAATTTTTTCGGTTTATCATTAATTTGCTTATTTTACACAAAATGCGGGAAATTTTCAAAAATCCTAAATATTTCAGTTTTCATTGTTTCTGATTGTTTTTCTTATTATAGCATAGGAAAATCATGGAAATTTCAGTTTTCTTCCTTTTTTAACATACTGATAATTATAGTACACAAAAACCATAAAATTTTAAAAATTTGTAAAATTTTCGATTTTCTCCTTTCTTTTAATATTTTGCTTCCTATAACACATATCAGCTTCAAATTTTTTTCCAGAAAACCCGAACCCTTTTGTTTTACTCTAGTTTTTTTAATATTTTGTTTGTTATAGCGTACGAATATCACGAAATTTTTAGAGTTTGTGAAATTTATTGTTTTGTTCAGTTTATTTTGTTTTATATAATTCACGAAAGTCACAAAATTTTTTAGAAAACTTAGAATTTTGAGCTTTCTTCAGTTTATCAATATTTTGTTTGCTGCTCACAAAAATCGCAAAATTTCAAAAATCATAAAATTTTTAGTTTTCTTTGGTTTATCAATATTTTATTTGTTGCTTACAAAAATTGTAAAATTTTCAAAATCTTAAAATTTTTGTTTTATTTAGGTTATCAATATTTTGTTTGTTGCTTACAAAAATTACAAACTAGTGAAAATACTAATTTTTTTTAGTTTTCTTTGCCTTATCAATATTTTGCTTGCATACGAAGAACACGAAATTTTCAGAAATTCAAAATTTTATAATATTATTCGGTATTTCAACATTTTGCTTGATTTTAAAATTCCTAATTATTTCAGTTTTCTTTCGTTTATCAATATTTTTTTTACCACAGCACATAAAATCGCGAAATTTTTATAAATCCAAAATCTTTTTTTGGTTTTCAGCGTTTTGCTTGCCATAGACAGCACATGAAAATCATGAAATTTTTAGAAATTCCAAAATTTTCTATTTTGTTCGGTTTATCGATATTATATTTGCTTTATAGATTACAAAATCCGCAAAATTCTCAAAAATCCTAAAATTTATAGTTTTCTTCGTTTTATCGATATTTTGATTGTTAGCGAAATTTTAAAAAATCTAAAATTTTCAGATTTCTTCCTTTTTCAGTAGTTTACTCGGAATATAAGACACAATAATTAAAAAGTTACTAGAAATCCTAAAATTATTAGTTTTCTTTTGTTTCTTGATATTTTTGTTAGACAGGAAAATCGCAAAATTTTCAAAAAATCTAAAATTATCAATTTTCTTCGAGTTTTCCAATATTTTCTTTGCTATACCTCAAGAATATACAGAAATTTTCTGAAAATCTTAAAATTTCCAGTTTTATTATGTTTTTAATATTTTACTTGCCATACAGCACATGAAAATCGTGAAATTTTCTGAAAATTTTTAGTTTTATTTGGTTTATTAATATTTTGCTTACTATCAAGACACGAAATCACAAAATTATCAAATTTTGTGATTTTATAATTCTTTATGTTTTTCAATATTTTGCATGCTAACAAGAAAATGATGAAATTTTCAAAATATGTCAATATTTTTATTTTCTTGGTTTATCTATGTTTTGCTTATTGTAGCACATGAATATCGCGAAATTCTCAGGTTTCTTCAGTTTTGTAATATATTACTCGGTATAGCATATCAAAATCGCGAAATCTTCGAAATTCCCGAAATCTTCAAAATTCCCGAAATCTTCTTTTGTCTTTGGTTTTCCATTATTTTGTTTGGTATAACACGCAAAATTGCAAAATTTTCCGTTTATTTGGATTTTCAATATTTTGATTGCTACACACAAATATAGCGAAATTTTCAAAACTTCTAAAATTTTTAGTTTTCTTCGGTTTATGTTTTTTTTTGCATGATATATAGTATACGAAAATCACAAAATTTTCAAAATCCTAAATATTTCAATTTTATTCGGTTTATCAATTTTGGCTTGTTATATAGCAAATGAAAATCACAAAATTTTTAGAAATCCTAAAATTTTTAGTTTTTTGAGTTATCAATATTTTGCTCATGAGTGTTGCAAAAATTTCAGATATCCTAAAATTTTCATTTTCCATTTGTTTTTCAAAACTTTGCTTGCTAGCTCACGAAAATCGTTAAATGTTTAGTTTTATTTGTTTTTTCAATATTTTGCTTGGTATATAACACATGAAAATCACTAAATTTTTCGAAAATTCAAAATTTTCTGATTTGCTCGGTTTATCATTATTTTTCTTGCTATAGTACACGAAAATCGTGAAATTTTCAAAAAGGCTGAAATTTTTATGTTCTTTGATTTTCAATAATTTGTTTTCTATAACATAAGAAAATGGCGAAAGTTTCTAAAATCCTAAATTCTTTGGTTTGTCAATATTTTGGTTGCTATAAAACACAAAAATCACGAAATTCTCTAGAATCCCAAAATTTCTAGTCTTCTCCGGTTTATCAATATTTGTTTGTTAAATGATTCCCCCAAACATTAAACCCTCCAAAAGAAGAATTCCATTTTCGTCAAAATAAGTGGGTATCCAACATTTTTCCTTGTGTAAATGTTAATACCATTTTATAAAGACCGCTATCATGATTATCGCCAGTGCCGCCGCACTGCAGCCCTCCTATCATCGTTCATATAATTGCCTACAAGGGCGGAATAGGGGGACTAGCAGGGGACCCAGCCCCGGCAAGCCTGATATATATACTATTTATCAATTTGCTATATATATAGAGTTGGCCTAGTGGTAAAGATGTAGGTTTTTCACCCTATAGACCTTGGTCGAAGTCGCCACAACTTCATATTTTTTAAATCAACGAATTATGGCTTTTAAAAAATAGTTAATAGTGTTTTTAATACATTAGTATATATTTACTATTATATTTTAACTTGGCCCTCTCAAAAGAAATTTTCCGGTTCTACCACTGGTTGCCCGATGTCACAGCCCCCTCCAGCACCAGCCATCCCCACCACACACTTGATGGCCGCTCTCACCTCTGGCCACCCCGGCCACTGTCGCCGCTATGACCACCATCGCCTGTCGCTGTCATTGTCACCACCACAACCAATTTCGTTGTCGCTGCCATTGATGTTTTCTTACCACCACCGTTATGCATGTTCATTACATGAAATGATCAAATTATTGCAAGCATGGTATTGAAATTTCAAATAGTTGTCTGGATATATCATTTTCGGGAGTGTGTGGTTCCTTTTCGAGTACCAAGGGAGCCTTGACTTTTATATATACGATGCATATTCACAAGATTGCAGACTCAATGCATAGAACTTTCTCAGAAGATTGTAGTACAGTGATATTTGTCATTTGATCACAATAAGAAATAAACAAGAGTAATAATCAGATTAAAAGTAATCAGTGGATTTCATATATAGTAGCACGACCTGATTGGACGATGTAACTAAATTTTACAGCAGCAAACGAAGTCTAAGTGCTGGAAAAAGTTATTTCATGTACTTCATTCTTCTATATGCAAATCAACCAGCAAAAAACACAATTTGAATCATTTTTTGTATGCAAATTAACCAGATAAACAAACGATGTGAAATAAATATAAAAACGTGACTGTAAACTACCAGAAATCATTGCATGAACACAATCCATCTCTGAAATGGTGAAACCGGCTCCGATCCCTTGCAACTATCTCTCGACCGAAAACTTTTGAAACCGCCTTCAAAAAGGAATGGCAGTCGCAACACACTCTCAGATTCTTCGTTATTCGAATCAATGAACCTGGAGCAGTGCTAATCAACCCAAATGCAACAGCCAACTTCTCGCTATGCAGAAACAGAGTCTGATCCTTCTCTTCTTCATCTATATCGAACAAAACCTCAGCCGTACCCGAAACATGACCTATAGACCTAACCCTAAGACACATTTCTTCCAGCATCATGTAAATTTTATCTGTCATATAATGTGATTGATCCCCTGCAACAAATTGATGAACAGTCCCATTGATCTCAATCCAACTCAAACCTGGAGTTTTATCGATCCCTTTGGCTTTCATCGTGTTCCTCACATCTAAAGCATCGTCAAACCTTTTAGCCCCTGCATAAAAATTTGAAAGCATCACATATCGATCACACGAATCCGGTTCTAACTCAAGAACTCGTGTAGCGACCCTCTCTGCAAGCTGTACATCTCCATGAGCTCCACAAGCACCAATGAGACTAGCCCACAAGACCACATTTGGCTTGATGGGCATTTTCTCAATGAAAGCAAGAGCATCTTCGAGCAATCTTGCTCTGCCTAACAAATCGACGACGCATCCATAATGTTCCATCCTCGGCTTAATATTATAAACTTCCTTCATCGCTATGAAAAGCTTGAGACCCTCGTCTACAAATCGAGAGTGGCTGCAGGCAGATAAAAGTCCGATAAAGGTGACATCATCAGGAGTTACTTTTTCATGTTCCATCCTTTTGAAAAGTTCCAATGCCTGATCACCTTGCCCATTCATTGCCAGACCCCCGATCATCGCGTTCCAAGTGAACACGTTCCTTTGCTTCATCACCTCAAAGACTTGCATTGCACAATCCAAACTCCCACACTTAGCATACATATCGACTAGCGCTGTCTCAAGCACTACATCGCGCTTGATCTTGAACCTTTCCATCAAAAGGTGCACGTATTTGCCTTGGTCTAAAGCACCCATCTGCGAGCAAGCTGAGAGAACAGCCACGATAACGACCTCATCGGGTCGAATCCTATCTCGTTGCATTCTTCCAAACAGCTCCAAAGATTCCCGGAAACTGCCTGAGTTGGTGGAGCCCGCGATCAAGCTCGTCCACGTCCGCACATCGTGCTCATCCATCTCATCAAATACCGCTCTAGCCGACACCAAATCTCCACACTTGCAATACATATCAACAACAGCATTGCTTAACCCAAGGTTCCCCTTCACAAATCCTTTCTCATCCGAATAACGATGAAAACCTCGCCCTCTCTCCAAATCGCCCGCTTGAGCACACGCAGACACCACACTCATCATCGTGACCGAATCGGGCTCGATGCTCTTCTCCCTCACCATCTCCTCAAACCAATCAAGCGCGGGCCCGTACAAGCCTCCACTGACATAACCCGTGATCATCGTGTTCCACGACACGGCATCCCTATCAGCACTTTGATCAAACACCTTGCGTGCGTCTCCAAAACATCGGCAGTTAGCATACATCTGAATCAACGCGTTCACAACAAACACATCAGAAACAAACCCATTACTCAAAACAATGGCATGGAACCCCACGCCGTGTCCAAGAGCCCGCAGGCGAGCACAGGCGGTGATGGCGAAGGGGTAGGTGTAGCGATCGGGCTTGACGCCGGAGCGCAGCATTCGGTTGTAGAAGGGGAAGGCGTCGATGGGGTTGGGGCCCTTGGCGTGGGCCCTGAGCATGGTGTTCCAGATGAAGATATCGGGATGCGATAACTGGGAGAAGACGGCGCGGGCGTAGGGGAGATCGCCGGAGGGGGAGAGGGAGAGGAAGGAGATGAGCTTGCTGACGTGGAGGGGGTCGTGGAAGAGGGAGCAGCGGAGGAGGAAGGCGTGGGCTTGCTTGCATCTTGAGACGGAGGTGCAGCGGCTCTTTACAAAGTGTTGGAGCCATGAGGGTGAGGCTGGGATCATCATCTAAACTCATTTGAGTTTCTGATGGAAATGGAATGGTGTTTTTAGCTGAGACTCCAAGGCCAAGGCTGTGCTTGTTTCGGAGGAGATGCTGGGAATTGTAGGTAACAGTGGTGGTTTCATAATCATAGCCCGCAGCTATTGCTGGAGAAATTACTCGGTATAATTGGAGACAAGAAGAGAAGAGATGAATTATCTTTCAGACGAATAACTATGTGCACTGGTATATGAAAAAATACTTCCCACTGTATAATAGATAAGAGGGGAGAAACGAAGAGCTAGTGAGAAACAATGGTGGCGGGAGCGCGTGGGGTACACCCCCCTGCATTTCACTCATTTTCTGCGCGCAGCAGCAGGCAATGCGCTCAGGGCACGGACATATTTTTGCCTTTGCAGTATTGGTATCACACCGGTTCCAAGTATTATTAATTGCCGCGGTTTTCTTTTAGGCCCTGCTCTTTGGTGGGGGTTATGGAGAGAGCAAACTGGCAGACAGGGCTTGCTCAGTTTAAAACAAAAAGGGGTCTAATGTTGTTTACAGCCCAGCAGGCCAGAGCTCGTGGCCTCTTAAGGAATAAGATAGGATTGAATTGCCTTGTTGTACAGGGAGAGAGGGAGAGAGCGGCATCGGCGGCGGCGGCGGCGGCGGCATCGGCGCATAGTAGTGGCTTCCTACTCAGCTCCTCCTCCTCCTCCACTTTCTCATTTCCTTCTCTTTGCCCTCGCCGGCGTGCCCACATCACTCCTCAGATACGATCCCGACTCTGGATCCTTCTTTGTCAAATCAAACAGGTCGGGACAATACCTCTTCCTTTTCTGCGTTGATTGATTTCTTGTCAAATTACTCAACAGATTTCTGAATGCGTAAAAAGCTACATCTAGAGCAGTCGGGATACTAATTTGCTCCTTATATGTCTCGTTTGAAATGCATGGTCTTAATCTGACTCTGACGGATGTCGGATCTCGTCAAGATGTTACCATCCGTAGATCTGCTGCGAGCGACGATGGACGGCTGAGATTGAGTTGGGGTTGCCTCCTGAAGCGTCTGGATCTCAATGGGTTTGAGGTGGTTGAGGCCGAGCTATCTGCAAGGAAGTCCCGGGATGGTTGTACCACCGAGAATCCTCCGACGATCAAGTTAGACCAGATATTTGAGCAGAGTAACGGCCTAGTGAATAGAAAAATGACTTACTTGAACCGTCTGAAAGAGCGGTTTATATAACGACAGCAATGGGCAGGCAGGCGCGAGAATCACGCCGGCCGTTACGCTCCCGGCGTCATGCCTGTGTGATAGGCGGGATCCCGCATTAATGACGGACAGACTCGTTAATGGGGGATCGTGATGGCGTGGAACGCGGGACGTGGCCGGCGGACATCTCACGCACGGCGAGATTCGTGGAGGTGAGGCGGTTGCGCCTGCGATTGGTGTCGTTGGTTGGTCGATGAGACCGAGGAAGATGAGCTCGGCGGGATGCTCGGGAACGAGCGGGAGGCCAAGACATCTTGGTCATGCGGTAGCCCAGAGACGAGCTGAGAGGGCCGAGAAGGCCAATTGTGCAGGGGGCTCGGAGGTAAGCCAACGGTTGTTTGTAAGGCGGGCACAAGAATGGTGTGGTCGGTCGCAGAAGGTCGGCCACGTCCATGGGCCACAGACCTAGGGTATTCTACCGACGTACCGTTCCTGGTCCTTTCTAACTACTTTCGGGACACGTCATCTGCCATTTGTCACGATCTGGGAAATCGACCATATCGAGCATCATCATTAGCCCCCCACTCTCGTCCCGACCTGTTCACGGGTCGGGTCGAGAGTCGTCTGCCGGATCATCCGAAGTGATCTCCTTTTCGCGGATATCGTAAACGTGCATTCCCGGGCAATCAGCAGTATTTTCTTGATGACGTCAGCGGATCATGGGCCAGATCTTGCATTAAAGAGGATGCGCCAGATCGTGCGTACGCTCACCGAAGCGACAGCCCACGTGTCTTGCGCTGGTTGGTTGACGCGACGGGCCGCAGATTTCTGGCGTCCGATGGGATGCGATCAATGCGCGTGCGACAGGTGGAGCGATGTTGGCCGTCGAATGCAATGAGTCGTTTCGGCGGGAGATAACTGTCGCCGTTGGATGTGTACGTCGGCAGCTATAAATAGAGGTAGGGTCCCCATCCGGGCTCATACCTCTTCATAATTTTCTCGTCCAGAGTCTCGTTAGTTCGGTGCTCTCCTTTTTAGGTTGAATCTCTGCGTTTTCTCTTCCGAGAACTCATCCTCCCCACCAGGTTAGATGTCTTTTTGTGAAGAGTCTGTAGAAATAGGTCGGATAGAGTCTAGGGAGCCCCCGTAGATTCTTCTTCTTCTTCTGCTTAGTCGAGCCGGTTTCCTCTTTTGGCAGAACAAATGGACTAATCCAGGATTCTTGCTGCCCTCGGTGCCCTGTCCCAGAAGAGAGCTGAGGGCGTGGTCGTGCCTCGGGCTAACCCGAGTTCCGCACCAAGGGAGTCGCCGGCGATGAGGCCATCTGCCTCGACCCGAGCCCCTGTTGATTGCCGTGACGGCGGCCAGAGGCGTCCGCGGGTTCCCAAACCCCGGACAAGGGAAGCGGAAGAGGACCAAGACGAGGTTCCTCTTAAGAGGAAGAAGACGGTCTCTCGCACGCCACCGACCAAGATTCCCGAGGGGATTCCTGTGCAGGAGGGGGATGCCTGCTTCGTAGTCCCATCCAGGCTTTCCGTTGCTGCCAGCCTGCTCGCTGATATGGAAGAGTTGGCCGGAGGCAAGATTCCGCGGGGGACCCTGAGGGTCCAAGTGGCAGCTATAGCTCAGGAGGCGGTGGAGGTATGTACTCCCTTATGTGCCCCAGGGTGAGTGCCCTTTTCTCAGTTCGAGCGTCTCTAAGTCTCTCTGCTGTTTTTCATCAGGTCCTTCAGCATTGCGCCCTCGTTGCTCGTATGGAAGCCGAGGAGACTGCCCATGCTATGAGGTTGGCGGGGGAGTCTTCTTCGGAGGCTGAGGACCTGTGACTCGAGCTGCGTCTGGAGAGGGAGAGGATGGCCGTCCTTGAAGCCCAATTGGTCGTCGGGAAGCTCACCGTCTCAAAGTGCCGGAAGTCCTATCACCGGCTAAGTGAGTCCTACCGAGCCATCGAGGCTAAGTTGGCGGAGCTGGCCGATCGCTATGCAGCAGTGAAAAGGGCGAGGGATGCCAGCAGACGGGACACTGAGGCTACGCTTCAGGCGGCGAAGGTTGCCGAGGTTCGAGCTCGAAAGGCGGTGGCCGGTTACAAGGGGTCGAACCAGTTTTACGCCGACTTCGGTGAAGCCTCTGCCATTGCATGGCACGAAGCTCTTTATGCCATCAAGGCGTAGTTTTCGGAATTTGCCGACGGTGAGCTCCGCGCTCGGGTCCCACTTTCGATGGTCATGCCTCCGGCAGATGGTGATGATGGAGGAGCTGCTGCTGAAGCGGAAGCCCCGGCTCCTGGGAATGGTACCGAGGAGGGTGAGGTCTAGGCGGGGCTTGCAGTCTGAACTTTTTGGCTTTTTCTTTTTCTCTCTTTTTGTAAGCCTCCGGGCAATTTGGTAAGGCTGGGGAGCCCAGAGTACCTTGTAAAAGATTTTGGAAGTTTGAATGAAACTTAGTCTTTTTCTTCTGCGTGATAATGCTTTTCCAGCGTAAGTACTTGAGCTTGTCGGTTCTGACCTCGATCAAGCGTTAGACCGCAGGTCGATGGCCCGTGTTTTAGATAATGATCGCCCTTCGAGTGCTTGTTGGTTAACCGCTGTGGAAGAAGGTCGGTGCCCTCCAGCCCCCGGAGTCGAGGTGGTGATCGTTTATTTGAATAGTTTGGAGGAACCTTTGTTGCAAGAAGGTTTGAGCTTTCCAAAGAATTGGCCGAGCCTTGTTGCTGCTCGGGGCCTCTTTGGGCTTTGATCCTTAAGTCGTGGGGTAGTGAACTACCATCCAGGGATAGCCGAGCAGGGTGGCCGCTCTGCTGCCTCTGGTGAGGGTTTCGATCCTTAGCGTGGGAGGGACCGTAAGAGGCCTGCTAAGGACGGGCCGAGCAGGGTTACTGCCCTGTGCCTCTTGGCAAGGGCTTAGATCCCTGGTGTCGTGGTGTTGTGAACTACCAACAGAGGATAGCCGAGCAGGGTAGCCGCTCGGCTGCCTCTTGGTGAGGGCTTCGATCCCTGGCGTTGTGGGGTAGGGAACTACCAGCCGAGGATAGCCGAGTAGGGTAGCCGCTCGGCTGCCTTTTGGTGAGGGCTTCGATCCCTGGCGTTGTTGGGTAGGGAACTACCAGTCAGGGATAATCGAGCAAGCGCGAGACCGGTTGCCTCTTGGTGAGCACTTCGATCCTTAGTGGGGGAGGGACCATAAGAGGCCTGCTAAGGATGGACCGAGCGGGGTTGCTGCCCGGTTGCCTCTTTGCGAGGGCTTGGATCCTTAAGGACAGGCCAAGCAGGGTTACTGCCTGGTGCCTCTTGGCGAGGGCTTTGATCCTTAGCACGGGAGGGGCCGTAAGAGGCCTGCTAAGGACGGGCCGAGCAGGGTTACTGCCCGGTGCCTCTTGGCGAGGGCTTGGATCCTTAAGGACGGGCCGAGCAGGGTTACTGCCTGGTGCCTCTTGGCGAGAGCTTTGATCTCTGGCGTTGTGGGGTAGGGAGCTACCAGCCAGGGATAATCGAGCAAGGGCGAGCCCGGTTGCCTCTTGATGAGGGCTTTGATCCTTAGCGCGGGAGGGGCCGTAAAGGGCCTGCTAAGGACGGGCCGAGCAAGGTTGCTGCTCGGTGCCTCTTGGCGAGGGCTTTGATCCTTAAGGATGGGCCGAGCAGGGTTACTGCCCGGTGCCTCTTGGCGAGGGCTTTGATAACTGGCGTTGTGGGGTAGGGAGCTACCATCCAGGGATAACCGAGTAAGGGCGAGCCCGGGGTTACTGTCCGGTGCCTCTTGGCGAGGGCTTTGATATCTGGCGTTGTGGGGTAGGGAGCTACCATCCAAGGATAACCGAGTAAGGGCGAGCCCGGTTGCCTCTTGATGAGGGCCTTGATCCTTAGCGCGGGAGGGGCCGTAAAGGGCCTGCTAAGGACGGGTCGAGCAGGGTTGCTTCCCGGTGCCTCTTGGCGTTGGCTTTGATCCTTAAGGACGGGCCGAGTAGGGTTACTGTCCGGTGCCTCTTGGTGAGAGCTTTGATCTCTGGCGTTGTGGGGTAGGGAGCTACCAGTCAGGGATAACCGAGCAAGGGCGAGCCCGGTTGCCTCTTGATGAGGGCTTTGATCCTTAGCGCGGGAGGGACGTAAAGGGCGTGCTAAGGACGGGCTAAACAGGGTTGCTGCCCGGTGCCTCTTGATGAGGGCTTTGATCCTTAAGGACGGGCCGAGCAGGGTTGCTGCCCGGTACCTCTTGGCGAGGGCTTTGATCTCTGGCGTTGTGGTATAGGGAGCTACCAGCCAGGGATAACCGAGCAAGGACGAGCCCGGTTGCCTCTTGATAAGGGCTTTGATCCTTAGCGCGGAAGGAGCCGTAAAGGACCCGCTAAGGACGGGCCGAGCAGGGTTGCTGCCCGATGCCTCTTGGCGAGGGCTTTGATCCTTAAGAACGGGCCGAGCAGGGTTACTGCCCGGTGCCTCTTGGCGAAGGCTTTGATCTCTGGAGTTATGGGGTAGGGAGCTACCAGCTAGGGATAACCGAGCAAGGGCGAGTCTGGCCGCCTCTTGATAAGGGCTTTTGATCCTTAGCGCGGGAGGGGCCGTAAAGAGCCTGCTAAGGACGGGCCGAGCAGGGTTGCTGCCCGGTGCCTCTTGGTGAGGGCTTTGATCCTTAAGGACGGGCCGAGCAGGGTTGCTGTCCAGTGCCTCTTGGCGAGAGCTTTGATCCTTAAAGACGGGCCGAGCAGGGTTGTTGCCCGGTGCCTCTTGGCGAGGGCTTTGATCATTAAGGACGGGCCGAGCAGGGTTGCTGCCTGGTGCCTCTTGGCGAGGGCTTTGATTCTTAAGGACGGGCCTAGCAGGGTTACTGTCCGGTGCTTCTTGGCGAGGGCTTTGATCTCTGGAGTTGTGGGGTAGGGAGTTACCAGACAGGGATAACCGAGCAAGGGCGAGCCCGGTTGCCTCTTGATGAGTGCTTTGATCCTTAGCGCGGGACGGGCCGTAAGAGGCTTGCTAAGAACCCCTCGCCCTTAGCCTCCTCAAGCAGTACCGTCTAGGAGACGTTGAGCGGGGTGTATTCCTGAAACTTCGGGGAGTAGGATTTTGGCCGCTCAAGTCTCTTTCTCTTTTCCCCGGCTCTTTTCTTTTAGTCAGTTTGCTCTGCCCCGTGGAGATTCGTGTTCACCTCGAACTCGAGCTGGATCTTGCGTTCGGTCCAGGCCTTTACCTCGGCTATGGTCTTAAGTTGCGCTAATGCAAAGGAGCGTAACCACTCCTTGTGCCTAAGACCAGACCTAAGTGCTGTAATGACCGTCTCGTCCCGATGTTCTGAGACCTTGAGAAGGGTATTGTAGAAGCGGGTGACGTATCCTTTGAATGTTTCTTTGTCCGGCTCTTGATTGTGAAGAGATGGTCGAAGGTCCGTTTCTGCAGTCTGTTCCCGACGAAATGGCCGAGGAATTGGGTGGCCAACTTGTCGAAGGTTGAGATCGAGCGTGGCGCGAGTCCTCTGAACCAGTTTCGTCCGGTGCGGATGAAAGTGGCTGAGAAGGCTCGGCATTGGGCGGCGTCAGAGTTGTCTTGGAAGCTCATTCCTGCGATTAATGCGTCCAAATGGTCTTTCGGGTCAGACTTATTGTCGAAGAGAGAGACCTTCGGGGGCTTGTTTTGAGAGGAGACATGAACAACGAGTAGCTCCTCGGTGAAGGGTTTTGTGAGCGAGTCGGCGGCGTACTTAACCCCGTCGCTCGCATGATGACCCTCTCGATGCATAACTTCGATTTTCTTCTCGAGGGCGTCGAGTCGGCCGCGGTATCCCGATGATTCGGCACATTCTGATCTTTGGCCTCTGCTGTTGGAGACCTGTGTTTGGCCGCGGCCCCTGTTCTTTTCGATGAGGCTCCTTAGGTCCCCTGGCGGGGCAGTCTTCGAGCTGCCGTGACGAGTCCCGTCCGTGCGACCTCGTTGAGGGAGGGGGTGTCGATCATGTCTGGGAGCAGGCGAGCTGACCGACATCTCCTCGGGAGGGACGGGGACGCGAAGGGGCTCAGGGCGAGGCGCTCTGGCGACAGACCTCGGTGTTGAACTGTGGGACGCCCAGCGGGTCATAGAATATGTTGGTCCGGAAGATCTGCGGCCGTGGGAGGCAGCAAAGCGGTGGTCGGCCGTGCCGATACGAGCAGAGTCTTTTCTCCCTCTGTATGGGTCCCGGTCCCGAGGTGGGGGAGTGGTGACCTGGGGAGCTTGCCCTGCCATTTGGACACCGACGAGCGTGTCCACGACGGACGAGGATTGATCTATCCGGACGGCTAGGGCGTTGATGGCGTTCGGAAGAGGAGATTCGTCCGCGCCTCCGTTGTGGGGGAGGCGGCGGTTAGCGCTTGGATCGTCGCGGTGATCGCTCGCCATTGAGTTGAGATCGGAAGGTGGACTTTGTTTGGTAGAATCAATCGTATTCCCACAGACGGCACCAGCTCACGGATGTCGGATCTCATCAAGATGTTACCTTCCGTAGATCTGCTGCGAGCAACGATGGACGGCTGAAATTGAGTTGGGGGTTGCTTCCTGAAGCGTGTGGTTCTCAATGGGTTTGAGGTGGTTGAGGCCGAGCTACCTGCAAAAAAGTCCCGGGATGGTTGTACCACCGATGACCTTCCGACGATCAAGTTAGACTGGATATTTGAGCAGAGAAACGGCCTAGTGAAGAGAAAAATGGCTTACTTGAACCATCTGAAAGAGGGGTTTATATAGCGGCAGCAATGGGCAGGCAGGCGCGAGAATCACGCCGGCCGTTACGCTCCCGGTGTCATACCCGCATGATAGGCGGGATCCTACATTAATGACGAGACAGGCTCGTTAATGGGGGATCGTGATGGTGTGGAACGCGGGACGTGGCTGGCGGACATCTCGCGCATGGCGAGATTCGTGGAGGTGAGGCGGTTGTGCCTGCGATTGGTGTCGTTGGTCGGTCGATGAGACCGAGGAAGATGAGCTCGGCAGGAGACTCGGGAGCGAGCGGGAGGCCGAGGCATCTTGGTCCTGCGGTAGCCCAGAGACGAGCTGAGAGGGCTGAGGAGGCCAGTTGTGCAGGGGGCTCAGAGGTGAGCCAACGGTTGTTTGTAAGGCGGGCACATGAATGGTGTGGTCGGTCGCAGAAGGTTGGCCACGTCCATGGGCCGCAGACCCGGGGTATTCTACCGACGTACCGTTTCTGATCCTTTCTTGCCAGCTTCGGGACACGTCATCTGCCATGTGTCACGATCTGGGAAATCGACGATATCGAGCATCATCAGACTCCTTAAATGCCTCTTTCAATATTTGTACGTAGATTGCGGTGAACCCCTATCACATTGTGCTTTTGCAGGAATACTGGGCCTTCGATGTTTGAGGGTGAGGCTTTAGGTTTAAGCGCAATGTACGCCACCAAATCAATTCGTATTCCAAGGCCATTTAAGGTGAGAAGATGACTGCCCTTTCTATGTTTTTCTTTCTTTCTTTTCCCTTTTTCCGACCACCCAGTACACAAATTGGAAACATAAGTTTCTTCAATTTCAAGTCTTGTAGGTTGGACCTTTACCAACAGGTGCTTCATTTATCGTCCTGGAATTTATCGAATTTGGAGTGTCCAGGGGTGATCAGGTGATATATGAACAGATTGATATCATATCTTGTCTATTTATATTTGTGTAGAAACAAAGTGATGGAATGGAAAAGAAAATGAGAGGGGCTATTTCTGTGTGGAAAGATGTACCATCTAGATATCATATCTTGTCTATTTCTACTTTTCTTTCTAAAAAAGGTCTATTCTTCTCACATGTATCCAATGCGTCTTTGTTTTATATGACTACTTCCATATTGTAGTCCAAGTTTGTTTGTTGTTTAAATTTTTATAACTGATATGATGCTCTCCGTTTGTCATGTTTTAGCACTCCCTGGATAAACACTTGGTCTTCAGATTGGATTGAGTTTTTTTTCTGAGCATAGATTGGGATATCAATTGAAGCTAGCACTGCAACAATATAGGGATTCCGAGATACATGAGAAAGGTAATTTAATCCTGAACAGTTATAAGTTACATCGTATATTATGATAGAAATGATAAGGTAAAAATCATGAAGTGCCAAAATCAGCAAATAATAGCAAGTTGGTTTTTTTTCTCATCCATTGCCGTCTCTAGTAATAGTTATGTGTTGTACATGTATCTAGAGAAGCTAATGGACGATAGTTTAACTTTATGCATAGGCTGAGAGAGAGAAATGCCGAAGTAAACTCCCTATATTAAGAAATTGTAATTGAGCTAATATTTGTTCAGTAAATTTGTGCTGCTTACTCAGCTAACCTCATTCTTGCCTATATAGCTGCATAGTGTGTTAGACCCTTGGCTTCTTGCACTTAGGGGTAGCTCCTTCCCCTCTTTACTATCCAATACACCTTCTTTTCTATCATAAAGGGGAACAACCCTGGTATCTAAATTCTAATTCCCCTAATCATCTTTTCACATGCTCAAAACTACTGACAATCTAAATTTGTCCTCAACTTAAACCTAATAACTAAAGCCTAACACAAAATATAGATAACATTACGATCAGCAATAGCGCAATATATCCCAAATAACCAAATGTGAGGAGATTATTTAAAGCTAACAAATTTATGACACCAAAAATGATGAAGAGATGACAAAGGAAGAAAAATTTGAGACAGTCATCGCACCAATCAAAGAAACAAACATTTACAATTAACTAACAAGTAACAAACTGATGGCATTTTACCATAGGCTCCAGACTCAAGCAAATTCTCATAGACTGCATTTCCATGATCTTGCACTCCCAGGATCCTAGGATTTTGAACAATCTTGTCCGCATGGAAAATGTGGAAAGAGCCCTTCTCCCAATTTAGGATGGGGGTCACTGAGAGTACTTCATCCTTCAATATGCTTATCGAACGGTTTGATGAACCAAATTTGTCTGCAAATAACAAAGATAAAGGTAAAGATAAGATGAGGTAATCATAGCATCAATTGTTAGCAGATTTGTCAATTGTTTGAATATAGAAACTAAAAACATGCCACCAACATAGAGAAACAACCTATATAACATTTTGTTCCTCTTAACACCATTTTCCCTTCTTCCCACATGCATATGCCCCCTGTAAACGCTATCTTCAAGATTCTTGGGTGCAGTAGAAGTCCTGGAATATTCCGATAGTTTCCTTAAATCTTGTGAATATTTGAATCCATTGTGATCAAAATGGATATTGTGTGGACAGAAAATTACACGAATCGTGTATGCAATCAAAATCGTCACACAATCTACAGACTTGAGGGACTTGGAGATGACTAAACCTGCTTATCATCCATTTTCTTATGAGTCATCGCGATCTTTCCATCAACCTCACTCTCTTCTCCATCTTTTAAATACATGTCAAAGGTGGCGATATCTTTCCTTTTGATCTTCATATCAAGGATATTACCTCCCATTCACAACCATGTATGCTTATATGCTCATCTTTCCTGTACATCCTCATATTCTAAATTTTATGAAGTTTGGATTGTAGCATATCAGGAGGGCATAAGCAATCGTAGCCAATATTTAGATAATGCTTATGTGTTTTTTTTAAGGTTTTCTGTTTTGTGCAGGTTTTCTGTTCGGACGAAAACATTTTGTTTGGAAGACTTTCTAAATGCTTTTAAACTCCTACTTAAAAGGACTCGTGCTTTCTTTGATGCTTTCTAGAAACACTACATTTCTTTCAAGGCACTTTTTCATATTTGGCTTGTTATTACCACATATGCTTCATTAAGTAATGATATTTTTTCTTTAAACATTCCAGATTGGACAACTTGAACCAAAGTATAGCATCAAATCATATAGTCATGCAAATATCAACAAAATATTCTAGTATTTATTTGGTTTTTCCATCTCTGTCTACCCGCATTCACTACAGGATATAACATGAATTAACATGGTGGGATATGTGATTTAAAGAAATTTTCTTGCGATTATATTAGAAAGTAAAGACGATGGAAGATCCAGAACTTAATAGGGTGGTGTATGATAGTGAACTGATGTTTTTCACTTGTATAGCAAGCGGTTGCTTGACATTTTATTGTCATGGACTGTTACTGTGCAATCAGCTGTTCTACTTTGAAGAAGATGGCTAATGTACTTTTCTTTTGATTTCTTTGTACATTTAACAGGTCAAAGACTAATGAAGAGCATGCATGAATTATTTGAAGGTGTTGTGCTTGAACCGTGCCTACTGCTCGTAGACTAGTGGAGTGGGAATGTCAGCTCCGATAAGAACGGTGATCCTGTTATTTTAGACCCGGCATGTTGTTGTAAGTTTTGTGTAAAGCATCATAGCATGTAGAAGTTGATCACTTTACAATGCACCATCTAATAATATCAAGGCTCAAAAGGTGGTAAAGTTAAAGAAAGAAAACAAATTGGTAAACAAAATTTCATTAATCAGGTTTAATAAATAAAATGCCCGAAACGATTACCCCCCAAGCCAAAGATTCACTGTTGAATTCATTTAAACATTACAAAGTAGAAAAGTGTATTGTGATATTTTCCTCGCACGTGCGTGCGTGCGTGCGTGCGTGTGTGCGTGCGTGTGCGTGCGTGCTTGTTTCGGATATTTAGTTCTCAGTCTCAATTGATGTGTTTCTGAAAACTATCTTCCACCCTATAAACACTTGATAAATGTGGTCACAATCCAGCATCCTGCTTACGATGATGTCTTCTGCTACATGCACAGATGGGCATAATGAAGCAGAATTTGGATGTCATGGTGTGCCGGATTTGGGGGTTTCTTCTATAGTTCCTATTTTTTAGGTATCATCTTTTCTCATTGATTGTGAGATTAAAAAGGGAAAAACTTAATGACCTTTTTAAAATTATGGTGAAGGAGACTGAAGTAATTGAAAGTGGATAGAGGAAAGCAGTACAAAAAAGAATACCCACACAACTATCAAATCAGGAAGCTTTTGCAAGTTAAACACTCATTTCGGACATGCCGCACTTACACTATACAAGAATTAATTTACCTCTTGTAAAAAATTACCTAATTAACCGGATCGTGCTTTCCTGTGAATGTTCCTGTAAAAAAATTCGTCTTGTAAATTTATCAAAGTTTGGAGGTTGATTAAGTAAAAATTTAACTGAATATATCATTTTGTCTGTGCTTCATTTCTCGGTTATTTTCTTCTTTGTTTACTAATTTCCTAATTAACAATTCGGCCTTGCTCTTATTCAGGTGATGCCAAGCCAACCAGGGTTCGAGAAAAGGAGAGACCTTTACATGCTTTATCATTACTTAAACCACTATAATCTATTTGGTTATGGATATCGCTCATCCGCCATGTCGATAATCGATGATTACTTGTGGATGTGAAAAGCTTGAGCAAACGCATAAAGTTAATTATCCCTTGATCTAAGTTTCAGTTTGAGCTCAAACTGATCTGCATTAATTATAGATGCATGTTAATTGTTGTATTATTGATGAAATCCTTTGTGGGCAAGTGGAATCACACATTTATTTATATTCTAAACTTTGCCCTGGTTTTTCATTTTATTGGCAACTATTATCAAAACTTTATCTTTGTAAAAGCTGGGTAAATTCTTTGTTGTCTTAACCTTTCAAAAGACTGCCATGGTTTTAGATAACGCTTATAATAAAAGGTTTGTATTACCAGCAAGCTATATCTCAGTTGGTATGGCACTTTCCCGAAAGTGCGGTGTTCGGGCTCTAGGAGGGGAAGCCGTCACAAATTAAAGCTTTTGGGACGAATTTATGGGTCTCTTGTGTGTGTGTGTTGTTTGTTTAGATGAAGCTTACCGGCCAATTCAAAAAAATAAAATATAAAATGTTTGTGTTCTCTTGATTGGTAGCTGAATATGCTTATGCTTTTATTTCATGTGTATAATGGCGTGTTAATTAAACATTAGAGTTAATTTGATTGATGATGATAATGAAGTATGAACATTATCCTTTTCTTTTATGATTGAAAAATTAAAAATTAGGAAGGGAAGTATATATAGAAGATAAGAAGGAATTACAATAATGTTAAAAATTAGGAAGGGAAGCATGTATAGACATTGTTGCAATAATATTTTATAGAAGATGAGAAGGAAGCTTATCAAGAACATCAGAATAAACAGGACTGAGATCACATGTTTGAAGAGCATTGTCCTTGAAAAAAAATAGACGTGCAATCGTGTCAATCGTGTCGATTTATTTCGTACTATGAGTACTATGAACATGCAGGAACCTAATTTGATTTCAGGTTAAAATTTGAAAATTTGTCTGGTCACAGTAATAAAATAAATAAAAACACCGACCTCATCAAGTTGGTGCTCGAAGTGTGTCCAAAGTTCTCAAGATTTTTCTTGCTTTTCACCGAATGTATTACATACGCTGAATAATTTCTCCAATTCTTGGCTGTCCTCCCACCGCTGCAGGCTGCCTCCACCACCATCGAGATTTCACTTGCTAACTTTAATATTATAAGTTTCGACATTTCATATACCTCTAGTTTTCGAATTCACATGACCAACTTGTAGCAAAATCATCTATTATTCCCTCAGTTTATTTTATTTTTACCAGTACATTTTTGCTTTTTTTTATTTCTTTCAATTTACTAATCCTTTTATTTTAAAATATCTAGAAACATTTTTAACCCTATGCTTTCAAAACCGATGTACTTTCTATATGGAGTTTCAAATTTATCTTTAATTGCTCTATCAGGCTTCCTAAGATTATTTCAAAACCGATGCACTTTCTATTTCAAAACCGATGCACTTTCTGTATGAAGATTGGGGGTTATTATTAAAATCATGTTTTCAAAATTGTGAGAAAACCTAATACTTACAAAATTAATATGGATGTTTCAATCCCAAAATAGATTGTGTGTATTATATTTAGAATGGTTTTGTAAAAATTCCAAGTTTACTCTCGTTCTTTTTAATCAAATATACAAATGATTTTTCTCTCAAAAAATCATTTGTATAATTTCTTCTCACGACTACTACTGTGGTGCACTTCTTCTTTCTTGATATTTCTCTTCCAATTCCCCATTTTTTCTCTATAATCTCCTCTCCCCCAAAATCCGTATCTGTTTCCAAATCCTTCATCTCCAATCCAATTCCTTCTATTCTCCATCTCCGTTTTCAATTTCTGCATCTCTCCTTTCACATATATTATTGTTTTTCACCAATCTCCTCTCCAGTCTCGTGATCTTCTTTCCCTTTTTGGTATCTCTATTCCCCATTCTAACCCCATGCTTTCAAAACCGATGCACTTTCTATATGAAATTTCAAATTTATCTCTAAATGGAAAAATAAATGAAGACTATTACAGTTTTCGTTCTTTTTGCCAAAATAGTGGTACCCACTACTAGAAACCGTGAGTATTGGAGATGGGTATTAGCGTCCGTTCGAAGTTATATGGTCTCTAATATAGTATTAGCGACTGTATTTTATATACGGTCGCTAATACCCGGCCGCTAATACTTTGACGACCGTACAAGAAGTATTAGCGAGTGTGTACTATGGTCTCTAATACCATTATCAAAATATTACCGCGAACGGTCCTCTCTATCTTTCATTTCCCCAAAATTGTCCGAGACATTTAACCCAATTCCTCACATGCTTTCCTAAATTCCCCACAGTCGAGCCCATGCCGCAGAGCCCTGCTGTTGTGCCCCTCGGCCGAGTGCCCCTACCGCTATGCCCCTCGGCCGAGCCCTGCCGTCGACCCCTGGCCGCCGAGCCCCGCATTGTTGAGACCCCGCCGTCGTGCCCCTGCCGTCGAGCCTCGCCGTCGAGCCCTTCCCCGTCGAGCCCGTGCTGTCGAGCCTCCACCTTTTTCCTTGATCAAACGGTATGCTTTTTTTTCTTGATTGAAATTGGATTGTGGATTCTACATGTTTAATGAGATTGATAACTGATGGCTCTCTGGATCTCCTTCAGATGTTATCTTCCGTTGATTTGCTGCGAGCGCTGATGGACGACCGAGATTGGATTTAGAGGGTTGCTTCCTGGAGCGTGTGGATCTCAATAGGTTTGAGGTGGATGAGGCCGAGCTACATGCAAGAAAGTCCGTGGTTGTGCTACCGGGGACCCTTCGACGATCAAGTTAGACGGGGTATTTTGGCAGAGTAACTATTGGGATAAAATTGTCTTACCTGAGTCGTCTGAGAGAGGGGTTTATATAGCGGCAGCCATGGGCAGGTGGGCGCGAGATTCACGCCGGCCGTTACGCCCTTGGCGTTACGCCCGCGTGATAGGCGGGATTCCCTATCAATGATGAGACAGGCTCGTTAATGGGGGATCGTGATGGCGTGGAATGCGAGATCATGGGCGGCAGATATCTCGCGTCTGGCGAGATTCGCAGATCTATGGCGGAGATGCCTGTGATCGGTGCTGGGGGTTGTTCGGTGAGACCGAGGAAGATGAGCTCAGCGGGAGGCTCGGGAACGCGCGGGAGGTCAAGGAAACTTCGTTCTGTGGTAGCTTGGAGGTGAGCCGGAGGGTGGTCCGGAAGGCCATCGAAGGTCGGGACCATCCTCGGGCCGGAGGCCCGGGGTGTGATTCCAACGTAATGTCCTTGATCCTTTATTGTAAGCTCTGGGACACGTCATCTGCCACGTGTCATGATCTGGGGAGTCATCGATATCGAGCATCATCATTAGCCCCCCACTCTCGTCTCGATCCGTCCCTGGGTCTGGTCAAGAGTGGTCTGACCGGTCACCCGGGATGAGCTCTCACTCGAAGATATCGTCGATGCACATTCCTGGGCAAAGAGTAGTATTTTCTTGATGATGTCAGCGGATCAGGGGAGAGATCTCGCATTAAAGAGGAAGCGCCGGTTTGTGCGTACATTCGTCGAAGCGACAGCCTACGTGTCTGGCGCTGGTTGGCTGACGAGACGGGCTGCAGGCGTTCCCGCGCCCGATGGGACGTGCCCAATGTGAGTGCGACAGGTGGAATGCTGTCGGCCGTTGGTTTTGAAGCGTTATTTTGGCGGGAGGCGATCGGAGTCATAGGATATGTACGCCGGCAGCTATAAATAGAGGTAGGATCCCCATCAGGGCCCATACCTCTCCATAATTTCCTCGTCTCTAGTCGTGTTAGTCCGGCTCTCTTTTCCTCAGGCCGGATTCCTTGCGTTTTCTCTCTTGAGGACACATCCCTTTGATCAAGTTAGATGTATTCTTCCGAGAAGTCTGTAGAAATAATCCGGGTAGAGACTAGAGAGTCTTCTGAAACTTCCTCTTCTACTTCTTCCTCTTCTGAGTCGGAGTCCCTCCAGAAAGTTAGGGTTAGTCATGCTCCCCAGGGTCATGCGATGGGGGTGGTCCCCAGAGCGCAGGTCACGGGTGTTCTTGGAGCGTCATCTACACTGAGGCGTGCGAATGAGTTCGCTACCATCCGGAGTCATTTCCACATTCCTCCCGGTTATTTTCTTCGTCTGGCCGAGGAGGGGGAGAGGGCAGACCAGGTTCGGGGTATGGAGATTGCCTTGTACCTGGAAACCTTTTGGGCCGGGATGCGCCTGCCCTTTTCCCCCGAGGTGAGTGCGGTGTTGAATTGTTTTGGGTTAGCCCCGGGCCAGTTAGTGCCAAACTCTTGGAGGATTCTCCTTGGGTTCCTGGTCCGGTTGAAATTGCGTCTGATCCCTTTCAGCCGAAGCCTTCCCGTTTCTTCTTTTTGCTACAAAAACCATCGTGGTGCTCGCAGGGGCGAGCCGAGCTGGGTATACATCTCCTTTAGAAAACAACGGGGGGACGCTGCCGGGTCGGGGGTCGTCGTAGTACCTTCTTACATTCACGAATAGAAGAAGAAGTTTTTGTTTGTTGGGCCGCCCGAGGGTGAGGATTGGCCCGTGCCCATCCAATGGCACGGGGCCAGCTGCCCATGGGTGAGTCGGTTGAATCATCCCGACCCGGTGGCAGTGTCGGAGTGGGAGCCCCTCCCTCAGGCTGATGTGCTGCTGTCTGAGCGGGCCCTCAGTTGGGCCGGGCTCAGCCCCGCCCAGTTCGCAGGTAAGTTAAGAGTTTTCAGGTGGCCTGTTTAGACTTGTGTATTCTTTCACTTTTTCTGGCATTGCTGATTCCTCTGTATTTTTGTCTTATGCAGAACCCATGGACCTATGCAAATTTCGGACAGCCCTGGTTGAAACAAAGAAGGGGAAGAACACCGGAGGCGTCGACCTTTTTCGCCCGCCGTCGACTCCGGCTCTACCAGCGGCCGCTCCATCCAGGCGCCCAAGCGCCCCCGGGCTCCAGAGTCCGGTCGTGCGCCGAGCTGAAAACGTGCTCGGGAACAAGAGCCCCAGGCTTCGGAGGTGGGAGGTGAGACTGGTTCCCCCGCGTCGCTCCTCAAGAGGTTTTATAGGACGTCGCCCCACTCCTCGACTTCCCCGATCCTCATGGACGATGGGGAGCTTCGTTTCGAGGTACCCTCGGGGCTTTCCGTCGTCGACAGCTTGCTTTCGGAGATGGAAAGGTCGGCCGGGGGCAGAATCCTTCAGGGAACCCTCTGGGCCGAAATGGCGGCCATAGCTCAAGAGGCCATGCAAGTTAGTGTTCGCACCCCACTTGGTTCTTCATTTAGTATTTTTGTTTGCGTGATTGGGTGCCCCCCTTTCCTTTTTAACCCTCTTTGTTTTCTTCAGGTCTTCCAGCACGTCGCCCTCATCGTGAACATAGAGGACGAGGAAATTGCCCCGGCGATGCGGGCCGCGGGCGAGTTCTCCTCGCGGGAGGAGAGCTCAAGACTGGAGTTGGATGAGGCGATGGAGAGGGTCGCTGCCCCTGAAGACCGGGGGGTGGCTGGGGATCGGGAGATCGCCAGGTGCCGAGAGGCCGCCCGAGCCGCCGAGGCCCAGTTGGAAGATTCCAAGGTGCTCGTTGCCACCCTGAAGAAGAGGCAAACACCCTCCGGAGGGAGAACGATGTGGCGAAGGAGGGGACGAGGCGTGCCGAGCTTCGAGTGTCGAAGGCGGTGGAGAGCTACAAGAAGTCGGACCAGTTCTACACTGACCTCGCTGGAGCCGCTGCCGTCGTTTGGCACGACGCCCTCGATGTCGTCAAGGCCCTGATGCTGGAGTTTCCTCACGGCGAGCTCCAGGGTAAGTACCCTCTCGGGGATGACGCGCAGGGGAATGCCCCTAGAAACGCTGCAGGGGGAGAGGCCCCCGGTAGGAGCTTTGGGGATAAGTCGGTCGCCGTGGCCACCGGCGCCGAGGCTCCCGCTGTGGGTTCCGACCTTCAAGATACCCTCCCGGTTGTCACAGTGGAAGCGTTGCTCATCGATGTTCTCCCCAGCCCCGAGGCCTGAGCTTCCTCGCCTTCTTATTTCTTTGCGCTAAAATTTTGTAAGCCTTCGGACATTTTTGTAAGGCTGGGTAGCCCATAATACCTCTGTAAAGACTTCCGGTTTTTTATGAATAAAAAATCTTTTTGCAGTAGTCGTTGCGTGTGCGTTTTCCTTTTGTTTGTGGTAAACATTTTTATTTGCGCGGTACTGCTTTCATGTTTAGGTCGGTTTTTCGTCTAGCGATCGCACGTCGAGTTGAGAGTTGAAGTCGACCATTTGCCAAGTGTGCAAAGACTGGTGAAAGTTCGGTATCTCCATGGCCCCGAAGTCGAAGTGGAGATCGCTCAGACATGGATAGACCGAGAAGGGTAGCTGCTCGGTGGCCTTTTGATGAGGGCTTTTGATCCCTAGCGTTGGTGGGTATGAAATTACCAGCCAAGGATGGACCGAGCAGGGTAGCTGCTCGGCGGCCTCTTGATGAGGGCTTTTATCCTTGGCGTCGTGGGGTAAGAAATTACCAGCCAAGGATGGACCGAGCAGGGTAGTTGCTCGGTGTTCTCTTGATGAGGGCTTTTATCCTTGGCGTCGTGGAGTAAGAAATTACCGGCCAAGGATGGACCGAGTAGTGAAGCTGCCTGGTGGCCTCTTGGTGAGGGCTTTGATCCTTGGCTTCGGTGGGTAAAAATTACCAGCCAAGAATGGACCGAGCAGGGTTGCTGCCATATTGCCTCTTGGTGAGGGCTTTGATCCTTAGCGCGGGAGGGCATGGAGAGGCCTGCTAAGGATAGACCGAGCAGGGTCACTGTCCGGTTGCCTCTTGGTGAGGGCTTTGATCCTTAGCGCGGGAGGGCATGAAGAGGCCTGTTAAGGATGGACCGAGCAGGGTTGCTGCCCGGTTGCCTCTTGGTGAGGGCTTTGATCCTTAGCATGGGAGGGCATGGAGAGGCCTGCTAAGGATGGACCAAGCAGGGTTGCTTCCCGGTGGATTTGTGAGGTTCTATCCGACCTTCCCTGGTGTGTGAATATCAGGAAGAGTGACCGTCGCGGGTGACACGTGTTATGAACGCGTGGGGGGAGGTGAAGTGTAAGAGCCGCGTCGTTCCATTTTCGGTTCGCCAAGAAAGACGGGATATCCGCCTCGTGGTGGTACATTAGTAGAAGAAACGAGTGACTGTTGGACTCTTGGGGGAGCTATGGGGCTATAAAATAGGGAGGCGTGTTAATCACTCATTTCTCCATCTCCAAAACGTAAGAATGGACGAATTCCTTTTCACCATCCCTGAGATCATAAATTTTGAGGATGTATACCTGTACGACCAGCTGTGCTCCGAGGAGATGGTGCAGGCGGTGATCCGGCGGGTTGAGGATCACATCGTCCGCCTGCTCCCCCGGTGATCACCCCTTCTCTAGCTGCTCATGTACTCGATCTAGAGGGCGTCGCTGGGGCTGCACAACCCCTTGTCCGAACAACTGAAGGACGAGGCGGTTGGCAAGCTGAGGTCGCTATGTCGTCTCGGCCTGATCTCGAAGGGTCGGCAGGATCGCTCAGTGGCACTCGTTCTCGAGTGCTACCAATTGAGGCATCTCGCCGATGGGTGCCCGCCCGAGGAACTTCCTGGCCCGTCCGTGGCCACGAGGGTTCTCGGACAGCATCAGAGGCAGAGGTCCGAGGCGGCAAGGGCCCGCTGGCGGTGATTTCCTCGGAGTATCATGAGGAATGCTTCTTGCACCCCCTTCACCGCTGTTGTAATCTTTTTTTAGTGTATGGCAGAGGAGCCTACAATACCTTTGAATGAATAAAATTCTTCTTTTTGCAATGCTCTATCGTGTCCTTCTTGTTGTTTAAATAAAAAGAACTTAGAAGAATTTACATTGCTTTGTTGAAAAACCCAAGTAGTGGCCTGCTAAGGATGGACCGAGCAGGGTAGCTGCTCGGTGGATCCGGAGGTTCAGTCCGACCTTCCCTCGTTCGTGAACATTAGGAGGAGCGACCGTCGCAGGCGGCACGTGCCAGGAATGCTTGGGGGAGGCGTAACGTTTCGAGGAGACGCGTCAGTTTTGCCACATGGTGGCGCGGTATTGGAGCAATCTTGGTAGATCCCAGGATTCGCACCCACACACGTGCGAATCTGGGTCCTTAAGGATCCAGTTTGAGGTTATGAATAGGGAAGGAGATGGCAACTCCTTCGGCATCGCTTTCTTTTGAGATGACTGGGCGCATGTATTAGATTGAAGAGATCATCACCTTCGACGACGTCTCCATGTATGACCAATCCCTGGCTTAGGATGGGTACCGGAGAGTGGTTCGGTGTCTCGAGGGTCACGTCGGCCAGCTTTTCCCTCAGCGGTTGTCCCTGCTTCAGTTGCTGATGTACGCAATTTGGAGGAGGTCCCCGGGGTTGGAAAACCCCTTCTCCGAGGAGCTGCTGGACGAAGCGCTCGACAAGGTGCGCTCGATCTTCCTGCTTGGCCTCATCTCGAAAGCCAGGCACGACCGATCCTTGGCCCTCATTCTAGAGTGCTTCAAAAAGAGGTACATCGTGAGCCAAAGGCGCAGAGGGCGGAGCGTCGGGTGCTTCCATGGCGTCCCGGGTTCATGTGCAGCATCGGCGGGAGCGGGCTGCAGAGGCTAAGGTCCGGCTAGTGGAAATCTACTCTGAGCATCACCAGAAGTATTTCCTCAATCCCGTTCCCCCTATACTGTAAATTTTTCCTTTTTCTTTTTCTGTAAGGCTGAGGAGCCCGTAATACCTTTTGAATAAATATAATTCTCTTTTTGCGATGCCCTATTGTTCCCTTTTTATTATTTAAATAGAAAGAACTTTAGAAAGGATTTACATTGCCTTTGCGAAAGAAGAAATATACATGCATAGCTATTCTTTTCAGAGGTACAGCTTGAGCTTCTCAGCGTTGTAAGGTCGTGGAAATTTGCGACCATCCGCGTCTTGTAAGCGGTAGGCTCCACCGGGCAGGACCTCGGAGACGAGGAAAGGACCGTCCAATTTTGGGGAAAACTTATGCAGCTTTCCTTGATCGACGAACTCGTTCCACCTTAGGACTAAATCTCTGGTCTTGAAGAAGCGACACTTGATTCGCGCATTGCAGTAGCGGGCGGTTTGCTGTTGATAGGCAACAACTCTGATCTGAGCCCGGTCTCGTTTCTCTAACAAGATATCCAGGTTAGTTCAAAGGGCTGAGGTGTTCGCTTCGTCGTCAAAATGCTCGACCCGGTGACTGGGGATCCCGATCTCCGCTGGGACCATTGCCTCGGTACCGTAACAGAGGCTGAAAGGGGTCTCCCCGGTGGGGGTTTTCCTCGACGTGCGCAGGGCCCATAAGACCCGAGGTAATTCCTCGACCTAACTGCCTTGGCGTCCTTCTAAACGTGTTCGAAGACCTTGGAGGACGTCCCGGTTAGGGACCTCGGCCTGCCCGTTGCATTGGGGATGCGCGGCCGCAGAAAACATCATAAGGATATGATATTCGCTGCAGAATTCCTTAACTCTTTCGTTTTCAAAATTTGTCCCATGGTCGGTGATGATACACCTCGGGATGCCGAACCGGAGTATCATGTTGTTCTGCAGGAACTTGATAGTCGTGGTGGCGTCCGGTTTCCTGATGGGAATGGCCTCGATCCACTTCGTGAAATAGTCCACTATGACGAGGACGTACTTGTACCCGCCCTTACCGGTAGGGAACTGGCCTATCATGTCCATTACCCACTGGGCAAACGGCCATGGGGAGGTTAGGGCGGTTAGCTCGGTAGCGGGAAGGAAAGGTATGCTTCCATGGAGTTGGCAGTTCTTGCATCTCCTGACGAGCTTCTAGGCGTCCTGATGAATTGTTGGCCAGTAGTACCTCTGGAGTAATGCGTTCTGGATTAAGGTGCGGGCCCCTTGGTGCGCGCCACCGACCCCTTCGTGGATCTCACGGAGGACGTAGTCGGCTTCGTGAGGGTCGACGCATCGGAGCAGGGGCTGAGTGAAGGACTTCTTGTAGAGGTTCCCATTGCTCCAGACGAAATGGCGAGCTTTGGCTCGGAGACGGCGGGCTTCTCCCCGATCTTCTGGGAGCGTACCTTCCCTCAGGAATTCTACGAGGGGCTTTCTATAGTCCTGGTCTTCTTCCCGGACTGTGTACACTTGAAGTGGCGTTGCCCCGTCTTCCACGCTGGGCCGTGGCAAGACCTCGAAGAGGATGTTCCTCTTGTTGTTGGCCGTATAAGATGTAGCCAGCTTGCTCAAGGCGTCAGCCTAAGTGTTTAGCTGTCTGGGGATCTCCTCCACTGGATTTCGTGGATGTCCTTCCGCAGTCTTCTTACCTCGGCCAGATACTTCACCATCAGAGGCTCCCGTGCCTCGAATCGGTCGGTCACTTGGCCAACGACCAGGAAGGAGTCACTGCGGATCCGAATCGTTTTCAGCCCCAGTCCGAAGGCTATGCACAGTCCGGCTAGCAAGGCATCGTATTCCGCCACGTTATTTGAGGCTTTGAACCCGAACTTTAAAGAATACTCCATTTTGACCTTGTTCGGCCCTGAATGATGAGGCCAGCACCATAGCCTTCCTCGGTCGAGGACCCGTCGACGTAGAGGATCCAATCAGGGACGGAGTCAAGCTTCTCATTGACTGAGGGTTGAGCTGCGGGGGCCGACGTGGACTCCCGCTCTTTGCTGGGAATGGTGCACTCGACGATAAAATCGACCAGGGCTTGTGCTTTGATAGCCTTCCTCGGGCGGTATTTTATGTCGAACTGGGACAACTCCCACCTCTATTTCTCCAAGCGGCCAGAGGACTCGGGGGAGGCGAGGATAGCCCCCAAAGGCCGCTCGGTAAGAACGAGGATGGTGTGCGCCTAGAAATAGTGCCGTAGTTTCCTTGAGGCCACGATGAGTGCCAAGACGATCTTCTCTATGGCTGGATACTTTGTTTCTGCGTCCTTGAAGACGTGGCTCACATAGTATACCGGCTTCTGGACTCCCTCGACCTCTCGGATGAGCACTGAGCCTGTAGTTTGGTCGGATACCGCCAGATATAGTGATAGATCGTCCCCTTCAACTAGCCGGGTGAGCAGCGGGGGAGTCGCAAGGTGCCTCTTTAATTGCTCAAAGGCGGTCTGGCACTCCTCCGACCACTCGAATCTTAGTATCTTCCTTAGAGCTTTGAAGAACGGGAGGCACTTCTCCCCAGACCTCGACATGAAACGACTCAGAGCGGCTACCCGCCCTGTTAGCCGCATGATTTCGACGTTAGTCTTAGACGCGGCCATGTTAAGGATGGCGTTGATTTTCTCTGGGTTAGCTTCGATCCCACGGTGAGTGACCATGAAACCGAGGAACTTTCCACCGGTGACCACGAATGCGCACTTGGCGGGGTTCAATTTCATCTTGTATTTGCGGAGGACGTCGAAGGCCTTGCCCAGATCCTTGGCGTATTCATCCGATGAGATTGATTTGACGAGCATGTCTTCGACGTAAACTTCCTTGGTCCTGCCGATCTGCGGCTTGAACATGCGATTGACCAAGCGTTGGTACGTAGCTCCGGCGTTTTTGAGGCCGAAAGGCATTACCTTGTAGCAGTATACCCCCGGTTCGTTGTGAATGCGGTGAGATCCTCGTCTGTCGGATTCATACGGATCTGGTTGTAGCCGGAGAAGGCATCCATGAAGCTAAGTAGTTCGTGGCCTGCCGAGCTATCGACGAGCTGTTCTATCCGAGGAAGGGGATAGTTGTCTTTCGGGCAGGCCTTGTTGAGGTCGGTGAAGTCGACGCACATATGCCACTTCCCGCTTGACTTTTTGACCATGACTATGTTCGCCAACCATTCCGAGTATGGCACGTTCCGAATGAAGTTGGCGGCGAGGAGCCTGTCTACCTCGTCCTCGATCGCTTTTTGTTTGATCGGGGCGAAGCTTCTTTTTTTCTGCCGGACGGGTCGGACCGTAGGGTCTACCTCGAGCTTGTAAGATATAATTTTAGGGTCGATCCCAAGCATGTCGGCAAGTGCCCAGGCGAACACGTCAGAGTTGTTTCTGAGGAAGTGAACTAGGTAGTCTCGTAGAGTCCCCGTCAAAAGAGACCCGATCTGAACGGTTCGTTCGTCGTCACCTTCTACGAGGGGGATCTCTGTTAGTGGCTCCACCGGGGTCCCTCGAACCTCTTTCTGCTCATCTCGAGTGTCCATAGAACCCCTGATGTCACCCTCGCCCTCAACATCGACGTTTGGCCGCTCAGACTTAGATGTTACGGTGAAGCAAACCTTTGCTGTTCGTTGGTCCCCGTAGGCCCGACGTATCCCACCTTGGTCCAGCGGGAATTTCATCGCTAGGTGGTAGGTTGATATCTGGTCCCGAAGGGAGTTCAGTGTCGGGCGACCGAGGAGGACGTTGTAGGCCGATGGGATTCTCGCGACAATGAATTCCACAGGCACGGTGAGCATACGGCCGACCTCCCCGATGTTAAATTGGAGAGTGATTACCCCTTCCGTCGGGATGGAGTGGTTAGTGAACCCTGACAGGACATGGGTGGTCGGCCTTAGGTCCGACGGGGAGAGTCCCATACGCAGGAAGCAGTCATAGAAGAGAATGTCTGCTGAGCTTTCAGAGTCGATCGGTATCCTCTGCACCTCGTAGTGTTGGACCCGAGCCGTGATCACCAGCGCGTCGTTGTGAGGCAAGGATATACCGTGGAGGTCCTCGTCGGTAAAAACGATCGGCTCGGCTACTTTGGTCTTCTTCCTCGGGTGGCTGACAGGTCCCCCAATCGGGGAGGGATGCCGTGTCTCGTCGGTCATCATCGTACCCCCCGCTAACATGACCATGATTTGGCCGATTGTCAATTTGCCGGGAGGGGGACGTTGCTCTTGCTCACGGTCGGCTTGCCGCTTGTCTCGCAAGTACATTGTCAGGTGCCCCGAGCGGATTATCTCCTCGATATAGACTCGGAGCTGTTTGCAGTTCTCAGTGGAATGGCCCTGCGACCTGTGGAAGCCGCAGTAGGGGCCCCGGGTGCGCTTTGCTGCGTTGTTCGAGATTGGGGGGAGTTTGAAGAACCTCTCGCCCTTAGCCTCCTCCAGTAGTACCGTCTGGGAGACATTGAGCGGGGTGTACTCCTGAAACTTTAGGGAGTAGGGCTTTAGCCTCTATATCTTCTTTTTCTCTTCCCGGGCCCTTTTCTTCTGATCGGTTTGCTCTGTCCGGGGCAGGTTGATGTTCACCTTGGATTCGAGCTGGATTTCACGTTCGGTCCAGGCCTTTACCTAGGCCATGGTCTTAGGTTGCGCTAATGCAAAGGAGCGTAGCCACTCCTTGTGCCTAAGACCCGACCTGAGGACCGTAATGACCGTCTCATCCCGGTGTTCTGGGACCTCGAGGAGGGCGTTGTAGAAGCGGGTGACGTTCCTTTTGAATGATTCTTTGTCTCCACTCTTTATGGTGAAGAGATGGTCGACGGTCCGCTTCTGCTGTCTGTTCCCGACAAAGTGGCCGAGAAATTGGGTGGCCAGCTCATCGAAGGTAGAGATTGAGCGTGGCATGAGTCCTCGAAACCAGTGTCGTCCAGAGCGGATGAGAGTGGCCAGGAAAGCGTGGCATTGTGTGGCGTCGGAACAGTCCTGGAAACTCATCCCGGCCGTGAACACATCCAAATGATCCTTTAGGTCAGACTTCCCGTCGAAGAGGGAGACTTTCGGGGGCTTGTTCCGGGAGGAGACGTAGACGGCGAGTAGCTCTTTGGTGAAGGACTTTGTGAGCGAGTCGGCGGCATATTTAGCCCCTTCGTTTGAATGACGACTTTCCCGATGCATGCCTTCGATCTTCTTTTCGAGGGCGTTGAGTCGGCCATGGTATCCCGATGATTCGGCACATTCTGATTTTTGGCCTCTACTGCAGGAGACCTCTGCCTGGCCACGGCCTCGGTTTCGTTCGATGAGGTTCCTCAGGTCCCCTGGCGAGGTCGTCTTCGAGCTGCCATGGCAAGTCCCGTGCGCGTGACCCCGTCGAGGGAGGGCATGCCGGTTATGCCTAGGCGCAGGCGAGCTGACCGACACCTCATCGGGAGGGACATGGGCATGATGGGGCTCAGGGCGAGGCGCTCTGGCGTAAGACCTCAGAGTTAAGCTGTGTGGCGCCAACCGGGTCATTGAATACTTCGGCCCGGGGGATTTGCGGCTGCCGGAGACAGCGATGTGGTGATCGGTCGTGCCAACGCGGGCAGAGTCTTCTTTCCCTCTATAGGGGTCCCGGTCCTGAGGTGGGGGAGCGATGACCTGGGGAGCTTGTCCGACTGTTTTGACACGGACGAGTGCATCCACGACGGATGTGAGTCGATCTATCCGAGTAGATAGGGTGTGAATGGCGTTCGGGGGAGGAAAGGATTCTCCCTCGTCTCCACTGCGAGGAGGACGATGGCTGGTGCTTAGATCGTCACGGTGGCCGCTTTCCATGAAGTCGAGATCGAAAGATGAACTTTCGTTGAGTGGAACTAATTTTCCACAGACGGCGCCAACTGATGGCTCTCTGGATCTCATTCAGATGTTATCTTCCGTTGATCTGCTGCGAGCGCTGATGGACGGCTAAGATTGGATTTAGAGGGTTGCCTTCTGAAGCGTATGGATCTCAATGGGTTTGAGGTGGATGAGGCCGAGCTACCTGCAAGGAAGTCCCAGGTGGTTGTGCCACCGAGGACACTCCGACGATCAAGTTAGACGAGGTATTTTGGCAGAGTAACGGCTTATTGGAGTAAAATTGGCTTAGCTGAGTCGTCTGAGAGAGGGGTTTATATAGCGGCAGCCATGGGCAGGCGGGCGCGAGATCCATGCCGGCCGTTACGCCCCTGGCGTCATGCCCGTGTGATAGGCGGGATTCCCTATCAATGTGAGACAGGCTCGTTAATAGGGGATCGTGATGGCGTGGAACGCGGGATCATGGGCGGCGAATATCTCGCATCTGGCGAGATTCGCGGAGCCATGGTGGAGGCGCCTGTGATCGATGCTGGGGGTCGGTTGGTGAGATCGAGGAAGATGGGCACGGCGGGAGGCTCGGGAACGAGCGGGAGGCCGAGGCAACTTCGTTCTGTGGTAGTGTTCATATCAGATTTTTGCATTTTCGTATCTCCCATTCTTGATTGCATTGCATATAAGTAGGTACTTTTGATCCGTGTTTGCTAAATAATTGCAGGTTACAGATTCTCAGCTCTTTAGAGTGAAATTTATAAAAAGTCGCAACAAATGCAGGACTACGGCTAACAACAGATAAATACCGATCTCCGCTCACTATCCGTATGATACTGCATACCAGTTCAAGGGAAAAAATAGCAAATCATTGGTCATTTCATGCACAAAGCATAAGAGCAGCACAAGATCCAAGATTTTAATGCGGAGCTCAAGAAAATCAAGGCAAAAATTCCACATCAATTCACCTTTTACACTGCTGAAAATATGGGAGAAAACTGAAGAGCTTCTGAGAAACCAAGTGTACCAAACAGAAGAGAATAGTAACATGGAGAACCCCAGAAAAGATGAGCCCCCAAGTCCACCAAATGGCTGCGGAACCGCGGCCAATATGGCACTTAGGCCGCGGATCCGCGGCCGTGTCAACTCAGTGTTGACTCGTTTTTTGTGGGTAGTTTTGTAATTTTATTTTGTCTCAGATTGTATCCCTAGGGTTTCATTTGCCTGCCTATAAATAGCCCAGACCCAAGCCAAGTAAAGGGTGTCTTTTTCTTTGTATTAGATTTAGGATAAGTGTTCGTAGTTCTTCTTCCTCTTCCTCTTTCTCCATTAATATTGTAGTGAGTTTCATGAGTGATGATGAATAAAAGAAGAGTTCTTTTTATTAACATGCTTGTCTTGTAATTGTGTTCTATTATCTTGTTTGTAATTTTATTTGTTAAGTTAGTTGTTGTTATTTGTTTGTTTGCTTTCTTTCTTTTTCTCTTTCTCTTTATCTTTACAACCATGATGCTTGAGTATGATCCTTGCCAAAGTGAGGTCTCAAATAGCTAGTTGTGATTTTCTTAACCTCATTTTTTTCTACCTTCCTTCTTGTTTTGTTTTGTTTTTCTTTTTAATGGGTGAGTAGTTTCTCACTTATTAGGGTAGGATAAGAAAAGTTTGAGAGAAGGAAATCTCTCTCACTCTTTTCTTTGCCCAACATCTTGATTTGGACTCTCGTTAATTGAACCACAATCCGCTCCCTACGGAACCCTATCCTATATGATAGCGGTGATTCCCTAGTTAGACCGGTTGTGGTTGAATTAACCGGAGCTAAATGCTAAGAGCCAAGAACGGACGGACAAGGACCATAAGGAACGAATTAAGCGTTGAAAAGCCTAGCTTATACTCGCAAGTTCCTTCTTAGTCATGCTAATCCCCATTGTTTCCGATTACCGTAACACCGATATTAAGAGTGGTAATGAAAGAAGTGAGCGATTCCTAACTCAAACTAACATAATCCTAACCCTAACAAGCTCTCTTTATACATATTTTAGCACATAGTGAAACTAAACAAACCTGGACAAATTGGACTTAACTCGTTAAAACACTAAAGAAAAAGATTCCCATCTCCCTGCGGATGACCCGTACTCAACCGGCTAGCTACCAAGCGAAACCGTCTTGATTGCGGTAATTAAAACTAAGCACACAAAAACTCTAACAATCAAATAGTGCCGTTGCCGGGGAGACAGTAGTTTATTTCTTTGTGTAATTTCGGGTTAATTTGTGAATATACATATAACCAAAAACAAAAAAAATACTGTAAAAATCATCTTGTTATTGTTGGTTCGTTTTTATGCAAGTGTGCAGTGTAGGATGAAGGTCAAGTTCAGTGCCAAAGTCGTGGGGAGTTTGACCCATATCTCGCGGCTACACCGCGATGGATCAAGACGAAACCACGTGTTGCTGTAAAATTCTAGAGCAAACTCGGTGACCAAATCAAGATTTTGGGGCTCTAAACAAGAAGAGAAGACTTCACTTAGCACAGAGAAGAATTTTGAAGATCCAACTCAACTGTCAAGCCGCGGATCTGCGGCAGAACTGCATGTTTGACCGCGGAACCGCGGTAAAATAGTGACGTCAGCACCCAAAAACTCTCTGTGAGTATCCCAATCATTTTCTCACCTCTCTGAACTCCACTGAACTATTCTTTCTGCAGCATTCTTTGCACAAACTCTCTTCCCCTCTCCAATAAAACTTTTTTTGTGCAGGATTCTTTGCGCCGTCGCCAACTAAATTTTTTGTAAGTGTTTTAGATTTTTGTTTGTTACTGTTTTGCATAAATAATACGGACTTTAAGGGGATATAACACTAATTCAGATTGGGTGGGGATTTCATCACCCTTCCTAAGACCCTAAAAATCACTAAAAGCATACGCATTACCCTTGAGGTCAATAAAAAATATCTAGACTCAGCCAACTAAGGACTGTCGTGCTCAATAGGACAGAGGAAGGTTGTGGGCATTCGATTGTTTATCTAAACTTGATTTTATGGTGCCTAGGCTAGACAAGTGAGAAAGGTAATTTTAAAAGGCCCGTCTCACGGTGATTCATAAGCGGAACCCTCCTTTCCTCATTTGTTCTTACCTGGCCACAATTGGCTGTGAAGAGGCGATTTGAGGGTTATCTTACTACTTGTCACTTTGGAACAGTTAGGAGCAGTCTAGTGGACTTTGAAGACCATAGCTCTAGGTATGATTATGCATGTTTTGACTGTGATTGTTTGAAGTTGTGCCATAAGTCCGTACATATTTTTGCTAAAACTCTTTCTAAAAAAAAGAAAAAAACAACAGAATAAAAAACTTTTATAAAAACTTGCCTTTTGTCGCCAGAATTCCATTTCACCCACCTTTCATCCGCATTTCTCCATTGACGTTTTCTTACCCTCACCTTCTACGCTTTGACGATACTAAACTCGTTTAGTGTATGTCTGGTTGGACTCGGGACATTAGTGCCCGCCTAGTCCGCGTTACATTAGTCGCTACTAACTACGCGATCGACTCCGACGTCGAAACTCCCTCCACACCTCTTTCACCCTTACCTTTGCCGGCCAACTCCGACGTAGACCGAGATTCTGTTCATACATCATCACCTTCACCTTATCCATCACCAAATTCTTCTTTTGAGATGTCAGGATTTCCTCCTAATATCCCTTTACCTCCCCTGGGACTGATTCCATCTCATCTGGGTGCGAATAACCCGCAACCACCTGATTGATAGGATACGAGCGTGTCAAGTTTAGTTCTAAATACCGCAATCAAGACGGTTTCGCACGTAGCTAGCCGGTTGAGTACGGGTCGTCCGCAGGGAGATGGGAATCTTTTTCTATGTGTTTTTCGACGAGTTAAGTCCGGTAGTTCAGATTTTGTTTGTAGTTATCTAAGTGTTGAGTTGATATTTAAAGAGAGCTTGTTAGGGTTAGGATTAGGTTAGTTTGAGTTAGGAGTCTCCACATCTTTCGTTGCCCCACTTAATATCGGTGTTACGGTAATCGGCAACAACGGGGATTAGCACGACTAGGAAGGAACTTGCGAGTATAAGCTAGGCTTTCCAACGCATAGTCCTTCCTTTTGGTGCTTGTCCGTCCGTTCTTGGCTCTTATCCATAACCTCCGGTTAATTCAACCACAACCGGTCTCACTACGGAATCACCGCTATCATGTAGGATAGGGTGCCGTAAGGAGCGGATTGTGGTTGGGTTAACGGGAGTTGATTTAAGTTGTTGGGCAAGGAAAGAGTGAGAGAGATTTCCTTCTCTCAAACTTCCCTTATCCTACCCTAACAAGTATAGAACTACTCACACTTCATAATACGGAAAAATAAAACAACACAAAAGAGGAAGATAGAAAGAAGAAGATTAGAAGAATACGACTAACTGTTTGCGACCTCACCTTGGCGAGGATCAAGCGTAAGTATCATTGTCGTATGTAAGGATAAAGAAAAAGAGAGAAGAAACAAACAACAAGGAAATAACAACAACTACTTAACAATTAAAATTACAACAATTATAACAAGTAAAGAAAGAGACAAGCATGATAATAAAAATGGTCTTCTTTATTCATCACTCTTCACTCAAAAGCTCACTTACAAGTTTAATGGAGAAGAGGTGAGAAGAGGAAGAAGAACAATACTAAAACTAGGCAAAATGAAAAATACAAAGTTGGACCCCTTCCTTCACAAACTTCTGGGCTATTTATAGGCCATAGAATGAAACCCTAGGGTAACCACCAGAACCTAAACAAAAAGACCAAAAAACCCCCCAAAAATCTTCAACTGCCGCCACTATATTGCCGCGGATCCGCGGCCTGGACCCCACTTTGGCCGCGGATCCGCGGTCTTATGATTGAATTGGGCCCCCCAATTTTTGGTGCTGGCCTGATCTGTTGTCTACATTATTCTGGTATATGTATTTTCTTATAATTGCTCCACGAATTTTCCAGAATTCTGTTGAGGGAAAGGTGGACTTTTTATCAAGATTTTGTCATGATTTGCCTCGAGCTCCGCGTAGATCTCTTGGATTTTGTGCTACCATTGAGCCTTGTGCATGAGAATGACATTGATTTGATCTTTTGTCTTCCTATTGATATCTGGCAACATACGGATGAAGAGCAGAGACCGTGTTTTTATCTGTGGTTGGCAGGAACCCGGATTTTGTCGTGTTTTCCATGAATTTCACCGTTTTGGAACCGAGAACCTGTATCCTGCAATTGACTAGCAAACACGGCTCAAGAGTATCTACGGATATGCAATGTGATAAAAATTGGGCGGTATGAAAATGCAAAAATCTGATATGAACAAATACCCCCAAACTTATCATTTGCTCGTCCCGAGCAAAGTCCATTTATTCACAAAAATTTCCTAACCTCACTTTCGCAGGGAACGCGATTGCACTGAGCATGTGCAACAAGCCGTTAAACCTCTAGGTGTCCCTAGTAGGAGGAGTGTTGTCTCCTGAGGGTTTTCAGCGGATACTACCCACAAAATCCGGTCAAGTTGGTTTGTAAAAATGACTAAGTTTCAAACCCTAAAGTTTTGTTTTAGAAAATAACAATTCTATAATCCTTAGTCTAGATTATCGAACCTTTATTTTTCACACCTCACATCTTATTTAACTACAAATTTTATATGTCTTTACGTGCAGTGCGGATAGTGTCGTTAAGTTCCAGAAGGATCGATTAGAGTCATCATGTCGCACAATAAAGCCCAGATAACAATTTTAAAAGGATCACATAAGTTTTATAATGAGTTAAGCATTTTTCAAGTTTCGTTTTGCAGTAAGGTTTCAACTTCAGAATTTCTATCTTCCTTAACAGGAAACTAAGTCGTATTTTTCACTCCACCTTTTTCTTGTTTTCATTTCATACACACCACTGTGAACGTGCAATAGTCTTTATCAAAGAGTAAAACCTTCATATCTCCGTTAAAATTTTTTTTAAAAGCCTGTCTTTTATCAAGATTATTCTCACACAAAGAACCGTTAGGAATTTTAACTCGGAGAGAACACTTGCTTGACTTTGTTTTAAACTGGACTTTCTAGGCTTCTTAGCGAGCTTTGGGCCAATGCACCCAAACCAGTTGGTTTTAGGGCATTAGGTGTAGAAACACCCCAGCGGACTTAATTACTCAAGTTACCTAGGTCCAAAAACAAAAGACAGTTTGGCGTGAAAATCAGATGATTTAATACGAACGGAGATATAACCGGCAGTTCAAATATTTTTTTTTTTTTTGGATAAAAGACGTGTCTAGTGGGTTTGGTGTGTAATCAAGTTTTAGATGGGTTATTTTTCAGACTTAGCTCCTATTACGGCATCAATAACATTCATTCATATTCGCTTTACTTCATAAACTATTCTTGTCATTACTTATTTCAGAACAAACCTATTTGATTCTCAGAAAATCATTTATCTGTTTAAAAGTTTGAACATGAAAGACTTGTCATCTAATTCCCAAAACTCACGACACGTGTAGTGTGATGTAAAGACGTATATCAGCTATAGTTAACTTCAAAGGAGAGTTATCTTTCAGGTTTTCAAAATCCAAACATAAGATCTAGTTATTCCTATTTTATCAAACAAAAACCGTCGAATGTTGAATCAAAGTTCTTCCACAAGCTAACTTGACAAAAAGTTTTTATATTTTTGGAAAATTTTCAAATTTTTATGGATTTTATGGATTTTAATATGCAGATGCAAAATATACATATGAATGCGAAGGTAAGAAATGCGTACCGAGCGTACCCCCAAACTTAAACTGGACAGTGTCCTCACTGTCGTTGCATGAAGAGAGTAGTTTGAAGGTTCAAAATTGTTGGCTAGCGATACACAAATTTTTATTTGTTTTTGATTTTAAAGAAAAGAAAAAGAATATACACAAATATAAACAAAATGGTTTGTACATACCCCCAAACTTATTTGGAACAGTGTCCACTGTTCTTGGCTGGATAACCGAAGTTTGGAGGTAGGCAGAGGAAGATCAAGCAAGGTAAACCGGCTCCTGTAAGAACAGGAGCTCCTCTGTTGGTTCGGCGCTAAGGTACGGTTTGCATCGGTGTCCGTTCACTTTGAAGAGTGAACCGTCCTTTGGATTTTCCAAATCCACAGCGCCCTGCGGATACACAGTCCGCACAAAATACGGCCCTTTCCAGCGAGATCGGAGCTTTCCAGGATAGAAGTGAAGTCGGGTGTCGTAAAGAAGTACCTGCTGACCAGGTACGAAGGTTTTGCGCACAAGGTGTTTATCATGAAACACCTTCGTTCGATTCTTAACGACAACCGCGTTGTCGTAAGCCTCATCCCTAAGCTCGCTCAGTTCGTTCAGCTGCAGCTTCCGATGGCTGCCCGCGTCCTCCAGAGACAGATTCAGCTCCTTTATCGCCCAAAACGCGCGATGCTCGATTTCGACAGGAAGGTGGCAGGCTTTTCCGTACACAAGCCGATAGGGAGACATGCCAAGGTCGGTCTTATAAGCGGTTCTAAATGCCCAAAGGGCATCAGTGAGTTTCAAAGACCAATCCTTACGGTTCTTGGAGACCGTTTTCTCCAGTATCTGCTTGATTTGCCGATTTGAAACTTCGGCCTGCCCGCAGGTTTGGGGGTGGTAGGGCGTAGAAAGCTTATGATTAATGGAGTATTTCCGCATCAAGGCCTCGAAAGTCCTATTGCAGAAATGACTTCCATTGTCGCTAATGATCGCTCGGGGGTGCCCAAACCGTGAGAAAATGTTTTCTTTAAGGAACCTAACGACAACCTTGTTGTCGTTAGTTCGGCTGGGCACAGCCTCGACCCATTTAGAGACGTAATCAACAGCTAGAAGGATGTACAAGTTCCCAAAAGAGCTGGGAAACGGCCCCATGAAGTCTATCCCCCAAACATCGAAAATCTCCACAACCAAGATCGGTTGGAGCGGCATCTCATTCCTCCGGGATATCCGGCCCATGTGTTGGCACCGGGAGCAAGTCTTGCAATAATCGTGAGCGTCTTTGAAAAGTTGTGGCCAGTAGAAACCACATTGCAAGATCTTCTCAGCTGTCTTTCTGGGCCCAAAATGCCCGCCACATGCTTGGTCGTGGCAAAATGACAACACACTCTTGAATTCCTCATCTGGGACACACCGACGAATAATCTGGTCGGGACAGTACTTGAACAAGTAGGGTTCGTCCCAGTAAAAGTGTTTTACTTGGGATAAGAAGCGAAGTCTGTCCTGACGTGACCATTCGGTCGGTAGCAATCCCGTGGCCAAATAGTTCACAATATCTGCGAACCAGGGTTCGCAAGATACTGTCAAGAGTTGTTCATCCGGGAAAACGTCATTGATTGGGATAGGAAGCGACGGCGAAGAAGGGAGTCGTGAAAGATGGTCGGCGACAACGTTTTCACATCCTCTTTTGTCCTTAATGACAAGGTCAAACTCTTGAAGCAAGAGGATCCAACGTATAAGCCGAGATTTGGCATCTTTCTTCGCAAAAAGATGGCGCAGAGCAGAATGATCAGTGTAAACGATGACTGGAGAGCCGATGAGGTACGGCCTGAACTTCTCTAAAGCAAATACAACAGCTAAGAATTCCTTCTCAGTTGTTGTATAATTGAGTTGTGCGTCGTTCAGGGTTCGGCTTGCGTAATAGATCACGTGCGGCATCTTGTTGATGTGCTGTCCAAGGACAGCACCGATGGCAAAGTCGGATGCATCGCACATAATCTCGAATGGGTGCGTCCAGTCAGGGGAAGAGAGAACGGGAGCAGAAGTGAGTGAGTGTTTCAATGATTCAAAAGCAGCCGCACAGCTTGAGCTGAAGTCGAATGGCGTGTCCTTGGCCAGGAGAAGAGTCAAGGGCCTAGCAATCTTGCTAAAGTCCTTGATAAACCGTCTATAAAAACCGGCATGGCCAAGGAAGGCTCGGATATCTCTGACGCATCGGGGAGGAGGCAGATTGGAAATGACCTCAATCTTTGCTTTGTCGACCTCTATGCCATTTTGCGAGATGATATGTCCTAAGACAATACCTTCACGCACCATGAAGTGGCATTTCTCCCAGTTCAAAGTGAGATTCTTGTCCTTACATCTGGTAAGGACAGCGTCGAGATGCAGCAGACACTCGTCAAAAGAATCGCCGAAAATGGAGAAGTCATCCATGAAAATCTCCAGAAATTTCTCCACCATGTCTGAGAAAATCCCCATCATACACCGCTGGAAGGTAGCGGGCGCATTGCATAACCCAAAGGGCATGCGTCGATATGCAAACGTGCCGAAAGGACAAGTGAAAGTGGTCTTGTCCTGGTCTTTTTCGGCGATGGGAATTTGATTATAGCCAGAGTAGCCATCAAGAAAGCAATAGTACTCATGTCCGGCCAATCGTTCGAGCATCTGGTCAATAAAAGGTAGCGGAAAGTGGTCTTTCCGCGTTGCGGCGTTGAGTTTTCTGTAATCAATGCAAACTCGCCACCCAGTTTGGGTGCGAGTAGGGATTAACTCATTCGCCTCGTTGGTTATGACCGTGATGCCCGACTTCTTGGGGACAACGTGAATGGGGCTAACCCACTGGCTATCAGAGATAGGGTAAATGATACCACTATCTAGACATTTGACGATCTCCTTCTTCACAGCCTCCTTCATGACTGGATTAAGACGTCTTTGTGGATCCCGGGCTGGTTTGGCATCATCCATCAGATGAATGTGATGCTCAACGATGAGGGGACTAATCCCCTTGATGTCCGCCATGGACCAGCCAAAAGCTTGCCTGTTGCCGTGCAAGACCGTGAGAAGGGCTTTCTCTTGCTCGTGAGCTAGAGAAGCCGAGATGATGACAGGGAGGGTCTCGTTCTCACCTAAGTAAGCATACTTAAGGTGAGACGGCAACGGCTTGAGTTCGAGCGTTGGAGGTGAAATGATGGAAGGCAAGACTGGTGCAAAGGTCTCGAACTCAAAGGACTCCAGCAAAGGTTCAAAACGAGTGTAGGCAACCGAGTCGGATGGTTCAGGTAACTCATCCGAAAAGTCGAAAGATTCAAACTCGGGTTGTGCGCGGCTAAGATCGTTCGTGAACGTGAAACACTCGTAGTCGTTATCGGGCGCAGAAACAGCAGCAGGTTCGAAGAGACACGCACTAGTGGCGTCAAGATTATCGTATTCAAACAAAAACTCCTCGAATTCACACTCTTCGGGGGTGATCTCCTGGATCGAGCAAACATCCAGTATATGAGCATTAGGTTCGGCGGGCTGATTCCCCAACCTAAAAATGTTGAGTTCAATCGTCATATTTCCAAAAGAGAGGTTCATTGAACCATTGCGACAATTGATCACAGCATTTGAGGTTGCGAGAAATGGGCGACCGAGTATCACCGGAATTTGATTCCGGGGGTTAGCTACAGGCTGTGTATCTAAGACAATGAAGTCGACGGGGAATATGAAGTCCCCGACTTTGATTAACACATCCTCTAGCTCACCCCTAGGATGGGTGATCGATCGGTCGGCCATCTGGAGAGTGCAGTGTGTGGGTTTCAGCTCTCCGACGCCTAATTGCTCGTATACTGAATACGGAAGCAAGTTAACACTGGCACCAAGATCTAATAGTGCGCGGTTGATGTTCTTATCCCCAATAGTAATTGAAATCGTAGGACAGCCAGGGTCCTTCCGTTTTTGTGGTAAAGATTGGGTAAGGGCATCACTCACAGCACTAGCCAAGAAAACCTTCTTGGGTACCTGAGACTTCCTCTTTTTCGTGCACAAGTCCTTTAAGATTTTCGCGTAAGAAGGGACTTGTTGGACAGCATCTAAAAGAGGAATGTTAATGTTAACTTGCTTGAATAACTCCAAAATCTTCTCCATTTGTGGATTTTGTTTGTTAGACCTCAACCGGTTTGGAAATGGAACATTTTGAAAATTGGTTGAGTCTAATGCTGGAGGAGGAGATTTTGGAGTTGGAACGGATCCCAGAATAGGTGTTTTCGTGGAGTGAGAAGCGGGTCCGTTTAGAGAAGAAGAGGAAGGAGAGCCTTGTGAAGAACGGAGAATAGGCTCGGAAGACGAAGAAGAAGAAGCAGGAGAAGAAGAAGAAGAAGAAGCGGCCGGGGTGTCATCGTTGATTTGCTTGCCAATGTTGTTTTGCAGCACCCTCCCTGATCTCAGTGTGGTCACGGCACTCACATTATGGTTTTGTTGTTCAAGAGCAACATGTGCATTATGTGGGTGGCCGGGATTTGGAAGTGGCTGGGACGGGAGCTTCCCCTTCTCTCGCTCGCTCAAGGCCGCGTTCTGCTGTGCAATCTGGGCCTCGATGGTCTTGATGCTCTGCCCGTGTGCGGCGGTGTGTTGCACTAAAGATTGGATCGAAGACTGGATGTTGGCGGTGGATTGAGTCGATTGTTTAACAAACGCATCCAGACTTCGCTCGAGCGAGGAAACCTTATCGTTGTTTGACGGAACAAAGTTGTTTGGTGGAAAGGAATTGTTCGGTGCAAAGTTGTTCGTCTGGTTTTGGTAAGGCTGGGGTTGGAAGGGCTGCTGATACTGAGTTTGTTGTTGCGCTTGTTGTTGCGGTGGAGGGGCCCTTTGGAAATTGTTGCCCTGGAATTGATTCTGATTCTGATTCCAGGCGAAATTGGGGTGGTTCCTCCAACCGGGATTGAAGGTGGAAGAGTATGGATCATTCCTCGGTCTTTGCTGGAATGCATTAACCTGATCCTGTCCTTGCGAGGGTGGATTGTAAGGACACTCTTCGGTCAAGTGGGACGGATCGGAACAACAAGCGCAGATGGTACGAAGGGGGAGAACAGGTGTGGGGGCAGGAGCAGAAAATTTGCTCTCTATTGCTTCAAGCTTTCGTGTAATTGCAGCCATTTCAGCTTTCATCGCAATAGAGACATCGAGTTGGTGGATTCCTACCCTAGACTGACCGGTAGAAGTGGAGGTAGAAGAAGAAGAAGTCGGTCTGGTGCTCTCCCACTGTAGCGTTTGCTCCGCAAGATCGTCAAAGAACTGCCACGCTTCCTCGTCAGATTTGGATAGGAAGTGACCCTGACAGATGGTTTCCAGCAACTGCTTCGTTGCTGGGTTCAGTCCCTCGTATAAGGTTTGGCAGAGTTGCCATTTCTCTATACCGTGGTGAGGACACTGAACAAGAAGGTCTTTGTATCGGTCAAAGCACTTCCAAAAGGGTTCAGAAGGAAGCTGGGAGAATTGGTTGATCTCATTTCGAATTCTTGCGGTCTTATGATTTGGGTAGAATTTTTTCAGAAACGCTTTAACAAACTCGTCCCAGCTGGTGATTGAGTGGGAAGCGGTGCTATACAGCCATTTTTCTGCGAGATCGCATAAAGTGAACGGAATGACCCGTAGACGTATAGCATCGTCCGACAGCTGGGTTGTTTTCATCATGGCACAGACGTTTTGAAATTTGTTAATGAAGATATAGGCATCTTCAGATTCAAGCCCATGAAAACGTGGAAGCATGTTGATGAAATGGGGCTTAATTTCAAAGTTGTCCCCATTGGCCGGAGGAAGAGAAAGGCAGGTTGGAAGTGCAGAACGGGTAGGGTAGAAACGATCCTGGAGCGCAATTCGCTGCGGCGCTACAACAGGCGGAGGTGGTGGGAGATTGGTCTCCATAGGAGGTGGAGCCAATCCAGGGGTGGTCAACGAGATGTTTGGAATAAATCCCGACATCGCGGAAGAAGAGGTTGGTGAAGGTGAAGGTGAAGGTGAAGATGTATGAACAGAATTCCGGTCAACGTCGGAGTTGGCCGGCAAAGGAAGGGGAGAAAGAGGAGTGGACGGAGTATCGACTTCGGAGTCGATCGCGTAGTCGGTCGCGACTAACGTAACGCGGACTAGACGGGCGCTAGTGTCCCGAGTCCAAGCGGACATACACTAAACGAGTTTAGTATAGTCAAAGCGAAGAAGGTGAGGGTAAGAAAACGTCAATGAAGAACGGTGATGGGTGTTGGGTGAAAATGGATTTGGCGACAAAAGGGCAAGTTTTTATAAAAGTTTTTGATTTTTTCTTTTTTATTTTGTTTTTAGGAAGAGATTTACAGAAGTATGTACGGGAATACGGCTTAAGCAATCACAAACAAGATATGCACAATCACACCTAGATCTAGAGTAACCTAGGTCTACTAGACCTGCTCCTGAACTTGATTGTCGAAGTTAAACAGTGTCGAGAAACAGGCTTAAAAATACACTGATCACGAGGCCAGGTAAGTGCAGAGATAAGGGGAGGTTGTCCAACGCTTTCGCGAAGTTCCTTAATTAAATAACCCTTTCTCTTTCGGCGGTTGCGCCTTTAACACTTTCCTAGACACCCCGTAAACAATATACGGTTAAGCAAGGTTCTAAACAAGGTTTATCTTCTCCTAATGAGCGCGAAGTCCTTAGGGCTGAAGTCTAGTATTTTTTTAATTTACAGTGGACAATGCATATGCTTTAGTGATTTCCGGGGTCCTGGGAAGGGTGATGAAATCCCCACCCAATCTGGATTGGTTTCAAGCCCCTTAAGTCCGTATTAAAGAATGCAAAACAGTAACAATATCAACAGCAAATAATTTTTATTTGCGGCGCAAAGAATCCTGCACAAGAACAGTTTATTGGAAGGGGGAGAAGAATTTGCGCAAAGAAGGCTGCAGAAAACACAATTCAGTGGAGCTTAGAGGAGTGGAGAGAGGCAGAGAGAGTTACCCAGAAAAAAATGGCAGCCCAAGGGCACCAAGTGGCCACTCTTCCGCGGCCAAACAGGTACTAAGGCCGCGGAAGCGCGGCAGGAACAGAGGATTGGGACTTCAGGTTTGGTTCAGGTGCTGTTCTAGGTCTTCTCCTCTTGTCTGGATGTACTGAATCTTAAATTGCTCACTGTATTTGCTCCAGATTTGTACAGTAGACCGGATGATTCGTTTTGTCCGTCGCGGTGTAGCCGCGAAATGTGGGTCTATCTACCCACGTCTTTGGCACTGTACTTGAACTCCGTATTTCTAACGTCCTTGGCGTCGATCTTGAGCTTCGTATTTCCTGCACACTTGCACAAAAACTAATCAAGAATAACAAGATGGTTTCTTTTACAAAGTATATATATATTTTTTTTGGTTTTTGGTAGTTTTTATATTCACAAATTAACCCGAAATTTCACTTAGAAATAGACTACCGTCTCCCCGGCAACGGCGCCATTTGATCGCACGCCGAGAGCGTGTCGGATGTTCAAAATTCTAAAGTTATAACCGCGATCAGGACGGTGTCGCTTCGCAGCTAGCCGGTTGAGCACGGGTCGATCCACAGGGAGATGGTTATATGTCCTTTCTTGTTTTAGACGAGTCAATAAAGAATGAGTATATGTTTGTTCAATCTAACCTATGTGTATTATTTGCAAGTATAAAGTTGTTAAAAGATACGAAAATGTAAGCTAAAGAAATCCGTACTCAAAACCTTTGAGCCGAGTCTTGACCAATTGAAGCTAGAGCAATCGGCAACAACGTGAATTAGGGGATTTAAGCGCGGTATTCGTGGAATCCGGCTTATTTACCCTTGTCCTTCCGTTCTTGTCTCTTGCTTTTGCCTCCGGCCAAACCGAACGCAACCGGTCGCAGTTAGGAATCACCGTTGCCTTGTTAGGGTAGGGTGCCTAACGGAGCGCTTGTGTATCGTTTGGGCGGAGTTCAATGGAAAATAACGGGAAAAGGAAATGAGCAAAGAAACGTTAACTTACAATATCGTATTGATTCTTAACAACAACAATAATTACAACTATTCATAAAACAAACCAAAAAGAGCAAAAGAAAAGATAAACAAAGAAAAGAAAAGATTACAAGCAAGTAATTAAAGTGCATGGTAATAAATTGCAAGTAATAAAAGACAAGAATGAAAAATGCAAGAAAGAGATAAGCAAGAAAGTAACACTAAGAACCATAGAACTCAAGATAAGCCATGGGATCAATAGCCAACCCTTAAACTTGCAAGCTCAATCAAGAGGTTGCAAGGTCAAGAGAAGGGTAAAGAACTCATGTGAAATGAAGCACAAAAGAGAAGAGCTTTATTGATTCCATAATGATACAACCCTTGAGATCAATAACCAACCCTTAAACCTTCAAGCTCAATGAAGAGGTTGAAAGATCAAGAGAAGGCAAGGACCTCAAGGGGAAGCTAAGCAAAAGAATGATACAATGTATGGCAAAATTGGACTCCTTCTCACATACCCAATGGTTTTCTTTTATAGGCAAAAGAACAAGACCTTTCCTTTAATTTGAATTTGAATTTGAATTCATCCAAAATTTGGAGGGAAGTTTGAATTTTTGAATTTTTGAATCACATCAACACTTTATGCATTGAATGCACCATACCCTCTCGTGCTCTGTGCATGTCCCTCTCGTGCTTTGTGTTTGACCCTCTCGTGCTTTGTGCTGCCCCTCTCGTGCTTTGTGCTTGTCTGAGACATGAATGACCACTGTCATTTGTCTTGTCTTTGGAAAAGGTACGCGGCACTGGACGGATACGGATGCTCGGAACCCGGCTTTTTTCTGCTGGCAACAGATGTCCTGGATTTTGGCGTAACAGTAGAGATTTTGTATCATTTGTGTTATTTTGGACTAGGAACCTGTAGCCTGTAAATATGTAGCAAACACGGATTAAAAGCACCTGCCTATAAACAAACGAGCGTAAGAATGGGCGGTATAAAATGCAATATTCTGTTATGAACACTCACCAATTCCCCGACAGCGTTTATGGATTGGATGAACCGAGTATTCAGGCCGTTTCTTGATCAGTCTATCATCGTGTTCATTGAGGACGTCTTAGTATATTTTTGGAGCCGAGTGGATCCTGGGCAGTAATTGAGGATTTTGTTGTTGAATGTGAGGGAGCGCCAGGTATTTGCTAAATTATCCAAGTGTATTTTCTGGTTGAATAGCGTTGACTTCTTGAGACCCGTAGTTACGAGAGATGGTAAGTATGGAACCGAAGAAGATCGAGGCCGTTTAGCACTAGCCCTGAACTGTATCAGTGATGGAGGTTCACAGCATTTAGGGTTTGGATGGATATTATCGACGCTTTGTTAGGATTTTTCTCATATAGCTGCAACGTTGACCGGGATGGCCCGGAAGGGAGTTTCTTTTCTTTGGACCGAAGCATGCAAGCAGAGCTTTCAGCAGTTGAAGACTCGTTTGATTACGGTGCCAGTATAATCTTTGCCATGAGGATTAGGCAGTTTTGTTAGTTATTGCGATGCTTCTCGACAGTTGAAGAAGCACGAGCAAAACTATTCCATGCATGACTTAGAGATGGCTGCGGTGATTCTTACACTTAAGATTTTGAGACACTACTTATACGACGAGTCGTGCTAGATTTTTACGGACCACAAGAAGCTTAAAGTATATCTTTCAGCAGTTAGATCTAAATTTGAGACAGCGCCGTTGGATAGAGCTAATGAAAGACTATGACTGCGAGATTTTTTATCGTCCAGGCAAGGCGAATGTTGTGGCAGATGCTTTGAGTCGAAAGCCGGAGGTAACTTTTCATGGTTGAGCACAGTTCAGAGATAGTCGATAGCGGATTAGCGGATTCTTTGTAACAGCCGAGAACAGTTCGAGTTACGTCGACCGGGGGACAACTTGCCAGTGTCCGTGCACATCTACAGTTATTTGATCATATCCGTGAGACATAGCCCGATGACGTTCGTTTGTCAGAGATCATGGAGCAAGTTCGACAGGGCAGAGATTCACAGTTCATGATTGATGACCAGGGAGTACTACGATTTGGGACTCGACTGTGTGTGCCAGATTCCAAGGGACTGAGATGCGAGATTTTAGAGGAGGCATACCAGTCGACATATAGTGTTCATCCGGTTTCCACCAAGATGTATTATGATTTGAGAGAAGTCTACTAGTGTAAAGGAATGAAGGGAGATGTCTCAGATTTTATTTCGGGATGCTGACTTGCCAGCAAGTCAAGGTCGAGCATCAGGGGTCAGCAGGAGAGTTACAACCTGTACCCACTTCGGGGTAGAAATAGGAGCAAATCTCTATGAATTTTGTCATGTTTTTACCTAGGATCAGTCGAAGGTATGACTTAATTTGGGTGATGGCAGAACGATTGATGAAAGCAGCTTGGTCTTGGAGAGTTGAAACCTGCACACTGCACTCTCCAAATGGCCGATCGATCTATCACCCAATCTAGGGGTGAGCTGGAGGACGTGTTAATCAAAGTCGGAGAATTTATATTCCCTGTGGACTTTATTGTTTTAGATATATAGCCTGTGGTGAATCTACGAAACCAAATCCCAGTGATTCTCGGTCGGCCTTTTCTAGCAGCTTCCAACACTGTAATTAATTGTCGTAACGGTTCTATGAACTTATCCTTCGGGAAGATGACAATTGAGCTTAATATTTACAAACTAGGAAATCAACCATTTGAACCTTCTGCTCATCAAATCGATGTCTGTTTTGTCAACGAGATAGCTTCCGACAGCTGTGAAGTTGAGGAACTTTTCTATAATGATCTCGACGACACTAGTGCGACATTATTTGATCTAGCAAATCATTATAGTGAGGACAAATTCAACGAGTCCACCCCCAAGTTCGAATCCTTTGACTCATCGCAAAAGTCAGTAGCATTTTCCGAGTCAATATCCTTCGCAAGTTATGAACCTTTTAGGGACTCCGAGTATCATTCCCTTACCCCACCTTCTATCGTCTCTCCGCCGACACTAGATCTCAAACCACTACCTTCTCATCTTAAATATGCATATTTATGTGAGAATGAGTCTTTGCCCGTGATTATATCCGCTTCTCTAGCTTTAGAGCAAGAGAATGCTCTTTTTATGGTCTTGAGATCAAATCGGCAAGCATTTGGTTGGACAATGGCGGACATCAAAGGGATTAGTCCCTTGATTGCTGAACACGTATATATTTGATGGATGAAGCCAAACCAACCTGAGACCCACAAAGACGGTTAAATCCCGTTATGAAGGAGGCGGTAAAGAAAGAAATCGTCAAGTGCCTAGATAGTGGTATAATTTACCCAATATCTGATAGCCAATGGGTAAGTCCTATTCATGTGGTCGTTAAAAAGTCTGGCGTCACAATCATAACTAATGAGGCTAATGAGTTGATCCAAACATGCACCCAAACTGGGTGGCGCGTATGTATTGATTATAGGAAACTCAATGCCGCAACGAGGAAAGATCACTTCTCTCTACCTTTCATTGACCAGATGTTGGAACGATTAGCTGGACATGAATACTATTGCTTCTTGGACAGATACTCTGGCAATAATCAGGTCCCCATCGCCGAAAAGGTTCAAGATAAGACAATATTTACTTGTCATTTCGGTACTTTTGCTTATATACGCATGCCCTTTGGGTTATGCAACACTCCCGCTACATTTCAGCTGTGTATGATGGGAATATTCTCAGACATGGTCGAGAACTTTATGGACGATTTCTTCATATTTGAGGACTCCTTTGAGGATTGCCTATGTTATCTTGACGCGGTTCTTACCCGTTGTAAGATAAGAACTTAACTTTAATCCTCCTTGATGCTGGCGGTCACATGCTTTGCATGTGAACCCTCACGTGCTTTGCACATGGAAGGGTTATGTTTCCTCTTCTCGTTCTTTTTTCTATAAGGGAGCAATAGCCTCCTTATTTCCAAAATAACGTTTCATTTTATTTTAAACTATAGCCGTATAGCTCTTAAGTAATTATCTATATTAACGCATGTTCACGTTATGATTATTCTACTCTTTATATGCTCATACATCGATTACTTTATTGTATACGCTACGCTTACACCATTAGTTCGAATTAGTTTTGTAGGCTAGTTTACAATTGACATGCTATACGAACACACTTGTAGAACGCTGCACAACTACCAATGATTGCTATATTGCACATATCACAGACGCGCATGTTACACAACACATCGTTGGTACTGTAACGTTTTAAAAATCGGTTAGATGAATTTTCCGATAATCGGTAAAATAACTGGTGTTTTTCGTAAAAACCAAGATATTATTATTTTTCAACATAGACTTAATTATACCCATTTTAGATTTATAATTGCTAGTATTTGGTATTTAATTAGTCACTTATAAATTTCTGGTTTACTTTAATATATTTCCTTAATTAATTATTTTAAATATTATTTTAAGTTTTCACTTATACATTTAATTAGTGATAATTACAAATTGAAATAGGTTAAACACACATTAGCGCACCATGACAACACAAAATTTAATTTGTAACATGCTCTTTTCTTCTCTAGTTGTCTCCATGGTTCTAGACTAATCTAGGGTAATTAGAAAATAAAATAAAATAAGTTAATTAAGATATTAGTTAATATATGACATAATGGGGCTTTTCTTGACTTGGAACTTTCCACACACACCCACACACACCCTTTTTCCCCACTTGGCCGACCATAACCTGCAGCAGCCCCTTTCCATTTTCCCCACCTCCTTTTCACTTCAAGAATTCTCCTTTTTGCCTCAAAAATCCATATAAAGTCTCACTAATTCTTCATTAAACCTTTACCCAATATTTCTTGGCCCAAACTAGCTTGGATTTAGCAGCAAGAAAGCATTTAAGGAGGCTAGGTTGCAAGCTATATCTCTTGTTTGTTGAGATATAATCATAACCCAATGGTTAATTGTTGATTAATTACTTCAATTTAATTTATTTTGGTGTTTAAATATGGTTCTATTTGCAAATTTGAAATTTCAAGAGAAGGGTTTGAATTGGAAGTTAGGGTTTTTACCACTTGATCATGATTACAATGTGTAGCTTAACATCTTAAGTCTTGCAAAATCTAATTTAGTTGTTAATTTGTTAATTGTTACTTTTAATTGTCTTAATTAAATAATCTAGTAAACTAATTTCATGATTAGCGTATGATTAGGTGAGGTTAAAATTTAGTAAAGGTTTGTGTGACTTAATTAAGTTATTAAGTGAATATTTTGGCCACTAGAATTGCTAAAACATATAGATTTGTACTAAAACGGTTAATGGTTGCTTACTAAGTTTTTGGAATAAATCGATTTGAATTAAGTTTGAGGTTTTGATGGTTTACCTTCTACTTCATATAATTTTTAGCGTGTTGTGAATGCATGATTGGTACGATTGGGTTTTAGATTTGGGGATTTTCACGTATAGTGACCCTAGTTGTAGTTTGTGGCGTTGTCGCGAGCGCGTTTTGTGCACCAAGTATGTGCGCGTCTAGTTAGTGCACGTGGTTGACTTGTATCGTTGTGTCCGCGACTATTTATATCTATCCTCTTATTTGCTTATGTACGATTCTAGGATCGGGTGCAGAGGCGTCGGACGTGGCGCTGAAAGACAAGGCTGAGATCGGATCAGTTTAGCTGAGGCGTCCCGATGAGTAAATGTACATATCTATGGGGGGATCGTATGGATAGCGCGAGGCGCCCGACGGTAGGATTACTAGTAGTGCTTGCATTTATATGCGTAGTTTTCCAAGTTATTCATTTCATTACATTGCATCATCTTATATACTCGTGATATCATTTCATAGGACACTTGTACCGTTATCATTGGTTCATGCTGCACGTGCACTATTCATGCGAACACACACATCTTTGGTAATTGCTATGTCACGAACACTATAGAACTTTCTTAGAATCGATAATTGTGCATTTGCATCATATATGATCCGTAAACTTATACTTGTATATTCATTTCATTAGAATGGATACGTAGGATTGTTAGTCATATGTACATACCTCATTTCATCATGATTCATGCATAGCTTCTGGCCGTACTTCGCATGGTATATACTATCGTGTCATAGAACTCCATCATCATCAACATGTTTACATATTGTGATTCTTCTTGAGAATTTCGGTACTTATGAGATTTCTGGATTTTGGGAAAAACCGCAAGAATTTTATAAACCTAATATCATTTTTAAAAAAAGAAATTTCCAGTTTTCTCATGATATAATGTGTATGGCGTCCACCATGTGTTATCTCGGCTCTTGAGCTGTATCATATACCCGATTCGAGGAGGGGGATGCACCGTCTGCGGGTACATGGTGGACCCGGTGCGGTACCTCGGGACAAGAAGATCTCACAGATGGCGTTAAGCCCGGCAGGGGAGCACTACCGACCGGTTATTATTGGCGTGGCAGATATCCGGAGGATGCCGACCGTAGTCGTGAGATTTGATGAGATGGGCCGATCCGGACTGACGGAGCCCAAGACATTAAGATATTGAGACATTGAGATATACATATTTTGTGTCGATACTTGACACGGATTTCTGTTGATTTCATTGATGTTACTTCAGTTATTTTACAGGAGTTTTTCTAATATAAAAATAAAGATTTTCTCATACCAGACATGTTCAGGTTTCGGGTATTGATTATGCATTCATGTTGCATTCATGCTAGTGTATCGTATTATATCGATATATGTAGGCTGTGACGCATTGCGTGCATGCTTACGATAGCCTTATTAGATATTACTTACTACTCACGAGTTAGCAACTCACCCTCGTTGGCCATAGTATTTTGCAGGTCCGGCCTGTCAGCATAGTAGCGACGGGCGTACTTCTTCTTTTGCTTGGACTTGCGGTTTTGCTCATAGGTAGGTTGCGAGGATGCTTTTGTTCCATCTTGTATTATTACTTGTATCTAGTACACTCCATCTACCTTATCTACCCTTGTATATTGGACTAAACGGCGAGACTTGTATTTGTGGTTTTTAGTGTCGATGCCCACTTGAGCCGACGTGGTGTTTCTTATTTCTTGCTTTCAGATGCTTATTTTCGTGCTTTTGATACATATTGCTTGTAGTTGTGATTCCGCCTTTGGCGAAGAACTAGCTCCCGCTTGGGGATACCTTTATTCATTATATATATGTACCTTCATGTGTTGTACCCGTTTGGGGGCCAGTATTTACAAAGGAGACTCTGCCGAAATTTTCGGGAAGTTTTGATGTTTTTAAAAAATGTTTAATGCAACATATTTTGTTAAAATCGCTGTTTTTAAATAAGTTTTCCTTCACTCTATTTCTTTAAATGGTTTAGATATCTGGGCTTTGGCTTACTTAGGTTACGTTACGCCTTTAGACGTTTCGTAATTTAAGTATCAGTCACGTTCCGTACCTTCGGGTCGTGACAAAGTTGGTATCAGAACGTTAGGTTTTACCTTTCTGATTATAGGATGACCCTTAGTAGATAGAGTAGGTGACTTAAACAGAGTGACGTAGCGTGTGTATGTTCCGCGGCATACTTACGATACGGTACTCCGCCTAAGTGACCTTAGGATATATATATTTGCTTGTATTTCCTTCCTTGATTCCGGAAACCCTTTGATTCAATCAAAATGTTCCAATCAATCCTGTTTCCTGTTCCAGCCACTATGCCACCGGAGACTACGAGGGCCAGAGGGCTGCCGCCAGAGATGAGATTAGAGTAGGCTCGTTTGAGATGAGGACCGATCAGGGCGGTACGCCCACCCCTCAGGGACAGAGTGATCCGCCTTCTCTAGGACAGATGGCTAGGCAGGAGTCGAGTATTCAGGACTTATGACAGATGGTTGGATTGTTGGTTGAGGTAAGCCGAGCTCTGAGAGCCGATGATGTCCCTCCTATTTCGGGGATTGTGGTTGTACCCGCTGCTCAGACAGCTGTTTCTGTTGTTACCAAGATTATTTTTGTATCCTTACCGGAATTTTTGAGGCTGAAGCCTCCAGTTTTTATCGGCACGGATGAAGCGGAGGATCCACGGACATTCCTCAACAGGATGGCTAGGATTTGTCGTTCACAGGGATATTCTGGCGAGATATGGATTGAGCTCGCAAGTTTTCGTCTAGAGGGTCTGGCTCAGACGTGGGGCGAGTCAGTTGAGAGAGGCCGAGTTGCAGATCTACTTTCTATGACTTGGGATGAGTTCATAGCTATATTTCTTGCTCGTTTCCTTCCGGTGAGCATTCGAGATGTCGAACTCATAGTTTCGAGTCTTTGCATAAGACTTTAGGGATAACAGTGTCCGAGTACGACATTCAGTTTATTTAGTGGTTCGATATGCTCCTTATCTGGTGGACACTAAAGAGAAACGGATAAAGAGGTTCGTGTGGAGATTGGACATGTAGTTATTTCTTGCTATCGGCGCCCAGCCTTTTTATACCTATGTCGCTGCTATGGATGCGGCCTTACTGTTGGAGGAGCGCATTTCTGAGACTTCAGTCGTTTCTGGACCGAAGCGGATTCGTATGGGTTGGCCAGCTCAGAGGCGGTTAGATAGAGGCCGTTGTGACAGGTATTCGTTCGGTGTTTTCTTCCGAAACGTATTTCTTTTTGGTGTCGTTTGAAATGGTATCCACATAATTTGTATCGAGGTCTAGCCGATAGTAGTCCTTGTAAATCAGCCGCTTGCTGTGATTTCTTCCGTAGGCTAATCTTTTGTCGCTCGATATGTTTTTTATTCGCGTTTGTTTTGTTCGTATCAGAGATAGGGATTCTTCTATCAATTTGATTCTTCTCGATATGTTTGACTTCGAAGTTTTTCTAGGAATGGATTGGTTAGCCACGTGTTATGCGTCCATGGACTGCCGTGAGAAGGCAGTCAGATTTAGTTTGCCGGGTGAGCCAGTTCATGTTTTTCGGGGAGACTGTAGCGTCGCCTTTCCCGGTTTGATTTCTTCTCTTCACGCTACTCCGTTTTTGAGGAAAGGATGTCAGGGATTCGTAGCGTATGTTTGTGATGTTAGAGCCGCAGAGGTCCCGTTGGACCAGGTCCCGATTGTGAGTAAATTTCAAGATGTCTTTCCTGACAAGTTGATTGGTTTGTCGCCAGAGCGCGATATTGGGTTCTATTTTGACTTAATTCCCGGCATGAAGCCTTTGTCTATACCGTCATATCGGATGGACCAGGCGGAGCTTAGAGAACTGAAGGACCAGTTGCAAGAATTGTTGGATAAAGGGATTGTTCGTACGAGTGCGTCACTTTGGGGAGATCATGTCCTGTTCGTCAAGAAGAAAGACGGCGTTTGTGTGTTGGTGCATCGATTATCTTCAGGTGAATTGAGTGACTGTGCGGAACAAATATCCTTTTCCTCGCATTGACGATTTAATTGATTAGCTCCAGTGTGCGGGACATTTCTCGAAAATTGACTTGCGATCAGGTTACCATCAGTTGCGGGTTTGAGAGGATGATATTCTGATGACTGCTTTTCACACACGTGACGGGCGTTACGAGTCTTGGTGATGTCGTTCGAGCTCACTGATCGCACGCCGAGAGCGTGTCGGATGTTCAAAATTCTAAAGTTATAACCGCGATCAGGACGGTGTCGCTTCGCAGCTAGCCGGTTGAGCACGGGTCGATCCACAGGGAGATGGTTATATGTCCTTTCTTGTTTTAGACGAGTCAATAAAGAATGAGTATATGTTTGTTCAATCTAACCTATGTGTATTATTTGCAAGTATAAAGTTGTTAAAAGATACGAAAATGTAAGCTAAAGAAATCCGTACTCAAAACCTTTGAGCCGAGTCTTGACCAATTGAAGCTAGAGCAATCGGCAACAACGTGAATTAGGGGATTTAAGCGCGGTATTCGTGGAATCCGGCTTATTTACCCTTGTCCTTCCGTTCTTGTCTCTTGCTTTTGCCTCCGGCCAAACCGAACGCAACCGGTCGCAGTTAGGAATCACCGTTGCCTTGTTAGGGTAGGGTGCCTAACGGAGCGCTTGTGTATCGTTTGGGCGGAGTTCAATGGAAAATAACGGGAAAAGGAAATGAGCAAAGAAACGTTAACTTACAATATCGTATTGATTCTTAACAACAACAATAATTACAACTATTCATAAAACAAACCAAAAAGAGCAAAAGAAAAGATAAACAAAGAAAAGAAAAGATTACAAGCAAGTAATTAAAGTGCATGGTAATAAATTGCAAGTAATAAAAGACAAGAATGAAAAATGCAAGAAAGAGATAAGCAAGAAAGTAACACTAAGAACCATAGAACTCAAGATAAGCCATGGGATCAATAGCCAACCCTTAAACTTGCAAGCTCAATCAAGAGGTTGCAAGGTCAAGAGAAGGGTAAAGAACTCATGTGAAATGAAGCACAAAAGAGAAGAGCTTTATTGATTCCATAATGATACAACCCTTGAGATCAATAACCAACCCTTAAACCTTCAAGCTCAATGAAGAGGTTGAAAGATCAAGAGAAGGCAAGGACCTCAAGGGGAAGCTAAGCAAAAGAATGATACAATGTATGGCAAAATTGGACTCCTTCTCACATACCCAATGGTTTTCTTTTATAGGCAAAAGAACAAGACCTTTCCTTTAATTTGAATTTGAATTTGAATTCATCCAAAATTTGGAGGGAAGTTTGAATTTTTGAATTTTTGAATCACATCAACACTTTATGCATTGAATGCACCATACCCTCTCGTGCTCTGTGCATGTCCCTCTCGTGCTTTGTGTTTGACCCTCTCGTGCTTTGTGCTGCCCCTCTCGTGCTTTGTGCTTGTCTGAGACATGAATGACCACTGTCATTTGTCTTGTCTTTGGAAAAGGTACGCGGCACTGGACGGATACGGATGCTCGGAACCCGGCTTTTTTCTGCTGGCAACAGATGTCCTGGATTTTGGCGTAACAGTAGAGATTTTGTATCATTTGTGTTATTTTGGACTAGGAACCTGTAGCCTGTAAATATGTAGCAAACACGGATTAAAAGCACCTGCCTATAAACAAACGAGCGTAAGAATGGGCGGTATAAAATGCAATATTCTGTTATGAACAAATACCCCCAAACTTAACTTTTTCTCGTCCCGAGCAAAACCATTTATTCACAAAAGAGAATCCTAACCGCACTTTCGCAGGGAACGCGATTGCACTGAGCGCGTGCAACAAGCCGTTAAACCTCTAGGTGTCCCTAGTAGGAGGAGTGTTGTCTCCTGAGGGTTTTCAGCGGATTACACCCACAAAATCCCGTCAAGTTAGTGTCATAAGTTAACAATGATTCTGCTCCTACAGTTTAGAATTTACATTAGAAACTCTATCATCCTAAGTTAGAAATATTCAACCCTTATTTTTCACACCTCCTATCTATTTAACCTTGGTTCTCATGAGTTTTCCTTCTAAAGTGCAGCCTCAAATCAGGGATTTTTATCAACTTTACAGAAAATACAAGTCTTATTCTTTATTTCTATCTTTTATCCAAATATCGATTGTATACCCCTACGTGTGTGTATATTTGTACCCCTACACTCAAGAATTCAATTCAAGCTATAATACCCTTGCCCTAATACCAAATACTACTTCTTTTCATTAAGGATGGATGGATTTGCTCACACACCTTTCATGCGACTATTAATGCTTCTTGAGGCACTAACGACCGATTACTGAATGTGTGAACTTTAAAGCGTAAATAGCAGTTTCCAGGTCTTGATTTTATTCTATTTTTTCTTTTTCTTTTTCTTTTTCTTTTTCAAGACCGGATATATTTTTCAACATGCTCTTTTGGTGTTTAGCTTTAAATACCGTTTTTTCTTTCATACTAGGCTTTCAGGAAAGAGTATTTCTAGGTATCCTCTACTATCCCAAGTTTCAAGGTGCGTGTAAGTGCAGTTTGTAGTGTATATACTTTCTGAATTTGAACTCAAGAAAAGAAACTATTTTTCAGACTTATCCTCCAGTAAAGCTTCAATACTTTCCCTTCATCTTGACTTAACTCAAGAACTGAACTCAAAAAAAATTGTAAGGACGTATACTTACCAAAGTTAGACAGAATGAGGGTTATTTTTAGGGTTTTCAATTCCTAAGCCTAGAATTTAGTTATTTCTAATATATCAACTAAACTTTCAGAATAAAAATCTAAGTTACCCTATTAGCTAACTTGACGACAAAGTTTTTATATTTTTGGAAACTTTTTCGATTTTTGTGGGTTTTTAATAAGGTTTGCAAATGCGAAATATACAAATGAATGCGAAAGAAGAAAGCTTACCGAGCGCACCCCCAAACTTAAACTTGACAGTGCCCTCACTGTCAGGCTATACCAAGAGGGTCAAAATTGCCGGCGCTCCCTAAAAACAAATTATATACAACAAAGAAAGCAAAACAAAAAATATATACACAAAAAGGGTTCCCCCCAAACTTAAATGAAACAGTGTTTCCACTGTTAAGCGATGAAGTTCTGGATTAGGGGGGAAAGAACAGTGTCAAGCTATACAAGGCCTTACACAGGCCAAAAGTTAACACCAACCATTCAAAGATCTTATCGTGATAAAGCAGTGGCTGGTGAAAGAAGGCGTAGAGAAAAGAGATAGAGAATACGCGAGACCGTATGGAGATAGAAGTGGTATACGGTCTCGGTATATGAGAAGAAGAATGGTGGAAGGGAGAAAGAAATGGAGTACGAACTTGAGGGTGAAAATGGAGCGAATAAATTAGTACAATCTGTAATGATCGATGTAAAAAGATGGATTGTACTAATCTATCAATATGGCGAGAAATTGGGTCAAATCCCTCAAGATTCGTAAGAAGCCATGGGTACGCCGAACTTGGTAAAATAGACACAGGAAGTGAAAATGATACAGTTTCTTGCAAGGTCGGAACAATGAAAAGGATGGAGGGAAGTGGTTGAGGAAGGGTATCGGTTAAAGGTTCAGGAGGGTGTACACAGTCAATGACAGGAATAGGATGAATTGGGAAATCCGACTCATCAAGCAAAACTGGTTCATCCTCAAAACCATCCTCAAAATTTTCCTCAAAATTTAGCACATCCATGCACTTCTCTTCAAAATCAAGACGCATATGGGGTTCGGGAAAAACATTTAATGACTCAGGATGATGATTTGAAGAGAAAAACTCAGCCAAATCTATGGGTTCATCATCCAAAATATTCCCAGCGTCAATATCCTCAATCAAGTGAAAATCAATATTCTCAGACACCTCATCAAAAGCATAGATTTCAATCAATTTTGGTTCTAAGATGGAGGAGTAGAGGTCAAAAGGTTTGGGTGTGGTTTCACTTGGAAGGGTCCCTTCACAATCTAGCAAATCAAACACTACAAAGTCGCACAACTCATTAAACATTCTATCTTCAACTGATAATTCATTTGGGACACTTGATAGACTTTCAACACAGGAGTTGTGGGATTCAATTTGAGACGGGTAGGTTTGATTTGGAAGGATATATAGCTCACTTTCTCCACTCAAATTCTCATCCTGTCCTACCGCCTCTTCATACATTGAAAAATTTGGAGCTAGTTGAAAACTAGCTACCAGGTCACTAGGTTGTATGAGGGCGGCCATGGATGCATTCAAATCCATCATTTGTTGGCTTGACGCTACCCTAAAGTCTTCCAACGACTGTTCCAGACTAGACATAGGTTGTGAAGGGGTTTCAGTAAAAGATTCAAAGTTGTATGGATACTGAAAATTCCCAAACGGCTGTATAGAAGCAATGTCTAGGGAAGGTGCAAAAGTTGGGTAGGACTGGTAGGAATTGAATGGTTGGACAGGGGTAGGATCGACATTTGGATAAGAAGGTGAATGAATTTGTTGATCCCAAGAATTTGAAGTGGTGACAGGAGTGAAAGATCGGCTACGAGATTGTTCAATACGTTCTGCAATAGACATGGGTCTTGGAGTTGCAACATGACTCGAAGAAGGGGTATCAACGTAAGAAGGGGTGAATGTTTGAAATGGTTGATACGAAGTGGATTGCGGAGTCAAATTGTTTGTCCTAGACGCGTCTATCCGATCTCTCAATGAAATTTTTGGCATGGATGGATCGTTCGAAGTTCGGCCAAAGCAAGAACCGTAAGAAGTAATGTCTGGTTGTGGGTACCAAAGTTCGGCAAGAGTTTTTCGAGGTGGGGTACCCATGATATGAAAAGAGAAAGAAAGAAAGGAAGAGAAAAGGAGGGGAAAAAGAATGTGATTTTTTTTAAAATTTTTTTAATTTTTAATTTTTTGGTTTTTGTTAGTTAGATATTAACAAAAGAATGAAATATACACACAAAAAGAATCTGGACAAAAACAATCACGACACAAAAATACCACACACCTAATCGTTCTAGGGTTCACCTAAGTCAACTAGACCTGCTCCAGAACTTGATTGTCGAAGTAAAACTGTGTCGAGAAACGGGCTCAAGATACACTGATCACGAGGCCAGGTAAGTGCAGAGATAAGGGGAGGTTTTCCAACGCTTTCGCGAAGTTCCTTAATTAAATAACCCTTTCTCTTTTGGCGGTTTCGCCGTTAACACTTTCCTAGACACCCCGTAAACAATATACCGTTAAGCGAGGTTCTAAACACGGTTAACTTCTCCTAATGAGCGTGAAGTCCTTAAGGCTTAAAGTCTAATTTCTTTTAAAATTTGTGCGGGTAAACGTAATGCTCAAGTTCGTGATTTGTGGGCCACGGAAAAGGTGATGAAATCCTTTACCGTATATTGTGGGGTTCGCTTGCCCTTAAGTCCGTATTAATTGATGCAATGCGCAATTCAATAAAAAATTATTCAAAGAATCAAATAATCATTTTTTAGTTTAAGCGCGGCACTGCAACAAATACGAGTTAGTCAATTTTTAGCGTTTGCTAGCGAACTTGCAAAGAATCCTGCAAAGAATAGTATATTGGATGCGTCGGATTTGAGAAGAAGGTGTTAGTAAAGTACGTACCGTTAAGTTTTTGGGTTAAGAAACCCCCGTTGAATCAAATCCGGTAAGCTTGAAAAGTTCGCTTGCGCGGGTCAAACTACCCGGATCTTTAGCACTGTACTTTGCAATCACCTTAGCCTTGAACGTACACTTTGCTCCCCACAATCGCTGTTTGCAAATCCGCAAAAATCTGCAGACTTGCTCACAAAAATTATCAAAAAAAAAAGATTTTTTTATTTATAAATATATACAAAAAGAATATTAACCCGAATAACAAGAAAGAAAATACGCTACCGTCTCCCCGGCAACGGCGCCATTTGATTGATAGGATACGAGCGTGTCAAGTTTAGTTCTAAATACCGCAATCAAGACGGTTTCGCACGTAGCTAGCCGGTTGAGTACGGGTCGTCCGCAGGGAGATGGGAATCTTTTTCTATGTGTTTTTCGACGAGTTAAGTCCGGTAGTTCAGATTTTGTTTGTAGTTATCTAAGTGTTGAGTTGATATTTAAAGAGAGCTTGTTAGGGTTAGGATTAGGTTAGTTTGAGTTAGGAGTCTCCACATCTTTCGTTGCCCCACTTAATATCGGTGTTACGGTAATCGGCAACAACGGGGATTAGCACGACTAGGAAGGAACTTGCGAGTATAAGCTAGGCTTTCCAACGCATAGTCCTTCCTTTTGGTGCTTGTCCGTCCGTTCTTGGCTCTTATCCATAACCTCCGGTTAATTCAACCACAACCGGTCTCACTACGGAATCACCGCTATCATGTAGGATAGGGTGCCGTAAGGAGCGGATTGTGGTTGGGTTAACGGGAGTTGATTTAAGTTGTTGGGCAAGGAAAGAGTGAGAGAGATTTCCTTCTCTCAAACTTCCCTTATCCTACCCTAACAAGTATAGAACTACTCACACTTCATAATACGGAAAAATAAAACAACACAAAAGAGGAAGATAGAAAGAAGAAGATTAGAAGAATACGACTAACTGTTTGCGGCCTCACCTTGGCGAGGATCAAGCGTAAGTATCATTGTCGTATGTAAGGATAAAGAAAAAGAGAGAAGAAACAAACAACAAGGAAATAACAACAACTACTTAACAATTAAAATTACAACAATTATAACAAGTAAAGAAAGAGACAAGCATGATAATAAAAATGGTCTTCTTTATTCATCACTCTTCACTCAAAAGCTCACTTACAAGTTTAATGGAGAAGAGGTGAGAAGAGGAAGAAGAACAATACTAAAACTAGGCAAAATGAAAAATACAAAGTTGGACCCCTTCCTTCACAAACTTCTGGGCTATTTATAGGCCATAGAATGAAACCCTAGGGTAACCACCAGAACCTAAACAAAAAGACCAAAAAACCCCCCAAAAATCTTCAACTGCCGCCACTATATTGCCGCGGATCCGCGGCCTGGACCCCACTTTGGCCGCGGATCCGCGGTCTTATGATTGAATTGGGCCCCCCAATTTTTGGTGCTGGCCTGATCTGTTGTCTACATTATTCTGGTATATGTATTTTCTTATAATTGCTCCACGAATTTTCCAGAATTCTGTTGAGGGAAAGGTGGACTTTTTATCAAGATTTTGTCATGATTTGCCTCGAGCTCCGCGTAGATCTCTTGGATTTTGTGCTACCATTGAGCCTTGTGCATGAGAATGACATTGATTTGATCTTTTGTCTTCCTATTGATATCTGGCAACATACGGATGAAGAGCAGAGACCGTGTTTTTATCTGTGGTTGGCAGGAACCCGGATTTTGTCGTGTTTTCCATGAATTTCACCGTTTTAGAACCGAGAACCTGTATCCTGCAATTGACTAGCAAACACGGCTCAAGAGTATCTACGGATATGCAATGTGATAAAAATTGGGCGGTATGAAAATGCAAAAATCTGATATGAACACCACCTCCTGTTGTAGCGCTACAGCGAATCGCGCTCCAGGATCGTTACTATCGTACCCGCTCTGCACTCCCTACCTGTCTTTCACTTCCGCTGGCCAATGGGGATAATTTCAAAATTAAGCCCCACTTCATCAACATGTTGCCCAAATTTCACGGGCTGGAATCCGAAAATGCGTACATCTTCATCAATAAATTCTAAAACGTCTGTGCAATGATGAAGACAACCCAATTGTCCGACGATGCTATACGGCTGAGTCATTCCATTCACTCTGTGTGCTTTACTGAGAAGTGGCTGTATAGCACCACATCGCATTCCATAACCAGTTGGGATGAGTTTGTAAAAGCGTTTCTTAAAAAGTTCTACCCGTATCACAAGACCGCGAGAATCCGAAACGAAATCAACCAATTTTCCTAGCTTCCTACCGAACCTTTTTGGAAGTGCTTTGACCGATACAAAGACCTTCTTGTTCAGTGCCCTCATCACGGTTAAGAGATGGCAACTTTGCCAGACCTTATACGAGGGCCTGAATCCAGCAACTAAGCAGTTGTTGGAAACCATTTGTCAAGGCCATGTCCTATCCAAATCTGACGAGGAAGCTTGGCAATTTTTCGACGATCTCGCGGAACAAACGCTTCAGTGGGAAAGCACCAGACCGAACACTTCTTCTTCTACTTCTTCCGGTCTCTCTAGGGCAGGCGTTCATCAACTCGATATCTCAATTGCAATGAAGGCCGAGATGGCAGCAATCACATGTAAAATGGAAGCAATTGAGAGCAAATTCTCATCTCCTTCTCCTGCCCCTGCTCTTCCCCCTCGTACCATCTGCGTTTGTTTTTTTGATCCATCCCATTTGACCGATGAGTGTCCTTATAACCCACCTTCTCAAGGACAGGATCAGGTCAATGCCGCCTTTCAGCAAAGACCAAGAAATGATCCATACTCTTCCACTTACAATTCTGGTTGGAGGAACCACCCCAATTTCGCTTGGAATCAGAACCAGCATCAATTCCAAGGCCACAACAACTTCTAGAAGCCTCCTCCTCCCCAACAACAAGCTCAACAATAATCTCAACATCAATATCAGCAGCCCTTCCAACCCCAACCTTTTCAAAATCAGACGAACAAATTTGCACCCAACAATTCTTTTCCTCAAAACAACTTTGTTCCGTCAAACAACGATAAGGTTTCCTTGCTAGAACGAAGTCTGGAGGCGTTTGTAAAGCAATCGACTCAATCCACTACCAACATCCAGTCTTCCATCAGTCTTTGGTGCAACACACTGCTGCACACGGGCAAAGCATCAAGACCATCGAAGCTCAGATTGCACAACTGACTGCGGCTTTAAGCGAGCGAGATAAAGGGAAGCTTCCATTTCAACCATTCCCAAATCCTGGTCACCCACATAATGTACATGTTGCTCTTGAACAACAGAACCATAATGTGAGTACTGTGACTATATTGAGATCTGGAAGAATGCTTCACAACAACGTTGGCACAGACGATGACACCCCGGCCGCTTCTTCTTCTTCTTCTTCTTCTTCTTCGTCTTCTGAGTCTGTTCTCCATTCTTCAAAAGGCTCTCCTTCTTCGAACGGAACTGTAAGTCCATGCTACCTTTCCCCGGTTCTTACGGGGTTGCGGAATTGGTGAAAAACGATTTGCTAGGGTGGTAACATAGACTTAAAATACGGATCTTGGTTAAACAATCTACGTAACAACCTAACTAGGAGTTGTTTACCTACTCGGTTAGGGGGTTATACCTTTCTTGAACTCCTTCATCTTCAACTCTAGTGGTGTACGGACTGGCCTCCCCTCATCGTCTTCTCACGCCGAAGATGGATCCACCCGAAAGCTTCTACCTTTGGCTTCTTCTTCGAACTTTGAAGAAACTAGAACATTTGGCTTGCTAGGCCTTGTGAACTAGGATGAGTAGAGGATTGTTTTGGTGTTTTTATCTCTAAGGCAATGAATCTCAACACATGAGAATGGTTTGCCTTGAGCTAGAGAGAGCAAGAGGAAGAGGGAGAGCTTGAGCAAGTGATGGCAAGAGAGAGAAATCAAAATGAAAAAGTGAGCAAGTCTTTTGCCATTCTAGCTCTCATAATCCAAAATCATCATGATAACAAGTAATGATAATTGAATATAATGTAAAGGTTATTATCATGACAAAAGACACTATCATTTCTTACATTAAATGCAAATGGTGAACAAAACAAGCAAGCATAATTCAATGCAACCAAATGATGGCCATTGTCATGATGGTGGTCAACAAGTCCAATCTAGTCAACCGGTCAACAAAAGTCAACAAGTCAACTAGGCCAACCTTTCAACCCTAACCATGTCACTATAACACTCAATTAATATTATTGTCAATCATATGTCTTAATCTCATTAGGGTTTGACAAAAGTCAACAGTCAGCAACCCTAATGAGAATCCTCTGCCTCTGTCTCTGTCAACTGTGCATACACACCCGTATACGCGTTCCGGGGAACACGAATACAAACAAGATAAAACCAATCCCAAAACGTATACTAGGATCTGGCTTAACCAAAGCCCGCTAGTAATAACTGCCCGGTCACTAAACGTGCACAAGTGCACGGATGTGACCGAACCCTGTCGCAAAACCATGCGACCTGTCGCAAAACCATGCGACCTCTACTCTTTTGCCTAAAGGCGAATAGCTCTCTGCGTGGGACTCTAAAGACTCGACACTACGCTGGCAGTGGGTTTAACCACAGACCGCAAGCAGCACTAGCTGTGCGTAACGGCCCCCAGGTAGATGCCGATAAGAAGACGGACGAGGTGAAACCCATCTGAACTCCTACTGAGCCTGAATGTGACAGTCTCCGTACAGTCCGGTCTGTTCTTCTGATATATCGCATGGTGGGCCTAGGGGGACGACAAACGTCGGTCCCCTAATAACGGTACAAGTCGTGTCAGAGTGTAGCTCAGAACACCCTGAGATAGCACTGGAAACCTACCAGTATATCTCGCTTGCCCTGGCCACGGACTACTTGTGTAATGGCTCTCCTAGACACAGCGCGATGTTAACCCCCAATACCGGGAGAGAAGAATCCTGTCTAACCGTCACTGACTCTAAGTGCTTCGGGACTGCACCCAACTACTACCTGTTTGCACGACTCCTTTGAGCTGTGGTAGGGTAGTAATCAAAGTACAGTGGGAACACACTCGAGGCGAAGTGACAGTGTCAAGTCAGCGGACTAAGCTGTACTCATGTCACCTGGAAACTGATAACTGACGATAGGTATATTACCAACCAATCAGTCCCCGATGAGTCCTGTCCAGTGTACTCGTAACCTAACGAGCACCCGTATACTATCTCAAGTACGACGTACTGACGGCTGTGGGACAGACCGTCTCCCCTGCTGGGATGAGAAGCGCATACGCTAGTCTACTCCGGAGTATCGATGCCTTGTCTCGATAGTCCTACGACTAGGGACCTGTATAAGGATGTGCTTGTGATTACCCAGCCCCCACGAGTGTGACTGCCATCACAACGCTGGTAATCAATCAAAGATCCTAAGGGCTCTACTAATATGTATAAGCAATATGCTAAAAGAAACACATGCACATATTAAAGTAGAAACGTACCAAGTAGCATACTACCATTTTGAGCAAGATTTTCCATACAAGGTGAATATCCCAAGCTTCTATTAAGTAATATACAAACTAGTATGATACAGTAATGGCCTCTAGGTTATATACACTAACAATCTCCCACTTGCACTAAGGCCATGTACTGGCGTATCGAAGACCTATCATCTCGATCAGCTGCTCGAACTGAGTCTGGGGCAAGGCCTTGGTGAATGGATCTGCAGTGTTATCTTCTGTAGCAACCCTCCGAACCTCAATCTCCTGGCGATCCACGATCTCCCTGATCAGGTGATGCCGCCTCAAGATGTGTCTGGATTTCTGATGGGACCTGGGTTCCTTCGCTAAAGCTATAGCCCCGTTGTTGTCGCAATACAGATGTATTGGATCAACAATGGACGAAACCATCTGAAGTTCTTTCAAGAACTTCCTCATCCAGACGGCTTCTTTTGCGGCATCAGCAGCAGCGATGTATTCCGCTTCCATCGTCGAGTCAGCAACGGTTTCCTGTTTGGAACTCTTCCAACACACCGCCCCTCCATTGAGGGTAAAGACATAACCCGACATGGACTTGGAATCATCCTTGTCACTCTGGAAGCTGGAGTCAGCAAAGGCCTCGATCTGGAGGTCTTTTCCGCCATACACCAAGAACATCTCTTTAGTTCTTCTCAGGTACTTGAGAATGTTCTTTACCGCTATCCAGTGCTTCTCACCTGGGTCCGACTGATACCGTCTTACAACGCTCAATGCGTATGCTACATCTGGTCTGGTACACAACATCGCATACATAATAGAGCTTACCGCAGATGCGTAGGGTATTGATGACATGCGAGCCCTTTCCAAATCAGTCTTGGGAGACATCTCTTTGGAGAGGGTGATTCCATGACAAGCCGGCAGATTACCGCGCTTGGAATCTTCCATACTGAATCGTTTCAGTATGGTGTCGATGTACCTTGACTGTGAAAGTCCCAACATCCTTTTAGATCTATCACGATAGATCTGGATCCCCAGAATGTAGTTGGTATCACCCAGGTCCTTCATGGAGAACCTGTGTGACAAGAACCCCTTGACAGATTGTAGCATAGGAATGTCATTTCCTATCAAAAGAATGTCATTCACGTATAATACGAGGAACACGACAGTTCTTGCTACAAATCTACTATAGATGCATGGTTCATCTGGATTTTTGATAAAGCCAAATTCTTTGACCGTCTCATCAAAACAGATGTTCCAACTCCGCGATGCCTGTTTTAGTCCATAGATGGACTTAAGCAACTTGCACACCTTTCCGCTGCTCCCACTCTGAATGAAACCCTCTGGCTGGTCCATATAGACACACTCCTCTAAATTTCCATTTAGAAAAGCGGTCTTTACGTCCATCTGCCAAATCTCATAATCGTGGAAAGCAGCAATGGCAAGAAGGATCCGAATGGATTTCAGCATAGCCACTGGAGAAAAGGTTTCATCATAGTCCAAACCAGGTCTTTGACGAAAACCCTTTGCAACAAGTCTAGCCTTATAGGTCTCAACCTGTCCATCTACACCAATCTTCCTTTTGAAGATCCACTTGCATCCTACGGGTTTTACCCTATCTGGAGCAATGTCCAACGTCCATACTTTGTTGGTGTACATGGACTCCATTTCGGTCTGCATTGCATCCAGCCATTTTACCGAGTCAACGCTCTGAACGGCCTGCTGGAAGCTAGTAGGCTCATCATAATCAATGATGCAGTCCTTTCTATCCCCGTCTATGAGAAAACCGTAGTATCTCTCGGACGGATGAGACTGCCTACTACTCCTGCGGAGCGGCGTAGGAATGTCATGTTCTTTTGAACCCTCTGGTTCTACTAAGCTCTCAGTAATAGCTCGTGGTTCTGGAATTTCTTCCAGTTCTACTGCACTCCCACTTATCTGGTTTTCCAAAAACTCAGTTTCCAAGAAGCAGGCATGACGAGAAACAAAAACCTTTTGTTCATCTTCGCAATAGAAGAAATATCCGTTGGAGTTCTTTGGATATCCTACGAACTTGCACTGTACTGATCGTGTCTCGAGTTTGTCCGCATGCTGCTTTTTGACAAAAGCCGGACATCCCCATGTCTTAATGTGCTTAAGATAGGGTTTCTTCCCACACCACATCTGATATGGTGTGGTAGGCACAGTCTTAGTTGGAACTCGGTTCAAAAGATATGCAGCTGATTCTAGTGTATAACCCCAGAATGATCGCGGTAACTCAGCGTTACTCATCATGGACCGCACCATATCCAATAGGGTCCGGTTCCGTCTCTCCGATACACCGTTATGTTGCGGAGTGTATGGAGGAGTAAGCTGAGAGAGAATTCCATTCTCTTTAAGGTAATCCAGGAACTCGGCACTCAAGTATTCACTACCTCGATCAGATCTCAGTGTCTTGATACTTTTGCCGGTTTGTTTTTCTATTCTTATATTCCTGGAACTTTCCAAAGGCTTCGGATTTATGTTTCATTAAGAAGACATATCCATACCTTGAAAAGTCATCTGTAAAAGTAATGAAGTAAGAAAAACCGCTTCGCGCATGTGTAGACATTGGACCGCACACGTCGCTGTGTACGAGTCCCAAGAGCTCGCTCGCTCTTACTCCGTGTCAAGTGAACGGAGTCTTTGTCATCTTTCCTTTGAGACAGGATTGACAAGTTGCATATAATTGATATTGGAATGAATCCAAATATCCTTCTGTATGTAACTTATTCAATCTTCTCTCATTGATGTGACCCAGTCTACAATGCCATAAGAAAGTCTGATTAGTTTCCGGAGACTTTCTTTTGTGTGTATTCTAGACATTGAAAATCTGTGGTTAGTTTAATACGTATATACCATTGCTTAATGTACCTGACCCAATCAGAACTTGATTAAGGTGAATGTTCACAACATTACTTACAAATGCAAATTCATAACCTTCTTTAGATAATAAAGATACAAAAATGATATTACAGGTTGCATTGGGTACAAAATAGCAATTACGCAAAACCAAAACATGTCCATCTGACAAGCCCAGGTGATAGTCCCCCACGGACTCAGCATCCATGCCAGCTCCGTTTGCAACTCTGAGGGTCATATCACCTGCCTTCAAAACCCTATGCTTTCTCAGTGCCTGCAATGAATTATAGATATGAGATCCTGATCCGGTATCCAATACCCAGGAAGTAGAGTTTATCGAAAGACAGTTTTCAATAACATACACACCTGAAGCTGAAGCCGCAACTTACTTCAGAACCTGTGTTCTGGCCTTCCAAGCCCTGCAATCTTTCTTCCAGTGTCCCTTCTTATGACAATAGAAGCATTCTTCTTTTCCTACAAGCTGCCCCGCTATCTTTGTTGCCTTTACTTTTCCCTTCATTTCCACTTTACTAACACCGCCCCTTGGTTTGGCGGGGGCTTTCTTCTTCTTTCCCTTGGCTTTCGCCTTGGACTTAGAAGAGGAAGATCCGCTTACAAACAAAGTGGATGTATCCCTACCTTTCTGTAGGGTGCCCTCTGCACTCCTCAGCATGTTGAGGAGCTCCGGAAGTTCAACTTCTTTTCCTTGTAAGTTGAAGTTCAGGATAAACTGGGCGTTAGTGGAAGGAAGGGACTGAAGAATCAAGTCCGTATAGAGCTCGTTCTCTAACGTGGTCCCAAGGTCCGCGAGCTCCTCAATGAAGCCAATCATCTTAAGCACGTGTTCCGCTACCGATGATCTGATGGCCAATCTCGTCGAAAACAGCTTTTTCGAGACTTCGTATCTGGCGATACGGGATTGCTCTCCATACAGTTCTTTTGTATAAAGAAATATGGATTCGAGGTCCATATTCTCGTGCCTCCTCTGATATTCATTGTCCATAGAGGCAAGCACGAGGCACTTGGCCTTCGCTCAATCGATCTCCCAAGTCTTACAGATTTCCTTATCCGCGACGCTGGAGGTGGGACCTGGGACAGGGGGAGCTTTGGTGGTAAGGAGATACCCCAGCTTGTCGTAAGTGATTGCCATTTTGACATTCCTGAGCCAATCTTTGTAGTTTGGCCCTGTCAGTATATTTTTATCTAGAAGTAACTTAAGTCCGGTCATGTCGATTGGTCGCTGCAATTAGGAGAGAGAGAAGAAATACTCAGCATGATGCTCTTGCAAGTTTAGAGTGGTTTTTAGTTTGTCTAAACAGGATGGCTCCCACTGTTTCTCGAATTCCTCTTCAAACCAAAAAAGGAAGAATTAGTTGGAATCAATCTCACCGTACAATACTTGCTTAACCGTTCAGCCATGCCAGTGTTGGTACTTCGAGGGAGGTTTTCCAATGCTTTCGCGAAGTTCCTTAATTTAAGAATCTCTTTTCCCTGGGGGCGTAGCCCCGCTAACACCTTTCTAGACACCTACTAGGTTTATAGCATTGATCGTTTAGTGAGAAATTTCCTGAGGAGTAGCATATACTCACAGTAGGATCGGGAACCAAATATCATCGCATGACGAAATTGAAGGAATCCTACCAGAATCATCACACTCCAAATGGTATGCAACACTAGCAAGTTTCAGTTCTTTTGAAACTCCCGATGTGGATTTTTGCCCCATGCTCTTATGACCTTGACTTTGGCCAACAAATCATAAGTCACATGTCAAGTTCTACCCGTCATTCTCCAGGTTAATTTGAACCCATCCGTACCTACCCTTGACTTTGGCCAACAAGGCGGTACGACTGTCCCAAACCAACGCATCTATCTATGCTGCACATGGATACCCAATAGCTACCAATCACTATGCCTTGACTTTGGCCAACAAACATAGCTTGAATACTATTGACTATCCATATGAAACGACGGAGAGCTCCGAATGGTTTTGGCGAAACCGTGAACATAGTGAACTTGATATAATTGATGGAACGAGATAGCTTTTAAAAGGAGTGACTCATGCTCCGCATTTAAAAGTTGGTTTTTGAAAAGAACCGAGTGGTTTTTGAAAGTGTTTCAATGACTTTACTTTGGTTATTTTCTTGCATTAATTCTTTTAATGCGTCCCATCATTTAATCCTACCATTGCAGAAAACAACCAAAATATGACGTACGCTTATGCCATTCGCATTCGCCACGGGGCCCGTCATTACCCGTTAGGTTACTTAACTAACGACAGAACGGGGGCCGGGCTAGCGCGGCTGAAAAACATAAGCAACGCCTAAATAATATGATATATAGATATATTGCAATGATAGCCATTTCAGATCACAGATGAACACATTGGATATACTAGGAATCCGCAATTTGTACGAGCCTGTAACGAAAAGCGGATTACACGATCGCGGTGAATAGCCAAACCCCACCCTAGACCCCTACGGGTGCGGCAAACTACCCGCCAAGTACCCGAAGCGAAGCAACCTCCCTCAACTCGTGAGTAGGCCGCTCGGCACTTCGAGATACCTGGTAGTTTGTGCACCTCACCTTGGGGCTATCTTAGGAGCAAAAATAGTAAAAAGAAATTATACAATGACGGCTACAACCCCGACCCGGTTGTGTGGCCATACAAATAATATTACATCAATTTACAAATTTTACATGAATTGAAAGAAAAGAAAACTCTCATCTCACAACCCCCGGCTATTCACCTGCGACAATCCAATGAATTCATATACACATACCAGCAACATTACAGATCACAGATTTGTATAACCCCCACTAGTCGACATATAGCGATTAGCAGACGTTCAATACAAATATCACATCACAGATATAAACCCGTTAGCCTTAGTCTTTAGAAGTTCGATAAAAATACGGATTTTCAAGCCCCAAAAACAAAATTTTCTTTCTGTAAAACCTGGGCAGAAAAAACATATTGTAAAAATCCCAAAATACCCCCAGAAACACACTGCAAGAAATTTGAGCCACGACCGACTCAACTCGGCCGCGGATCCGCGGCAGGAGCGTGCTCCCACCGCGGTTCCGCGGCAGGAGCGTGCTCCCGCCGCGGTTCCGCGGCGCTTTGAACGGTTCTCTGGACCAAATTTCTTGAGTGTCTTTTAAAAAGCCTGAGTCGATTTTTGGAGTATGATTTATCAATTTTTGAACAGAATACAGAATCGACAGAAACTTAATTTTCCGGGTGTTTTTCGTGACTTTTTCTCCGATCGAACTTCTACTTACATTGCTAACATGTTAGATAGTGTTTAACTAGGCTCTGATACCACTGTAAGTCCATGGTACCCTTCCCCGGTTCTTACGGGGTTGCGGAATTGGTGAAAAACGATTTTGCTAGGGTGGTAACATGGACTTAAAATACGGATCTTGGTTAAACAATCTACCTAACAACCTAACTAGGAGTTGTTTACCTACTCGGTTAGGGGGTTATACCTTTCTTGAACTCCTTCGTCTTCAACTCTTGTGGTGTAAGGACCGGCCTCCCCTCGTCGTCTTCTCACGCCGAAGATGGATCCACCCGAAAGCTTCTACCTTTGGCTTCTTCTTCGAACTTTGAAGAAACTAGAACACTTGGCTTGCTAGGCCTTATGAACTAGGATGAGTAGAGGATTGTTTTGGTGTTTTTATCTCTAAGGCAATGAATCTCAACACATGAGAATGGTTTGCCTTGAGCTAGAGAGAGCAAGAGGAAGAGGGAGAGCTTGAGCAAGTGGTGGCAAGAGAGAGAAATCAAAATGAAAAAGTGAGCAAGTCTTTTGCCATTCTAGCTCCCATAATCCAAAATCATCATGATAACAAGTAATGATAATTGAGTATATTGTAAAGGTTATTATCATGACAAATGACACTATCATTTCTTACATTAAATGCAAATGGTGAACAAAACAAGCAAGCATAAGTCAATGCAACCAAATGATGGCCATTGTCATGATGGTGGTCAACAAGTCCAACCTAGTCAACCGGTCAACAAAAGTCAACAAGTCAACTAGGTCAACCTTTCAACCCTAACCATGTCACTATAACACTCAATTAATATTATTGTCAATCATATGTCTTAATCTCATTAGGGTTTGACAAAAGTCAACAGTCAGCAACCCTAATGAGAATCCTCTACCTTTGTCAACTGTGCATACACACTCGTATCCGCGTTCCGGGGAACACGAATACAAACGAGATAAAACCAATCCCAAAACGTATACTAGGATCTGGCTTAAACCAAAGCCCGCTAGTAATAACTGCCCGGTCACTAAACGTGTACAAGTGCACGGATGCGACCGAACCCTGTCGCAAATTCATGCGACCTGTCGCAAAACCATGCGACCTCTACTTTTTTGCCTAAAGGCGAATAGCTCTCTGCGTGGGACTCTAAAGACTCGACACTACGCTGGCAGTGGGTTTAACCACAGACCGCAAGCGGCACTAGCTGTGCGTAACGGCCTCCAGGTAGATGCCGATAAGAAGACGGACGAGGTGAAACCCATCTGAACTCCTACTGAGCCTGAATGTGACAGTCTCCGTACAGTCCGGTCTGTTCGTCTGATACATCGCATGGCGGGCCTAGGGGGCGAAAAACGTCAGTCCCCTAATAGCGGTACAAGTCGTGTCGGAGTGTAGCCCAGAACACCCTGAGATAGCACTGCAAACCTACCAGTATATCTCGCTTGCCTTGGCCAGAGACTACTTGTGTAATGGCTCTTCTAGACACAACGCGATGTCAACCCCCAATACCGGGAGAGACGAATCCTGTCTAACCGTCACTGACTCCAAGTGCTTCGGGACTGCACCCAACTACTACCTGTTTGCATGACTCCTTTGAGCCGTGGTAGGTAGTAATCAAAGTACAGTGGGAACACACTCGAGGCGAAGTGACAGTGTTAAGTCAGCGGACTAAGCTGTACTCATGTCACCTGGGAACTGATAACTGACGATAGGTATAGTACCAACCAATCAGTCCCCGATGAGTTCTGTCCAGTGTACTCGTAACCTAACGAGCACCCGCATACTATCTCAAGTACGACGTACTGACGGCTGTGGGACAGACCGTCTCCCCTGCTGGGATGAGAAGCGCATACGCTAGTCTACTCCGGAGTATCGATGCCCTGTCTCGATAGTCCTACGACTAGGGACCTGTATAAGGATGTGCTTGTGGATTACCCAGCCCCCACGAGTGTGACTGCCATCACAACGCTGGTAATCAAGCAAAGATCCTAAGGGCTCTACTAATATGTATAAGCAATATGCTAAAAGAAACACATGCACATATTAAAGTAGAAACATACCAAGTAGCATACTACCATTTTGAGCAAGATTGTCTATACAAGGTGAATATCCCAAGCTTCCATTAAGTAATATACAAACTAGTATGATACAATAATGGCCTCTAGGGCATATACACTAACAGGAACCACATCTCACTCCATGAAAACTCCAGCTCTGGGATCCGTTCCAACTCCACAATCTCTTCCACAAGCATTGGACTCAACCAATTTAAAAAACGTTCCATTTCCAAACCGGTTGAGGTCCAATAAACAAAATCCACAAATGGAGAAGATTCTGGAGTTGTTTATACAGGTTAACATTAACATTCCTCTCTTAGATGCAGTCCAACAAGGCCCTTCCTACGCAAAAATCTTGAAGGATTTGTGCACTAAGAAGAGGAAATCTCAGGTACCCAAGAAGGTTTTCTTAGCTAGTGCCGTGAGTGATGCTCTTACCCAAGCTTTACCTAAAAAATGGAAGGACCCTGGCTGTCATACGATTTCAATAACCATTGGGGATAAGAACATTAACCGCGCACTTTTGGATCTTGGTGCCAGTGTTAACCTGCTTCCGTATTCGGTATATGAGCAACTAGGTGTAGGAGAGCTGAAACCCACACACTGTACTCTCCAAATGGCCGACCGATTTATCACCCATCCTAGGGGTGAGCTAGAGGATGTGTTAATAAAGGTTGGGGACTTCATATTCCCCGTTGACTTCATTGTTTTGCACACACAGCCTGTAGCTAACCCCCAGAATCAAATTCCGGTGATACTCGGTCGCCCATTCCTTGCAACCTCAAATGCTGTGATCAATTGTCGAAATGGTTCGATGAACCTATCTTTTAGAAACATGAAAATTGAACTTAACATTTTTAGGTTAGGGAATCAGCCCTCCGAACCTAATGCTCATATACTCGATGTTTGTTCCATCCAGGAGATCACCCCAGAGGGCTGTGAATTCGAGGAGTTTTGTTCGATCACAGCAATCTTGACGCCACTAGTGTGTTCCTCTTTGAACCTGCTGCTGTTTCCGCTCCCGAAAATGATTATGAGTGTTTCACTTTTTCGAACGATCTTGGCCTGTCACCACCCGAGCTTGAATCTTTTGAATTACCATCCAACTCGGTTGCTTACACTCGTTTTGAGCCTCTACCAGAATCCTTTGAGTTCGAGACATTTTCACCGATCTTGCCTTCAATCGTTTCACCTCCAACGCTCGAACTCAATCCGTTGCCGTCTCACCTCAAGTATGCTTACTTAGGTGAGAACGAGACCCTCCCTGTCATCATCTCGGCTTCTCTTGCTCCAGAGCAGGAGAAAGCCCTTCTCACGGTCTTGCACAGCAATCGGCAATATTTTGGCTAGACAATGGCGGACATCAAAGGGATTAGTCCCCTAATCGTTGAACATTATATTCATATGATGGATGATGCTAAACCAGCCAGGGATTCACAGAGACGACTTAATCCAGTCATGAAGGAGGCTGTGAAAAAAGAGATCGTCAAATGTCTTGATAGTGGTATCATTTACCCTATCTCTAATAGCCAGTGGGTCAGTCCTATACATGTTGTCCCTAAAAAGTCGGGCATAACGATCATCACCAATAAGGAGAACGAGTTAATCCCTACTCGTACCCAAACTGGGTGGCGAGTATGCATTGATTATAGAAAACTCAATGCCGCAACGCGGAAAGACTACTTTCCGCTACCATTTATTGACCAAATACTCGAACGATTGGCTGGACATGAGTACTACTGCTTTTTGGACGGCTACCCTGGCTACAACCAGATTCCCATCGCTGAGAAGGACCAGGACAAAACCACGTTCACCTGTCCTTTCGGCACGTTTGCATATCACCGCATGCCCTTTGGGTTATGCAATGCTCCCACTACCTTCCAGCGGTGTATGATGGGAATTTTCTCGTGGAGAAATTCTTGGAGATATTCATGGATAATTTCTCCATTTTCAGCGATTCCTTTTACGAGTGTTTGCAACATCTCGATGCTGTCCTTACCCAATGTAAGGATAAAAGCCTCACTCTAAACTGGGAGAAGTGCCACTTCATGGTGCACGAAGGTATTGTCTTAGGATATATCATCTCGCAAAATGGCATTGAGGCGGATAAAGCGAAAATTGAGGTCATTTCCAATTTCCCTCCTCCCAGATTCATCAGAGACATCCGAGCTTTCCTTGGCCACGCCAGGTTTTATAGACGGTTCATCAAGGAGTTTAGCAAGATTGCTAGACCCTTGACTCTTATGCTGGCCAAGGAAACCACATTCGATTTCAACTCGAGCTGTGTAACTGCATTTGAATCGCTGAAAAGCTCACTCACCTCTGCTCCCGTTCTTTCTTCTCCTGACTGGACGTATCCCTTTGAGATTATGTGCGATGCATCTGACTTTGCTATCGGTGCGGTCTTAGGACAGCACATCAATAAAATGCCGCACGTAATCTACTATGCTAGCCGAACCCTGAATGATGCCCAACTGAATTACACAACAACCGAGAAGGAATTCTTGGCTGTTGTGTTTGTATTAGAAAAATTCAGGCCTTACTTGATCGGCTCTCCAGTCATTGTCTACACAGACCATTCTGTTCTACGCCATCTTTTTGCGAAGAAGGACGCAAAATCTCGGTTGATACATTGGATCCTCTTGCTTCAAGAGTTTGACCTTGTCATTAAGTACAAAAGAGGATGTGAAAACGTAGTGGACGACCATCTTTCACGACTTCCTTCTTCTCCGACGCTTCCACTTCCCATCAATGACATTTTTCCGGATGAACAACTCTTGACAGTATCGTGCGAACCCTGGTTCGCAGATATTGTGAACTATTTGGCAACAGGATTACTACCGAACGAATAGTCAAGTCAGGACAGATTTCGATTCTTATCCCAAGTAAAACACTTTTACTGGGACGAACCCTATCTGTTCAAGTACTGTCCCGACCAGATTATTCGTCGGTGTGTTCCTGATAATGAGTTCAAGAGTGTGCTGTCGTTTTGCCACGATCAAGCGTGTGGCGGGCATTTTGGCCCAAGAAAGAGAGCCGAGAAATTTTTGCAGTGTGGCTTCTACTGGTCACAACTCTTCAAACATACTCATGATTACTGCAAGACATACTCCCGGTGCCAACACTTAGGCCGGATATCCAGGAGAAACGAGATGCCGCTCCAACCAATCTTGGTTGTCGAGATTTTATATGTTTGGGGAATTGATTTCATGGGGCCGTTTCCCAGTTCTTTTGGGAACCTGTATATTCTTCTAGCTGTTGATTATGTCTCTAAGTGGGTCGAGGCCGTGCCAAGCCGGACTAACGACAACAAGATTGTCGTTAGATTCCTTAAGGAAAACATCTTTTCCCGGTTTGGGCACCCCCGCGCGATCATTAGCGACAATGGAACACATTTCTGTAATAGGACTTTTGAGGCCTTGATATGGAAATACTCCATTAATCATAAGCTATCCACGCCCTACCACCCCCAAACATGTGGGCAAGCCGAAGTGTCTAATCGACAAATCAAACAGATTTTGGAGAAAACGGTTTCCAAGAACCGTAAGGATTGGTCTTTGAAACTCACTGATGCCCTTTGGGCATTTCAAACTGCTTATAAGACTGATCTTGGCATGTCTCCTTATCGGCTTGTTTAAGGAAAGGCTTGCCACCTTCCAGTAGAAATCGAGCATCGCGCATTTTGGACGATCAAAGAGCTGAATCTAACCCTTGAAGATGTGGGCAGCCATCGGAAGCTGCAGCTCAACGAACTGAACGAGCTTCGGGATGAAGCTTACGAAAATGCGGTTGTCGTTAAGAACCGAGCGAAGGTGTTTCATGATAAACACCTTATGCGCAAAACTTTCATACCTGGTCAACAGGTGCTTCTTTACGACACCCGACTATATTTCCATCCTGGGAAGCTCAGATCTCGCTGGAAAGGACCATTTTTTGTACGGAATGTATTTCCGCACGGTGCGGTGGATTTGGAAAATCCAGAGGACGGTTCACTATTCAAAGTGAACGGACACAGGGTAAAACCGTTCCTCACCGCTGACCCATTGGAGGAGCTCCTAATGTTGCAGGAACCGGTTTACATCGACTAATCTTCCTCCATTTACCACCAAACTTCGGTTATCCAGCTATAAACAGTGGAAACACTGTTTCAAATAAAGTTTGAGGGTATGTATATACCATTTTGCTTTTTTTGTGTGCCTGGTGAAATTCCCACTTGTAATAATTTGTAAAATAATAAAATAAAAAAATTATTTTTTTAGGAGGGGTGTTTTTGTAAATATTCAGATCCATAAATGAAATGAAATAAAATTCTTTTTAATAAATGATTCCTTTTTTTGGGCGGGCTTTGTACAAATAACCAATAACCCCTATAAATACATCTCAACCCTTTTTCTCCATTTCCAGAGCCCCATTCTAACCCTAAAACAAAACCCTAGCCGCTGCAGCAAAATCAACCAGAGAGCTCCCTTCCCTGCCGCGGAACCACCGCCAAAGGCCTTGTTTGCCGCCGATCCGCCGCCTTGCTTCTTCACCCTCTGGAAATTTCAGAGGAGGTTTGCAAATTTTTTCTCCTCTATGTCAAATTTTTAAAATTCTGCATTTGCTCTCTGTCATGGTCCCTACTTTGCAATTTGAAAGGGATTTCTCCCACTTATTTGCGCATGATATTTACGGTAGTTATTTCGGTGAAGAGATCCGAAAGCGCGGATGGAATTTTCTGTTATTCAACCATCCAAACGCATTCACGCTTCCGGATCTCGTTGCGCGTTTTTATGAATGTATGGAGGAGGGGTGTTTAGCACAACACGGGTTCATACGATTACCGTGGGGGGATCGGGAAATAATTATCGATAGAGACTTCATTCACGAAGTCACTTTAATACCACGAATCCCCATTCACGATCAACCCCTCCGATTTGAGGACTACCTACTTTTAATGGGAGATGACTATTCTAGGGAGCCTAGAAAGGGAATTCAGGCTCGCACGCTTTATGCGAACGTTTTAACTGTGTACCGTTGGACACAAAACAATATTTTCGGAAGTTTGCACAACACAACATTTTTTACACCATCCCTACACATAGAGCACACATTGATGACTAGAAACCTTAGCTATGACATGTGCTTGCTACACTCGATTGGCGCCGGCAAGAGAGCTGCCAATTATCCATACCCGATATTAGTGACACAACTGTGTCGCCATTTCCTTCCTATTGAGGAATTTGAAATTTACATGCATGGTGGGGGTTCCCATTCGACCCCTTCTTGAGGGTGTCTCCACATCCTACACATGACTTCATGCATTATGGTCGCGCACCGAGCAGGCCGAAGATGTGATGGCCAAGACACCCAGCTCGAGCTCCACAGCAAGCGAAGAAGAGCTCACCCCCGCTGCTCAAGCGCGCTTGATACGACGTACCCATAGGAGGGTAGAACGAGTGATAGGGATGCTGACAAACTTTGATCAACGACTGATGAGTCTGAAACAGGGAATGTCCACCCTACTGACCAAATAGGAACGAGCACGATTGAGGGGACGGGGGACAGATAGAAGTGAGGCTGGAACTAGTGAGGCCGCGTCTAGGAGACGCCGCAGGGAGCAGTGAAGACACTGTTATCAGTAAGTTTAGGGGTGAGGTTTGGTTGTAAATAGTTATCTTTGCATTGCATCTGCACGTTTTTTTTTATTTTTTGTAAATATTTGTTTTTCTTTGCATATTTAATTCCGTATCGCATTTTTATGCATTGCATCTTTATAAAAAAATAAAAAAAATGAAAAATTTTAAAAATTAAAAAAAATTTAAAAATATCAATATTGGCCATATTTGACTCGAGTTCGACATGATGGTTGACTAGTTAGAAAAAACTAGATCCTAAACTTAGTAAATTAAAAACCCTAAAAATAAGCTTCCTTAAAATATAACTGTAGAAAATATACGTCCTTACAGTTTATTTAGAAATAAGCAAATTTTGAGTTCAGATCTGGGGCTAAGTCGAAATGAGGGAAGAGTATTGAAAGCTCTATTTGAAATGTAAGTCTGAAAAATAATTCTGAAGCTTAAGTCCAAATTCTGAAAATAGATACCCTGTAATTCGCACATACACGCACCTTGAAATTTGGGATAGTAGAGCATACCTAGAAATACTCTTGCCTAAAATCCTAGTATGAAAGAAACGGCATTTAAAACTAACCACTAAAAGAGAATCATTGAAAAATATATCCGGTCTTAAAAAAAAATTAATAAAAAAAAATAAAAAAATAAAATACAAGACCTGGAAACTGCTATTTACGCTTTAAGCCCATACATTCAGTAATCGGATACTAGTGCCTTAAGAAGCATTAATAGTCGCATGAAAGATGTATGAGCAAAACCGTCCATCATTAAATGAAAAGAAGTAGTACTAAGTATTAAGGCAAGGGTATTATAGCTTGAATTGAATTTCCAAGTGTAGGGGTGATAATTACACACACGTAGGGGTATATGATCAGAGTTTGGAGGAGAGCTAGGAATGAAAAATAGGGCTTATATTTTCAGTAGAGATGATAAAAATTCCGGGTTTGAGATGGTGTTGTAGAAGGAAAACTCAAAAGATGATGAGAGCTTTATAAACTGGCGAAACGTATAGGATCTTAAGTTAAATGAAAAGGAAGTGTGAAAAATACGGGTTGATGATTTTCTAAATTAATGATGATAGAGTTTCTTGCTGGAATGTTGAATTGTAGAATTAGAGTCAACGGCCAATTTGATCGGATTTTGTGGGTAGTATCCGCTGAAAACCCTCAGGAGACAACACTCCTCCTTTAGGGCAACCTAGAGGTTTAACGGCTTGTTGCACGAGCTCAGTGCAATCGCGTTCCCTGCGAAAATGAGGTTATGACTTTTTTGTGAATAAAATGGTTTTGCTCGGGACGAGCAAATGATAAGTTTGGGGGTATTTGTTCACATCAGATTTTTGCATTTTCATATCGTCCATTTTTGATCGCATTGCATATAGGTAGGTACTTTTGATCCGTGTTTGCTAAATAATTGCAGGTTACAGGTTCTCAACTCTTTATAGTGAAATTCATGAAAAATCGCAACAAATGCAGGACTATGGCCAACAACAGATAAATACTGATCTCCGCTCACTATCCGTATGATGCCGCATACCAGTTCAAGGGACAAAATGGCAAATCATTGGTCATTTCATACATAAAATATAAGTGCAGCATAAGATCCAAGACTTCAACGCGGAGCTCAAGAAAATCAAGGCAAAAAATCCACATCAATTCACCTTTTACACTGCTGAAAATCTGGAAGAAAACTGAAGAGCTTCTTAGAAACCAAGTGTACCAAACAGAAGAGAATAACAACATGGAGAACCCCAGAAAAGATGAGCCCCCAAGTCCACCAAATGGCCGTGGAACCGCGGCCAATATGGCACTTAGGCCGCGGATCCGCGGCCGAGTCAACTCAGTGTTGACTCGGTTTTTGTGGTAGTTTTGTAATTTCATTTTGGCTCAGATTGTATCCCTAGGGTTTTATTTGCCTGCCTATAAATAGCCCAGACCCAAGCCAAGTAAATAGTGCTCTTTTCTTTGTATTAGATTTAGGATAAGTGTTTATAGTTCTTCTTCCTCTTTATCTTTCTCTATTAATATTGTAGTGAGTTTCATGAGTGATGATGAATAAAAGAAGAGTTCTTTTTATTAACATGCTTGTCTTGTAATTGTGTTCTATTATCTTGCTTGTAATTTTCTTTGTTAACTTAGTTGTTGTTATTTATTTGTTTGCCTTATTTCTTTTTCTCTTTTTCTTTATCTTTACAACCATGATGCTTGAGCATGATCCTTGCCAAAGTGAGGTCTCAAATAGCTAGTTATGATTTTCTTAACCTCATTTCTTTCTACCTTCCTTCTTGTTTTGTTTTCTTTTTAATGGGTGAGTAGTTTCTCACTTGTTAGGGTAGGATAAGGAAAATTTGAGAGAAGAAAATCTCTCACTCTTTTCTTTACCCAATATCTTGATTCGGACCCTTGTTAATTAAACGACAATCCGCTCCCTACGACACCTTATCTTACATGATAGCGGTGATTTCCTAGTTAGACCGGTTGTGGTTGAATTAACCGGAGGTTAAGGTTAAGAGCCAAGAACGGAAGGACAAGGACCAAAAGAAAGAAATGAAGCGTTGGAAAGCCTAGCTTATACTCGCAAGTTCCTTCCTATTCGTGCTAATCCCCGTTATTGCCGATTACCGTAATACCGATATTAAGAGTTGCAATGAAAGAAGTGAGCGATTCCTAACTCAAACTAATATAATCCTAACCCTAGCAAACTCTTTTTATACACATTTCAGCACATAGTGAAACTAAACAAACCTGAACAAATTGGACTTAACTCGTTAAAACACTAAGAAAAAGATTCCCATCTCCCTGCGGATGGCCGGTACTCAACCGGCTAGCTACCAAGCGAAACCGTCTTGATTGCGATAATTAAAACTAAGCACGCAAAAACTCTAACAATCAGGTAGCTCGGAGGCGAGCCGGGGGTGGTCCGGAAGGCCACCGAAGGTCGGGACCATCCTCGGGCTGGAGGTCCGGGGTGTGATTCCAATGTAATGTCCTTGATCCTTTCTTGTAAGCTCTTGGACACGTCATCTGCCATGTGTCATGATCTGGTGAGTCACTGATATCGAGCATCATCAATAACATTTTCATTGAAAAAATAGGACTGGAAACATAGAAATTAATACTGGTAAAGTTTTGGCGGAATTCCTATATGTTTATAGTTCCAGAAAAATTGGGCTGTCATTATAATTTCAATCAATATGGTTCATGCTAAATATCTAACTGATCGTAAATATGAAAGATAAGATTTATGTTTGACTAAGAATTAATTAAATTTAAAATATGAGTGCTAATCAATTATATGCACTAATTTGAAATCTATAACCTAATACACAACAAACCTTTTAGATTATCTTTTATCCCATTCAAATACAAGGGATAAAAGGCTAGCTAGATCCATTAAAGAACATGCAAATGTTCATAAATCATAAGGAGGAAGTGCACAACCTTTCACTAATTTAAGACATGAAATATGATTAAACTCGAGAATATATATATATATATATATATATATATATATATATATATAGAGAGAGAGAGAGAGAGAGAATGAATAATGGAGGAAAAATGCCATAGGAGGGAATTTCCTCCTATGGCGTCGAAAAAATACACCCTCCCTCATTTTTTCCGTCGATCGGCACCCACTATCTTCATCGTTATTATTTAAGATGTGGGTACACCAAATTTCATGTGATTCTACAACCATTTCACCGTTGATTTAGCAATGTAAAAAGTTCTATTGTCGGTAAACCGTTAATTTTGAACCCACTAAATCAACGGTGAAAAAGTTATAGAATCACATGAAATTTGGTGTACCCACATCTTAGATGATAACGATGAAGATAGTAGATGCCGATCGTCGGAAAAAATGATTGAGGGCGTATATTTTCAACGCCATAGGAGGAAATTCTCTCTTATGGCCTCTTTCCTCCATTAACCTCACACACACGCACACATAGAGAGAGAGAGAATTGTATATACTTGTTTAGGTTGAGTTTGATTTCAAAGAAAACTGACCACAATATCAGCCTTTATTTAGTTACTAGAAAAAGAGAGATGGAGATCCCTATGCAAATTTTATATCTTCGAGTCTTTCTTAATTGCTTTATATATATGAAGCAGGGTTCGGTTTGCGAACTTATCACCTGTTATGATTGTTATTTTCATTACTTTATATATATGAATTTTGGTTTGGTAATTGAAGAGTGGTTGAGGGTTAATGTGTGTGTTTGTGCGTATGTGTAAGTGTGTACGCGTGCGTAAGTATATGAGCAAGTGTATGTGAGAGTGTGTGAGTGCACACGCGTACGTGTGAGTGCGTATATATATATGTGTGTGCGTGCGCGCTCGCGTATGAAATATTTCACAAATTCATTCTAACTTCTAGCTTGTGTTTTATAAATTTAATAATTCAAAATCTTGTTTTCGTGTATGATATATTGCTTAGCTTTTTAAATTGTAGCATAATCTATAAACCGAATGAAAACGAAAATCAAATCCTTTAATACAAGTTAAACTATACTAGATGCGTAAATAAAAAAAATCAAACCCATTATGAAAACTTAACACTAATTAAGATATAACATTAACTCGAGTAATTAAGAAACCTTAATTAAGACCAGATATTAGTGAACCGAGACCCTAATTAGAAAACGATCAAATAGAAAGTTAAGGGAAACCCTAAAATTTTGATTAGAAACTTAAGTAGATTTTTATTTTTTCATTTAATTAGTAAATTTAAAATTGAAGGTCTTAAACTTATTTATGATCAATCTATAGTTTCCCATCTTACAATTAGTGTATGTTAAATCTTTTTCCTGTCGAATAGGATCACAAATGTTTGTGAGACTTGAGATTCCTATTCAATTTTTTCAAACATATGTGTAGCATTCGACGAGAAGATTTGACATACAGTGATTGTTGGACTTGTCTAGTTTGGACAAGTTACGAATGCAACAAGACTCACATCTCAATTCCTCCTGTATTTTCATCTATTTCGAGAAGTTTCGACGGTGCTTTCTGATTTGATCTCAAAAACTATCTATTACCGCAATCAAGAACGGCGTCTCTTTGCAGCTAGCCGGTGAGTACGGGTCGGTCCACAAGGATGTTGTGAATTTTCTATTCGCTCTTACGAGTTAATTCCGAAGGGTGTTCGGATTGATTATTAAATCTAAAAACTAAATCTATCTATAGTAAGATTATCTAGATCTAAATCTTGCTAGGGTTAGGTTTAGGAATGGTTTGAAAATGTAAGTAAATCTCAGCGCTTTCTATACCCAATTTAGGTCTATGAAGAGTTATGGTAATTATCAATAAAGGGAATTAGATCCATTCGGAAAAGTGTTCCTTCCTCTAAGTTCTTGTCCTTCCTTTAGAGATCCTTACCCTAACCTTCATGGAAAACACGCGCAACCGGGCCTTTATACCACGGTATCACCGCTACCTCGAGGGATAGGGTGCCGTAGGACGCGGTGTGTGCGTGTGTGCATGGAGTCCTATTGTAAATATATAATGGGTAAGAAAGGGATGAGAGATCTCATCTCTCAAAAGCCTTCCCCAAAGCTAACTCTAAACAATTATCTACGGCAATGAATTAAATCTACCTAGGGCAAAGAATTGAAATCTAAACTAGAGCAATTAAATAAATCTACTTACAGATGTCTCTCTCCAAACATCAACGCAGGTTGTCAGATCTGAATTCATGAATTGAAAAGAGGCACCGATGCTCTCCATAAAGAATTCTGAATTTTATTATTAAAAGGAGGCATAGGGAGGCATAGCCTTTACAATGATTTAGAGTTCCTATTTATAGAGGATAGGAAACCCTAGGTTACAATTGATTCGCACGTCTACATTTACCAAAATATCCTTAGGAAGACCTAGTCAAAATAGACTCCAAGTTTTGGTAAAATTTTATGTCACTGTCTCTTTAAAAGGAAGTATTGGGCCTTGAAATTTCCTTTGTGGGCTCTTCTGTCTTTGGGCTTCTTTATTATTTGGTTCTTTTATTAAAATAGCTTCTATGTTTCTTCCAGATCTCCAGTGAATAATTGCGGTGGACTTTTAACCGTCCGCTTTGTAATCTTGGACCTTGCATTGCCTTGTACTTTTTGAATTTTATCTTTGATGTAGGCTTGATCAAGAGTCTTCTGTTTGTTGGTCAAAGTCCACATTTGCATCTTCTTTTCATCGTTTTCACTGTTTTCTGTCCAAGAACCCGTAACCTGTAATATGTAGCAGACATGCGTCAAAAGCACCTGTTTATTTGTAAAATATATAAGAATGGGGAATATAATAATGCAATATTATGATATGAACAAATACCCCCAAACTTATCTTTTGCTCGTCTTCGAGCAAACTTATTTTTTTATTCTCGACAAAAACCTAACAGCACTTTCGCAAGGAATCACGATTGCACCGAGCTCGTGCAACAAGCCGTTAAACCTCTAGGCGTCCCTAGTAGGAGGAGTGTTGTCTCCTGAGGGTTTTCAGCGGATACTACCCACAAAATCCTATCAATTTGGCTCAATAACTTTAGTTCTCCAATTAGGTTTTTTAACAAGGAATTCTATTATCGTCGACTCGTAAACTATCCACCCGTATTCTTCATACTTCCTCATCATTTAACTTAAGATTATATATGTTTTGCAGACCTATTTAGCTTTCGGCATTTCTTAAGTTTTCCTTCTAGGGTTCCATCTCCACTTAGGAATTTTTATCAGCTCTACTAAAGATACAAGTTCTATTCTTCACTCCTTTCTTTCATCTAAACTCCAATCACATACCCCTACGTGTGTGTATAAATCACCCCTACACTTAGAATTTCAAATCAAGCAATCATACCCTTGTCCATTGTCCAAAGTACTTATTAGTAAGTGAATTTTTAATTGAATTTTGCTTACACATCCTTCATGCGACCGTTAATACTTCTTGAGGTACCAACAACCGATTATAAGATATGTTTGCACTTTAAAGCGTAATTCCTAGTCTTGCAACACCCAAGGTTTTAGCAGTGACTCCCAAACCAGTTGGTTTAAGGCACTAGGTAATGAAGCACCCTCGCTAAATATTTTTCTATTTTTTGCAGCCTTAAGTAATCACAAAAACCAGTGTTCATTTTTTTCTCATTATTCACTTTTTTTTTCTTTTCTTTTATTTTCATCGTACTAAGGACTTTAGACAAGAGCATTTCAAGGTCTCCTCTACTATTCCAAGTTTCAAGGTGCGTGATTGTGCAAATTGTAGGGTATACATTTTTAGAATTTAGACTTAAGCTAGGAATTATTTTTCAAACTTATACTCTAATAAAATATCAATACTTTTCCTTTGTTTCGATTTAGCCCAAGAAGTGAACTCAAAATTTTCCTATTTCTAAATAAACTACAAATACATATACTTTCTACCGTTAAACTTTAAGAAAGGATATTTTTAGGGTTTTTACTTTACTAAGTCTAAGATCTAGTTGTTCCTAGCTAGTTAACCTTTTTGTCAAACTTAAGTCAATTAGGCCAAAATTGAATACAATAATTTTTATGATTTTTGAAATTTTTCAATTTTTATGGGTTTTAAAATAAGTATGCAAATACAAAAATATACACATGAATGCGAAGGAAGAAGACGTACCGAGCATACCCCCAAACTTAAACTTGACAGTATCCTCACTGTCATGCTACACCAAGAGGGTCAAAATGTCGGCACTCCCCTGTTTATTTATTTATAAAAATTTTTATATTTTTTTTAATGTTTTGAATTTTTTTTTATTTTTTATAGAAAAAGAAAACAAAAAATATATGTACATATATACAACAAGGTTCCCCCCAAACTTAAGCTTGGCCTTACACAGACCAAATATTAGCACCAACCATTAAAAAATCTTATCGTGGTAATGGCCGAGTTGGTGAAATAATGGGGTGTAGAGAAAAGAAATGAGAAACACACGAGACCGTGTAGGAAGAATGGTAGAATATGGTCTCGGTGGAGGAGAAGAAGGACGGAAAAGAGAAAGAAGGGTAGCACGATCTTGAGGGTGTAAATCGAGTGAATAAATTAACGCAATTTGGGATGACCGAAGTGTTAAAAGTGATTGTGTTAATCTATCAACTCGTCGTGAAATGGGGTCAAATCCCTCAAGATTTGCAAGAAAGCATGGGTACGCCGAACTTGGTATTGGAGATGAAAGCGTAACGGTCTCTTGTACGGTCGGAACAATGGGAAGGACGAAAGGGAGTGAATTAGGGATAGTATCATTCTCACCGTAGTAAACTGTCTCGAACTTGAAAGATTCCATTAATGGTTCGAAACTACTGTAAGCAATCGAGTCTGATGGGTCAACTAACTCATCTGAAAATGTAAAGGACTCAAACTCGGGCGGTGAGTCATCAACATCGTCCGAAAAAGTGAAACACTCATAAGTGTTATCGGCTGTGAGAACTGTGTCAGATTCAAAAGAAAATTTTTCAAGCTCACAGTCTTCAAGCGTGGTCGGAACGATGGAAAGGAGGGAGGGTGATATAACAGTTAAAGGTTCAGGAGGGTGAATTGGAAAATCAGACACATCAAACAAAAATGGTTCAACCTCAATATGATCCTCAAAACTCTCCTCAATACTATCCTTATAATTCTCCTCAAAATTCAACTCATCCATGCCATTATCATCAAAATCAAGACGTATATGAGGTTCGGGAGAAACATTTAATGACTCGGGATGATGAATTGGACATAAAATTTCAATCAAATCGACAGGTTCATCATCCGAAATATTCCCGGCGTCTATATTCTCAATCAAGTGAAAATCAATTTTTTCTGACACCTCATCAAAAGCATGGATATCTATCGATTTAGGTTTTAGAGTGGAGGTGTAAAGATCGAAAGGATTATGTGCGGTTTCACTCGAAAGGGGTTCTTCACAATTTGGCAAATCAAACACTACAAAGTCGCACAACTCATCATTTTGGACACATGTTTGAAAATTGGAATTGTTGGATTCAATTGGGTATGGGTAGGTTTGATTTGGAAATCCTTTCAAATTCTCACTCTGTCCAACCGCCTCCTTATACATTGAAAATTTGAAGCTACTGGGAAACTAGCTACCGGTTCACTAGGTTGCATAAGGGCGGCTACGGACGCTTCCACATTCCTAGTTATTTTGTTTGTTGCTAAGATATAAGCCTCCAACGACTCTTTCAAACTAGACTTGGGTGGTAAGGGAGTTTCGGTAAAAGATTCGAAATTGTTTGGATATGTGAAACTCCCTAATGGCTGTGTAGAAACAGTGTCTAGTGAAGGTGGGAAAGTCGGGTAGGACTTGTAGAAAGTGGGTGGTTGGACAGGGATAGGGTCAACATGTGGATAAAAATGTGAATAGTCGTGTGGATCCCTAGAACTAGATGAGTGGAGAGGGGTGAAAGATCGGCTGCGAGATTGAGCAATATGCTCAGCAATGGACATCGGCTTAGGAGAGACAGCAGGACTTGAAAAAGTGGTATCAACATATGGAGGTGGTAAAGGTTGACTTGGTTGACACACAGTGGGTTGAAAAGTCAAATTGTTTCTCCTAGATGCCTCCATTTGATCTTTCAAAGATATTTTAGGCAAGGAAGGATCGTCTTTAAATTGACCGAACAAATTGACGTACGACGCAAAATTAGGTTCGGGATACCAAAGTTCGGCAAGTGATTTATTATGTGGGGTACCCATGTTAGAAGAAAGGGTGAAAAGAAAGAAGGTTTGTGGTGGTGCAAGAATTTATTTGAGGCAAAAATTTGCAAGTTTCTATAAAAGATTTGTCCTTTTTCCTTTTTCTTTATTTGGAAATTGTTGCAAAAAGATTGTTGATAAAAGATATGCAACAAAAAAGATTACTTGCAATCAATTTTTAATTTAAGCGAGGCGCAAAAATCCTGCACAAGATTGTTATTTGGAAAGAGAAGATTTTTTCAAGCGCACAAAATTTTTGCAGGGATTTTTTTTCCAGAAAATATATTGAAATTTGCAGAGGACAAAAAACAGAGGAGCTTACAGAGTTTTTTTCACCGTCTGATGTCACGGGCCCACCGCGTTTCCGCGGTCTCAGGTGGGGTCCCGCGGCGAAAACGCGACGGTGGAAGCGGTGCGGATCCCCATAATTTTTTTCACGCTCTGAATCGACAAGACTGCCGCGGTTCCGCGGCCTAAGGCAGGTTTTGGTCGCGGAAGGGCGGTGAGGTGGGCGGTTCGAGACTCCAAATTTTTTCTGCTGTTCTGTTTTGAAAATCCCCCTCTGTTCTGATCTGTTGTTTCCTGTTTTGCTTTCTGGAAATTTCCAGATCCGTCTCAATTGTTCCTGCAAGATTCTCACAACAAAGTACCCTTTCCAAAAAATAACAATTGATATATTTTTATAATTTTTGGAATTTTTAGATTTTTTAGATTTTTTTTAATTTTAAGATTAACCCAAAATTGCAAAAAGGAAAGTTCTACGCCATCCCCGGCAACAGCGCCATTTGATTTTTTTTTTTTAATTTTGATTATTAAATCTAAAAACTAAATCTATCTATACTAAGATTATCTAGATCTAAATCTTGCTAGGGTTAGGTTTAGGAATGGTTTGGAAATGTAAGTAAATCTCAGCACTTTCTATACCCAATTTAGGTCTATGAGGACTTATGGTAATTATCAATAAAAGGGATTAGATCCATTCGGGAAAGTGTTCCTTCCTCTAGGTTCTTGTCCTTCCTTTAGAGATCCTTACCCTAACCTTCATGGAAAACACGTGCAACCGGGCCTTTATACTACGGTATCACCGCTACCTCGAAGGATAGGGTGCCGTAGGGCGCGGTGTGTGCGTGTATGCATGGAGTTCTATTATAAATATATAATGGGTAAGAAAGGGATGAGAGATCTCATCTCTCAAAAGCCTTCCCCAAAGCTAACTCTAAACAATTATCTACGGTAATGAATTAAATCTACCTAGGGTAAAGAATTGAAATCTAAACTAGAGCAATTAAATAAATCTACTTACAGATGTCTCTCTCTAAACATTAACGTAGGTTGTCAGATCTGAATTCATGAATTGAAAAGAGAGACCGATGCTCTCCATAAAGAATTCTGAATTTTATTATTAAAAGGAGGCATAAGGAGGCATAGCCTTTACAATGATTTAGAGTTCCTATTTATAGAGAATAGGAAACCCTAGGTTACAATTGATTCGCACGTCTACATTTACCAAAATATCCTTAGGAAGACCTAGTCAAAGTAGACTCCAAGCTTTGGTAAAATTTTATGTCACTGTCTCTTTAAAAGGAAGCATTGGGCCTTAAAATTTCCTTTGTGGGCTCTTCTGTCTTTGGGCTTCCTTATTATTTGGTTCTTTTATTAAAATAGCTTCTATGTTTCTTCCAGATCTCCAGTGAATAATTGCGGTGGACTTTTAACCGTCCGCTTTGTAATCTTGGACCTTGCATTGCCTTGTACTTTTTGAATTTTATCTTTGATGTAGGCTTGATCAAGAGTCTTCTGTTTGTTGGTCAAAGTCCACATTTGTATCGTCTTTTCATCGTTTTCACTGTTTTCTGTCCAAGAACCTGTAACCTGTAATATGTAGCAGACATGCGTCAAAAGCACCTGTTTATTTGTAAAATATATAAGAATGGGGAATATAATAATGCAATATTATGATATGAACACTTTCCACTTGTTTCCTGTATACAGATTTATGAACAAACACGGGAACAGGGGGAAGTACTGCTGAAATTTTTTCAAAATGGACAAAAACACAGGAGGAAGTGAGATATGAGTATTGCATTCGTGATGAGAATTAGGACCTTTAACATTGACAGCGTGACATTAATTATCCATCCCGACCTTTTCCCATGACTTACGCTAACCTTAAATGACTTCAGATGATTTGATACGTCCACATAATGAAATCTAATTTAAGACTTGAAAATTTATTTAATAATGATTTTATAATAAACTCCTAAGATATATTAAACTCATATTATTATTTGTGTGATAACAGATAAGAATTCTTCCAGATAAATCGTTTATGCACATGGGGAAAAAAGATAGATATAGTTTGAGAGACAACCGATTTAAAGATGGACTTAAAGCCTTTTAGATTACACAGAGATGAACCTAAAGCGTAGCCGAAACAGACTCTTGTTCTGTCCTTGTAAGAAATGTAAGAATAGAGACCGTTTTTGACGTGAAGTGATAGAAGAACATGTGTTTGTAGAAGGTTTTGAACCAAACTACATACATTGGAATTACCACGGTGAGAGAATACATGACAAGGAAGTGAGGATGGATAATGAAACCGCAGCTTCACAAGGTGAATTACCGACGGGTGACAGGATAGATGCCACGCATGAGATGTTAGAAGATTTATTTGCTGGCGAGAAAATGAATGATGTTGAACCGTCTGAAGGCACCGGTGAAATAGAGGAATTGAAGAAACTTCTGATGAAAAACGAATAAGATCTGTATGAAGGCTGTGCATAATTTAGTAGGCTGTCATTTGCAATAAGGCTTCTTCATTTGAAGATGATTAGTGGGATGGCTAACGAGCACTTTGATGTGCTTCTTGATCTCCTATGCAAGGTAATTCCTGAAGGAAAAGAAATGATTCCTGTCACGTCCCGCTTCCCAGAGTGTGCTAAGATGGCACGTGACAGAGCCGACCATGCTACCTGTGGATAGAAAAAATCCCTCTACAGTCACATTACGGCTGTAGAGATATCAAGAACAGGAAAGTAAATAAACTATCCAGTACATGTCCATGAGCCAGAATAAACGAGTCAAGAAATAATATGCAGAAGCAATAAATCCAAGTAACAATAACATCTGAAAAGTAAGGAAATAACTAACTGGATACTAACAGGATCCTCACTCTTGGCCTGACGGCGGAAATACTCTTGATCAGCCTGCGACAAAGGTAGAGGATCTGAGCCATGCAAAACCCAGACGTCAGTGCGTCATAATATCAACAATAATATAATCAGGGGGTAACAAGTCATGCAGGCATGAGTATGAACAGTAACAAGTCATCAATAACAAGTAACAGTAACATGAATATAAATCAGTGAACATGATATAAACAGGTGAAGTGCAGTGAGTAGTCTAAACCGTGCTATAGGGTGATCTACTCTAAAGTTATTCGAAATCAATGAATATAATCCTCATCGTAACCCATCGGTCTATGCCCCATTCATTTCCCACGGGACCACGGTAAAATGATGTAATAGACCGTGAGTCTATGTTCCGTTCATTCCCTACGGGACCACGGTAAAATGATATAATAGCCCTTTGAGTTACGTTCAACTACATTCTTGATTTCCCCATACCCCCAAGTTATGTGTGTAAGTCAGGTATTTATAAATCTGAGACTAATGCCAACATAGGATCAAGCAGGAACATGTTTGTCTGTACAGACAACAGGATATGTCCATCGGGACAACATGTCAGGATTGTCGGCATTAGAAACAGGATCAGGCAACAAGTCAAGTAGTGATATATCAGGTCATGTCAGGTAGTGTACATATATCAAGTCATGTCAAGTAGTGGTGTATCAGGTATTGAGTCAAGCAGTAGTATATCAGGTCATGACAGGTAGTGCACATGTGTCAAGCGGATGCTCATACTAAAACTGTAGCAAGTACGGATGCACGGTAAAGCATGGATGCACAAATATTTTGTCAGAGATTACATCATGACTATGTAGGATGCACAATTATCAAGCATGGTGCACTAATACAACAATAACATAAAATAATATGGTCTCGGCGTGTAACTAGATATGTAATAAACCGTACGGATACAGACGGATACTATAAAACTGTAAATCGGTAAAATTTGCTGAATATTAAAACACAAGCACTATTATTTATTAAATAGATATTGATATAATAATATTAACATGGATAACATATTCAAACCTATTAATAACTATAAAAGTGGTATTGATTAACCATGCACAAAATGTTCCGTTAAGAAATTCAGCGTCACCCTTATTTGTAAAATAGCTTAAAAATAATAAACGTTCTCCAAATGGGACGTGTCTTATACCAAAAAAAAGATAATTCAATAAGGTTTTCATTTTTATAATTATAAGCATCTCAGGTTGTCCCTACAAAGAGCTATGAACATTCTAAGTTGAAAGTTTGCTGCTGGAATTTCTCTGGACAGCAGTTTAGAAACATTTTCATTTGCCTTTTACGTTATTTAAAAAATTTATTTTGCAAGTAAATATTTCATAGAGTTATAGTATTCTGAGTTAGCTTAGTAATGAACTAAAGAACGTATACTAATGATTTTTCTATAATTTATAATGAATTTTATAAGGTAAGGTGTACAGTAAGTTTCAGATTTATCGTATCCGTTTTTCAACGACGTTTCATGTGTAAACTATAATATTTTTAAATGTATACCATTATAAAATGCAGATTATAAACTAATTAAAGATAATAATAAGAAATATTACGACGATATATATTTTAAATGATATGGATGCAAACGGGTATTACATAATCGTAAAATGATAAACTAACAAGTGTGGAACATATAACTAAGCAATATGAAATGTAACTATTCAATTTGATGCAGTATATGATAGTATAGTATGTAACAAGATAAATTTTCATGACCTAGATCTGAAATGATATGAATGGATGCAAACGGAATATCGAAAAGTTATAAAACTAAATATGGGGTGCATGATTTTAAATACAGATATTCCATTGTTAAAATAGATGCGTCTAAAATAATGTAGCATGTAATTAAGATTGGTTTGCATGCTCTAGATCTGAAATGCACTATACAAATGTAAACGGAACGTCGAAAGGCTGTAATATGAAACATGCGATGCTTGATTTAAAATACAGGTGTGATATTTATTTAAATAGGTATATAACGAGTTATATAGCATGTAGCAAGATTAACTTGCCTAGACGGAACAAGAACGGATGTGTACAGAACGTCCTTCGTCGGCGAAATGTCGCGACGCGCTCACGGTACACGGAACGGTTCCAAACAACACACGAGGGTGATCACGCAAGTCAGGTACGTTCACTAGATCACTCGGATCGTCAGCGACGAGCACGGCTCCGGCGGTGATCACCGGAATCAAGAAACAAGATCAAGAAAAAGAAAGAAGAAAGAAGAAAGAAGAAGAAGAAGAGGCTGTGTATTAAATAAGGAAAGAAAAAATTAAATAAATAAAAAATATATAAATATATATATGCAGAGGAGAGAGAGAAAGAGAGAAAGGGATTGTTAGTTTGTTAGGAAATTGGTTTAGATTCAAATTTAAAAAATCTTTTATTAGTTAACTAAATTTTAATTTGTATTAATTTATAAAATTAATATTATATAAATACAATTTGATATTCTGGTAAATACAAATATAGTCCAAAACATGCCCGGGCAGGGTCTAAAATTCAGTTTTAAAATACGAAAAATATACATGTCGACCAAAATAAAAATGACTGTCTGGATAACGAAAAATGCATACTCTCAAGAACGGATGCAAGCTCGTGTGCGTAGCCATCCAAACAAGTCCGTTTCACTGAACGGGACGAGAACAAGATGCGCGGATGCTACCACGGGGCTAGGGGTATCATGCAAGCCATGCAATGTATTTTTAAATTATTTTATATGACTTAAAATATTATATTGTAAGAATACAAATGCCAGATAAAATGCCAGTATGCACTAAACATGAAAATGTACCAGTCTACGTAACAAGTCAGGATAATTTATAAATATGAATCAAATAAGTTCAAGCAAGCGGGTCGGGTCGAATGCAATGTAAAATGTAAAATACTATTCGCACCCAAAACACGATAAATCAGGAAAATACCACAATTAAGAAAATACGAGAACTGGAATTGGTATAAATAAACTAGGTTGTTACATTATACCTAACTACAAAAGAATTTCGTCCTCGAAATTCCAAGAACAAGAAAGGATAGACAATCAAGAAACTACAAGAATAGAAGTGGAAACTTCTGTCGGATTTCTCTTCTCGTTCCCAAGTTGATTCTCCATGCGAGCGATTTTCCCAAGAAACAAGTACGAGAGGGATAACCTTGTTCTTAAGAACCTTTTCCCTTTGATCCATAATCGACATCGGTCGTTCCTCAAAGGTTAAATCTTTTCGTACAGTCAGCTCCGAATGATCCAGCACGTGTGTTTCATCTCAAACATATTTACGGAGTTGAGATACATGAAACACGTCATGAACATTCGCCAAAGATTATGGTAACGCCAATCGATAAGCTACTTCTCCAACACGCTCCAAAATCTCGAAAGGCCCAACAAATCGAGAACTAAGCTTTCCTCGACTTCCAAAATGAATCACTCCTTTAGTCGGTGATATCTTCAAGAATACTAGATCACCAATAGCGAACTCTAGAGGTCTTTCTCGATGTATCGGCCCAACTCTTCTGCTGATCTTGCGCTGCCTTCATATGATTCCGGATAGTATTAACTTTCTCTACGGTTTGCACGATAAAATCCAGTCCCAACAATCTTTGTTCTCCAATATCTTCTCAACAAACATGTGGGCGACACTTGCGACCATACAATACTTCGAATGGAGCCATCTGAACAGTCGCCTGAAAGCTGTTGTTGTACGAAAACTCCACCAAGTGTAGATGATCCTCTCATGAACCCTTGAAGTCTAACATGCAAGCTCTCAACATGTCTTCAAGAGTTTGGATCGTTCTCTCCGACTGGCCATCTGTTTGAGGATGATAAGCTGTGCTAAAGTTCAATCAAGTCCCCAAACTTTCCTGTAAGCTCCTCCAGAAGTGTGATAAGAATCGGGTGTCATGGTCGGACACGATGCTCACAGGTACTCCATGCAATCTCAAAATCTCCTGCATGTACCGTTTTGCTAATGCTTCCGTTGACTGACCAACTCGAAACGGTATGAAGTGAGCTGCCTTGGTCAATTGATCAACAATCATCCAAACTGCATTGTTGCCCTTTGGGCTCCGCGGTAAAGCTGTCACGAAATCCATGGTTATATGTTCCCACTTCCATTGAGGAATCGGAAATGGTTGCAATAAACCAGCAACCCTTTGATGTTCAGCCTTAACTTGCTGACACACCAAGCACTTTGCTACAAAGCGAGCAATCTCCCTTTTTGTCACGCCCCGCTTCCCAGAGTACGCTAAGCTGGGCACGTGACATAGCCAACCATGCTATCTGTGGATAGGAAAAATCCCTCCACAGTCACATTACGGCTGTAGAGATATCAAGAACAGGAAAGTAAACTAAACTATCTAGTACATGTCTATGAGCCAGAATGAAAGAGTCAAGAATTAATGATATGCGGAAGAAAAAGATACAATAATGAAACCTGGAAAGTAAGACTAAATACCGACAGGAACTTCACCGCTCAGTCTAACAGTGGCAATACTCCTGCCCAGTCTGCAACAAGGTAGAAGAATCTGGGCCATGCAAAACCCAGACGTTAGCGCGTCATAACATCAAGCAATAATATATAAACAGGATAACAAGACATGCAAGTATAATAACAAATGGTAAAGCAGATGTACAGCAATATAAATCAGGACAGTGAAAGGTAGTGTGCAGTGAGTAAACTAACTGGTCTGTTGGTTATCTACTCTCAAGTCTTTGAAATCAATTTGATGAATCATCAATATAACTCAATAGTATCCCGTGCATGCCCGGGGCCACGGTCTAAGACTCTCGGGTTGAAACCGAGACGTGCTGCTAGGCACTAACAGGAAGAGGGTACAGACCAACGATGTCAGTAGCATCGTCATGAGGCGGGCCTGTAGGGTTCCTAGGCACCCTAATGAGGTCTCACAAGGCATCAACCATGCCAATTTCAAATTTAAACGGTGCCGAGAAACCCTAGAACGGATCGTTGGCTAGATTTCTAGGCGAAAATGAAACTAGTTAACAACTTAACTAAAGTTTAAACGGAAATACAACCTTTGTAGATCCGGTGCTCCACCTCCACGGCTCCGTGATGAAGTCATCTCCGCTGTCCAAATCAAAATCTGGGCTCTAGCGTCGGCTTCGTCGGAGAAATGGCGAGCTAGGTCGTCGATGTCCATGCCGAAGATGATCTACGTCGAGGCATCGCTATATCAAGCTCCACCTTCACCAAGCCATGAAAACTTGTGAAGGAAACACACTCTACTACTTGGCAAGAGGTAGAGGATGGAGAAATAGGAAGTGGGTTCATTTTAGAATTGGATTTCTCACTCATATTCATCAATCACCATTGATGAAGTGAAGGTTTTCTTCAACTTGAAGAAGAAGAAGAAGATGTTAATTGTTATGATAAGTTATTATCAAAAGAATAATAAAAATGGAAACTTATCATAATTTTAACCTTAGTTAGTTGTAGAGAATAGACCATGGTAAGTTATGATGGTTAGGGTTAAGCAAGAGACAAGAATGGTTAACTAAGTCAAAGCTTCATGAAAGTTCATGAACAAACAAAGAAAGCCACCATTATCCTCTTATGCCAATTATTTTATTTCCAAAAAGAATAAATGAAAAAGATAAATAAATGAATAAGGAAAACCAAAACCCTAACCATTTAAATAACCATGGTTTAATTCTTTACACAAACCAAGTAAGTATGCATCATCAAACATAATACAATCATGTGCACAAAACTATATCAAATATACAATGTGCACATCCGAGCGAGAAAATCCATTTAAAGTGAACCGATACTAGTTAATGCAAAGTAATATATCAAATATATAATTATGCATTAAATCATTAAATCAACACTTGATTTAACGATCCGGTCATATCGCATATAGCCGACTAGTATCCTATGCATCGGCTTATCGAATCAATACTTGATTCGATAAATAGGTTATATCGCATATAACCAATCGATACATTTATCGCGAGAATGAAATACGGTATCACATACACGCATGATTCTCGGTCCCGCACATATCTCATATGCGCTCCTATTTCGTTTCGCTTGAGCCAGGAAACCTCTGTGTAGGACTCTAAAGACTCGTCAATACGCCGGCAGTAGGTGATGATCATATCAAACACCCACAAGCCGCAAGCGGTCTGCTAAACGTAACGGCCACCTGGGTATTGAGCGATCAGAAGATCGACGAGCAAGCCCGCTCACACTCCTGTGAATCCAACCAGTAACACTTACCGTACAGTCCGGTCTGATCGTCTGATATGTCGCATATCTCGCCTAGGGGTGGTAAACGTCAGACCCCAATAGCTCGATAAGTCGTGTCGATATGAGGTCTATAACAATTCGAGAAACTACTGGTAACACTTACCAGTAAATCTCAGCAACCCTGGCCAGGGATTTCCTGTTATAGCCAATCGAACACAGCGCAACATCAACCCCTATACCGGGAGAGACGAATCCCCTCCTATCGCTCATTGCCTCCATGTGATTCGGGACTATACCCAAAAACCATCGTTTTGCACGCCCTCTTGGACGTGGTAAGATGGAAATCAAAGCACAGTGGGAACCACACAAGACTCGATGACGATCTCGGGTCAACAGACTACTCTGTACCAGTGTCACCAGAGAACTGCCATCTGACGTAAGGTATAATACCATCTGGGCGTTCTCGGCGAGTCCGTCCAGTGTACCCAGTCTCCACTGAGCACCCGTATATCATCTCTGATGTTAAACACCAATGGATATGGGATCATTTATCGCCCATCTGTATGGGTCAAGAAGGTATACGCTAGTCTACACTGGTATATCGATGCCCTGTCTCGATACACCCACGACTAGGGACCTTGAAGGATGTACTTATAGACTGTCTGTCCCCACTAGTATGATCTGCATCATAGTCCAGGTAGTCAAGTACACATCCTATGGGCTTTACCAACATGTAACAGAGAGACAATCAGTATACACGTTAAGGTAAAGAGCAACCAGATAGCATACTATCATGACGAGCAAGAAAGTCCTCCCTATATATGTCCCAGCATCCACTACAATATACATCCTATGTATAGTAATGGCCTCTAGGGCATTCATATAACTAACAATCTCCCACTTGCACTAGGGCATCTGATAGCAGTGGTTGTAGTATCTCATACTCAACCATCCTATAAAAATCTCTCTCTGGGAACAGGCCTTTGTGAGTGGATCCGCTGTGTTGTCCTCTGAGTCTACTCTCCTAACCTCGATCTCCTTGGAGATCAACCATCTCCATGATCAGGTGATACTGCCTTAGAATATGTCTGGATCACTGATGGGACGGACGTTCCTTGGCAAAAGCCACAACTCCATTGTCACACAATGGGAGGAACAAAGTTCATCTCATGAACCAATATACACCCAGACTGCCTCTTTGGTAGCATCTTAAGTAGCGATGTATCCAGCCTTTATCGTCTAGTATGTCACGGTATCTAGCTTGGAACTCTTCCAACATACCGTCCCGTTACTGAGGGTAAAGACAATGCCTGTGACTGACATTCAGTCGTCTTTATCACCCTGGAACCCTTCAAGTGATTCTCCCCAGGATCGGTTGATACCGTCTTACTACAACTAGTGAGAATCCTAACATCCATTTAGATCTATCTCATAGATCCAAAAACCTAGGATTTAGGAGGTATCACTTTGATCCTATGTGGAGAATCATTGTGATAAGCGGAGATTGATCGAGCGTAGCATAGGAAACTCTTTCCCTATCGAGAGTATGTCATCCACGTACTCTACGAGGATCGTCACCATACTCCCTACTACCTTTTTGTTTATACAAGGTTCATCTACCATTTTGATGATGTCAACTTCTTTGACTAATCCATCAAAACAGATGTTCTAGCTCCGCGATGCCTGCTTTATCCTATAAAGCATCTTGCACATGTCTCCGCTGCTCCCACTGTCTACGAGGCCCTCTGGCTGTGTACTTATAGACGCACTCTTCTAAAATATCATTTAGAAAAGCAGTCATGACACCCAACTGCCAGATATCGTAGTCATGGTATGTAGCCGTGGCAAGTAGGATCTGGATGGACTTAAGCATAGCTACTTGAAAAGGTTTCATCATTATCCACGCCTGGTCGATGACGAAAAGCTTTAACAAGTCTAGCTTTGAAAGTCTCAACTTTTCCATCTACACCAAGTAATCTTCTCAAGATATACTTGCTCCTGATGGGGATTTAACCCTTCAGATATAGCAACCAAAGTCCATACTTTGTTGGTGTACATGGATTCCATCTCAGATCGCTAAGCATCCAGCCATTCTTACAGAGTCACACTCCTGATGGCCAGCTCGAAACTAGTTGGGTCATCATCTCATGATGCAATCCTCGCTCCCACTGTCATAGAGAAATCGAAATATCTCTCAGGTGGGTGAGGAACCCTACTAGATCGGCGGAGAGGCTGAGGTTCGTTGGTAACTATTGAATTCTTTGGTTCTGTCAAATCATCAGCTGCAGTTTGTATAGCTAGAACATTTCCAGTTCTACATAACTGACCTTGCCTTGAGCTTGTCCGGATTTTGCTTTTAGACATAGCCCGGATAACCCCAAATCTTAACCAACTTAAGATATGGGCTCTTCCGTTTCCATATCACATATGAAGTGGTAGGCAACTGATTTGATTGGAACCCTATCCAATAGGTATGCATCTTCTCAAGTGCATAACTCCCAAAAAGGAAATAGGTAACTCAGTAGTACTCATCATAGAGCACACCTTATCATATAGGGTGTGATTGCTCCACCCCGATATACCATCGTGCTATGGTGTATACGGAGGAGTAATGCTGAGAGAGAATCTTATTCTCCTTTAGAATTGTCCAGGAATTCCATGCACAAGTATTCTCCTCCCTGATCTCATCATAGGACATAATACTTATACCCGTATTTTGGTTCTCTACTTCTCGCTTATATTCTGTGAATATCTCAAAAGGTTCGGACTCATGTTTCAACAGGAACATATGACTGAATCTTGAGAGATTATCAGAGAATATAATGAAGTATAAAGAACCAGTCCTGGCATGTGTAGACAGGGAACCTTACATACATCAACATGTATCATCCTAAGAGTTTACTAACTCTTTCTCTGTTTCCAATAAACATGGCTATGGTCATTTTATCTCTGTGACATGACTGGCAAGTTTCATAAGATGTAAATTCAAACTTATTTAAATATGCATCTAAATATAACTTCAGCCAGTCGGGTCGCATTGATATGACCTAGTCTACAATGCCTCAAGAAGGATCCGTTCATTTCTGAACTCTTCCTCTTGTGTGTGTTCCGTATACTAAAGAACTGTAGTTGATTTAGAACATCAACGCTTTTAGATAACGTGCCTGAACCGATCAACTTTTGATATAGGAAATGTTCAAAACATTATCCAACAATACAAAATTTTATCATTTCTTTACTAATAAAGAGACTGATATGATTTTGTATATCAGGTTCGGTATCTAATAACATTCGTTCAGAATCAATGTATTGGTAATACAGGGTGACAGTGACCAACAGACTTGGCTGCAACACTTGCCCCGTTTTCTGCCTCATGAAACTTATCACCCGTTCTCAGTTTTCTACCTTTCTGTAGCCCTATGTAACATATTACATATCTGGGATCCTGATCCGGTATCACATACCCAGGACGTAAAGGATACTGAGAAACATTTTTCTGTAATGAACACACCCTAAGATGATGCATCAGCATGCACTCTCTTCGTTTGGGCGGCACGGGAATTCTGGTAATCCCCAATTTCCTGCTCTGTCTTATAACAATTATAAGTTGGAGCGGGACCAACGTTCCCCAGCTCAGTATAACAATCGGGTTCGGTCAATAATCCGTATTATTATCTTGATTAAGGCGTGATATGGTCGCTACCAGGAGAGAGAGAGAGGAAAACACTCAGCGTGCGCTCTTGCAAGAATAGATTGGTTTCTATTTTATCTAATCAGGATGGCTCCCACTGCTTTTTATCAAATCTTCCTTCAAACCCTAAAAGGAAAGACTAGCCGGGATTAATTACACACTACAAGTTCGCCAATCTTTCAGCCAGGCCAGTGTCGGTACTTTGAGGGAGGTCCCCCGTGCTTTCGCACGAACCTAATTAATGTAAACCTCATTTTCCTAGAGGCGTAACCCCGTTGACACCTTTCTAGAAACCTACTTGATCGGCTAATTGTAATGTGTAAAACTCTCCCAGGAGTAACTCTTACTCACAGCGGGTATCGGGATCCAACTATCTCATAGAAGGTATGCAATCTCATTGCAAATTTCAACACTTGAAATTCCCGATAATATTTTGCCCCTAGCGTCCTATGACCTTGACGCAGACCAACAAACCATAGTGCGCTAGTCAAGTTCAACCCGTCATTTCCTGATTGAATTAAACCCACCCGCACGACTCTTGACGCAGGCCAACAAAGTCGCACGACTACCCTAATCCAATCTGCATCATATGCATAAGCAGATAAATACTAGTTAGCTACCGCACACTACGCCTTGACGCAGGCCAACAAACGTAGCACGAATACTAACTACCACTTATCTGAAATGACGGAGGGCTATGACAGGTTTTTCTGAAAACCTATTGCGTAATGAACTTGATATCGCTGTAGGATCGAATGAATTTTGAAATGGAGTGTTTTTGAGGCTTTTCTAGTTTTGCTAAAGGAGTCACTCCCGGTGAAGGGATCGTCGGTCCTTTCCTCGTCGAATGAGGTGCGGGATATATCATATATATCACTGTGCAAAGCAAAAACTCTTAAAAGCAATCAAAAGACAAACCGAGTGTGTAGCATCTGCCAGTTATTGCTAAAGGAGTCACTCCCGGTGAAGGGATCTCGGTCCTTTCCTCATCGAATAAGGTGCAGGATATATCACATATACCGCTGTGCAAAGCAAGAACTGTAGCTACCTGTTTTATTTTGAAATTCGATTCTACAACATCTTAGGTTTCATTTTATTTCATTAATCTCATTAATGAAGTCCCATCATTTAAGTACCTAAACATCACAGATAAATACGACGTACACTTATGCCATCCGCATTCGCCTCGATGTCCCCTCATGCACCGTTAGGTTAGGTGACTAACGGCAGAGCGGGGCAGGGCTAGCGCGGGTGTAAAACATAAGTAACGCCTATATAATATATCATATATACTATATACTGTATCTATCACAGAACATCACATGATCACATCACAGATATCGCAGCAGAAGAAACATATGAAATATTGGATATACTAGGACGTCCGTGTTTTCAATACGAGCCAGTATAAAACACGGATTCCACGGTCGTGATGAATAGCCAAACCCACACCCCTAGACCCCTACGAGAGCGGCAAGCAACCCTACCAATTCTAGAGTTAGGAGACCCAGACTCGACTCCTCGAGTTGGTCTCCCACTGGACTCCAGAACCCGGTTACTTGTGCCCTCTTCCTTGGGTCTATCCTAGTGCGGAAAAGTAAATAATATACATCAACGGTGACAACTTCCGCAACCTGGAAGCGCCCCAATAAAAGAATATTACATACAAGTTTTTATATGAATGAAAATGAAAACACTCATCTCACATAAAAACCCCCGGCTATTCAAACACGACGATCCAATATAACATATCCAGCAACACATAACATCACATGTCATCAACGTAAGTAAATATGCGCATCCCAATTGTCGTTGACATATAGCAACGAAACCGGTGATATCACATATTACACTTACGGTCACAGAAAAGAAAGTGTAAAACTACAACAGTTGGAATCCGCAACCTTCATAGACATCGCATGCCTAATCAAATGAATTCCTTAGACATCACATGCCTAACAATTATAAACCCCGCATTTTAGTCTCAAAATCGAAAACTCTTTTCAATATCAAGTCGGGCAATTCAACAGGATTCCCGACATCCTGATCGAATGCTCGTCGCAAACTTCAGTAGACGGCCGCACCCCCGATACCGTCGACGAAGTGCACCAAGACGGAACACCGCCACCGCGAGCACCCGAACGGATGCTTTCGGAGACGGGGTTCTCCTACAGTCACTTGGTCGGGGCTATGGAGTGAGGCTGTCTATTAAGTTTACCCGGCGAGTATCCGCGTACACTACGTGATTGCGACGGACTTTTGATCACATCAAAATTCCATGGCAACCGATCAAGTGAGACTAAAGTGCTATGTTTATAACATTCATTCAGTTATCTCATAACTCATTGTGAATTCCAATTATTGTATCACATTCCGGATAAATAGAAAATGTTAAACTTTCCGATCGAACGATCGAACACCCAAGTTTTCCCGATACAGATCAACACATGAAATAAGTCTAACAACATTCAGTTCATGCCTCAGTACCAACGGTCCAGCCGTAGAAGGGTCAAGCCAACGCCTCACATGTGGCATGCCGTACTGCCCCAAACCCGAAGGTTCAAAGGGCAGTTCAAGACGGTCACATAATCGAGTTAAGGTTTGTTGTCTTCTAGAGGGTCCATCGCGTTACTTGCACTACTTAGAACGTCGTTAAACTACGGAAAAATCCAACACTTGGAAATTTCCCGACAGGGGAAAAATTGGGTATTTATATCCGGTTGAACTTTTTAACATATTCTAAAATACCCGGAAAGCCACACAGACAAAATTTGATAATCCGATCGAATCTTTGATTCCCAATACAACCCCAGAATACTCAACTGTAGAGTATACATTAAAATTACCCAGAAAACACAGGAGTTAATTATAAACATTACTGTGCAAAGAGGAGTCAAAAAGTCAACAGTATGGCCGCGGAACCGCCGCGCCACGTGGGCTTAGGCCGCGGTTCCGCGGCGTTATGACGGAGTTAGGTCTCCGTTTTTCACAGTATTTCATAAAAATCCCTGCTTAATTTTCTGCATATTTTTAATATTGAAAAATCCAGATTTTTAAAAATTGGACAGAGAGCATTTTGGAAATGGGTTTTCGGGTTCGTTCGGATTTCAAACGTCGTCTAGACTTCGCCTAAGGCTCTAGCTAAGCTCTGATACCACTGTAGGGTTCCTAGGCACCCTAATGAGGTCTCACAAGGCATCAACCATGCCAATTTCAAATTTAAACGGTGCCGAGAAACCCTAGAACGGATCGTTGGCTAGATTTCTAGGCGAAAATGAAACTAGTTAACAACTTAACTAAAGTTTAAACGGAAATACAACCTTTGTAGATCCGGTGCTCCACCTCCACGGATCCATGATGAAGTCATCTCTGCTGTCCAAATCAAAATCCGGGCTCTAGTGTCGGCTTCGTCGGAGAAATGGCGAGCTAGGTCGTCGATGTCCATGCCGAAGATGATCTACGTCGAGGCATCGCTAGATCAAGCTCCACCTTCAACAAGCCATGAAAACTTGTGAAGGAAACACACTCTACTACTTGGTAAGAGGTAGAGGATGGAGAAATAGGAAGTGGGTTCATTTTAGAATTGGATTTCTCACTCATATTCATCAATCACCATTGATGAAGTGAAGGTTTTCTTCAACTTGAAGAAGAAGAAGAAGATGCTAATTGTTATGATAAGTTATTATCAAAAGAATAATAAAAATGGAAACTTATCATAATTTTAACCTTAGTTAGTTGTAGAGAATAGACCATGGTAAGTTATGATGGTTAGGGTTAAGCAAGAGACAAGAATGATTAACTAAGTCAAAGTTTCATGAAAGTTCATGAACAAACAAAGAAAGCCACCATTATCCTCTTATGCCAATTATTTTATTTCCAAAAAGAATAAATGAAAAAGATAAATAAATGAATAAGGAAAACCAAAACCCTAACCATTTAAATAACCATGGTTTAATTCTTTACACAAACCAAGTAAGTATGCATCATCAAACATGATACAATCATGTGCACAAAACTATATCAAATATACAATGTGCACATCCGAGCGAGAAAATCCATTTAAAGTGAACCGATACTAGTTAATACAAAGTAATATATCAAATATATAATTATGCATTAAATCATTAAATCAACACTTGATTTAACGATCCGGTCATATCGCATATAGCCGACTAGTATCCTATGCATCGGCTTATCGAATCAATACTTGATTCGATAACGAGGTTATATCGCATATAACCAATCGATACATTTATCGCGAGAATGAAATACGGTATCACATACACGCATGATTCTCGGTCCCGCACATATCTCATATGCGCTCCTATTTCGTTTCGCTTGAGCCAGGAAACCTCTGTGTAGGACTCTAAAGACTCGTCAATACGCCGGCAGTAGGTGATGATCATATCAAACACCCATAAGCCGCAAGCGGTCTGCTAAACGTAACGGCCACCCGGGTATTGAGCGATCAGAAGATCGACGAGCAAGCCCGCTCACACTCCTGTGAATCCAACCAGTAACACTTACCGTACAGTCCGGTCTGATCGTTTAATATGTCGCATATCTCGCCTAGGGGTGGTAAACGTCAGACCCCAATAGCTCGATAAGTCGTGTCGATATGAGGTCTATAACAATTCGAGAAACTACTGGTAACACTTACCAGTAAATCTCAGCAACCCTGGCCAGGGATTTCCTGTTATAGCCAATCGAACACAGCGCAACATCAACCCCCTATACCGGGAGAGACGAATCCCCTCCTATCGCTCATTGCCTCCATGTGATTCGGGACTGTACCCAAAAACCACCGTTTTGCACGCCCTCTTGGACGTGGTAAATGGAAATCAAAGCACAGTGGGAACCACACAAGACTCTATGACGATCTCAGGTCAACAGACTACTCTGTACCAGTGTCACCAGAGAACTGCCATCTGACGTAAGGTATAATACCATCTGGGAGTTCTCGGCGAGTCCGTCCAGTGTACCCAGTCTCCACTGAGCACCCGTATATCATCTCTGATGTCAAACACCAATGGATATGGGATCATCTATCGCCCATCTGTATGGGTCGAGAAGGTATACGCTAGTCTACACTGGTATATCGATGCCCTGTCTCGATACACCCACGACTAGGGACCTTGAAGGATGTACTTATAGACTGTCTGTCCCCACTAGTATGATCTGCATCATAGTCCAGGTAGTCAAGTACACATCCTAAGGGCTTTACCAACATGTAACAGAGAGACAATCAGTATACACGTTAAGGTAAAGAGCAACCAGATAGCATACTATCATGACGAGCAAGAAAGTCCTCCCTATATATGTCCCAGCATCCACTACAATATACATCCTATGTATAGTAATGGCCTCTAGGGCATACATATAACTAACAGGGCCTGACCTCTAAAACTGATCAGTAAAAGCAAGCAACTGTCGAGTTACAAGTCAGGATTTCATCATTGATTTCCCCATACCCTCAAGTTATGTATGTCAAGTCAGGTATTCAGTAATCAAGAACTAATGCCAACACAGGATCAGGTAAGAGCAGGTTTGTCTGCATAGACAACATGAACGGTCCGTGAGGACTGCATGTCAGGTTTGTTGGCATTAGACACAAGATCAGGTAACAGATCAAGCTATGGTACATCAGGTCAAGTCAAGTAATGTACGGTACCATGTCGAGTCAAGTAATATGTGTGTAGCAAGTCATGTCATGGTGTAAAAGATATCATGCGGGTGCTCATAAACAGCTAGCATAATCATGGTTATAAACAATCAAGCATGGTTATCAACAACACAATACATGTAATAGGTTAAGCAATAAATGCAGATTTAACTAATTAGCTGTACAGTTATCAGTTTGTGTTTAAGAGATGGTGTCAGCATTTTATGAATACAGTATGACAGATGTGAATGTTAAAAACCAGGTTAATAAGTATTGAGTAATCTAGGGATGCGACGACATGTATAATCTGTTCAATGGATGCAATTGTAATTAAAATGGTTAAAGATGCACACGGATGTCCGATAGGTTAATACTAGAGAAAAAGGGTATCATGGTTATAAAACAATTGTGATCATGTGGTCTAACATATACATGTGATTACTAGGTATAAACAACTTGATGCAACAATTAAGTTTCAAGTTCTAGATCATAAAATATATAATGGGACTTTATACGGTTAACTTGAAATCCAATACTTTCGATTCTACTTAGAGATTTAATAGGAAATAAATAAATTAGCATAAGAATAGTTTAAATAGCATGTAATAAGTTTCACTTGCCTCAGAACAAAGGTCGAGATGCAGGCGGCCTGGTGCGACATGTCACGATACGGTGTGTGAAACGGCACGACACGGTACTGGGTCTAGTCGCGATCTGGTGCGCGGTCTAGACACGGTCTGGGCGCGCGGTCTGGGCACGCGTTCTGGGCGCGCGTTCGGGTGCGCGGTCTGGGTGCGGGTTCTGGGCGCGGTCTGGTGCGCGGTCTGGGTGCGGGTTCTGGGTGCGGTCTGGGCGCGATCTGGTGCGTGATCTGGGCGCGATATGGTGTGTGGCTCAGGGGTCAGAGCAAGGTGTCATGGGATTGGGGTATCTAGGACAGAGGATGGGGAGACACGACGATACGCCATGGTTTTCCGGCGATGGTTGACAGCCAAGAACCAAACAGAAAGAGAAGAAGAAGTAGAAGAAGAAGAAGAAGAGGCTGACTGAGGTTTAAGGGAAGAGAGAGGGAGGTCGTGGTGACGAGGATGGTAATGACGGGGTCGGAGCCTCCGGCGACGCGAGGTTGCCGGCAAGGTTGCAGGTGCAGGGGAGGCTCGGTTTGAGAAGGCGATGGTGTCAGGATCAGCAGGTAAGGGTTGGAGGAGGAAGTAGAGAGGGGATAGAAGTGATGGTGATGAAGGCAAGGAGAGGCCGACGAGGTTGTCACCGGCGACGAGGTGGAGGCGGCGGGAGGCGAGGTGTAGGTGATCGAGGCGATGGGTTCTTTGCAGGCTCGGGAGAGGTGACGGCGTTTACGAGGAGGTGGTAGAGGAGAGGTCGAGGAAACAAGGATGAGGGAAGGTTGGCGAGGGTGATCGGCGGCGAGGCGAGCTCCGGCGAGGTGGGCTGCAGAGATTCGAGTCGGGTCCACGGGTCGCCGGCTCATCGAGGGGAGGAGAAAGGAGGGAGGTGAAGACGAGGAGATGGGGAGCCGGCAGTGAGGAGACGGCGACGAGCGCGAGGCAGGGTGGCATGGGTTAGGGTTAGGGTTCGTTATGGAGGCAGAAAGAAGATGAAGGGAGAGGAGAGAGAGGGACGTGCCTAATTTTTTAACAGTGAAAGGGTTTAAAAAAATTATTTAGAGGGGAGAGATACAGAGAGAGAGAGAGAGGAGAGAGAGAGAAAGATTTGTTAAAATTTAGATTTAGAAAATATAATATATATATTTTAACAGAGAGAGATTTTCAGAGAGAGTGGGTAAAATAATATATATATATATATATATATATATATATATATATATATATATATTAGTTAAACGTAAACAGTTAAAGAAATTTAAAGAATATAGTAATATAATATTAGTCCGATTGAGATTTTGGCAAATACAAATTTACTCCAAAACAGGCCCGGGTCGGGTCTAAAAATCCAGATTTAAAATATTAAAAATATATGCAACCTCCATATTTCAAAATAGATGCTCAGTTAAAGAAAATGCATACCCCAAGAATGGATGCACGTACGTGCGCGTAGCCATCCAAACACATCCGTTTCACTGAACGGGACGAGAACAAGATGCGCGGATACTACTACGGGGTTAAGGGTATCATGCCGGCTATGAAATGCAATTTTAAAAATATTTTACATGATTTAAAATGTTATATGATAAAAGATGCAATACCAGGTAAAATTCCTGTATATACTAATCATGAGACGCACGTATCCATGCAACAAGTCAAGATAATTTATAAATAAGAATTAAGCAGGTTCAAGCATGCGGATCGGGTCGAATGCAAAGTAAAATGTAAAATGCCATTCACACCCACAATACGTTAAATCAAGAATATCATGAATAAGGAACTACGAGAACTGGAATTGGTATAAATGAACTCGGGTGTTACATTATACCCAACTACAACAGAATTTCGTCCTCGAAATTCCAAGATTAAGAAGGGATAAACAATCAAGAAACTATAAGAATAGATGTGGAAACTTCAGACTTCATCTTCTCGTTCCCCAAGTTGATCTTCCATGTGAGCGATTACCCCAAGAAACAAATACAAGAGGCGTAACTGTGGTCTTAAAACTTTTCCTCTTCGATCCACAGTCGACATCGGTCGCTCCTCAAAAGCCAAATCTTCTCGTATAGTCAGTTTCGAATGATCCCACGCATGTGTTTCATCTCGAACATACCTACGGAGTTGAGATACGTGAAACACATCATACATATTTGCCAAGGACTGCGGTAACGCCAAACGATACGCTACCACACCAACACGCTCCAAAATCTTAAAGAGTCCGACGAATCGAAGACTGAGTTTTCCTCGACTTCCGAAACGAATCACCTCTCTCGTCGGTGATATCTTCAAGAATACCAAATCACCAACCACGAGCTCCAAAGGTCTTCTTGATATATCTGCTCAACTCTTCTGCCGATCTTGTGCTGCCTTCATATGATTCCGGATAGTATTAACTCTCTCAACTGTCTGCACGATCAAATCCGGTCCCAAAAATCTTCGTTCACCGACATCGTCCCAACAAACCGGTGAACGACACTTGCGACCTAAAAAGCTTCGAATGGAGCCATCTGAATCGTCGCCTGGAAACTGTTGTTGTAAGAAAACTCCACCAAATGTAGATGATCCTCCCATGAACCTTTGAAGTCCAACATGCAAGCTCTCAACATATCTTCAAGAGTTTGGATCGCTCTCTCCGACTGGCCATCTGTTTGAGGATGATAAGCCGTGCTAAACTTCAATCGAGTTCCTAAACTTTCCTGTAAGCTCCTCCAGAAGTGTGATAAGAACCGAGTATCACGGTCGGACACAATGCTCACCGGTACTCCATGCAGTCTTACAATCTCCTGTATGTACTGTTCTGCCAAAGCTTCTGTTGATCGACCAACACGAAATGGTATGAAATGAGCTGCCTTGTTCAATCGATCGATAATCACCCAATCTGCATTGTTGCCTTTTGGACTCCGCGGTAGAACTGTTACGAAATCCATGGTTATATGTTCCCACTTCCACTGAGGAATCGGAAGTGGTTGCAATAAACCAGCAACCCTTTGATGTTCAGCCTTAACTTGCTGACACACCAAGCATTTTGCCACAAAGCGGGCAATCTCCCATTTCATGCCTTCCCACCAGAACTGCTTTCGTAAGTCTCGGTACATCTTCGTGCCTCCTGGATGTACGGAATATGCTGAAATGTGAGCCTCCTTTATAAGTTCTTCGCGAATGTCTCCCTTTGGCACACACAACCGGCTATCCTATCTCAACGAACTATCTTCATGGATCAATAAATTTGTTCGAAGTCTAGCTTCAACCTGTTCTTGAAACTTTTGCAATGTAGGGTCCTGCGATTGTGCTGCTTTAATATTTTCGATTAACAATGAATGTACTTGCAGCTGCATCAATCGTCCCGAAGAATGCGGTAGCATAACCTCCAAATCAAATCTTCGAAAGTCTTCAATGAGTTCCTTCCGTGTAGTCAACATCTGAATTGCTGGCAACCGACTAAGCGCATCCAGTACAATATTAACATTTCCCGGATGGTACTTAAAATCGAGATCGTAGTCAGCCATCAGCTCCAACCATCTACGCTGCCTCATATTAAGCTCCTTCAGGGTCAACACATACTTTAGGATTTTATGATCGGTGAATACTTCGACCCTTTTCGTCCAAAAGTAGTGTCTCCAAGTTTTCAAAGCGAAAAATCACAGCTGCTAGCTTCCAATCCATAAGTTGGGTAATTCTGCTCATGGGTCTTCAGCCGTCTCGACGCGTAAGCTACAACCTTCCCATGCTGCATCAAACACATCCAAATCCTCTTCCCAGATACGTCGCTATGAAACACCAATTTTCTGGAACCATCAGGTACGGTCAAAATAAGAGCGGTTATCCATCCTTGCCTCAACGCCTCAAGGGCTAACGCACACTTGTCCGTCCACACCAATGGTACTTCCTTGCACGTAAGCTTGGTCAAGGCTCAGCCAAACGAGCAAAATTCTCCACCAACCTTCTATGTATCCTGCAAGTCCAAGAAAACTTCTGATCTCTACAACGTTCTTCGGAATCGGCCACTCTTGAACTGCTGCAATCTTCCCTGGATAAACGACAATTCCATCTCCAGTTACGATATGCCCCAAAACTTTACTTCTTCAAACCAAACTCGTACTTGCTTATCTCTGCATACAATCTTTCTTGCATCAATGTCTGCAGTGCGATCTTCAAGGGTGCCGCATGCTCTTCAATACTCCTCGAGTAGACTAGAATATCTTCAATGAACACCACTATAAACTGGTCCAAGAATGGTGAAAAGATTCGGTTCATCAAGTCCATAAATATCTTCGGTACATTCCTTTCTCCGAAGGGCATCACTAAAAACTCGTAATGTCCATACCGAGTCGGAACGCAGTCTTGCAATTATCTTCTGGTTTAACTCGGACCTGATGATATCCGGATCGCAAATCCAGTTTCGAGAATACCCTTGCGCCACTAAGCTGCTCAAACAATTCGCCAATGCGGGGGAGCGGGTACTGTTTTTAATAGTCACCCGGTCAAAATTTTCAATAATCGATGCACATCCTCCTTGTGCCATCTTTCTTCTTTACTAGAAGAACTGGAGCTCTCCAAAGTGAGTTGCTGCTGCGAATTCACTCCTTCTCTAGAAATTCGGTAACTTGCTTCTTGACTTTTTCCAACTCCACTGGTGCCATTGGATAGTACTCCTTTGAGATTGACGCTGCACCAGGAACAAGATCAATTGCAAACTCCACGTCTCGTTTCGGCGGTAAATCTGAGGTGTCTTTGAACACGTCAAAGAATTCTCGAACTAGCCGGTGCTTCTTCCTTATCAACTTCCATCAACGAAAGAACCTGGTTTGTCGGCCTAGCCCTAAACTCAACTGGCCCGACAGAACTGCTTCCTCCAGCAAAACAAACTCCGGATGTCCGGGAATCTGGAGAATCACTTTCCTTTCCTTACAATCAATATGAGCGTGGAAAGTGCCGCGAAAATCCATTCCCAAGACAACAACAAACAAAGGGGTGCACCAGAATTGAATAATTCTAATGCGGGAAAGAAGAACAAGTAAAATACCGAGATGACTTCATCTGAAGTCAAGATACTGAAGAGAATTAAGCATGGTAAACATAATTAAGCTGGCGATAAAATAAGAACTGACAAGCAATGAAACCGAGAGAAGCAAGGTATTATAACGATCATGGAATAAGGAAGTGAATCAAGACCAGGACTCCAAGTTACTTAAATAGAGTACCGCATTGTAACCATGCTGCAGTTCATGGGTACAATTACATAACTCCACCCAAGTCGCCCAAATCCTAATATGAGAATCAAGAAACAGGGAGAGACAATAGAGAACCAAAAATGTTTCAGGTCGAAATGCAAAGTAGTTTGCATATCATCCAAACAAGGGATCAAGAGAAAGATATGATTCAAAAAATCACGATATCAAGGTAGCAGGACATGTTCCTAATCACGAGTATTCTGATTCGTGTATTGGGTCCAATACCCAACTACAAAAGAATCAAACCCGATTAACCTATATCCTATGGTTTTGATACCAAAAGAACCATATCACGCCCTACTTCCCAGAGTACACTAAGCTGGGCACGTGACATAGCCAACCATGCTATCTGTGGATAGGAAAAATCCCTCCACAGTCACATTACGGCTGTAGAGATATAAAGAACAGGAAAGTAAACTAAACTATCTAGTACATGTCCATGAGCCAGAATGAAAGAGTCAAGAAGTAATGATATGCGGAAGCAAAAGATACAATAATGAAACCTGGAAAGTAAGACTACATACCGACAGGAACTTCACCGCTCAGTCTAACAGCGGCAATACTCTTGCCCAGTCTGCAACAAGCTAGAAGAATCTGGGCCATGCAAAACCCAGACGTCAGCGCGTCATAACATCAAGCAATAATATGTAAACATGATAGCAAGACATGCAAGTATAATAACAAATGGTAAAGCAGATGTACATCAATATAAATCAGGACAGTGAAAGGTAGTGTGCAGTGAGTAAACTAACTGGTCTGTTGGTTATCTACTCTGAAGTCTTTGAAATCAATTTGATGAATCATCGATGTAACTCAATAGTATCCCGTGCATGCCCGGGACCACGGTCTAAGACTCTCGGGCTGAAACCGAGACGTGCCACTAGACACTAACAGGAAGAGGGTACAGACCAACGATGTCAGCAGCATCGTCACGAGGGGGGCCTAGCCTCTAAAACTGATCAGTAAAAGCAAGCAACTATCGAGTTACAAGTCAGGATTTCATCATTGATTTCCCCATACCCCCAAGTTATGTATGTCAAGTCAGATATTCAATAATCAAGAAGTAATGCCAACACAGGATCAGGTAAGAGCAGGTTTGTCTGGATAGACAACAGGAACGGTCCGTGAGGACTACATGTCAGGTTTGTTGGCATTAGACACAAGATCAGGTAACAGGTCAATCCATGGTACATCAGGTCAAGTCAAGTAATGTACGGTACCATGTCGGGTCAAATAATATGTGTGTAGCAAGTCATGTCAGGGTGTAAAAGATATCATATGGGTGCTCATAAACAGCTAGCATAATCATGGTTATAAACAATCAAGCATGGTTATCAACAACACAATACATGTAATAGGTTAAGCAATAAATGTAGATTTAACTAATTAGCTGTACAGTTACCAGTTTGTGTTTAAGAGATGGTGTCAGCATTTTATGAATACAGTATGACAGATGTGAATGTTAAAAACCAGGTTAATAAGTATTGAGTAATTTAGGGATGCGACGACATGTATAATCTGTTCAATGGATGCAATTGTAATTAAACCGGTTAAAGATGCACATCGGATGTCCGATAGGTTAATACTAGAGAAAAGGGGTATCATGGTTATAAAACAATTGTGATCATGTGGTCTAACATATACATGTGATTACTAGGTATAAACAACTTGATGAAACAATTAAGTTTCAAGTTCTAGATCATAAAATATTTAACGGAGCTTTATATGGTTAACTTAAAATCCAATACTTTCGATTCTATTTAGAGATTTAATAGGAAATAAATAAATTAGCATAAGAATAGTTTAAATAGCATGTAGCAAGTTTCACTTGTCCCAGAACAAAGGTCGAGATGCAGGCAGCCTGGTGTGACATGTCACGATACGGTGTGTGAAACGGCACGACACGGTACCGGGTCTAGTCGCGATCTGGTGCACGGTCTGGGCGCGATCTGGTGCTCGGTCTGGTGCGCGATCTGGTGCGCGGTCTGGGCTCGATCTGGTGCGCGATCTGGGCGCGATCTGGTGCGTGGCTTAGGGGTCAGAGCAAGGTGTGATGGGATTGGGGTATCTAGGACAGAGGATGGGGAGACACGACGATACGCCATAGTTTTCCGGCGATGGTCGACAGCCAAGAACCAAACAGAAAGACAAGAAGAAGTAGAAGAAGGAGAAGAAGAAGAAGAAGGGGATGACTGGGGTTTAAGGGAAGAGAGAGGGAGGTCGTGGTGATGAGGATGGTAATGACAGGGTCGGAGCCTCCGGCGACGCGAGGGTGCCGGCAAGGTTGCAGGTGCTGGGGAGGCTCGGTTTGATAAGGCGATGGTGTCAGGATCAGCAGGTAAGGGTTGGAAGAGGAAGTAGAGTGGGGATAGAGGTGATGGTGACGAAGGCAAGGAGAGGCCGACGAGGTTATCGCCGACGACGAGGTGGAGGTGGCGAGAGGCGAGGTGTAGGTGATCGAGGCGATTAGTTCTTTGCAGGCTCGGGAGAGGTGATGGCGTTTACGAGGAGGTGGTAGAGGAGAGGTCGAGGAAACAAGGATGAGGGAAGGCCGACGTGGGTGATCGGCGATGAGGCGAGCTCCGGCGAGGAGGGCTGCAGAGATTCGAGTCGGGTCCAGGGGTCGCCGGCTCGTCGAGGGGAGGAGAAAGGATGGAGGTGAAGACGAGGAGATGGGGAGGCCGGCAGTGAGGAGACGGTGACGAGCGCGAGGCATGGTGGCATGGGTTAGGGTTAGGGTTCGTTATAGAGGCAGAAAGAAGATGAAGGGAGAGGAGAGAGAGGGACGTGCCTAATTTTTTAACAGTGAAAGGGTTTAAAAAAATTATTTAGAGGGGAGAGATACAGAGAGAGAGAGATAGGGGAGAGAGAAAGATTTGTTACTATTTAGATTTAGGAAATATAATATATATATTTTAACAGAGAGAGATTTTCAAGGAGAGAGGGAAAAATAATATATATATATATATTTTAGTTAAATGTAAACAGTTGAAGAAATTTAAAGAATATAATAATATAATATTAGTCCGATTGAGATTTTGGCAAATACAAATTTACTCCAAAACAGGCCCGGGTCGGGTCTAAAAATCCAGATTTAAAATATTAAAAATATATGCAACCTCCAAATTTCAAAATAGATGCTCAGTTAAAGAAAATGCATACCCCAAGAACGGATGCACGTACGTGCTCGTAGCCATCCAAACACATCCGTTTCACTGAACGGGACGAGAACAAGATGCGCGGATGCTACCACGGGGTTAGGGGTATCATGCCGTGTATGAAATGCAATTTTAAAAATATTTTACGTGACCTAAAATGTTATATGATAAAAGATGCAATACCAGGTAAAATGCCTGTATGTACTAATCATGAGACGCACGTGTCCATGCAACAAGTCAAGATAATCTATAAATAAGAATTAAACAGGTTCAAGCAAGCGGGTCGGGTCGAATGCAAAGTAAAATGTAAAATGCCATTCGCACCCACAATATGTTAAATCAAGAATATCACGAATAAGGATCTACGAGAACTGGAATTGGTATAAATAAACTCGGGTGTTACACTTTTCATGCCTTCCCACCAGAAATGCTGTTATATATCACGGTATATTTTCGTGCCTCCTAGATGTATGGAATACGCGGAACTATGTGCCTCCTTCATAACTTCTTCACGAATATCTCCTTTTGACACACACAAACGGCTACCATATCGCAATGAACCATCTTCATGAATTAACAAGTCCGTTTGAAGTCTAGCTTCAACATGTTCTCGAAACCTTCGCAATCTTGGGTCTTTCGACTGCGCTGCTTTAATACTCCCGATCAATGACGACTGTACTTGCAGCTACATCAACTGTCCTGAAGAATGCGGTAGCACGATCTCCAACTCGAATCTCCGAAAGTCTTCCATAAGCTCCTTCTGTGCAGTCAACATCTAAATTGCTGGCAACCGACTAAGCGCGTTTGGCACAACATTAACTTTTCCCGGATGGTACTTAAGATCAAGATCGTAGTCAGCCATCAGCTCCAACCATCTATGCTGTCTCATATTAAGCTCCTTCTGTGTGAACACATATTTCAGGTTTTTGTGATCGGTGAATACTTCGACCCTTTCGCCCAATAAGTAGTGTCTCCAAATTTTTAAAGCGAAAATTACAGCTGCTAGCTCCAAATCATGAGTTGGGTAATTCTTCTCATGGGTCTTCAACTGTCTCGATGCGTAGGCTATAAGCTTCCCATGCTGCATCAAAACACATCCCAATTCTTTCCCAGATGCGTCGCTGTGAATCACCAATCCTCCGGAACTGTCTGATATGGTCAAAATAGGAGCGGTTATCAATCTCTGTTCAACGCCTCAAAAGCTGACGCACACTTATTCATCCATACAAATGGTACTTCCTTGCGCGTAAGCTTGGTCAAAGACTCAGCCAAACGAGCAAAATTCTCCACGAACTTTCTGTAATAGCCGGCAAGTCCAAGAAAACTTCTGATCTCTGCTACATTCTTCGGAATCAGCCAATTTTGAACTGCTGCAATCTTCTCGCGATTAACGGCGATTCCATCTCCGGATACGACGTGCCCCAAAAACATCACTTCTTCAAGCCAAAACTTACACTTGCTCATCTTTGCATATAATCTTTCTTGCCTCAATATCTGCAGTGCGATCTTCAAGTGTTCCGCATGCTCTTCAATGCTCTTCGAGTAGACCAGAATATCATCGATGAACACCACTATAAACTGGGCCAAGAACGGTGAAAAGATACAGTTCATCAAGTCCATAAATATCGCCGGTGCATTCATGACTCCGAATGGCATCACTAAATACTTGTAATGTCCATACCAAGTTCGGAATGCAGTCTTGCAAATATCTTCTGATTTAACTCGGACCTGATGATGTCCGAACTGCAAATCTAGCTTCGAGAATACCCTCGCGCCATTAAGCTGCTCGAACAATTCGCCAATGCGAGAGATCGGGTACTTGTTCTTAATAGTCACCCAGTTTAATTCTCAATAATCGATGTACATCCACCTTGTTCCATCTTTCTTCTTTACTAGAAGAACTGGATCTCCCCAAGGTGAATTGCTGCTGTGAATTCAACCCTTCTCTAGCAATTCGGTAACCTGCTTCTTTACTTCTTCCAACTCTACTGGTGCCATCGGATAGTACGCCTTTGAGATTGGCGCTGCATCAGGAACAAGATCGATTGCGAACTCCACATCTCGTTTTGGCGGTAAACCCGAGATGTCCTCAAACACGTCCATGAAATCTCAAACTACAGCTGGCGCTTCCTCCTTATCAACTTCCATTGACGAAAGAACATTGCTTGTCGGTCTAGCCCTAAACTCGACTAGCCCGACAGAACTGCTACCTCCAGCAAAACAAACTCCGGATGTCCGGGAATCTGGAAAATCACTTTCTTTGCCCTACAATCAATGTGAGCGTGGAAAGTGAGACCATCAATTTCCAAGACAACTTCATAACTGCCGGTATCGGTCACCAAGAAATCTGCAAAACATAAACTGGTAAGCAACGAAACGGAGAGAACCAAGGTAATAGAACGACCATGAAACAAGGAAATGAAACAAGACCAAGACACCAAGTTACTTAAATAGAGTACCGCATTGTAACCATACTATTAGTTATATGTATGCCCTAGAGGCCATTACTATACATAGGATGTATATTGTAGTGGATGCTTGGACATATATAGGGAGGACTTTCTTGCTCAACATGATAGTATGCTATCTGGTTGATCTTTACCTTAACGTGTACACTGATCGTCTCTCTGTTACATGTTGGTAAAGCCCTTAGGATGTGTACTTGACTACCTGGACTATGATGCGGATCATACTAGTGGGGACATGGTAGTCCATAAGTACATCCTTCAAAGTCCCTAGTCGAGGGTATATCGAGACGGGGCATCGATATACCAGAGTAGACTAGCGTATACCTTCTCGACCCATACAGATGGGCGATGGATGATCCCATATCCATTGGTGTTTGACATCAGAGATGATATACGGGTGCTCAGTGGAGACTGGGTACACTGGACGGACTCGCCGAGAACTCCCAGATGGTATTATACCTTACGTCAATGGCAGTTCTATGGTGACACTGGTACAGAGTAGTCTGTTGACCCGAGATCGTTATAGAGTCTTATGTGGTTCCCACTGTGCTTTGATTTCCACCTTACCACGTCCAAGAGGGGGTGCAAAACGGTGGCTTTTGGGTACAGTCCCGAATCACATGGAGGCAATGAGCGATAGGAGGGGATTCGTCTCTCCCGGTATAGGGGGTTGATGTTGCGCTGTGTTCGATTGGCTATAACCGGAAATCCCTGGCCAGGGTTGCTGAGATTTACTGGTAAGTGTTACCAGTAGTTTCTCGAACTGTTATAGACCTCATATCGACACGACTTATCGAGCTACTGGGGTCTGACGTTTACCACCCTTAGGCGAGATATGCGACATATCAGACGACGAGACCGGACTGTACGGTAAGTGTTACTGGTTGGATTCACAGGAGTATGAGCGGGCTTGCTCGCTGATCTTCTGATCGCTCAATACCCGGGTGGCCGTTACGTTTAGCAGACCGCTTGCGGCTTGTGGGTGTTTGATATGATCATCACCTGCTGCCGGCGTATTGACGAGGCTTTAGAGTCCTACACAGAGGTTTCCTGGCTCAAGCGAAATGAAATAGGAGCGCATATGAGATATGTGCGGGACCGAGAATAATACCAGTATGTGATACTGTATTTGATTCTCGCGATATGTAACATTGATCGGTTATATGCGATATAGCCGGGTTATCGGATCAAGTGTTGATTCGATAAGTTGTTACTATTGATATTAGTCGGTTATATGCGATATGACCGGATCATTAAATCAAGTGTTGATTTAATGATTTAATGCATAATTATATATTTGATAGATTACTTTGCATTAACTAGTATCGGTTCACTTAAGATGGATTTTTTCACTCGCATGTGCACATCGTATATGTGATATATTTTTTGTGCACTTGATTGTATCATGTTTGATGATACATGATAGCTAGGGTTTGTGTAAAGACTTATACCATTGTTATGTTAATGGTTAGGGTTTTGGTTTTATTCATTTATTTATTTATCTATTCATTTTTGAGAAATAGATATAAGAAAAACAAAAATGGTTTCTTTCATTCTTTCATGAAGCTTGTTAAAGCTTCATGAAGGTTTGACCAAAGCAACCATTCTTGTCTTCTTCTCTAACCCTAACCATTCAACCTAACTCAAGTTAACTCTCTACACTTGACCTTGGTTATGATATGATAAGTGTGGATTTTATTTTGTTTTATAAAAATAACTTATCATATTATTCTTTCTTCTTCTTCTTCATCTTCTTCAATGAAGAAAGCTTGACTTCATCAATGGTGACTTGATAAAATGAGTGAGAAATCCAATTCTAAAGTGAACCCACTTCCTATTTCTTCATCCTCTACCTCTTGCCAAGTAGTATAGGATGTATCCTCCACAAGTTTCATGACTTGGTGAAGTGGGAGCTTGATCTAGTGTTGCCTCGACGTAGATCATCTTCGGGCATCGTAGTCGATGACCTAGCCCGTCCATTTCTCCGATGAAGCCGACGCTAGAGCCCGGGATTCGATTTGGACAGCGAGGAGACTTCATTGCGGAGCTATGGAGGTGGAGGACCGGATCTACAAAGATTGTATTTCCGTTCTTGTAGTTAAGTTGTTAACTATTCGCATTTGTTTCGCCTAAAATTCTAGTTAACGATCCGTATTAGGGTTTCTCGGCACTTGTAATTTTTGAAATTGGCATGGTTGATGTCTTGTGAGACCTCATTAGAGTGCCTAGGAACCCAACACATACTGCAGTTCATAGTTATAATCACATAACTCCGTTCAAGTCGCCCAAATCCTAGTATCAAAATCAAAGGAATAGGACGGAAGAAACAATAGGGAACCAAAAGAATTTCAACTCGAGATGCAAAGTTGTTTGCATATCGTCAGGACAGGGGTCTAGAGAAAGATATGATTCAAGAATCAAGATAACAATATGGCAGGACATGTTCCTAATCACGGATTTTCTGATTCGTGTATTAGGTCCAATAGCCAACTACAAAAGAATCAAACCCAATTAACCTAAATCCTATGTCTCTGATACCAAACAAACCCTGTCATGCCCCGCTTCCCAGAGTGCGCTAAGATAGGCACGTGACAGAGCCAACCATGCTACCCGTGGATAGGAAAAATCCCTCCACAGTCACATTACGGCTGTAGAGATATCAAGAACAGGAAAGTAAATAAACTATCCAGTACATGTCCATGAGCCAGAATAAACGAGTCAAGAAATAATATTCGGAAGCAATAAATCCAAGTAACAATAACATCTGGAAAGTAAGGAAATAACTAACTGGATACTAATAGGATCCTCACTGCTCGGCCTGACGGCAGAAATACTCTTGATCAGCCTGCGACAAAGGTAGAGGATCTGGGCCATGCAAAACCCAGACGTCAGTGCGTCATAATATCAACAATAATATAATCACGGGGTAACAAGTCATGTAGGCATGAGTATGAACAGTAACAAGTCATCAATAACAAGTAACAGTAACATGAATATAAATCAGTGAACATGATATAAACAGGAGAAGTGTAGTGAGTAGTCTAAACTGTGCTATAGGGTGATCTGCTCTAAACTTATTCGAAATCAATGAATGTAATCCTCATCGTAACCCATCGGTCTATGCCCCGTTCATTCCCCACGGGACCACGGTAAAATGATGTAATAGACTGTGAGTCTATGTCCCGTTCATTCCCCACAGGACCACGGTAAAATGATATAATAGCCCTTTGAGTTACGTTCAGCTACATTCTTGATTTCCCCATACCCCTAAGTTATGTGTGTAAGTTAGGTATTTATAAATCTGAGACTAATGCCAACACAGGATCAAGCAGGAACAGGTTTGTCTGTACAGACAACATAATATGTCCATCGGGACAACATGTCAGGATTGTCGGCATTAGAAACAAAATCAGGTAACATGTCAAGTAGTGATATATCAGGTCATTTCAGGTAGTATACATGTATCAAGTCATGTCAAGTAGTGGTGTATCGGGTATCAAGTCAAGCAGTAGTATATTAGGTCATGACAGGTAGTGCACATGTGTCAAGCGGATGCTCATACTAAAACTGTAGCAAGTACGGATGCACGGTAAAGCGTGGATGCACAAATATTTTGTCACGGATTATATCATGACTATGTAGGATGCACAATTATCAAGCATGGTGCACTAATACAACAGTAACATGAAATAATATGGTCTCGGCGTGCAACTAGATATGTAATAAACCGTACGGATACAGACGGATACTATAAAACTGTAAATCGGTAAAATTTGCTGAATATTAAAACACAAGCACTATTATTTATTAAGTAGATATTGATATAATAATATTAAAATGGATAATATATTCAAACCGATTAATAACTATAAAAGTGGTATTGATTAACCATGCACAAAAAAGTTCCGTTAAGAAATTCAGCGTCACCCTGATTTGTAAAATAGCTTAAAAATAACAAACGTTCTCCAAATAGGACATGTCTTATACCAAAACAAAGATAATTCAATAAGGTTTTCATTTTTATAAGTATAAGTATCTCAGTTTGTCCCTACAAAAAGCTATGAACATTCGAAATTGAAAGTTTGCTGCTGGAATTTCCTAGGACAGCAGTTTAGAGACATTTTCATTTTCATTTTATGTTATTTAAACAATTTATTTTGCAAGTAAATATTTCATAGAGTTATATTATTCTGAGTTAGATTCGTAACGAACTAAAGAACGTATACTAATAATTTTTCTATGATTTATAATGAATTTTATAAGGTAAGGTGTACAGTAAGTTTCAGATTTATCGTATCCGCTTTTCAACGACGTTTCATGTGTAAACTATAATATTTTTAAATGTATAACATTATAAAATGCAGATTATAAACTAATTAAAGATAATAATAAGAAATATTATGACGATATATATTTTAAATGATATGGATGCAAACGGGTATCACATAATCGTAAAATGATAAACTAATAAGTGCGGAATATATAACTAAGCAATATGAAATGTAACTTTTCAATTTGATACAGTATATGATAGTATAGTATGTAACAAGATAAGTTTTCATGACCTAGATTTGAAATGATATGAATGGATGCAAACGGAATATCGAAAAGTTATAAAACTAAATATGGGGTGCATGATTTTAAATACAGGTATTCCATTGTTAAAATAGATACGTCTAAAGTAATTTAGCATGTAATTAAGATTGGTTTGCATGCCCTAGATCTGAAATGCACTATACAAATGTAAACGGAACGTCGAAAGGCTGTAATATGAAACATGCGATGCTTGATTTAAAATACAGGTGTGATATTTATTTAAATAGGTATATAACGAGTTATATAGCATGTAGCAAGATTAACTTGCCTAGAAGGAACACGAACGGATGTGTACGGAATGTCCTTCGTCGGCGAAATGTCGCGACGCACGCACGGTACACGGAACGGTTCCAAACAACGCACGAGGGTGATCACGCAAGTCAGGTACGTTCACTGGATCACTCGAATCATCAGCGACGAGTACGGCTCCGGCGGTGATCACCGGAATCAAGAAACAAGATCAAGAAAAAGAAAGAAGAAAGAAGAAGAAGAAGAAGAGGCTGTGTATTAAATAAGGAAAGAAAAAATTAAATAAATAAAATATATATAAATATATATATGCAGAGGAGAGAGAAAGAGAAAGGGGTTGTTAGTTTGTTAGGAAATTGGTTTAGATTCAAATTTAAAAAATCTTTTATTCGTTAACTAAATTTTAATTTGTATCAATTTATAAAATTAATATTATATAAATAAGATTTGATATTCTGGTAAATACAAATATAGTCCAAAACATGCCCGGGTCGGGTCTAAAATTCAGTTTTAAAATACGAAAAATATACATGTCGACCAAAATAAAATTAATGTCCGGATAACGAAAAATGCATACCCCCAAGAACGGAAGCACGCACGTGTGCGTAGCCATCCAAACAAGTCCGTTTCACTGAACGAGACAAGAACAAGATGCGCAGATGCTATCACGGGGTTAGGGGTATCATGCAGGCCATGCAATGTATTTTTAAAATATTTTATGTGACTTAAAATGTTATATTGTAAAAATGCAAATGCCAGATAAAATGTCAGTATGCACTAAACATGAAAATGCACCAGTCTACGTAACAAGTCAGGATAATTCATAAATATGAATCAAATAAGTTCAAGCAAGCGGGTCGGGTCGAATGCAATATAAAATGTAAAATACTATTCGCACCAAAAACATGATAAATCAGGAAAATACCACAATTAAGGAAATACGAGAACTGGAATTGGTATAAATGAACTAGGTTGTTACAATTCCAGAGAATCATTACCAGGAAAAAAAGATTGTTAAGACATTCAGTTTCTCATATGAGAAGATCGATGCATATCCCAACGACTGTGTATTGTATCACAAGGATTATGCGTCTTTCAATAAGTGTTTCACCTGTAACTTGTCTAGGTGGAAAAATGTTAAGCGAAATTCAATCGCAGAAACGTCCGATATCAGCAAAAAGTGCAAGAAAATTGCAGTTCAAGTTCTTCGTTATTTTCCCCTGCCTTTATATATTTCAAAGGATATGGAGAAAAGCATGCGATGGCATTCCGATCGTCAGATCAAAGAGGAGAAGCTGAGCTATCCGGCTGATGCAGAAGTATGAAAGCAATTAGACAGTGTTGATCATTTTGGGGATGGGCCAAGGAATGTATGTCTAGGTTTGGCTACCGACGGTTTCATGCATTACGGACTCATGACCTCTAGTTGGTCCATGTGGCCGGTATTGCTTATGCCTTACAATCCGCCTCCCTGGATGTATATGAAGTAATCGTATATGATTCTTTCCATATTAATTCCTAGAAAATATTCACCTGGAGAAAATATTAATGTCTATTTGGAACCTTTAATTGAAGAGATGATAGAACTCTGGGAATGTAGAGTAGAGACGTATGATGCGTACGTTGAGGAGAAGTTTAGAATGCGAGAGGCTATTATTTGGATAATCAATGATTTTCCAGCATACAACATATTATCTGGATGGTCTACTTACGTAAAGTATGCATGTCCATCATGTAGTCTTGCTTAGAGTGCCATACAACTTAAGACACGTGGTAAGTTTTGCTACTGGTTTCATCATAGGTGGCTATCGGTGAATCATCCATACAGGAAGATGACAAGTAAGTTTGATAAAACAACGGAGAAGGGTGAAGCACCAATACAATTTGTCAGGGATAGAAATTTTTTAGAAGATATCACTGTGTCAATTCCATTAAGGATCTAATCGTTTTAACTCAGTTGGTTTCTTGAATAAACGAAAAAAACGGAACCGATCTGAAGATAATGAATTATTTGAATGTGTGGAAGAAAAAAATATTTTTTGGAATCTTCCTTTCTGAAAACATCTGTTAATTCGACACAATATTGATGTCATGCATGTAAAGAAGAATGTGTTTGATAATATTTCTGGTACATTGTTATAGGATGATTCTAAGTCTAAAGATAAGATGAGTTTTCGTGAGTGCTTGGAGGAGTTTGGAATCCGACAGGAATTGTATCCAGTACTTCGTGATGATAGTGTCTATGAATTACCAGGTTTGAGCTACACAATGTCGAAATTGGTTATGTAAAGATTTTGTGAGGTGTTAAAGAGCGTCAAACCCCTAGATGGTTACTCCTTTAACATATCAAAGAATGTGCAGGTTTACCAAAATACTTAAATCTTAAAACTCACGATTGTCATATTCTTCTGCATCAATTACTTCTAGTGGCTCTTCGATATAATTTGACGTCTGATATCACCAAGGCATTGATAGAGTATTGCGATATTTTCAATAAAATTTGTTCTAAGCTAATAGATTTCGCCAAATTCGAGGAGTTGCAGAAGAGTATTTTTGAAACACTCTCAAAAGTTGGAGATAATATTTCCACTATCTTTCTTTACCGTCCTGGTTCATCTTACGGTGCATTTAGCTACATAGGCAATGATTACTGAATCAGTCTCATATAGGTGGATGTATTCAGTAGAAAGATAATAAATTTTTAAAGTCAATTTTGATATTTGATTTATTATAATATCCATATTTGTCTAAAATATTCGTCAAAGTTTTAGATATTTAGGATTCTTGAAATGGCAAGTGCGCAATCGAGCTCGACCGGAAGGGTCAATAGCCGAGAGTTATTGTGCCAACGAATACCTCAACCTCACTTCTCAGTACTTGTGTGAAGTTGAAACAAGATTAAATCGTCCTTCTTGAATTAACGAGGACCATCTATCCTAGCCTTAAGTGGAAAATCGATTCTACCGGAGGGAGTGGCTCGATTAAGCGCATAGATATATCCTTAATAACCTTGAGGCTATTGCCGGTCACAGAAGGTATATAAATTAAAACTTTTAATAGCATCAATATTTTGCGTGTCTAGATATAGATATGCCTAAATAGTTAATATTGTTATTCCTTTAGCCGATATATTCAAGAACTTATGAATGCGATTTCTGGAAAGGGCGCTAATTAAAAGATTAATGAAGAACATAAGAAACACTTTCCACAGTGGTTCCATAAACACGTATGCATGTATTTTCGATTTAACGTATCACATGTTGGATATAGTGCCCTCAAGGAAATTATTGTGATCACAAGTAGGCGATTATGATAATTGAGGGAGAACCTATACATGTATAACCATCTTATTTGAGATGATAGTATGCTATCTGGTTTGTCTTCATCATTAATGTGTAGGGTTCCTAGGCACGCTAATGAAGTCTCACAAGGCATCAACCATGCCAATTTCAAATTTTACGGGTGCCGAGAAACCCTAATACGGATCGTTGACTAGAAGTTTAGGCGAAAAACGAAACTAGTTAACAATTTAACTAAAAGAGAGAGGCTACAACCTTTGTAGATCCGGTTCTCCACTTCCTTAGCTCCACGTAGGCATCCTCTCGCTGTCCATCTCGAATCCCGGACTCAATCTTCGGCTTGATCGGAGAAATGGGCGGGCTAGGTCGTCGGCTTCGTGCCGAAGATGATCTACGTCGAGGCATCACAAGTTCAAGCTCCAACTCCATCAAGTTGTGAAACTTGTGAAGAAAATACCCTATACTACTTGGCAAGAGGTAGAGGGTGAAGAAATAGGAGGTGGGTTCACTTTAGAATTGGATTTCTCACACTTTAGCTCAAGTTGCCATTAATGGACTTAAGCTTTTTCTTTGAAGATGAAGAAGAAGATGAAGCTAGAATATGATAAGTCTCAATTAAAATTGAAAAGTAAAATAAATACTTATCATATACTAACTAAGGTAGAGTGTAGAGAATTGACCATGGTTACTTGGAAGGGTTAGGGTTAAGCATGAAGACAAGAATGGTTACAAAGTCAAAGCTTCATGAAGCTTCAACTAGAAACAAAGAAAGCCACCATTCTCATCAAAATCATTTCCAAATAAATAAATAAACAAACAAATAAATGAATGAATAAGCAAAACCCTAATCATCAACTTAACCATGGTTTAATTCTATACACTTAACCAAATGAGCAAGCATCATCAAACATGATACAAACATGTGCACAAAAGTATATCACATATACAACTTGCACATCAAGTGAGGAAATCCATTTAAAGTGAACCAATACTAGCTAATGCAAAGTAATATATCAAATATATAATTATGCATTAAATCAACACTTGATTTAACGATCCAGTCATATCGCATATAACCGACTAGTATCCAATGTATCGGCTTATCGAATCAATCCTTGATTCGATATCTAGGTTATATCGAATATAACCAATCGATACATTCATCGCGAGAATGGAATACGGTATCACATACACGCATTATTCTCGGTCCTGCACATATCTCATATGCGCTCCTATTTCGTTTCGCTTGAGCCAGGAAACCTCTGTGTAGGACTCTAAAGACTCGTCAATACGCCGGTAGCAGATGATGATCATATCAAGCACCCACAAGCCGCAAGCGGTCTGCTAAACGTAACGGCCATCCGGGTATTGAGCGATCAGAAGATCGACGAGCTAGCCCGCTCACACGCCTGTGAATCCAACCAGTAACACTTACCGTACAGTCCGGTCTGTTCGTCTGATATGTCGCATATCAAGTCTAGGGGTGGTAAACGTCAGACCCCAATAACCGATAAGTCATGCCGATGTGAGGCTCATAACGGGTCGAGAAACTACTGGTAACACTTACCAGCAAATCTCTGATCAGCTCTGGCCAGGGACTTCCCTGTTACGGCCAATCGAGCACAGCGCAACATCAACCCCCAATACCGGGAGAGACGAAACCCCTCCTATCGCTCATTGCCTCCATGTGACTCGGGACCGTGCCCAAAGACCACCGTTTTGCACGCCCTCATGGACGTGGTAAGGTGGAGATCAAAGCATAGTGGGAATCACACAAGACTCTATGACGATCTCGGGTCTACAGACTAACCTGCACAAGTGTCACCTGAGAACTGCCATCTGACGTGAGGTATAATACCATCTGGGAGTTCTCGGCGAGTCCGTCCAGTATACCCAGTCTACACTGAGCACCCGTATACTATCTCTGATGTCAAACACCAATGGATATGGGATCATCCATCGCCCATCTCATGGGTCGAGAAGCTTATACGCTAGTCTACTCTGGTATATCGATGCCCCATCTCGATACACCCACGACTAGGGACCTTGAAGGATGTACTTATGGACTACCATGTCCCCACTAGTATGATCTGCATCATAGTCCAGGTAGTCAAGTACACATCCTAAGGGCTTTACCAACATGTAACTATAAGACAGTTTAAAGAGACAAGTGTACATGTTAAGATAAAGAGTAACCAGATAACATACTATCATATCGAGCAAGAAAGTCGTCTCTATATATGTCCAAGCATCCAATATAATATACATCATCTGTACAATACTGGCCTCTAGGGCATACACACAACTAACATAATGAAGCCCGTAGGATTGTTGCTTGACAACCAGCATTATGATGCGATCATATATGTGGAAGCTGGGTTGTCCATAAGCACATCCTTAAATGTCCCTAGTTGTGCGAGTATCGAGACTGAGTATCCATATTCCGGAGTAGACTAGTGTATACGCTTCTAGACCCCGACGAGGGGCAGTGGCCGGTCTCACTAGCCATTGGTGTTGTGTTACCTAAGATAGTATACAGGTGCTCACTGGAAGTGAGTACACCGGATGGACTTGCCAAGAACTTCTAGATGGTATTATATTTATCGTCGGATGGAAGTTCTCAGGTGGTATGAGTACATGTTATTCCTTTGACCTGAGATCTTCATTTGTCTTGTGTGAGTTCCCACTGTACTTTGATTATTACCCTACCACGGCTCAAAGGAGTCGTGTAAATAGGTTTTAGTTGGGTACGGTCCCGATCCATATGGAGGCAGTGGTCGATTGTTAGGGATTCGTCTCTCCTGTTATTAGGAGTTGATGTCGTGCTGTGTTCAGTTGGCTATCACCAGAAATCTGTTGCCACGGTGGATGAGATTTACTGATAATTGATCAGTAGTATCTCTGTTGGTGATGAGCTTGACTCAGATACGACTTATCGGGTTAGTAGGGGTCTGGCGTTATCCACCCCCTAGACCCGATATGCGATACTCTTTGACGAAGAGACCGGACTGTACGGAGATTGTCAGATTCAGGCTCAGTAGGGCAAGGACATACTTGATTGTCTACCCCCTTCTGGCAAGTATCTTGGTAGCCGTTACGTACAGCTAGTGCCACTGACGTGCTTGTGGTTAAATCTACTGCCAGCGTATTGTCAAGTCTTTAGAGTCGCACACAGAGGGGTTTCCCGGTTCAGGCGATAGATGCAGGAGCCATACGTTGGTACGTGCAAGGGTCCGATTAAATACGTGTACGGGATACACGGACTTTAATCGAACGGTTGATAATACTCGCCAGCTTAGGATTAAGCCGGATTATTAAACCAGGTTTTGATTCAATAATTTATATATATATTTTGATACATATATTTTAGTATTATCGCTCACTGTTCATTTTCTCTTTTTTGGTGTTATCCGTATTTTTATACGGATACGCGTATATGTAGCGATACATATACCGGGTGAAATATTCCGTATTTATATGGGAATGCTTTTAGATGAAGGATACCTCATATTTGTTTTTCTTTTTAGAAAAACAAATAGGAAATGAGGTGGAAAGTGAGGAGGCAAGAAGCATGGTTGTGAACATGTAGAAAAGTATGGCTTGGGTTTTTATATTGATAAAATGATTTGGATGCACTATTGATCCATGGTTGCAAATAGAAACCATTCACTTCTACATTGTTGTGAGATTCTTTTCTTCACTTGCTTCAAGAGTTGCTTGATGGCTCAACACTTGGCCATTTTTTTACCTCTATTCTCCTTCTTTTTCTTGCTCTCTTTTGAGTAAGGGTTTTGAGAGAAAAGTCTAGCGAAATATTCCTACATCACCCATTATCCATCCTTAGCAAGTTTGGATCGTCGGTCGGAGCCTCTTCCGGTTTTCCTCTGTTGGATCTTCTTCAGCGAGAGTGGTCGATTTTCAAGCGCAATCCCGACAGCTACGAGCTTGGAGGGGTCTTCCACGATTGGGTGGAAACGCATCGAAGGTTGTAGTTTCTGCACCCTTGCATTTCTAGTTTGCTAGTTTAATGTTTTGGATCGATTTCTTGGGTTACGGGAGTTTGGTGCTCACAAAAAGTTTTTGTTTTCTCTTCCGTCTCGACCGTGGCTTCCGTGACGCGGGCACCGAACCCCAACATGGTATCAAAGTCACTCCATAAATCTTAACTAGCTAGTTTGCAATTATTTAGACGTTCGATCGATGGATTTTTCCGAATAGCATTTCCAAATTCATGCCTGCTGTTCGAATTTTAAAGTTGTTCAAAAAATTGTTCAGATTACAATAAAATTATGTGCAGGCAAATATAGAGACTGCAAGAAATTTAGGCACATAAGCCCAAAATTAGACCGCGCAACCGCTTCCTAACATGCCATTTGGCCATGGTTCCGCGGTCCAATTTTGGCCGTTGTGCCCCAAATTTTTTCTAGTGCTCTAAATTATGGAAATGTGATTTTTGGAATATTTGGTTTTGGCCCAGATTTGTTTGAGTATTGGTTTGTACTTGGAGCCAATGCGGAAAGTTTTAATCGGTCGAAATTTTGAATTTGTGGTTTTTAGTGCATTTGTTAGTTTCTGCGATTGTGAATATTATAGCGCGGTATAATCCGACTGGTTGCTATATATACAATCAAACGGGTTTATGAACATGATATTCACGTTGATGTTCTATATTGCACTGATGTTATGGATGGATTGTCGTGACAGATAGCCTTGTGTGCGATATTAGATGTTCAGATTCATTTGTATATTTATTATTGCAGGGCGAGCGTCCGACATATGGACTGCCGTTTCTGCCAGTTTGTATATTCTTTTATTGGGGCATGACTAGGTTGAGTTCGATGTCGCTGTTGTATGTATATTTTCTTTTCTATACTAGGATTACCCCGCGGAGAAGTGCTCGAATTGTAAGTGCACGGCGGCGCCCCGGCCATCAATCCAACGCCGGAATGCGGAAGCGATGATTTTCTTTAACTTTTTATACCGGTACCACCGCACACTATAAATCCGGATCGGGCCATTAAACTAGTCCTAGCTATCTGGAGAAGGGGGTAAAGAGAGATATACCGAGCGATCCGTGTCCTTCGGTCTTCTCGTCGTCGTCCCGATCTCCCCGCGGAATCTCCGGTCTCCACCAATTCGCCGGAAGGGCACTACGTCGCCGGCTTCTTTTACGGGCTCCCACCTTTGGACCGAGGCAACTCGGGCACGAAGTTGGCGAGTCGACGTACCCAAGAGTACTGTAGGTTAACTGTAGAAGTCTATGTGTCTCTAGGGGTTGTGGAAGTTGCCTTTGGTGGAGGAAATGAACCATATACTTTTTTGGATGAAAAAAGGGATTTTTGGCATGGAAATGAGACTCATTTTTCTCCTCTAAAAAATTAGACAGCCCCGCCTCAAGAGTGGCCGGCCAAGCATGGAATAAGAATGGGAAAAAGTCAAGGGGGAGGTGACCAAAAGAATAATGCAAGAGAGAGAGAGAGAGAAAAGGCCTATGATGATGAAAAGAAATCATAACCCACCAAAATCAACACTCCACAAACTAATCATAACAACAAAGGTCAAATCATCATGAGCCATGGAAAGTCAAGGGATGGTGCACCATCATGATACAATAATATGCAAAGACAACCCTCCAAAATGCTTATTGCACAAATGCAAATAAGCCCTCCTCCACCAATCTTCGGCCAATGAAAGATACAAAGAAATATGGCCGAAACGGAAAACAAACTTGCAACTCCAAAAAACTGATCCCGTAATAAATTACAAGAAAACCCCGCTGCTGTGTATACATACCCCCATTTGTATTCCGACTGAATACAAATGCAATAAGACAAAATTTACACTGTACAATACTAGGATCCGGCTTAAACCAAAGCCCGCTAGTATTTTCCGTCCGATCATGATCCGTGCAATACCGCACATATCTGATCGAACCTTGCCATATCTCCATACGGCCTCTACAGCGTTTCGGCCGAAAACTTGAGCAACTGAATGTGGGGGACTCTAAAGACTCGTCAATACTATGGCTGTGGATTTAACCACTAGCACGTCAGAGGTATTAGCCATACGTGACGGGCTACCAGCTATTGACCAAAAGGGACGTCGATGAGCGAACTCATCCTGACACCCTACTGAGCCTGTCAGTGACAATATCCGTACAGTCCGGTCCGTTCGTCTATGAGCATCGCGTGGCGGGTCTAGGGGGTTGGTAAAAGTCAGACCCCCAAAAGGGTACAAGTCGTGTCGGAGATCAGCCCAGAACATCCTGAGATACTACTGGAATACCCACCAGTAAATCTCCTGCCTTGGCCAAGGACTTCGTGTAATGGCTCTCCTAGACACAGCGCGACCTCACCCCCAATACCGGGAGAGACGAACCCCTGAAGATCCGCTCACTTCCTCCATGTGGCTCGGGACTGTACCCAACTAAAACCTGTTTGCACGTCTCCTTTGAGCGTGGTAGGGTAGTAATCAAAGTAGAGTGGGAACTCACATGAGACAAATGACGATCCTCAGGTCGATGAACTAACCTGTACATATGTCACCAGGGAACTGTCATCTGACGTCAGGTATAAGACCAAATAGCATGTTCCCGGCGAGTCCTGTCCGGTGTACTCATAACCCAATGAGCACCTGTATACATCTTAGGTGAACCAACTGACACCAGTGGCTTGTGAAACCGGCCACCGCCCCTTGTTGGGGTCTCTACTGTATACATTAGTCTACTCTGGAGTATCGATGCCTTATCTCGAAACTCCCACGACTAGGGATCTTTTAAGGATGTGCTTATAGACCACCATCTCTCTCGTATATGATCACCCTCATACTGCTGGCAGTCAAGCAAGAATCCTAGGGGCTCTATCAACATGTAATAGCGACCTGTCAGGTCACCTAAAGCAGTACACGATGATAAAGATAAACCAGATAGCATATTATCATCTTGTGTAAGACTGTCCTACCAGGATAGGTCTTCCCTCAATCATTGCAATCACGTGTCTGTGATCCAATAATTGACTCTGAGGGCACTATCTCCAACAATCTCCCACTTGCACTCAAGGCTAATTATTGCGATGTCGCATACTCACAGCCTGTGTGATACCGAACACCCAACTCCTCTACTAGTCAGTCTCACAAATCCCGTTTGCGAAACTATTGCGTTCGAGGATTAGCCTCAGTGAGTGGATCCGCTTTGATGTTTCTTTCTATGTCTCTCTATATCTTAAGTTCGCGGAGAAAGCCATCTCCCGAAATGAGCAATACCTGTCTAAGAATGTGTCTGGATGTCTGATGGGACCTAGCTCATAAATGAACTCCAAATTCAAACTTCTTAGACTGTATCGTCAACTTTAATCAGTATCCTGCGCCATGCCTCCCTCAGTATTGCCTTGGACCACCTGTCCAAAATACTGCCCCTCGTCAGAAAGAAAACTATAACTCTGACAACCTCCTTGTCATCCAGGTCACCTTGGAAGCCTGGAATGATAACTGTCTCCCGAATGAGGCTGTCGTTATCATATCCCTAGAACCTCCACTTATGTTCTGAAACTGCTTCCGACTGTTTCTCTAGGATAGGATCAATGTCAACTTATTGCATCTAGTGCAAGAACAACATCTGGTGTGGTACTTGACATCTTATGATTGACTCAATTGCCTGAGCAAGTGATCTGCCAATCATGCACATCCCTCTCCCCTTTAGTCTGTAAGACACCTTTAGAGAGGGTGACTCCATCACCTGCAGGTACACCACCATGCCAGGAGTCGTCCATTCTAAAGTACCTCTAGAATGCTGTCTAAGTACCCTGATTAGGAAACCACCCAAATCTAGATTTAAAACCATAGATCTAGTAACCAGTATGTCTGATATAATGTCCAAGTCCCATGTGGAGAAACCACTGTGTGACGACCAAAGTATAACCGATCGTAGTATAGGAATATCACTTCCTACTCTGTGTATGTCATCCAAATACCATGACATCACACCCTACTACCTTCTCAACAGATCCATCCGCTATTCTGATGAAGTCAAACCTATGACTGTCACATCAGAAATTGATGATCTATCTCCGCTATATCTGCTTTAGTCTATAAATAGACATAAGCCACTTGTCCACCATGCTTCCGCTGCTCCCACTGACCACGACAACCCTCTGGCAGAGTCATATAGACGTACACTTCTAAAGCCAGTTTAGAACGGCGCTATACTCATCCTCCTGTCGGGTCTCACAGTCTGGAACAACAGCAAATGGCAAGTCAGGGTAAACAAGAACTTCCCTGTCACCGTCCTTGAGGCTACCGGAGTACCTCTCGGGTGCCTGAAGTTGCCCACCTTATCTGCGGAGTGGCCAATGGAATGTCAAACCAGATTGAATCTTTAGGTTCTTATCAAATCTTCAGTAATCGTTTGTGGTTCTGGAATCACTTCCAGATCTACCATACTCCCACTACTGTTTTCTGAAAAAATCCATTTTTATTAAAACTGTGGCGAGTCTAGAACAATATCACTATTGATCTGCCAGATGGTAGAAAATCAACCCTCGTCATAGCCTGGGTCAACCCACAAACAGCCATTACAAAAACGTGCCTTGAGTTGTCCAGTGTCTGGTTTTAAGCATAGTCCGGACAACTCCCCGTACCTTAACATCGTTAAGATATGAACTGTTCTATATCCAATATAGAATCAGAGGCACTGATTTAATTGAACCAGATTCAAATCATGCAGCTGTCTCCAGTGCATGTCAGCTAAATGGAAGGAGGCCGATCAGCGTTACTCAACTTAGGAATGCTTCTAATTATGAGTAACCTAAAAGAGAAGCAAGTTCTCTTAACCATTACTATCAACTGAATACCATACACAAGTATCTACATCTTCGATCACTTTGAAGAATCCCCGATACTTGCAATACCTGGTTCTCTACTTTATTCATATACCTATAACTTCTCAAAATTCGGACCCTGTGTTTCCATGAAACACCTGTCTAAAAACTAGAGAAGTCATAAGTAAACCGAATATAGTACGGGGACCAACCCCTCTGTCCTAATGGACACTGGAAAACGTACAATGCTTTGTATAAGTCCCTTGAGTCTGATAACTCATTCCCTGTGTGTCGTAGGTTGAAAACTGTACTTATGGTTAAGAAGAATTACACCGCTGTTTAATGCTCCTTACCTAACCAACCACTGATATAGGCAAATGTCACATACATAATTTCAAAAAGGTATATCTCACTCTATAAAAATAGACGTACAGATATATCAATTTGAAATTGGTGCATGACAGCGGATATTCAATACCAAATATTTGCTGTCCGGCAAACAACCCAGGTGACTTCCTCAAATATCACCGATTACAACGAATCCCGATATAATGAAAACAATCACCTAACTCCCAATAACTTACTCCCACTCATCATCCGTAAAACCATACAGATGTGAGAATCAAACATGGTAAATACATACCCTGGAGCAAGTGTCTAATTGGGAAATCAGTTTTCCTTTAACAGTACACAGTGAAACCGAAACATTGTAAATGTTTCGTAGGGGTATCCTGGTATTCCTAGTAATGCCTCTTCCATTATCCAGATTCACAACTGTAACCGTGTAATTCTTTGCCATCTTTCCAAATCCCTTTCTATGTCTTTAGTCATTACCTTCTGTACACACCTTTAGGCCAAATGGTTTTCTTCCTTCCCTACCATTTGGCACCAGCCTATGGTTTGGAAGAAGACTATCCAATAAGCATAATGGGTGTACTGTCCTAATCCTAGGAGCACTCACAATGCGAGAGAAGGTGAAGATAAAAGACAACCGAATAAACCTTATTCCTATTTCTCCTGAACCAGAATCCATCCCCGAACTGGAATGAGTTCCTTTCGAGTTCGTATATAACCATACGATGGAGTATCCAATAAACTGTGGATCTTCGTAGTGATACGGAGTTTTCTAGAGAAATACAAAGGTGATTTAAGGATTGGCGAAGAAATACTTGGTTTGGTCGTGAATATCAGTCGCAATTTACTTTGCCCTCTTACTAATCCCTTGTTATGTCTTTACTTAATACCTTCTGTACACCATCGTTAGGCTAACTGGTTTTCTTCATTCCCTACCGGTCGGCACCTACCTATGGTTTGGAAGAAAACTATCCAATTTGCGTAATAGGTGTACTGTCTCTTAAACAAAGGAGCACTCGCAACCTGAGAGAAGGTAAAAGGAAAAGACAACTAAATAGTCCTATCCGTTTCCTCCAGAACCGGAAACCATCCTCGAATAAATTCCTTCGAGTTCGTATATAACCATACGATGGTTTTGTCCAATGGAAGTGGACGTTCGTAGTAATACGGGGTGTCCTGGAGAAAAGGGTAAAAGTAGGAGTGGCAACGAGGTTTGCAACTCTGATAATCCAAAAGACAGTGTTAAAGAAGGTTCGGTTAATTTTGGTCACTGAGTCATAGTCTTAGGGTCGGGTCAATGGTCGCTGCCAAAGAGAGAGAGAAAAGAAACACTCAGGGTGCACTCTAACCTAGATCAGAATGGTTACCGATTTATTTAATCTGGAAACCTCCCACTGTATCGTCAAATTCTCCTCCAAACCTGAAAGAAGAAATAGCCGGGATCACCCGAGGAGTAAACCAACTCATCAGTGGGAATCGGGATCCAACTATCATCGCATGATAACGTGACGGAATCCGCTCACGCCATCACACTCCAGAAGGTATGCGCATATCTGGCAAGTTTCAGTTTCTTTAGAAACTCTCGATGTGATTTTTGCCCCATGCTCTTATGACCTTGACTAAGGCCAACAAATCATAAGTCACATGTCAAGTTCTACCCGTCATTGTCCAGGTTAATTTGAACCCACCCGTACAAGCCCTTGACTAGGGCCAACAAGGCTATACGACTATCCCAAACCAACGCATCTATCTATGCTGGATATGAACACCCAACAACTACCAAACACCGTGCCTTGACTATGGCCAACAAACACAGCTTGAATACTATTGACTATCCATATGAAACGACGGAGGGCTACGAATGGTTTCTGGCGAAAACCTTTAACGTAATGAACTTGATATCGTTGAAGGAACCGGATAGCTTTTAAAATATAGTGACGAAAACCTTTGCTAAAGAGGTCACTCCCGGTGAAGGGATCTCGGCTCTTTCCCCGTAGAATGAGGTGCAGGATATTCCAACTGAATACCACGGTGCAAAGCAAAAGTAATCGGCTATAGTGAAGTTATTGCCCTGACGCAAACTTCTGTCCAAGGGGTCACTCCCGGTGAAGGGATCTCGGCCCTTGCCTCGTCGACTGAGGAGCAGGATATTCCAACTGAATACCACTGTGCTAAACAAAAGTGAACGTCCTTGCAATAACAGCTTTTTGAAAAGTGTTCCAACAACATCAGATTAGGTTTGTTTAACTTGTATTGATCCGAATCAATGCAATCCCATCAATTGATCACACCACAAAGAACGAAATATAATGATGTACGTATATACCATCTGCATTCGCCACTGGGTCCCGTCATTACCCGTTAAGTTAGTTAACTAACGACAGAGCGGGGACTGGACTAGCGCGGATGCAAAACATATACAACATCTACTAATATATATATAATATATAATATTTCGCTCAAGGCGTGATAAAATGCAACATCACAGAAATGTACAGCATCATAGAACAATACAGATATCTGGGATCCCCGGGTTTCACAGAGCCGGTACTGAAACCCGACGTTCTCCTGGTCGTGTGGATAGCCTGTGCAATGAAATCCTAGACCCCTACGGGCGCAGCAAGTTACCCGCCAAAACCTGAAGCGAGGCAGCCCCCTTCAGCAACGTGAATGGACCACCCAGCACTTCACGGAATCCGGTAACTTGGGCACCCCTCCTGGGTCAACCTGTACCCCTACGAGTGTGGCGAATAGCCCGCCAATTCTAGAGTGAAGCCCCCTCCGTCTCAATGCCATGAGATGCGGGCTTGTTTCCCTCTAGAACCCAACTATCCGTGCACCCCTCCGCGGGGTAATCCTAGTACAGAAAGTAAAATATACATACAACGGGTACATCGACCTCGACCCGGTCGTGCCCCAAAAGAATAATATACAATCGGGCAGTGACGGCAGTCCACATGTCGGACGCTCGTCCCGCAATATCAAATGTACATAATACAACAAAAACTGTACTAGCATTGCATCCAGGCTATCCCCCACGACCAATCCGCAACATCACAGCACAACACAGAACATCAACGTGAAAGTCACGCTCACAAATCCGTCTAACCGGGCTATAGCGGTTAGACATGAATTACCGATCAAGTGATATTCACGGTAGCAGATATAATGTAAATACTGTGAACTAATGTGTTTAAAATATCCGATCGATCAAATTTTACCAAGCGGGCCCCAAGGATTACTGTAGCACTTAAAGAAATTCTGGGCCCAAAAAGAATATTCCAAAAGCCCTATTTTCAAGTCAGGAGGCCTCTGTAAAAAATTTGTGCATTGAACAGTGAAAGGCGCGGCGGAACCGCGGCCCAAGCATAGGTTTGGCCGCGGTTCCGTGGTGGGGTAGTGAGATCACGCAACCAAAATTTTACAGAAGGCTTATAATTCCCTGCACAGTATTCTGCAACACCTTGAAAAATTTTTCGAGACAAAAAAATTTCGACAGAAACTGATTGTACATGAAAACGCGGTTTTGGGATTTTTGTTCGATCGGAAATGTAAACACGTTAGACAAAGCTAGACTATGTTAATGGCGAGGCTCTGATACCACTGTAAGTGCACGGCGGCGCCCTGGCCGTCAATCCGACGCCGAAATGCGGAAGTGATGGTTTTCTTTAACTTTTTATACCGGCACCACCGCGCACTTTAAATCCGGATCGGGCCATTAAACTAGTTCTAGCTATCTAGAGAAGGGGGTAAAGAGAGATATACCGAGCGATCCGTGTCCTTCGGTCTTCTCGTCGTCGTCCCGATCTCCCGCGGAATCTCCGGTCTCTACCAAGTCGCCGGAAGGGCACCACGTTGCCGGTTTCTTTTACGGGCTCTCACCTCTGGACCGAGGCAACTCGGGCACGAAGTTGGCGAGTCGACATGCCCAAGGGTACTCTAGGTTAACTGTAGAAGTCTATGTGTCTCTAGGGGTTGTGGAAGTTTTCTTTGGTGGAGGAAATGAACCATATACTTTTTTGGATGAACAAAGGGATTTTTGGCATGTGAATGAGACTCATTTTTCTCCTCTCAAAAATTGGACAGCCCCCCCTCAAGAGTGGCCGACCAAGCATGGAATGAGAATGGGAAAAAGTCAAGGGGAGGTGACCAAAAGAATAATGCAAGAGAGAGAGAGAAAAGGCCTATGATGATGAAAAGAAATCATCACCCACCAAAATCAACACTCCACAAACTAATCATAACAACAAAGGTCAAGCCATCATGAGCCATGGAAAGTCAAGAGATGGTGCACCATCATGATACAATAATATGCAAAGACAACCCTCCAAAATGCTTATTGCACAAATGAAAATAAGCCCTCCTCCACCAATCTTCGGCCAATAAAAGATACAAAGAAATATGGCCGAAACGGAAAACAAACTGGCAACTCCAAAAAACTGATCCCGTAATAAATTATAGGAAAACCCCACCGCTGTGTATACACACCCGTATTTGTATTCCGACTGAATACAAATGCAATGAGACAAAATTTACACTGTACAATACTAGGATCCGGTTTAAACCAAAGCCCGCTAGTATTTTCCGTCCGATCATGATCCGTGCAATACCGCACATATATGATTGAACCTTGCCATATCTCCATACGGCCTCTACAGCGTTTCGCCCGAAAACTTGAGCAACTGAATGTGGGGGACTCTAAAGACTCGTCAATACTATGGCTGTGGATTTAACCACTAGCACGTCAGAGGTATTAGCCATACGTGACGGGCTACCAGCTATTGACCAAAAGGGACGTCGATGAGCGAACTCATCCTGACACCCTACTGAGCCTGTCAGTGACAATATCCATACAGTCCGGTCCGTTCGTCTATGAGTATCGCATGGCGAGCCTAGGGGTTGGTAAAAGTCAAACCCCCCAAAGCGGTACAAGTCGTGTCGGAGATCAGCCCAGAACACCGTGAGATACTACTTGAATACCTACCAGTAAATCTCCTGCCTTGGACAAGGACTTCGTGTAATGGCTCTCCTAGACCCAGCGCGACCTCACCCTAAATAACGGGAGAGACGAACCCCTGAAGATCCGCTCACTGCCTCCATGTGGCTCGGGACTGTACCCAACTAAAACCTGTTTGCACGTCTCCTTTGAGCGTGGTAGGGTAGTAATCAAAGTAGAGTGGGAACTCACACGAGACAAATGACGATCCTCAGGTCGATGAACTAACCTGTACACATGTCACCAGGGAACTTCCATCTGACGTCAGGTATAAGACCAACTAGCATGTTCCCGGCGAGTCCTGTCCGGTGTACTCATAACCCAATGAGCACCTGTATATATCTTAGGTGAACCAACTGACACCAGTGGCTTGTGAGACTGGCCACCGCCCCTCGTCGGGGTCTCGACTGTATACACTAGTCTACTCTGGAGTATCGATGCCCTATCTCGAAACTCCCACGACTAGAGACCTTTTAAGGATGTGCTTATAGACCACCATCTCTCACGTATATGATCGCCCTCATACTGCTGGCAGTCAAGCAAGAATCCTAAGGGCTCTATCAACATGTAATAGCGACATGTCAGGTCACCTACAGCAGTACACGATGATAAAGATAAACCAGATAGCATACTATCATCTTGAGTAAGACTGTCCTACCGGGATAGGTCCTCCCTCAATCATTGCAATCACGTGCCTGTGATCCAATAATTGACTCTGAGGGCACTATCTCCAACACGAATAGCCAGATTCTTGAGGACAACAGGCCCGCATCTCATGACGTTGAGACCAGGAAGGCCTTACTCTAGAATTGGCGGGCTATTCACCGCACTCGTAGGGGGTATAGGTTGATCCACGGAGGGGTGCTCAAGTTACCGGATTCCGTAAGGTGCTGGGTGACCTATTCACTTTGTTGATTGGGGTTGCCTCACTTCCGGGTTTGGCGGGTAACTTGTCGCACTCGTAGGGGTCTAGGTTCTTCATTGCACCGGCTATCCACATGATCAGGGAACGTCGCGTCTCATTTACGGATCAAATGAAACGCGGGGCTCCTAATTTATCCGTTGTTCTATATTGTTGTTCGCATGCATATGATGATTTTTATGTGTCTGTGATGACTATTATTTGCCTGCGATGTTAATATATATATATATATATATATATATATATATATATATATATATAGTAGATGCTTTTATATGTTTTGCATCGGAGCTAGTCCTGCCCCGCTCTGCCGTTAGTTAAGTATCCTAACGGTGCATGACGGGGCCCCGTGGCAAATGCGGATGACATTTAAATAGCATGCTATTTTGGTTGTTTCTTTGTGGCTTGGAAACTTAAAATGATGGGAACACATTATCTGAATAATGTAAGGAAAATAAATCTAAATGATGTTGTCGGAATCAATTTTAAAACTACTCGGTTTTCTTCAAAACTCATAGTCGTATTCCTTTGCTTTGCATAGAGGTATCCAGTCATGAATATTCCGCACCTCATTCTATAAAGGAAGAGCCTTGATCTCACTAGGAGTTTGCTCTTAAGCAAAAGTTTATGTTACTAGTTTTAAAAAGAGGAGCTTAAGCCACTCCATTTCAAAGCCACTCGAGTTCCTTCAACGATATCAAGTTCATTATGTTAAAGGTTTTTACGCCAAAAACCAACCGTAGCTCACCGTCATTTTAGAACGGTAGCGTATAGTATTCATGCTATATTTGTTGTCATCCGTCAAGGCATAGTGTGCGGTAGCTATGCGTTATTTTTCTGTAGCATGGATATGCATTAATCTAGGACAGTCATACAACCTTGTTGGCATCCGTCAAGGGCAAGTACGGGTAGGTCTAAATTAATCAGGATAATGACGGGTAGAACTTGACTTGTGCTTTGTGATTTGTTGGCATCCGTCAAGGTCATAAGACGCTTGAGGCAAAAACCATATCGGGAGTTTCAAATATACGGGAAACTTGCCAAGTTTGCACATATCTTCTGGAGTGTGGTAATTTTGGTCGGCTTCCGTCAAAGTTATCACACAATAATAGTTGGGTCCCGATTTCCACCGATGAGTATGTATTACTCCTCGGGAGATTTTTCACTTCACAATTAGCTAACCTATTAGGTATCTAGAAAGTGTTAACGAGGTTATGCCTCTACAGAAACGAGATTATTAATTGGGTGTATGTGAAAGCATGATAGACCTCCATCGGAGTACCAACACTGGCCTGGCTGAACGGTTAGTGAACTTGTAAAGTGTATATGATCTTGACTAGTTCTCCTTTTAGGGTTTGAAGGAAAATTTGAGGAAAAAGTAGGAGTCATCTTGATTAGATAAAATGATAACCCATCTAATCTCGATACAGTGCACGATGAGTGTTTTCTCTCTCTCTCTCTCTTTAGTACAGTGACCCATGACTTATCTTAAAAAACTCATGAACCAAATTAACCGAAGCTTCTTGCACACTTGGACTTTGGATTGTCAGATTCACGACAAAGTCGCGCATATTCCTACCACTCCTACTTTACCCTTTGCATTTCTTCAGAACACTTCGTATCACTATGATAATCTATATCGCTTAGAACGGCTATCGTATAGTTACATACGAACTCGAAGAAGTTACTTCAGTCGAGAATGACCACAGGTTATGAAGAAATTGAATAGGATTATTTGGTTGTCTCTTCCCTTTATCTTCTCTCAGGTTGCAAGAGCTCTTTGTATTATAAGAGTATACCTATTACGCTTATTGGATAGTTTTCTTCCAAAGCTTAGGCTGGGGTCGAAAGGTGGGGAAAGAAGAAAATCAATTAGCCTAAGAACAGTGTACAGAAGGTAAGATATAGAGACATATAAAGGGATTGAAATGATGGAAAATGAAATTGCAACTACTGTCATGAATCTGGATAATGGAAATGACATTATTAGGAATACCTGGCCACTCCCTATGAAAAATTTCCCAATCAATTCTGACTCCAGGGTATGTATTTAACGGATATGGATCTCATATCTGTACTGTGTTACAAATGATGAGTAGGAGTAGAATATTGGGAAATGGACGATTTGATCCTCAATATCAGAATTCGTTATAATTGGTGATATTAGATTAAATTGCCTGGCTTTGCCTGATGGCAAATATTTGGTTTCAAATAACCGTTGTTATGCACCAAATTTTAAAATGAAATATCTGTACCTTTATTTTATAAAGTGAGATATACATTTTGAAAATAGTGTTATAAACATTTACCTTTGTTAGTTGAGGATAAGGTAAGGTGCATTGAATAACGATGTAAGACATTCTTAACCAAGATACAATTTTCAATACAATACACAAAATTTGAGTTGGTATACTCTTGGGACTTATACATGAAAATGTATGTTATCCAGTGTCCATCGGGACAAGGGGCTGGCACTCTTACTTCATTCATGTTTACCTATGAGTTCTCTAGTTTTAGACATGCATTTGTTGTAATGCAAGGTCCAAAGATTTTGAGAAGTTTGTAGATATAAGAATAAAGTAGAGAACCATACGTTGGGAATATCAGGATTCTTCGAGGTGATCGAAGATGTAGATACTCATGCTAGATGTTCCATCATAGTAATACTGAGAACTTGATTCTCTCGTAGGTTGCTCATCCGTGGGTGTGCTTCATGATGAGTAATGCTGTATTGGCCTTTTTCCATCAGGTGATATGCACTGAAAACAGCTGCATGACTTTTGAATCTGGTTCCATCTAAATTAATGCCTTAATTCTATATGGACATAGAATAGTTACATATCTTGAGGTTGGGGAGTTATCTGATTTCTGTTTAAAAGCATAATTTGGACAAACTCAAGGCACGCTTCGGTAATGGCAGTTTGTGGATTTTCCCAAGCATTCGCTAGGATTTTGTTTCTACCATTTTTAAGATCAATAGTTATATTGTTCTTGACTCGCCACCATTTTATAAAATGAATCTTTTTGCAAAGAAACAAGTAGGAGTATGGTAGAATTGGAAGTAATTCCAGACGCACAAATGGTTATTGAAAATTTAGTAGAACTAAGGATTCGATTAGACTTGAAAAACCATTAGCCACTCCGCAGATTAAGTAGGTGACCTCAGCCACTCGAGAGGTATTTCGGTTTTCTCGTAGACGGTGATAGAGAGGTCAACATCATGATGATGACCTTACTAATTATCAGTTAGTCATAAGAAGTGGTAATTTCCAGATGACCAGATACTTCATATCTAAGATGGATTCCATGCACTTCAGCAAATTATGAATTTTGGATTTTGCTGGGTGCTCCTGAAGGGGTAAGACCCATCAGGAGCAAGTAGATCTTTCGAGATCTATGCAGGTTGAAAGGTACTAACCTAATAAGGCTAGAATTGCTATAAAGAGTTTTCATCAAATATCCGTTGTAGATTATGATGAGACTTTTACTTCAGCGTCTATGCTGAAATCCATACGGATATGGTTTGGTACTTCTATTCTCCCTACTTTTTATCAGCAGGTCATAAGAAGTGGTTATTTTCAGGTGACCAGATATTTCATATCTAAGATGGACTCCATGCACTTCAGCAAGTCATGGATTTTGGACTTTGCTGGGTGCTCCTGAAGGGGTAAAACCTATTAGGAGCAAGTAGATCTTTCGGGATCTGTGTAGGTGGAAAGGTACTAACCTAATAAGGTAAGAATTGTTGTAAAGAGTTTTCATCAAATACCCGTTGTAGATTGTGATGTGACTTTTACTTCAGTATCTATGCTGAAGTCCATATGGATATGATTTGGTGCTGATGCAGTTCATGGTTATGATATTTGGCAGATGGATGACTATGACGTCTTTCCAAATGGGAATTTGGAAGTGCACGTGTATTTTATTCTGCCAGAGGGTTATCATAGTCAGTGTGAGCAGCGGAATGTGTGCAAATTGCTTGTGTCTATTCGTAGACTAAAGTCAGGATAGCGGAGAAGGATCATTTGTTTTGATTTGACAGTCATGGTGATTGAATTCATCAAAAAAATAGATGAACCTAGTAAGAAGAATGTAGGGAGTACTGTCCAGGTATTTGGATGACATACTCCAAATAGGAAGTGATGTTCCTATACTACAATCGGTCAAACTTTGGTTGCCATATAGTGTTTTCTCCATGTTAGATATGGATAATATATTAGGAATTCTGATGACTAGATCTAGATTTAGGAAGTTTTCCAAATCGGGTATTTAGGTAACATTCTAAAAGTATTTTAGAATGGACGACTCCTGGCGTGGTAATGTACCCGCAGGTGATTGAATCACTCTCTCTAAAGAGATGTATTCTATACTGATCAAGAGAAGGACTGGCATAAATGACATATCATTTGCTTAGGCAATTGAGTCAATCATGCAATGTCTTGTACAAAACCAGATGTGAAGTTTCTCATTCGGGTACTCCTGACGTGGTGGTGCACCCGCAGGTGATGGAGTCATCCTCTCTAAAGAGATGTCTTCTAGACTGATAAGGAGAGGGATTGGCATGAATGGTATATCATTTTCTTAGGCAATTGAGTCACTCATGCAATGCCTTGTACAACACCAGATATTGCTTTTGCACTAACTGCAATAAGTATATATTAATCCAATCCTGGAGAAACAAAGGGAAGCTATTATGAACATAAAAGGATGTTCTTGGTATAAGATAACGGCAACCTCCTCTGGGAGGCGGTTATCGGTTCATACTTCCGAGGTGACCTGGATGACAGAGATGTTGTCAGAGTTATGAGTTTAGCCTCTTCTAAGAATCGGTATATTGGATAATGTTCCAATAGGGATACTGAGGTAATCATGGTGCATGATACTAATTATAATTCAACAGAGGATACATCCTAAGAAGTTTGTTGGATAGATTTGATCATTGATGTACTTGGTCCCATCAAGTATCTACACAAATTCTTGAGGAGGGGTATCGCTCAGTTTGGGAGATTGTTGATCTCCGCAAAGTTGAGATATAGATAGACGAAGTTGGAACATTGTAGCGGATCCACTCACTGAGACTATATCTCGAAAAAATTAAGTTTCACAAATATAGTTTGCGCAACTTATTAGTAGAGAAGTTGGGTATTCAGTAGCACATGAGCTGTGGGTACGCGATACCGCAATAACTGGCCTTAAGTGCAAGTGGGAGATTGTTGGATATAGTGCTTTCAAGACAATTATTGTGACTGCAAGTAGGCGATTATGATAATTGAGGGAGGTCTTATACAGGTATAACAGTTTTACTCGAGATGATAGCATACTATCTAGTTTGTCTTCATCATTAATGAAGCCCGTAGGATTATTGTTTGATAATCAGCATTATGATGGTGATCATATATGTGGGTGCTGGGTTGTCCATAAGCACATCCTTAAATGTCCCCAGTCCTGGGAGTATCGAGACCGGGGATTGATATTCCGGAGTAGACTAGTGTATACGCTTCTAGACCCCGACAAGGGGCGGTGGCCGGTCTTACAAGCCATTGGTGTTGTGTTACCTAAAATAGTATACGGGTGCTCACTGGAGGTGAGTACACCGGACGGACTCGCTGAGAACTTCTAGATGGTATTATATTTATCGTCAGATGGAAGTTCTCAGGTGGCATGAGTACATGTCAGTCCTTTGATCTGAGATCATCATTTGTCTCGTGTGAGTTTCCACTGTACTTTGATTACTACCCTACCATGGCTCAAAGGAGTCATGCAAACATGTTTTAGTTGGGTACAGTCCCGAGCCACATGGAAGCAGTAGTCGATTGTCAGGGATTCGTCTCTCTTGGTATTAGGAGTCGATGTCGCGCTGCGTTCAGTTGGCTGTCACCAGAAATCCATGGCTATAGTAGATGCGATTTACTGATAGTTGATCAGTAGTATCTCTGTTGGTGATTAGCTTGACTCAGACACGACTTATCGGGTTAGTAGGGGTCTGACGTTATCCACCTCCTAGACCCGATATGCAATACTCTTTGATGAAGAGACCAGACTATTCGGAGATTGTCACATTTAGGCTCAGTAGGGTAAGGACGTACTTGATTGTCGATCTCTTTCGGTAAGTACCTGGGTAGCCGTTGCGTACAGCTAGTGCTACTGACGTGCTTGTGGTTAAACCCACTACTAGAGTATTGTCGAGTCTGTAGAGTCCCACATAGTGGTTTTTCCCGATCCATGCGATAGATGTAGTAGCCGTACGTTGGTACGTGCAGGCATCCGATTAAATACGTGTACAAGATACACGGACTTTAATCGGACAGTTGATAATATTGGCCAGCTTAGAATTAAGCCGGATTATTAAATCAGATTTTGATTTAATAATTTATATATGTATTTTGATACATATATTTTAGTATTACTTTTCATTGTTCATTTTCTCTTTTTTGGTGCTATCCGTATTTTTATATGGATATGCATATATGTAGCAATACATATACCGGGTGAAGTATTCCGTATTTATACGGGAATGCTTCCAGAAGAAGGACACCTCATATTTGTTTTTATTTTTATAAAAACAAATGGGAAATGAGGTGGAAAGTGAGTAGGCAAGAAGCATGGTTGTGAACATGTAGAAAAGTATGGCTTGGGTTTTTATATTGATAAAATAATTTGGATGCACTATTGATCCGTGGTTATAAATAGAAGCCATTCACTTCTACATTGTTGTGAGATTCTCTTCACTTGCTTCAAGAGTTGCTTGATGGCTCAACACTTAGCTATTTTTTTTACCTCTATTCTCCTTCTTCTTCTTGCTTTCTTTTGAGCAAGGGTTTTGAGAGAAAAGTCTAGTGAAATATTCCTACGTCACTCACTATCCATCCTTAGCAAGTTTGGATCGTCGGTCGGAGCCTCTTCCAATTTTCCTGGGGTGGATCTTCTTCGGCGAGAGTGGTCGACTTTCAAGCGCGATCCCGGCGGTTACGAGCTTGGAGGGGTCTTCCATAATTGGGTGGACACGCGTCGAAGGTTGTAATTTCTGCACCCTTGTATTTCTAGTTTGCCGGTTTAAGGTTTTGGATCGATTTCTTAGGTTACGGGAGTTTGGTGCTCGCAAAAAGATTTTGTTTTCGCTTCTACCTCGGCCGTGACTTCCGCGGCGTGGGCACCGAACTACAACGTCTCATGCATATATCACATATAGCTTATACATTTTACGTATAAATGCATTGTATATTGGAGATGGCATAACAAAAGGGATGCAATTTCCAGATGTAATCATCCGATTATATAATGGTCCTAGTGCAAAAGTGAATCAATACAGTTCATATTGCATTAATAATCTAAAATGTCTTACAAGCGAGAAATTGACTACCCAAAATAATGGTATTTATTATCCGTTTGAACAAACGTGCTTCTCAAGTTCCCGTGATTAAAGACCACAGGGAGGAAAAAAATTATACTATGGTTAGTTGGAGAATATAATAGAGCTATTTTACGGGAATAATGAACAAAAACGATTTGTTATGTTCAAAGTTCGTTTATGCACTTGCATCCAGATATATGTGTATGGTTTTCAGCTTGTCAATCTCAATAAAGAAATTTATCGAGACGATAAGTTCATAAGCCGAGCAGTGTTTCTATGTCAAAAATCCTAATCGTGAAGAAACTTAGATTGCATTTTGGGCACCACCTAAATTCTTATTCGATAGTTCTATCGATGAGATTGACCTTGAGAAAGCAGACCCGATTGACATGTGAAAAACTTTACAGTTGTAATCATATATATATATATATGTTATAATTTTTGCAGTTGTAAACACTTATAATCAATTGATATATGAAAAACTCTGCAGTTCTAATCACTTATAATCTATTAACATGTTAGCTTAATAATTTCTTCATATTATATATTTTGTATCGTCATAACCTACATGAAACAGATGGGGCGAAAAGGCATATTCGAAATTTTTTTCAAAGTATCATCTTCGAAGAAAAGAGATCAAGGTGCTTCCTCCTCGACATAGCCTGACCCTGAGGTTATAGGTATATATTACGAGTTTTAAATAAGCGTGTTCAAATTATTTTTTTCATATAACTATTGCATTGATTATAATAAATTAAACTATGTAGGTACATCTGGTCAGAATGATGCAGGTGCATCAGTGCGGGATGATCCGTATACACATCTAGACGAGTAGTACATGGACCTGAGTAAGGAACCTGGGGTGTTCTCGGATCCCGTCACAGATGATTTTTTTCATTCATTACCTCTTCCTCATGATTTACAAAATGAAAAATCTTATTGAGATATGGACAATGCAAAGGCCTTGGCGAGGTGAGCTGTTGTTCGTCCTCAAATCGATATGATGCTAGAGGCAGTAGATGTGAGTATAGCTGAAGCACGGACCACAGGGGATAATTTGGTCCGGTTTGAACACCACGGAAAAGGTGTTGCCAACGAGATTACCAAATACGATATGTGTGGAAAAAGGGCAATTTTGCAATGGACAGGTGGAAAGCCCGTAGGTCCGGGTATGTGGGCTACCCATTTCCATGGTTATATTAGTATTCTCATCCATAACACGGATGTAACACCCTAGTTCATTTATACCAGTTCTATTTTTTTGGTATTTCTTTATTTATGGCTATTTCTTGATTTATTGTGTTTTGGGTGCGAATAGTGTAATTGTATCCGTATTCGTATCCGACCCGACCCACTTGCTGGAAACCCATCTCGATCCTTATTTATGATCTATCCCTGCTAGTTATGAGGATCCGTGCACTTTCATGTTGTATTTCCTGTTCACCTGCATTATATCTGGCATTTGCATTTTTTAATAATACAAATATATCAAATAAAATATTTAAAAAAAATATCTTGTATGGCCTGCATCATACCCCTAACCCTTTGGTAGCATCCGTGTATCTTGTTCTCGTCCCGTTCAGTGAAACGGACCCGTTTGAATAGCTACGTACACGCTACGTGTATCCGTTGTTGGGGGTATACGTTTTCGTTACCCGGATATCGCATTTTGATATATTATCCGTATTTTCACACCGTAATTTTAGACCCAACCCGGACGTATTTTGGAGTAGTTTTGTATTAGCCAAAATCTCAAATTTAACTAATATTATATTCTTATAATATAATTCTGTTTAATATATATATATATATATATATATATATATATATATTATAAACGTTTAAATTTTTCCTAACCAAATATATCTAGAATAATTTTTCCAAATCCTAATCTCACCTGCTCTCTCTCTCTCTCTCTTCACACATATATAAATTATATATATTTTGTTTTTTTATATAAACCTATTTATATCCAACCCAGCACTCTCTCTCTCTCTCTCTCTCCCCCCTATTCTTCTTTTTCTTTTCCGCTCCCTCTCTGGAACCCACGCCTGCGCCCCCGTTCACTCCCGTGGCTGTCGCCACCACAGCCGATGCCCTCGTTGGCCTCCCCTCATCACCTCAACCACCTCCCTCTTCCTCTCACCTGCACCGAGCCCGACCTAAGAACACCCGAGCACCCCTCACCCAACGAGAATCCCCTGCAACCCTACCCATGCCTGGAACCCCGACCTCATCACCGTTGCCTCACCACCTGCGATCCTGACTTCATCCCATCATCATCCTCACCTCCACCTTATTCTCTTGCACTTACCTCTTCCCTTCATCCCCCGACAACCAACTCAAGAACTGCGCCTGCAACCCCACTGTCTCGTCGGAAAACCCCCGCCTGCACCCTCACCGCCAACCAGCCTCGTAGACGTCCCCGTGCTACTTCCTTTGACCCGAGACAACCCCAGTGAACAGCCACAACCCTTCTCTTTCCTCTTCTTGTTCTTCTCTCTTCTCTAGCTTTCTTGGTTTCCGGTGATTGCCGGATCCGTGCCGTCACCGACGATCCGGGCGACCCAGTGGGCATCCCCAGCCAGCGTGGTCACCTTCTTGCGTTGCCTGGTTCTGTTCTGTACGCCGTGTGTGTATTGCGACGTTTACTCAACGTCGGATGCAGCGTACGCACCCTGTCGTGAGATCCATTCAGGCAAGTTTATCTTGCTACATGCTATGATATATATTTTGCATCCATATGAATAAAAATATCATATGTTTACTGCATTGTACATCCATGTTACTGTTTTACTATTTTCGGATAGCCGTACGCATCCATATCATTAATTACATATCTGGTTGCATGCAAGTTAGCTTGATACATGCTATATTATTATACTTGCATCTATATTAATAAAAATATTGCATATTTATTATATTGTGCATCCATGTTACAGTTTTACCGTCTTCCCGATATCCGTTCGCATCCGTACAATTTATTATATATCTAGTTGCATGCCATATCATATTAATTCATATTACTGTTACATTAGCACCCTATGCTTGATAATGTGCAGCCTACGTAGTCATGGAGTTGCAGATCAAATCCCTGATAGATATTTGTGCATCCGTGTTTTACTGTGCATCCGTACTTTTATCGTGCATCTGTACTTGCTACAGTTTTATTATGAGCATCCGTTTGATACCTGTGCACTACCTGTCATGACCTGATACACCACTACTTGACATGTTACCTGATCCTGTTTCTAATGCTGACAATCCCGACATGTTGTCCCGACGGACGTATCCTGTTGTTTGCATAGACAAACCTGTACCTACTTGATCCTGTGTTGGCATTAGCTCCAGATTTATCAATACCTGACTTGAACACATAAACTTGGGGGTAAGGGGAAATCAAGAATGTAACCGAACGTAACTCAAAGGGCTATTATATTGTTTGTCGTATTTCCGGGCGTTATGGAAAAATCATGTTACCGTGGTCCCGTGGGGAATGAACGGGGCATATACTGAATAATCATGTTACCGCGGTCCCGTAGGGAATGAACGGGGCATAGTCTGATGGGTTACGATGAGGATTGCATTAATTGATTTCGAAGACTTTAGAATAGATAACCCAATAGTATAGTTTAGATTACCCACTGCACATCACCTGCACGTATACACTTCACTGTTCCATATCCATGTTACTGGTTATATTCATGTTATCGATTATACTCATACCTGCATATCTCGTGTATCATGTTCATTTATTATTGTTTGATATTATGACGCACTGTCACGCCCCGCTTTCCAGAGTGCGCTAAGATCGGCACGTGACAGAGCTAACCATGGTACCTGTGGCTAGGAAATATACCTCCACAGTCATATTACGGCTGTCTATAAGATATCAAGAACAGTAAAAATAAATAATCTATCTAGTACATGTCCATCTGCCAGAATAAAGAGTCAAGAAATAATATGCGGAAGCAATAAATCCAAATAACAATAACAATCTGGAAAGTACGTCCCAAATACGGGCTCACATCAGGAAATGAAAATGCTGAAAGAAAACTAAACTAAAATACTAACAGGATCCTCACTGCTCGGCCTGTCGGCTAAAATACTCCTGGTCAGCCTGCGACAAAGATAGATGATCTGAGCCATGCAAAACCCAGACGTCAGTGCGTCATAATATCAAACAATAAAAATATAATCAGGAGGTAACAAGATATGCAGGCATGAGTATGAATAGTAATAAGTGTATAACAATAACATGAGTATGGAACAGTGAAGTGTATCCGTGTATGTGATGTGGGATGAGTAATCTAACTATATTACTGGGTTATCTACTCTCAAGTCTTTGAAATCAATTTGATGGAATCATCGATATAACTCAATAGTATCCCGTGCATACCCAGGCCCACGTTCCAGACTCTCGGGGCTGAATCCGAGACGTGCCGCTAAGCACAAAACAGGAAACATGTACAGATGAATGATGTCAGCAACATCATCCCGGGACTGGCCTAGCCCCTAAAACTGATCAGTATAAGCGTTGAACTGTTGAGTTACAGGTCAGGTTTCATCATTGATTTCCCCTTACCCCCAAGTTATGTGTTCAAGTCAGATATTGATAAATCTGGAGCTAATACCAACACAGGATCAAGCAGGTACAAGTTTGTCTATACAGACAACAGGATATGTCCATCGGGACAACATGTCAGGATTGTCGGCATTAGGAACAAGATCAGGCATAAAGTCAAGCAGTGGTGTATCAGGTCATGTCAGGGGGTGCACAGTGTATCAAATGGGTTCCCAACAGTAAAATGTAGCAAGTATCGAATCAGGGTAAAAGTACGGATGTACGGTAAAAGTATGGATGCACAAATATCTATTAGGGGTTACATCATGACTATGTAGGATGCACATTATCAAGCATGGGGTTCTAATGTAACAGTAATATGAATTAAATGACATGGCATGTAACTAGATATGTAGAATTAATGGTATGGATACACAATAAAATATGGATGCACAAATATCTATCATGGGTTACATCTACAGCTCCATGACTATGTAGGATGCACATCATCACGCATGGGGTGTTAATACAACAATAACATGAAATAATATGATCTGTACATGCAGCTACATATATAATAAATGATATGGATGTATACGGGTATCCGAAAACAGTAAAACATTAATATGGGTGTACAGTGCAATCAACATGTGATATTTTTATTCATATGGATGCAAAATAGCAAGATGAACTTGCCTGAACGGATCACACGACGGGGTGCGCACGCTGCGTCCGACGTCGGTTAAATGTCGGAACGCACACACGACACATGGGACAGGTCCAGGCAAGGCAAGAAGGTAACCACGTTGGCTGGGAATGTCCACAGGGTCTTCCTGATCGACAGCTACGGCACGGCTCCGGCGATCACCGGGAAAAATCCGGATCAAGAAAAGAAAATAAGAAGAAGAAAGAGAAGAAGATGAAGGTTGTTCTCTTGGATTTCGTGCTCTGGGTCAGAGAAGGTAGCAAGGAGGTGACGTCGATTATGGGCTGTCAACGGCGAGGGTGCAGGCGAGGGTTTTCCGGCGACGAGGCAATGGGGTTGCGGGTTTCTTGATGTCGAGGATCGGGGTGCCGGGTTTCTGGTGTAGGGAAGAGGAGAGGAGATAGGTAGTGGTGATGGGGTGAGGCCGACCGGGTCGGAGCTCCGACGAGACGCCGGTGATGGGTTGGAGGTTGTTCTCGGTTTGTAGGCATCGTTGTTCTTGGGCCGGGGTGATGGTTTGCAGAGGGGGAAGAGAGGAAGTGATGGAGGTGGTGGTCGTGGGTTGCCGACGGGGTGGTCGGCGGCAGTGGAGAGCACGAGGGCGTGGGTTTGCGGAGGAATCGGCGAGAAAGGAAAAAATGAAACGAAGAAGAAAAGTGAGGAGAGAGGACGTGGGAGGGGTTTATGGGTTTTTAAAAGTAAAGTATACTAAATGTATTGTTTAAATAGAAAGAGGCAGAGAGTCAGAGTACGTTAAGATAAAGATTTATGAAATATATATATATATATATATATATATATATATATATAAAAGAATATTTAGTTTAAAAACGAAATATATAATATATATTAAACAGTTAATATAATAAGAATATTATATTAAATAAATTTGAGTTTTCTGGTTAAAGCAAACTTACTCCAAAATATGCTCGGATTGGGTCTAAAATTACGGTTTGAAAATACGGATAATATACGTATTAACCAAAACCAAAATAGGATAACCGGGTAACGAAAATGCATACTCTTAAGAACGGATGCACGTAGCGTGCACGTAGCGATCCAAACAGGTCCGTTTCACTGAATGGGATGAGAACACGATGCGTGGATGCTACGACAGGGTTAGGGGTATCATGCATGCCATGCTATATATTTTTAAAATATTTTACTTGACTTTATATGTTATAACGAAAAATATGCAGATGCCAGATAAAATGCCAGTATGCAGTACATAAAAATGAAAGTGCACAGATCCACACAACAAGCCGGGATAAATTATAAACAGGAATCAAGACGGGTTTCCAACAAGCGGGTCGGGTCGGATGCAAATACAGATGTCAAATAGACTATTCGCACCCAAAACACAATAAATCAGGAAAATACCATAAATAAACAAATACTCAAAATAGAACAGGTATAAATGAACTAGGGTGTTGCATTATACCCAATTACAAAAAGAATTTTGTCCTCGAAATTTCAGGAACAAGAAAAGATAAATAAACATGAATCTACAAGAATAGGTGTGGAAACTTCTGTCGAATCTCGTCTTCTCGTTCCCAAGTCGATTCTCTATGCAAGTGATTCCCCCAAGAAACAAGTACGAGAGGGATAACCTTGTTCTTGAGGAGCTTTTCTCTTCGATCAACAATCGACATCGGTCGTTCCTCAAAGGTCAAATCCTCCCTTACAGTCAGCTCCGAATGATCTAGCACGTGTGTTTCATCTCGAACATACTTACGGAGTTGAGATACATGAAACACGTCATGACATTCGCCAAAGATGGTGGTAACGCCAATCAATAATCAATTTCTCCAACACGCTCCATAATCTTGAAAGGCCCCACGAATCGAGGACTAAGTTTGCCTCGACTCCCAAAACGAATCACTCCTCTAGTCGGTGATATCTTCGAGAATACCAGATCACCAACAGCGAACTCTAGAGGTCTTCTCGATGTGTCGGCCCAACTCTTCTGTCGATCTTGTGCTGCCCTCATGTGATTCCGGATAGTATTAACCTTCTCTACAGTTTGCACGATCAAATCCGGTCCCAACAATCTTCGTTCTCCAATATCGTCCCAATAAACAGGTGAGCGACACTTGCGACCATATAATGCTTCGAATGGAGCCATCTGAATAGTCGTCTGAAAGCTGTTATTGTAAGAAAACTCCACCAAGTGTAGATGATCCTCCCACGAACCCTTGAAGTCTAACTTGCAAGCTCTCAACATGTCTTCAAGAGTTTGGATCGTTCTCTCCAACTGGCCATTTGTCTGAGGATCATAAGCGGTGCTAAACTTCAATCGCGTCCCCAAACTTTCCTGTAAACTCCTCCAGAAGTGTGATAAGAATCGGGTGTCACGGTTGGAAACGATGCTCACAGGTACTCCATGCAATCTCACAATCTCCTGCATGTACCGTTTTGCTAACACTTCCGTTGACCGACCAACTCGAAATGGTATGAAATGAACTACCTTAGTCAATTGATCAACAATCACCCAAACTGCATTGTTTCCTTTTGGACTCCGCGGTAAAGCTGTCACAAAATCCATGGTTATATATTCCCACTTCCATTGAGGAATCGGAAGTGGTTGCAATAAACCAGCTACTCTTTGATGTTCAGCCTTAACTTGCTGACACACCAAGCACTTCGCTACAAAGCGAGCAATCTCCCTTTTCATGCCTTCCCACCAGAAATGCTGTCTTAGATCACAGTACATCTTCGTGCCTTCTGGATGTACGAAATATGCGAAACTGTGCACCTCCTTCATAACTTCTTCATGAATGTCTCCTTTCGGCGCACACAAACGGCCACCATAACACAACGAACTATCTTCATGAATCAACAAGTCCGTTCGAAGTCCCGCTTCAACCTGTTCTCGAAACTTTTGCAATCTTGGGTCGTGTGACTGCTCTGCTTTAATATTATCGATCAACGACGACTGTACTTGCAGTCGCATCAACTGTCTCGAAGAATGCGGTAACATGATCTCCAACTCGAATCTCCGAAAATCTTCGATAAGCTCATTCTGTGCAGTCAACATCCGAATTGCTGGCAACCGACTAAGCGCATCCGGCACTACATTAACTTTTTCCGGATGGTACTTAAGATCAAGATCGTAGTCAGCCATCAGCTCCAACCATCTACGTTGCCTCATGTTAAGTTCTTTCTGTGTGAACACATATTTTAGGATTTTGTGATCGGTGAATACTTCGACCCTTTCGCCTAATAAGTAGTGTCTCCAAATCTTCAAAGAGAAAATCACTGCTGCAAGCTCCAAATCATGAGTTGGGTAATTCTTCTCATGGGTCTTCAACTGCCATGATGAGTAAGCTATAACTTTCCCATGCTGTATCAAAACACATCCCAAACCTTTCTTACATGCGTCGCTATGAATCACCAATCCTCCGGAACTGTCTGGTACGGTCAAAATAGGAGCGGTTATCAATTTTTGCTTCAACGCCTTAAAAGCTGACGCACAACTATCCGTCCATACGAAGGGTACCTCCTTTCACGTAAGTTTGGTTAAAGGCTCAGCTAAGCGAGCAAAATTCTCTACGAACCTTCTGTAATATCCTGCAAGTCCAAGAAAACTTCTGATCTCTGCTATGTTCTTTGGAATCGGCCAATCTTGAACTGCTGCAATCTTCTCGGGATCAACGGCGATTCCATCTCTGGATACGACGTGCCCCAAAAACTTCACTTCTTCAAGCCAAAACTCGCACTTGCTCATTTTCTCATATAATCTTTCTTGCTTCAATGTCTGCAGTGCGATCTTCAAGTGTTCTGCATGCTCTTCAAGGCTCCCTGAGTAGACCAGAATATCATCGATGAATACCACTATAAACTGGTCCAAGAACGGTGAAAAGATTCGGTTCATCAATTCCATAAATATCACCGGTGCATTCATGACTCCGAATGGCATCACTAAATACTCATAATGTCCATATCGAGTTCGGAATGCAGCCTTGCAAATATCTTCTGATTTAACTCGGACCTGATGATATCCGGACCACAAATCCAGCTTTGAGAATACCCTCACGCTACTGAGTTGCTCGAATAATTCGCCAATGCGAGGGATCGGGTACTTGTTCTTAATAGTCACCTGATTCAATTCTCGATAATCGATGCACATCCTTCTTGTGCCATCTTTCTTCTTCACTAGAAGAACTGGAGCTCCCCAAGGTGAATTGCTGCTGCGAATCCAATCCTTCTCTAGCAATTCGGTAACCTGCTTCTTGACTTCTTCCAACTCCACTGGTGCCATCAGATAGTACGCCTTTGAGATTGGCGCTGTACCAGGAACAAGATCGATCGTGAACTCCACATCTCGTTTTGGTGGTAAACCCGAGATATCCTCGAACACGTCCATGAACCCTCGAACTATAGCTGGCGCTTCCTCCTTATCAACTTCCATCGACGAAAGAAAACTGTTTATCGGCCTAGCCCTAAACTCGACTGGCCCGACAGAATTGCTTCCTCCAGCAAAAACAAACTCCGGATGTCTGGGAACATGGAAAATCACTTTTTTTGCCCTATAATCAATGTGAGCGTGGAAAGTGCCGAGAAAATCCATTCCCAAGACAACATCATAACTGCCGGTATCGATCACCAAGAAATCTGTAAATAACTCCCGTCTGCAGATAACAACAGAACAATCCTTGCACTCACTACTAGATATGATCTTCCTATTCCTAGTGTGTATGTCCCAACAACTAGACAGGGTCGTGTAACAAATCGAGTGTGCAGCAATAAACTTGGACGACATAAAACAATGGGATGCACCAAAATCGAATAATGCTAATGCGGGAAAATCATGAACAAGCAGGATACTTGAAACAACTTCATCTAAAGCCTTGGCCTCTTCAGCCGTCAGAGTAAAGGCTCGAGCTTGATTAGGTCCCCGTGTTATCTACTTCTGCCCCTGAAACTGCCTCTGCGGTGGCCTCTGAACATCATCCTTCAAACGTAGCTTCGATGGGCAAACACTGACAGTATGATCAGCTGATCCGCATACCAAACAAAGTCCAAGCATCCTTCGACACTCGCTCTGCACGTGTCCAGGTAGATGGAAGTACTCACAAATCGTCCTTCCTTTTTTCTCGGGCACGACTGGCTTCTTACTCGGTACGACGCCACGTCTGTCCACCGGGATACCTCTGCGTATAGGCGCTTGGTTCAGCGTAAACGCCGGCTTCCACACCACAACTGCCTGCTGCTACATACCCCCCGTCTTCATTGATAAGATCTGCTGCTCTCGGGCTGCTTTAAGAACTTACGAGAAAGTGGTCAATCCCAAAGATATAATGTGCCTATCGATTTCCATGTCCAAACTGCGCATAAACCTTCGTGCCCTATCAACTTATTTGGCCACCAATGGTCCAACGAATTGACTGAGCCGTGTCCACTCAGCCGCATGCGTATCCACGGATCCGCCATTCTGCTTCAAGCTGATAAACCTTTCATCCATTTCCTCCCGTGCAGTCTGCAGAAAGAACTTCTCCAAGAAACTCTGAAAGCATCCCAACTGATCGGCTTGGACAAACGGGTCTCTTCCACAAGCCACCACTCACGGGCATAGTCCACCAATTGGATGTGTACAACATCCACTCTCTGGTCCTCCGGAATCTGTGCTGCAATGAGCAGATTCTCCGTATCGACCAGCCACTGCTCCGCTGGCAACGGCTCCTCCAACCCAGTGAAAATGGACGGACCAAGTCTCCTGAAATCCGCCACGGTACCCACACGCTCTACTGGTTTAGCCGTAACATTGTTTATGGACTGCTGGACGGTCCGCAAACCTTCCTGAAAAGCTTCGGCTTGCCGCTGGTTCAGCTCGGTTTGCCGCTTCTGGTTCTCTAGCATCCCACGAATTACTCCAAGCAATGCGGCGTCATCAACACGCCTCTGGTACGATCGCAGATTTTTGTCTGCCATGATTCTGAAGCCAAAACACCGAAGAGGATTAGCATGATAAACAAGATTCAATAAACAGGATACAAGAAGCGAGATAGTTATGGATTCAAGGATGACAAGATAGCAATAAGGCATGACATGCTCCTAGTTACGAGTATTCCGATTTGTGTATTGGGTCCAATACCCAACTACAAAAGAATCAAACCCGATTAACCTAAATCCTATGTCTCTGATACCAAACAAATCCTGTCACACCCCGCTTCCCAGAGTGCGCTAAGATCGGCACGTGACAGAGACAACCATGCTACCTGTGGATAAGAAATATCCCTCCACAGTCACATTACGGCCATCTATAAGATATCAAGAATAGTAAAAATAAATAATCTATCTAGTACATGTCCATCTGCCAGAATAAAGAGTCAAGAAATAATATGTGGAAGCATTAAGTCCAAATAACAATAACAATTTGGAAAATACGTCCCAAATACGGGCTCACATCAGGAAATGAAAATGCTGAGAGAAAACTAAACTAAAATACTAGCAGGATCCTCACTGCTCGGCCGGTCGTCTAAAATACTCCTGGTTAGCCTGCGACAAAGATAGAGGATCTGGGCCATGCAAAACCCAGACGTCAGTGCATCATAATATCAAACAATAAAAATATAATCAGGAGATAACAAGATATGCAGGCATGAGTATGAAGAGTAATAAGTGTATAACAGTAACATGAGTATGGAACAGTTAAGTGTATCCGTGTATGTGATGTGCGATGAGTAATCTAACTATATTACTGGGTTATCTACTCTTAAGACTTTGAAATCAATTTGATGGAATCGTCGATGTAACTCAATAGTATCCCTTGCGTATCCGGGACCACGGTCCAGACTCTCGGGGCTGAATCCGAGACATGCCGCTAAGCAAAAAACAGGAAACATGTACAGACGAATGATGTCAGCAACACCATCCCGGGACTGGCCTAGCTCCCAAAACTGATAAGTATAAGCGTCGAACTGTTGAGTTACAGGTCAGGTTTCATCATTGATTTCCCCTTACCCCCAAGTTATATGTTCAAGTTAGGTATTGATAAATCTGGAGCTAATGCCAACACAGGATCAAGCAGATACATGTTTGTCTATACAGACAACAGGATATGTCCATCGGGAACATGTCAGGATTGTCGGCATTAGGAACAGGATCAGGTATAAAGTCAAGCAGTGGTGTATCAGGTCATGTCAGGGGGTACACAGTGTATCAAATGGGTTCCCAACAGTAAAATGTAGCAAGTATCGAATCAGGGTAAAAGTACGGATGTACGGTAAAAGTATGGATGCACAAATATCTATTAGGGGTTACATCATGACTATGTAGGATGCACATTATCAAGCATGGGGTACTAATGTAACAGTAATATGAATTAATATGACATGGCATGTAACTAGATATGTAGAGTTAATGGTATGGATACACAATAAAATATGGATGCACAAATATCTATCAGGGGTTACATCTACAGCTCCATGACTATGTAGGATGCACATCATCACACATGGGGTGTTAATACAACAGTAATATGAAATAATATGATCTGTACATGCATCTACATATATAATAAATGATATGGATGCATACGGGTATCCGAAAACATTAAAACATTAATGTGGGTGTACAGTGCAATCAACATGTGATATTTTTATTCATATGGATGCAAAATAAGATACATAGCATGTAGCAAGATGAACTTGCCTGAACGGATTGTAGGGTTAGCTTAGCACCTTGTGAAGGTTTTGGCAAGCATCAATCATGGTACTTTAAAATTTTTGGGGTGCTAAACAAATCCTAACCAAGATCTTAACTGGAGACTTAGGGTTAAACATGATATGTAAACACTTTACATCTAAGTGAACAAGGAATACAACCTTTGTAGACCAGTCCTTCACTTCATTAGCTCCGTGTAGAAGTCCCTTCACTGCGATCATGATCGTCCGGACTCTAGAGAGGCTCCCACGAAGAAACGAACAAGCTTGCTTCGAAATCTTCGAGGCCAAAGATGATCTACGTCGAGAAGACACTAGCTCATGCTATCTATTCACTAATTGTGTAGATTAGTGAAGCAAACACACTCTACTAAATGGCAAGTAGTAGAGGATGATGAAGTAGGAAGTTTGCTCACTTTAGAAATCATTTTCTCACATTTTATCTCATACCTCCATTGAAGCTAGAAAGCTTCTCATGGAGCTTGATGAAGAAGAAAAATAACTCATGAATAATTCATCCAAATGAATTATTGCATCCATGGTTGAGTTAAACCTATCATGCTTAACTCATGTAGAGAATTTACTCATGATTATGGTCAAGAGTTGGGTCAAGTAAAATATCCTAAGGAATGACAAAAGAGTGGACTTTGTCAAAGTTCTACAAGCTTCTCTAAGCTTAAAACTTTGACCAAGTCTTTTGCTCTTTTGTAATAACTTAAGAAATAATCAAAACCCTAATTTAACCCTAGCATGGTTTATGTCTCATACACCCATCTAGTATGTATCATCAAACATGACACAATACATGTACACAAATATACATATCACATATATATATACAATGTGCACATCAAGTGAGAAAAGAAATCATTAGTGAGTTAAATATTAGTTAATATAATATAATATATCAAATATATAATTATACATTAAATTATTAAATCAACTCTTGATTTAATAATCCGGCTATAATACATATAACCGACCGATATCACAAATCGCGAGATTAGAATGCGGTATCACATTCTCACATTAATCTCGGTCCCGCACATATCACATATGCGCTCCTACTCCATTTCGCATGAACCAGGAAACCTCTATGTAGGACTCTAAATACTCGTCAATAAGCCGGCAGTAGGTGATGATCATATTAAACACCCACAAGCCGCAAGCGGTCTGCTAAAGGTAACGGCCACCCGGGTTTTGAGCGATTAGAAGATCAACAAGCAAGCCTGCTATAACTCCTGCGAATCCAATCAGTAACACTATCGTACAGTCCGGTCTCTTCGTCTAATATGTCTCATATCAACAGCCTGGGGGGTGGTATAACGTCAGACCCTAATAGGCTGATAAGTCATGCCGATGCAAGGTCAATAACAGCTCGAGAAACTACTGATAACACTTACCAGTAAATCTCAGCAACCCTGGCCAGGGATTTCCTGTTATGGCCAATCGAACACAGCGCAACATCAACCCCCGATACCGGGAGATACGAAACCCCTCCTATCGCTCATTGCCTCCATATGATTCGGGACTGTACCCAAAAGCCACCGTTTTGCACGATCTCTTGACCGTGGTATGGTGGAAATCAAAGCACAGTGGGAATCACACAAGACTCTATGACGATCTTGGGTCTATAGACTAACCTGTACCAGTGTCACCAGAGAACTGCTATCCGACGATAGGTATAATACCATCTAGGAGTTCTCGGCGAGTCCGTCCAGTGTACCCAGTCTCCACTGAGCACCCGTATACCTTCTCTGATGTCAAACACTAATGGATATAGGATCATCCATCGCCCATCATATGGGTCAAGAAGCGCATACGCTAGTCTACTTTGGAGTACCGATGCCCTGTCTCGATACTCCCACGACTAGGAACATTTGAAGGATGTACTTATCGACTACCCAGTCCGTACTAGTATGATCTACATCATAGTCATGGCAGTCAAGTACTCATCTTAAGGGCTTTATCAACATATGATCACAAAACAGTATTTGTTTACATGTTAAGATAAAGTGCAACCAGATAGCATACTATCATGTCGAGCAAGAAAGTCCTTCCTATATATGTCCAAGCATCCACTATAATATACATCGCATGTACAGTAATGGCCTCTAAGGCATACATATAACTAACACGGATCACACAACGGGGTGCGCACGCTACGACCGACGTCGGGTAAACGTCGCAACGCACACACAGCATACGGAACATGTCCAGACAAGGCAAGAAGGTTACCACGCTGGCTGGGAACGTCCACAGGGTCTGCCTGATCGAAAGCGATTGCACGGCTCCGGCGATCACCGGGAAAAATCCGGATCAAGAAAAGAAAATAAGAAGAAGAAAGAGAAGAAGATGAATGTTGTTCTCTGGGGTTTCGTGCTCTGGTGTCAGAGGAGGTGGCAAGGAGGTGACGTCGATTATGGGCTGTCGACGGCGAGGGTGCATGCGAGGGTTTTCCGACGACGAGGCAATGGGGTTGCGGGTTTCATGATGTCGGGGATCGGGGTGCCGGGTTTCTGGTGCAGGGAGGTGGAGAGGAGAGAGGAGAGAGGTGGTGGTGATGGGGTGAGGCCGACCAGGTTGGAGCTCCGACGAGACGCCGGTGATGGGTTGAAGGTTGTTCTCGGTTTGCATGCGTTGTTGTTCTTGGACCGGGGTGATGGTTTGCAGAGGGGGAAAAGAGGAAGTGATGGAGGTGGTGGTCGTGGGTTGCCGAAGGGGTGGTCGGCGGCAGTGGCGAGTACGAGGGCGTGGGTTTGTGGAGGATGCGGCGGGAAAGGAAAAAATGAAACGAAGAAGTGGAGAGAGGACGTAGGAAGGGTTTGTGGGTTTTTAAAAGTAAAATATACTAAATTTATTATTTAAATAGAGAGAGGCAGAGGGTCAGAGTAGATTAGGATAGAGATTTATGAATTTTTTTAAGAATATTTAGTTTAAAACGTATATATAATATTTATTAAACAGTTAATATAATAAGAATATTATATTAAATAAATTTGAGTTTTCTGGTTAAACCAAACTTACTCCAAAATATGCTCGGATTGGGTCTAAAATTACGGTTTGAAATAACAGATAATATACGTAATAACCAAAACCAAAATAGGATAACCGGGTAAAGAAAATGCATACCCCCAAGAACGGATGCACGTAGCGTACACGTAACGATCCAAACAGGTCCGTTTCGCTCAACGGGACAAGAACACGATACGCGGATGCTACGACAGGGTTAGGGGTATCATGCAGGCCATACTATATATTTTTAAAATATTTTACTTGACTTTATATGTTATAACGAAAAATATGCAGATGCCAGATAAAATGCCAGTATGCAGTACATAAAAATGAAAGCGCATGGATCCACACAACAAGCCGGGATAAATCATAAATAGGAATCAAGACGGGTTTCTAGCAAGCGGGTCGGGTCGGATGCAAATACAGATGTCAAATACACTATTCGCATCCAAAACACAATAAATCAGGAAAATACCATAAATAAAGAAATACTCAAAATAGAACTGGTATAAATGAACTAGCGTGTTACACGCACTGACGTCTGGGTTTTGCATGGCCTAAATCCTTTACCTCTTTCACAGGCCGATCAGGAGTATTTCAGCCGACAGGCCGAGCAGTGAGAATCCTGTTAGTAGCTAGTTAGTTTAGTTTTATTTCCGTACTTTTATTTGCCCGTATTTGGGACGTACTTTCCAGATGTTATTGTTCATTGGATTTATTGCTTCCGCATATTATTTCTTGACTCATTTATTCTGGTATATGGACATGTACTAGATAGTTTATTTTTATTTCTACTGCTCTTGATATCTTATAGACAGCCGTAATATGACTGTGGAGGGATGTTTCCTAGCCACAGGTAGTATGGTTGGCTCTGTCACGTGCCGATCTTAGCGCACTCTGGGACGCAGGGCATGACAATGGAATTCTGGAATATGAGATTCACATTTGCAGATAACCCCTAGGAAGCCTATGTATGGACTTGGCGCTCGCTTTTGGTAATACATAACTCAATTAATCATATTTCAATATTACATGCATACCTGTTATATGGTATTAATTTATTAATTAATACACTTATTAATCTGTATTACAGAAACTTTTCATTTTAGAAGGCGAAATAAATGGATATTGGATGCATATCAGGCATGAGATGTTACAAATATTTAAGAGATGGAATCAAAGATTGAAAAAAAATTCAAACAGTCCGATAAATTTATGGAGGATTGAGAACGTTTTGCCGCTCTTCGCTCTATCATCCGTAGAGACCAGTTTTCTTTTCTTCTATTGTATTGGGATACATCCGAGGCAAAGGTAATTAAAAATATAGTTAATTGATTTGAATACCGATTTTAGATTAATTATTATTGAGATATGTTATCTTCTGAATATACAGGAAGAATCAAAGAGGAATAAGCAGAACCAATTATCATTTGTTCCTGCTAATCAATATAGGGCTATTTTGGTGAGTTTATCTTTAATTATATATATGTTAGATTTTTTAATTTTATCGTTACATATCTTCATGTATAGATAAATCAAATATCCGGTATAGGAGAAGGCTGGGAAAAAGCCGGGCTTTCCTGAGACTTGGGAGGTATTGCACATTAGAGAGGGCATTCCAGAAGAAAGGATGGATAAAGCCACTCAATATGTGATAAGATCGCATTTATAAATTTTTAAAGTAAATTAAATACACTTGTTAACTTTGCAAAAAAAGTAATCACAGTTTCATTTATCAAAGGAGGATTTTGAGGATGCAAAGAGAAGCTATAGGGAATCAAATCTTGAATTTCTGGCTAACGATCCTTTTCTATGGAAGCCAATGTATCTATTATAGAGCAAATTTTCCCTCGCTTGAGGAGACACGGCCGTATTCACCTTTACTGTGATCCTGTTAGTCTTTCATGGTCGAGTTCTAGAAAAACTTCAAGTACGTCGATCACTCGCTCCATCCAACAAACGGCTAAGTCACGGTAGATCGACGAGTTAGAGGGCGACTTAGGAGGAGGGATGGAGTAAATAAGAAGAGGGAGGAATATGAAGCGGAATGGAGAGCTCAAATGAAGGCACGGTGGGATCAATTTTCTCAACAATACTGTCTGCCTTTGCAACCGTGGTCGGTATAGGGTCCATGGTCTTCGCAGCCGGCATATTACCCTTCTCCGACGCAGCGACCGTATTACCCTCCCCCATCATAGGGACCATCGTACCACCTTCAGCCCCCGCCTTTGTAATAGGGAGAGTACTACCCTCGGCCTCCGCCTCCTCCACAAGATCCTTATTATCCTCATCCTTCGCCACATGAACCGTATAACCCTCAGTCTACCCCATAGGGAGGGTTATTATCTTCATTTTTTTTGCAGCAAGATTTCGACGATGTGAATCGATACTATTCAAGGCAAGGTTTTGATGGCGATGGCAGTCGTGGAAGTTAGTGGGGTATGTATATACATGTGTTAGTGTAGCTAGCACGTTGTTTAATTTTGAAAATTATGATTTTAGTTCATATGTTTATTTATTTGTTTGGATTTGCAGGGTTCCGATGCTCGATGATATAAAATCTCAAGTCTGCTTCAGTTAATTTCACAAAAGCATGTTTAGAGTCACCAACAACACTCAACGAGACATACTTTCACCTCAATACCAATTTAGGAAATACCCGTCGATATAGCACCAGCCGGTAATAAGATAAGAACTGTCATGACTGGTAGTGAAGCGAACTGACAGATACTCCTTGCTCTCATAGTAAAACTTTGAATTACGAGGTCTGCATAAGCTTTTAGTCCACTTTAGTAATTTCAAATTGAATTTACTGAAGTGGACCAAAAGCTTATACAGACCCTGTATTTCAAAGTTTTCTATGAGAAGGAGAAGTATCTACCTGTTCACTTAACTCCCAGTTGCGACAGTTCTTCTCTTGTTACTGACCAGCGCTACATCGGCATACATTTTCTAAATTGGAATTTAGGTGAAAGTATGTTTCGGCGAGTACTGTTGGTGAATCTAAAGATCCTTTTGCGAAGTTAATTGAAGCAAACTTGAGACTTTTATGATAAAACTAATTTTTACTTTTGCTCGTAAGGTAACCGCTTAGGTTGTATAGTTATTATTTATAGAAATTTGAGCATACAATTAAATTGTATGAAGGTGGTGATATTTAAAATCCATATTGCAGATTCGTAGGGTTCTTATAAATTAACGGCAAAAGGATTATGTTTTGACGATGGAAGTGGTGGGAATTAGTGAGATACGTGTGTGTGTGTGTGTGTGTGTGTGTCTGTGTGTTAGTATAGCTAGCATTGTTTCGAAAATTATGATTTGAGTTTATGTATTTATTTGTTTGTTTGGATTTGTAGGGTTCACAAGGTTGAGTGAGCTGTGATTGCGCGCGATTTGAAGAGTTTTTCATATTGTTGGACATATAGCGTACGTATTGTGTTGTTTGTATTCAAAACACTTTTGTTTTATGTGTTGGTTTGAGTATATGTTTGTTTGTCATGATCGACTTTAGTTCATGTATGCTTGTTTATTATGATTTTAGTTCATATATGTGTTCGTTTGAGTTGTTGATATTGTTGGATATATCGTGGATTGTGTTTATATATTGGTTTGTATGCGAAACGCTATTGTGGCTTATTATATTATGATTTTGTGTATTATTGTATGGAAAATTAGCCTTTTTAGTAATTTTTTTCTAAATAAATGGCTATTAGCGACTGTTCAAGTTACAGGAACAGTCACTGATACATTTTAGCGATTGTTCTTTGATATATGAAACCGTTAATAAACGATTGGAAGTCCACATGTCATTGCATTGGCGTCCGTTACGAACAGTCGCTGATATTTATATGAGCGACAGTCCTTATTGGCGACCGTTCATGAATGGTCGCTAATACATGTTTCAACAACCGCTATTTCCGCGACCGTTGATTGGTGCAATTTATTATATATTTATATAACTATATTTATCTTAATTTTGCACATTTTATATTGTTTTGGATATGTTTTATGAACTAATACAGGTTATATGACTTAAACACTAAAAGACACAAAACATTAATTACGTGCGTAAAATGGAGATTTAATTGGAGTTAATAAAATATAGAGAATTGATTACATTTATTGCATATTTTCTATATTTTTATTAATTAGTAAATTGTATTATTTATAATTTGAGAACATATATGGAGATTATGTGTAAAAATATGAATTCATATGTTTCTTAAATAATAAGTAATATAATTATGAAAAAATTGGTTTCCTAATAAAAATAGATGCAACTAAAAAATTCGTTTTAAATTTTTTTTGTAGGTTTAAAAGTAGTCATATCAATTCAAAACAGCAAATCAATTGAGGAGGCTTAATCAGAGCAAGAGAACAATTCTAGTATGTCTAATTTAGTGCCATCAAAAGATTCAACGGAAATCTATTAGTATTAGGAATTGAGATTGTTTAGAAAAATGTATTCTCTTATGTTTTTTAGTACTTGATCTCCAAACTTCTTAGCCCTATATGTAGATAGGTGATATTATGGTTGGAGCCATCTCTCTATAGTTTATTGTTTAGGGTTTTAGGAGAGATCAAAAATATTTGTGATAGTTGTTTTTAATATGAAGTTTGTTTTATTTGATAATACTTTCTATTCTATTATGAATAGCTAATCTATTTTTTTAGGCTTTAGAATTATTATTTCTATTATGGTTGTGATGTTTTAATATCTCCATCTCTTTTCTATTGGTTTTCATTGTGAATTTCTCTTGATCTAAAAGTTTCTCATTTTATTTTTCATCTAATAAACTAAATTATATGATGATAGTTGACATCTTGAACAGGCTTAGGAAAATGTGAGAACACCTAGAACCTAGTTAGATTATTGATAGCGTGACGAATTAGAAATCTAATTTGGAAATGTAAGAGATGGTTTTTAATTAAAGAAATTCAACTTAATTAAATTAGGATAATTTAAAGTATCTAATAATTCAATCTAATTCATAAATTAACAACTTGTGGGTTAGTTCATAGAAGGTTAAACTAGATTATTTTTAGGGTAATTAGATTAACATGTTTTGATTCTTTTGTTAGATGATGTGGTGTGATTGATAGAGTAGATCTATAAACGTATGATTTATACTTTCATTGATTGATATTTCATTGCGAAACTAGATTGCTCTATACTTTTATATAATTGATAGTAATGAATTTAAACATGCAATTTTGAAAAGAATATAATCATATAAACCAACCATGATAGTAAAGATAATTCGACACATTAGGCTTGCTTCATCATTTAAAACCCACTTTTAATTTTATTTGCAACTTAAATTTTAGTTTAATATCAACTATTTTCGTACTTTTTTTTAGAATTAATTAAAATTCAACACCTCCCCATGGATCGATCCTCAAGTTTTACAATTGCACGACAGTATACTTGCAGTTAAAATTTATCGACTAATAAAATCTCCATCAAAATTTTGTCTCCGTTGCCGGGGAGGCGTTCGCAGTCTTAGTTAATTTTAATTCAAGTTATTATTTTATTTTTCTTTATTTTTTATTTCTATTTTTTTTAAGGAAATTTGGAGCTACTGGGGTGAACCAACAAGGAGCTTAATTACTGCAGGGTTTCCTAGCACGACAACAAGGTTTCGGGAGGCATTTTTCATGCGATATTAAAATTTTAGCCGTTGTAGCTAACCCTAACATAGAATCATATAATAGAAATCCGAAGGAATAGAAATGAAAACAACTTTGCAACTAAAGTGAACATGGAATACAACCTTTGTAGACCGGTCCTTCACTTCATTAGCTTCGTATAGTAGTCTCTCGCTGCAAGTAGTGAACTCCGGGCTCTAGAGAGGCTCCACAATAAGAATGGAACAAGCTTGCTTCGAAGTCTTCGAGGCCGAAGATGATCTACGTCGAGGAGACACTAACCCAAGCTATCTCTTCACTAGTTATGAAATTAGTGAAGCAAACACCCTATACTAAATGGTAAGTAGTAGAGGATGATGAAGTAGGAAGTGCGCTCACTTTAGATTTAATTTTCTCATAAGTTTTCATCAATTTCCATTGAAGCTAGAAAACTTGAGAGGAAGAAGAAGAAGAAAGCTCTCATGAAATTAACCAAGTGAAGAATGGCAACCTTTGGTGAGTTAACATCATATGTTAACCTTTGTAGAGAGTTAACCATGGCTAGGTTTAATGGGTGGGTTAATAAATATCTTATGCAAAACAAAACATCTGGACTTAGTCAATGACAATCCAAGCTTCTTGCCATGACAAAATCAATTAGTTTTGAATTACTTAATCCATTAAAAACCCTAGGATTAAACCAAGCATGGTGTAAGTCATACACACACCTAAATTGCATGTATCATCAAGCATGACACATAATCATGTACACAAATATATATCACATATATACTTATGCACGAAGTGAGAAAAAGAAATAATAAGTGAGCTTAATATTAGTTAATCTAATGTAATATATCAAATATATAATTATACATTAAATTATTAAATCAACTATTGATTTAATAATCCGGTTATATCACATATAACCGACTAATATCAAATGTAACAACTTATCGAACCAACACTAGATCCGATAACCTGGCTATATCAAATATAACCGACCGATGTCATAAATAGCGAGAATAGAATACGGTATCTCATATCGTATTAATCTCGGTCCCGCACATATCATATATGTGCTCCTACTCCGTTTCTCTTGAGCCAGGAAACCTCTGTGTAGGACTCTAAAGACTTGTCAATATGCCGGCAGTAGGTAATGATCATATCAAACACCCACAAACCGCAAGCGGTCTGCTAAACGTAACGGCCACCCGGGTATTGAGCGATCAGAAGATCAACAAGCAAGCTTGCTCATACTCCTGCGAATCCAATCAGTAACACTACCGTACAGACCAGTCTCTTCGTCTGATATGTCGGATATCTTGTCTAGGGGTGGTAAACGCCAGACCCCAGTAGCTCGATAAGTCGTGTCGATATGAGGCTCATAACGGGTCAAGAAACCACTGATAACACTTACCAGTATATCTCTGAATCAGCCCTGGCCAGGGACTTCCTTTTATAGCCAATCGAGCACAGTGCAACATCAATCCCCAATACCGGGAGAGATGAAACCCCTCCTATCGCTCATTGCCTCCATGTGATTTGGAATTGTACCTAGAATCCACCGTTTTGCACGTTCTCTTGAACGTGGTAAGGTGAAAATCAAAGCACAGTGGGAATCACACAAGACTCTATGACGATCTCGGGTCTACAAACTAATCTGTACCAGTGTCACCAGAGAACTGCTATCCGACGATAGGTATAATACCATCTAGGAGTTCTCGGCGAGTCCGTCCAGTGTACCCAGTCTCCACTAAGCACCCGTATAGTGCTTAAGAGCTCCGCCTCCGGTTCCGGTTCAGGTCCGGCTTTCTCTGATGTCAAACACAAATGGATATGGGATCATCCATCGCCCATCTACATGGGTCGAGAAGTTATACGCTAGTCTACTCTGGTATATCGATACCCTGTCTCGATGCACTCTCGACTAGGAACATTTGAAGGATGTTCTTGATGACTACCATGTCCCCACTAGTATGATTTGCATCATAATCCTGGTAGTCAAGTACTCATCCTAAGGGCTTTATCAACATGTAACATAGAAACAATCAATGTACATGTTAAGATAAAGTGGAACCAGATAGCATACTATCATGTCGAGCAAGAAAGTCCTCCCTATATATGTCCAAGAATCCACTACAATATACAACATATGTACAGTAATGGCCTCTAGGGCATACATATAACTAACAATCTCCCACTTGCACTTGGGCCATCTGTTATAGTATCCCATACCTAATAATCAGCAGTGGTTGAAGTATCTCATACTCAACCATCCCATAAAAGTCTCTCCTGGGAAAATGCCTTTGTAAGTGGATCCACCATGTTGTCCTCTGTGTCTACTTTCCTAACCTCGATCTCCCTGGAGATCAACCATCTCCATGATCAGGTGATACTGCCTAAGAATATGTCTAGATCACTGATGGGATGGGGGTTCCTAGGCATATGCCATAACTCCATTGTCACACAATGGTAGGAACGAAGTATATCTCATGAAAAAATATATATCCAGACTGCCTCTTTGGTAGCATCGTTGGTAGCGATGTATCCAGCCTTTATCGTCTAGTTTGCCACGGTATCTAGTTTGGAACTCTTCCAATATACCGTCCCTCCACTGAGGGTGAAGACAATGCCTGTGACTGACAATCAGTCGACCTTACCACCCTGTAAGCTATCCAGTGATTCTCCCTAGGATCGATTGATACCATTTCACTACACTTAGTTAGAATCCTAACATCCACTTAGATCTATCTTATAGATCCAAAACCCAGGATTTAGGAGGTATCATCTTGATTTTATATGGAGAATCCTTGTGATAAGAGGAGATTGACAGAGTGTAGCATAGGAAACTCTTTTCCTATTAAGAGTATGTCATCCACGCACAATACGAGGATCACCACCATACTCCCTACTACCTTTTTGTACATACAAGGTTCATCTACCATTTTGATGAAGTCAAACTCTTTGACTACCACATCAAAACAGATGTTCCAACTCCGTGATGCCTGTTTTAACCTGTAAAGCAACTTGCACACTTTTCCGCTGCTCCCACTGTCTACGAAGCCCTCTGGCCGTGTACTTATAGACGCTTTCTTCTAAATCACTATTTAGAAAAGCAGTCATGATACCTAATCACCAGATATTGTAGTCATGGTATGTAGCAATGGCAAGTAGGATCCGGATCGACATAAGCATAGCTTCTGGAGAAAATGTTTCATCATAAACCACACCTGATTGATGACGAAAAACCCTTTTCTACAAGTCTAGTTTTGAAAGTCTCAACTTTTCCATCTACACCAAGTAATCTTTTCAAGATATACTTGCTCCTGATGGGGATTTAACCCTTCAGATATAGCAACCAAAGTCCATACTTTGTTGGTGTATATGGATTCCATCTCAGATTGCTTAGCATCCAGTCATTCTCATAGAGTCCCCCCTCCTGATGGCCTGCTCGAAACTAGTTGGGTCATCATCTCATGATGTAATCTCGATCCCACTATTATTGAGAAAACCGAAGTATCTCTCAGGCGGATGAGGAACCCTACCAGATCGGCGGAGAGGCTGAGGTTCATCGGGAACTATTGAATCCTTCGATTCTACCAAATCGTCAGCTGTAGTTTGTATAGCTGGAACTCCTTCCAGTTCTACCTCATGACCACTAATTTCTTCACAAGAAATTCCTTTTATAAAATGGTGGCATGCTGAGAAACAAAACACCTTTTATTCCTCGGTGCGGTAGAAGATATTCCCTTGCGAATGCTTGGGATATCCAACAAACTTCCACAGAATTGATCTTGTCTCGAGCTTGTCCGGATTTTGCTTTTGACATAGGCCGGACAACCCCAAATATTAACTTACTTAAGATATGGGCTCTTCCCATACCATATCGCATATGGAGTGGTAGGCACCTGACTTGGTTGGAACCCTATTCAATAGGTATACAGCTTCTCAAGTGCATAACCCCCAAAAGGAAATAGGCAACTAAGTAGTACTCATCATAGAGCACACTATATCACATAGGGTGCAATTGCTCTGCCCCGATACACCGACGTGCTGTGGTGTATACGGGGGAGTAATGCTGAGAGAATCTCATTCTCCTTTAGAATAGTCCAGGAATTCCGTACTCAAGTATTCTCCTCCCTGATCACATCTAAGGACATAATACTTATACCCGTTTTGGTTCTTTACTTCTAACTTATATTCTTTGAATTTCTCAAAAGGTTCAGACTTGTGTTTCAACAGGAACATATGTTCGAATCTTGAGAGATCATCAGTGAATGTAATGAAGTACAAAGAACCAGTCCTGGCATGTGTAGACAGGGGATCTACATACATCATCATGTATCAATTCTAAGAGTTCACTAACTTTTCTCTGTTTCTAATAAATGGAGCTATGGTCATCTTATCTTTGTGACAAGACTGGTAAGTTTCACAAGATATAAATTCAAACTGATTTAAATATGCATCTTTATGTAACTTCAGCTAGTCGGGTCGCATTGATATGACCTAGTCTATAATGCCTTAAGAATGGTTCGTTCATTTCTGAACTCTTCCTCTTGTGTGTGTTTTGTACGTTAAGAACTGTGATTTGATTTAGAACGTATATGCTTTTAGATAACGTGCCTGAACTGATCAACTCTTGATATAGGAAATGTTTAAAACATTATCCAATAATGCAAAATTATATCCTTCTTTACTAAATAAAGAGACTGATATGATATTGTATATCAGGTTCGGTATCTAATAACATTGGTTCAGAATCAATATATTTGGTAATACAGAGTGATAATTGCTAACAAGCTTGGATGCAACACTTGTATCGTTTCCAACTCTTGAAACTTATCACCCTTTCCCAGTTCTTTACCTTTTTGTAGCTCATGTAACAGATTACATATATGAGATCCTGATCTGGTATCTCATACCCAGGACGTAGAGGATACTGAAAAACAATTCTCGGTAATGAACATACTCGAAGAAGATGCATCAACATGCACTTTCTTCGTTTGGACGGCACGGGAATCGTGGTATTCCCCTATTTCCTGCTCAGTTTTATAACAATTATAAGTCGGAGCGGGACCAATGTTCCCTATCTCAGTATAACAAGCAGGTTCGGTCAATACATCTATATTATTATCTTATTAAGGCATGACATGGTCGCTACCTGGAGAGAGAGAGAGAAGAAAACACTTAGCGTATGCTCTTGTATGATTAGATTGGTTATTATTTTATCTAATCAGGATGGCTCCCACCGTTTTAGTCAAATCTTCATTCAAACCCTAAAAGGAAAGACTAGCCGGGATTAATAACACCCTACAAGTTCGCCAATCTTTCAGCCAGGCCAGTGCCGGTACTTTGAGTGAGGTTCCCCATGCTTTCGCACAGACCTAATTAAAATAAACCTCGTTTTCCCAAGGACGTAACCCTGTTAACACTTTTCTAGACACCTACTTGATCGGTTAATTATAATGTGTAAAACTCTCCCAGGTGTAACTCTTACTCGCAGTGGGTATCGGGATCCAACTATCTCATAGAAGGTATGCAATCTCATTGCAAATTTTAACACTTGAAATTCCTGATAATATTTTGCCCCTAGCATCCTATGACCTTGACGAAAGCCAACAAACCATAGGCTGCTAGTCAAGTTCAACCCGTACATTTCATGATTGATTTAAACCCACCAGCATGACCCTTGACGAAAGCCAACAAAGTCGCACGACTACCCTAACTCAATCGCATTATATGCTTTTGCAGATAAGCATAAATAGCTACCGCACACTACGCCTTGATGAAAGCCAACAAACGTACCATGAATATTATGAAGTACTTATCTGAAATATCGGAGGGCTACGACAGGTTTTTAAGAAAACCCTTTTTATAATGAACTTGATCTCGTTGTAGAATCGAGTGATTTTGTAAAGAAGTGTTTTTGAGGCTTTTACTAGTTTTGCTAAAGAGGTCACTCCCGGTGAAGAGATCTCGGCTCTTTCCTTATCGAATAAGGTGCTGAATATTCTATAAGGAATACTGCTATGCAAAGAAAAAACTATAGAAGCAATCAAAAGACAAACCGAGTGTGTAGTATCTGCTAGTTTCGCTAAAGTGGTCACTCCCGGTGAAGGGCTCTTAGCTCTTTTCTTATCGAATAAGGTGCTGGATATTCTACAAGGAATACTGCTATGCAAAGCATGAACTAGAGCTACCAGTTTTTAAAAATTCGATTCTATAACATTTTATAGGTTTCTTTTCTTTCATTAATCTCATTAATGAAGTCCCATCATAATATGCTTCCTAAGCATCACATATGAAACGAAAGCAGTAATATATAATATATATCATATATATATATATATATATATATATATATATATAATATAAGCATTCGTCTCAAAACATTTCACAGTGATCACATCACAAAGCAGCAGAAGATAACATATGAAATATTGGATATACTAGGATTTCCGTGTTTTAGATTAAGCCTGTATAAAACACGGATTCCACGGTCGCGATGAATAGCCAAACCCACATCCCTAGACCCCTACGAGAGCAGCAAGCAACCCTACCAATTCTAGAGTTAGGAGACCCGGTCTTGACTCCTTGAGATGGTCTCCCTCTGGACTCTAGAACCCGGTTACTTATGCTCCCCGCCTTGGGTCTATCCTAGTGCGGAAAATTAAATAATATACAACGGCGACATCATCCTCAACCCGGAAGTGCCCCAATAAAAGAATATTACATACAATGAATTTCACACGAATGAAAATAAAAAACTCTCATCTCACATAAAACCCCCGGCTATTTAAAACACGACGATCTAATATAACATATCACAGCAATACATAACATCACATGTCATCAACGTAAGTAAATATGCGTATCCCAATTGTCGTTGACATATAGCACCGAAACCGGTGATACACCACATATTACACTTACGGTCGCAGAAAAGAAAGTGAAAAACTACAACAGCTGGAATCCGCAACCACCTTAGACATCATAAACCCAATGTATCACATACTTTGGATTTCATGCCTAACCAAATGAATTCCTTAGACATCACATGTCTAACAATTATAAACCCCACATTTTAGTCTCGATCTTGAAAACACTTTTCAATATCAAGTCGGGCAATTCAACAGGATTCCCGACATCCTGATCGAATGCTCGTCGGAAACTTTAGTAGACGGCCGCACCCCCGATGCCGTTGACGAAGTGCACTAAAGCGGAACATCGCTGCTGTGAGCACCCGAACGGATGCTTTTGGCGACGGGGTTCTCCTACAGTCACTTGGTTGGGGCTATGAGGCGTGGCTATCTAGTAATGTTACCCGGAGAGTATCCGTGCACGCTACATGATTGCGACAGACTTTTGATCAACATCAAAATCCCGTCGCAACCGATCAAATGAGACTAAATTTCTAGATTTATAACATTCAAATTAGTTATCTCATAACTACTTTTGTGGATTCCAAATATTGTATCCCATCACATAATACCCGGACGACGTTAAACTTTTCGATCGATTTATCAAAGTCCCACAATTCCCCGTGAGCTCAACACTTGAGCACAGTTTAATAATACTCAGAACATGCCACAGTATCTATGCACCAGCCGTAGAAGTGCAGACCCAAGCCTCACTCATGTCGCCATGGGACTGCGGCAAACTCTAAGTTATAACCGCAGTTCCGCGATCCAAAAAGTCGAGTTAGGGTTTCATTCTTCTAGAGGGTTCATAGAATTACTTGCATGTTTTTCCGAATACGTTAAACTTAGAAAAATAGATTTTTGACATTCGATCGAACTTTTTAACTTCGCCTAGACAATATGTGAATACCCGAAACAATGTTAAAATTACGAATATGAAACACTTCGAATTGCTTATAGTGTAAGGTCACATCTCATGCAAAATTAGCAAAATAAAACAACACCTGAAACACGAAAATCCAGTCTCTGGAACACACCCAAAAATCTAACCCCAGAATGCACTGAGTGGCTGAGCAGGCCAGACTTTGTGTTCATGTGGCCGGCCATTTTTCGAGGTGAGTGGCTCAATTTTCTTTTGTGTTCATGATGCATCACATACAACATTCTGCACTTGTTTAAAAAATTTCAGAGGACTTTTTAAAATCGACAGAAAGTGAGTTTCCGTGTTTCAAGTTTCGGAGTATTTTTGTTTCGTAATCTTAACAAAAACTGTCTAATTTTCTAGCATGGCTCTGATACCACTGCAGGGTTGCCTAGCACGGCAGTAAGGTTTCGGGAGGCATATTTCATGCCATATTAAAATTTTAGCCGTTCTAGCTAACCCTAACATAGAATCGTATACTAGAAATCCGACGGAGTAGAAATGCAAACAACTTTGCAACTAAAGTGAACAAGGAATACAACTTTTGTAGACCGGTCCTTCACTTCATTAGCTCCGTGTAGTAGTCTCTCGCTGCAAGTAGTGAACTCCGGGCTCTAGAGAGGCTCCACAAGAAGAATAGAACAAGCTTGCTTCGAAGTCTTCGAGGCTGAAGATGATCTACGTCGAGGAGACACTAACCCAAGCTATCTCTTCACTAGTTATGGAATTAGTGAAGTAAACACCCTATACTAAATGACAAGTAGTAGAGGATGATGAAGTAGGAAGTGAGCTCACTTTAGATTTAATTTTCTCATAAGTTTTCATCATTTTCCATTGAAGTTAGAAAGCTTGAGAGGAAGAAGAAGAAGAAAACTCTCATGAAATTAACCAAGTGAAGAATGTCAACCTTTGGTGAGTTAACATCATATATTAACCTTTGTAGAGAGTTAACCATGGCTAGGTTTAATGGCTGGGTTAATAAATATCTTATGCAAAACAAAACAAGTGGACTTAGTCAATGGCAATCTAAGCTTCTCCAAGCTTCTTGCCATGACAAAATCAGTTAGTTTTGAATTACTTAATCCATTAAAAACCCTAGGATTAAACCCATAATGGTGTAAGTCATACACACACCTAAATTGCATGTATCATTAAGCATGACACATAATCATGTACAAAAATATATATCACATATATACTTATGCACAAAGTAAGAAAAAGAAATCATAAGTAAGCTTAATATTAGTTAATATAATGTAATATATCAAATATATAATTATAAATTAAATTATTAAATCAACTATTGATTTAATAATCCGGCTATATCACATATAACCGACTAATATCAAATGTAACAACTTATCGAACCAACACTTGATCCGATAACCCGGCTATATCAAATATAACCGACCGATGTCACAAATCGTGAGAATAGAATAGGGTATCCTATATCGTATTAATCTCAATCCCGCACATATCATATATGTGCTCCTACTCCATTTCGCTTGAGCCAGGAAACCTCTGTGTAGAACTCTAAAGACTCGTCAATACGCCGGCAGTAGGTGATGATCATATTAAACACCCACAAACCGCAAGCGGTCTGCTAAATGTAACGGCCACCCGGGTATTGAGCGATCATAAGATCAACAAGCAAGCCTGCTCGTACTCCTGTGAATCCAATCAGTAACACTACTGTACAGTCCGGTCTTTTTGTCTGATATGTCGTATATCTCGTCTAGGGGTGGTAAACGTCAGACCCTAGTAACTCGATAAGTCGTATCGATATGAGGCTTATAACGGGTCAAGACTCGTCAATACGCCGGCAGTAGGTGATGATCATATTAAACACCCACAAACCGCCGACAGTAGTCTTTAGAGTTACGGGTCAACCCTAGTAACTCTAAAGACTCGTCAATACGCTGGCAGTAGGTGATGATCATATTAAACACCCACAAACCGCAAGCGGTCTGCTAAATGTAACGGCCACCCGGATATTGAGCGATCATAAGATCAACAAGCAAGCCTGCTCGTACTCCTGCGAATCCAATCAGTAACACTACTGTACAGTCCGGTCTTTTTGTCTGATATGTCGTATATCTCGTCTAGGGGTGGTAAACGTCAGACCCTAGTAACTCGATAAGTCATATCGATATGAGGCTTATAACGGGTCAAGAAACTACTGATAACACTTACTAGTATATCTCTGAATCAGCCCTGGCTAGAGACTTCTTGTTATAGCTAATCGAACACAGAGTAACATTAACACCTAATACCGGGAGAGACGAAACCCCTCCTATCGCTCATTGCCTCCATGTGATTCGGGATTGTACCCAAAAGCCACCATTTTGCACGTTCTCTTGAACGTGGTAAGGTGAAAATCAAAGCACAGTGGGAATCACACAAGACTCTATGACGATCTCGGGTCTACAGACTAACCTGTACCAATGTCACCAGAGAACTGCTATCTGACGATAGGTATAATACCATCAAGGAGTTCTCGGCGAGTCCGTCCAGTGTACCCACTCTCCACTGATCACCTGTATACTATCTCTGATGTCAAACACCAATGGATATGGGTTCATCCATTGCCCATCTACATGGGTCGAGAAGCTATACGCTAGTCCACTCTGGTATATCGATACCCTGTCTCGATATACCATCGACTAGGAACATTTGAAGGATGTACTTGACGACTACCATGTCCTTACTAGTTTGATCTGCATCATAATCCTGGTAGTTAAGTACTCATCTTAAGGGCTTTATCAACATGTAACATAGAGACAATCAATGTACATGTTAAGATAAAGTGCAACCAGATAGCATACTATCATGTCGAACAAGAAATTCCTCCCTATATATGTCCAAGCATCCACTAGAATATACATCGTATGTACAGTAATGGCCTCTAGGGCACACATATAACTAACAATTACGGGAACCGAAAGCCTAGGAGTAGAGGAGACAAGTGCCAAAATTTTGGGAAGAAAAGCTCGAGTTTTACAGTGATTCCACAGCCAATTCTTCTTAGTCGACCGCGATTCCGTGGCCAATTCTTTTTAGACGACGGCAATTTCACGACCATCTTTCGAGATTGCAGTTCCAAATCTTTTTATAAGATTTTTCTCTTCGTAAAACCCTTTCTGAAGTTCTAATAAACTGCTTTTCTCTATAGGATTCTTTGCAATTGTACTGCCAAGAAAATTTTATTGTTAAAGATTGATTGCATGATTGATTTTATTTGCATAATTAATATGGACTTTAAGGGGTAAAAAACCCAAAACAAGATTAGGTGGGTATTTCATCACCCTTTCTAGGCCCCAAAAATCATAAATCTAAATACGCATTCACCTGTCATTAATTAAAATATATCTAGCTTCAGCCTCCTGAGGGCCTTTCACGCTCAAATAGGACAAGAGAAGGTTATAGATAATTTATTGTTTATCTGCACTAATCACGTGGTGTCAATAGCATGTGTTAGAAATGAATGTTTCGAAAGGTGAGTAAGTTATTTAATTAAGAAACTTGGCGAGATCCTTGGAAAACCTCCCTTCTTCACCTGCATTTACCTGTCTGATTGGTAAAGAGACGGTTGAGGATTTATCCCGCAACCTGTCACTTGGAAGTCTAGGAGCGGGTCTAGTGATTCGACTTAGGTGACCTTAGTTTTAGCGATTGCTTACGCATTTTGTGGTTGCGATTAGATTCCGTGTTTACTTTTTGCGGTTTATTTTAAAAAAAAAGGGTGACGGACATACTAGACCAACTTTATATGAACTTTGCTATCCAGTTAACCCAACACTTGCTGATTGCATTCAAATAAATAAATATCGGAGCGATTATAATCCACCTTACACATCCACAGCTGACAATGAGGATATGTTATGTGCAGAGTTATATGATCTTAGGAAAAATGTTGAGGTTTTAACTGTTAATTAACAGGTTCCTTATAATCCACCTTTTCAATATTTTTGCACTAATTGTGAAGACCCCTCTCATATTTATGATGAGTGTCCTTTTATTGTTGGATTTGGTTATTAAAGAAACCAACAAAATAATTGTAGGAATCAAGCCATGTATTTTGAAGATCTTAACCACAACTTAGGCCCATAGTTCCAACCCAATCCTTATGATTATATAAGTTCTCCATATAGTCCAATTCAAATAAGCCTAAATTTCACTTCTCCTGATTTCATAGACTAACAACAATTCTAATCATACCCATACCATAATGTTGGCCCTCTTACGAGTATATCCAATCAAATTCTTATCAACCATACCATACTTTTACACCTTCCTTAGACATTGATACTGATGAAGATACGAGTGCATATGTTGAACATCAGTTAGCTACAATTCCGTAAGAGAAAGTTTTGCCAATAAAGTAATCGATGAATAATACTGAACTTCTTCTAGGCCAGATAACTGCTGCAATCGCTACTAAGAAAGAGTAAGAAACCATCCCAATGCAAACCCAAACAGACCTGATTGTTCTCAACACCTTAGAAAATCATGATCAACTTATTGATGAAGTGTTTGAGAATAATCATGGTTTGGATTATATAACCGAGAGACATTTATGTCATGAGTGTCCTATGTGTGGGTGTGAATTTACATCAAGAAAAATTGAGCGATATGAGGAGTGCCCAATTTGTGATTATACGTTTGAATCTTGTGGCTTAGATGAGTCTTGTTTTTTGGTGAATGAGGAAAATGAGGATGGGTCTACTTCAAGTCACTTTGACAACTTTCCTCAGAATTTTGAATTTCCAATTTGGTCTCTAACATCAAATTTACATGAAAATGATTTAATTGGTGATACGTTTGAAATTGAGATATTTGATTTAATTGATTGTAAAATTTTTGAGGAAGATGTCTCTGACAAATTAATAGTATTGGATATAAATTTTGAGAAAATTTTGGATATTGAAACTGCATCTGTGAAGGACACTTTTGATTTTAAAGAGGTTGACTTTTATAGAAAATTTGAGCACACTATTGATAGCGAACCCACAAATTTAATAGGAACATATAACGAAATTTTTGAAGAAAATTTAGAGTGGAATCCCAAATTTTTAGAAGATAAAAATCAACCCATGAGTCGATTTAAGAAGGCGGTGAAAGAATTATTGGATGAAAGATTTGATAATATTTTTGAAGAAAATTCATCTATTATAATCAAAGAAGTGTATGAGGAGGTGATTAATTTTGATGATGTATACTTTGATCAAAGTTTTAAGAAAATATTTAAGAATGAATTTATGATATTAAATGAGCTTTTAACAATTGAACCTACGTCTCAAATACCTTCTTTCCTCATTAAAACCAATCCTATTGAAGAGCAAATTGAAATTGTGCATTTAACTCATATAACCAGATCTTTTATTTTGTACCGCATATTCATATCGAAGACTTCGATCCATTTAGCCACTAAAATAAAGATAGCAACTACTACATACAGCTAAATTAAAGACCTTATAAAACGGTCTCTAAAAATTAATAAACGATCGCTAATGTGTTTTAGAGACTGTTCATACGGTCGCTAATACACGGTCGTTGATTGGGTGGTCACTAATTCGTGTATGAGCGATCGTTCATGAACACTCGCTAATATGAACGGTCGCTAATATATGTTTCAGCAACCGTTCATGCCAGTAGCCAATAAGGGGACACATGAACCTCTCAACGATTTAACAATTTCCTATTATCAGCGAACAACCACTGATAAGGGTATTAGCGACCATTCCTGTAGCTAGAACATTCGCTAATACCTATTTTTTTGAAAAAAAATTAAAAAATCCGATATTTCATACAATAATACACAAAATCACAATATATTATGCCACAATAGCGTTTCGCATACAAATCAACATATATGTACAATCCACAATATATCTAACAATATCAACAACTCAAACGAACACATACGCATACAAACCAACATATAAACATTATCCAGGATATATCCACTAATATCAACAACTTAATCGAACACATATGAACTAAAATCTTAATAAACAAGTATACATGAACTAAATTATTTTTAAAACAAACAACACAGTACATACATTATATATATGTCTAATAATACAAAAAAAATCTCTAAATCATGTGCAATCCTAGCTCACCCAACCTTGTGAATCCAAACAAATAAATAAATATATGGACTCAAAGCATAATTTTCGAAACAATGTTAAACAATGTTAGTTACACACACACACACACACACACATGCGTACCTCACTAACTCCCGCCACTTTCATCGCCAAAACATAATCTTTTTGTCGTTAACTTATAAGAACCCTGTTTCCTTATAAAAAAAAGAGAAAGAAAAGAAAAAGGAAAAGAATTCCTTCAGCTTGGCCTCACATGTTAAACATGTGAATGCTTATATGCAAAATTTATAAGCGCTGAAAACAAATAACTAAAGGACAAACTGACCCCACGTGTTAAACACGTGAGCGCTTATATGCAAAACATATAATCGCTGAAACTAAATAACCAAAAGGGGAAAATTAGCCTCACGTGTTAAACACATGAGCGCTCATATATAAAGCACATATGAGCGCTAAATATAAGCAGGTTAAAACCCACACTGAGGTCACGTGAGAACATACCTTTCGAAGCACTAGCTTCAGATAAAATTGAATTCTATATAGAATTGAATTATATTTGAGAAAAATAATTCCCATGTTCTTTCTAAACAAGAAAGCTATTCTTTGTTAAACAGAGAGCCGTTGGATCAAAAATCCAATGGTGATTAAAAATTATCAAATATAGAATTAAATTCTATTAGTGGAAAATATCCCCCTATTCTTTATAGGTGAGAAACATATTCTCTACCGGATCAAAGATCCAATGTTAGAATCAAATTCTAATTTGGTAAAATATTTTCTTAATCTTTCCAAATGAGGAAGACATACTCTAAACCCTTGGATTGAAAATCCAATGGTAATTAAAAATCATCGTTCGATAGAATTAAATTTTATCCATGGGAAAATTTATCTCTAATGTTGTTAAAAATAAGAATATATATTTTGTAAAATAGAAATTCTCTGGATCGATGATCCAACGACGGATAAAATCCCCCAAATAATTTTTGAGGCCAATTAAATCAATTGGTATCTCTCAAATGAGATATTTTCTGAAACTAATTAACAATTTGCCTCTTCTATATAAAGAACCCGAGACTTTAAGTCTCAGGAGGAGAATCGACCCTATAAGTTTTCTACAAACTGAGAATTTAATTCTCCTTCAAAGAAGGTCTCCTCATTCTCTCCAACCCTAGGTAAAGAAAAAGCAGAGATAAAACATATCTTCTTTACCAGGCATAAGTAAAAACAAGGGTTTAGCCCTTCATTAAAAGAACTTAGTTTTTTTTTCTGGATCTGAGATCTCCCCACAAGTTGAAAATTTAATTCTTATCAGGAAGATCATGTTCTTCAAACTCAAAATCTAGAGAAAAGAATTAGATAAAAAGAACAGAGAGAAAAGACATATGTTCTGGGAATTTAATTTTTCTAAAAACAGGGTTTAACCCTATATAAAGAACTTAGTTCTTACAAAAAGAACAGAAGAACTTAGTTCTCCAATAAAACTGATCCTAAATCTTCAAAACAGAGATCTTGATGATCATTAATGGTCAAAATGCTATTAACAGAAGTTAAAACTTTTTCAGAAAACCTTAACAGAGATTAAAATCTCTAAAACAAAAGATTCATCATCTCACGTGTTTCCCACGTGAGCGCCCAAAACAGAATGTTCAGCGCCTCACGGGCTTCCCATGTAAGCGCTCAATAAAGAAAAGAGCATAGCGCCTAACGTGAGTCCCACGTAAGCGCCCAAGAATATAAAGTCAGCGCCTCATGTGCTTCCCACGTGAGCGCCTAGAGATGAAGACTCAGCACCTCACGTGAAACACACGTGAGCGCTGTATAAAAGTGCTGAGCACTATATATATGTGTAGTCAAAATGACTAAGTGCTTAGCATTGATTGGGTAGTGCCTATATCTGAGCGCCTCACGTGCTTCCCACGTGAGCGCCAGAGCAACAAATAAATGTTTAGCACTTCCGAATAAAAGGAAAAAGCCCAAGTCCGAGTCCAAATTGGCTAAATCTCTCTGAAATTACTTGCAGCTGAGCCCAAATGCTCTGTTGTTGGATCTTAACTAAATGTAATAATCCTGAAAATATTTCTAAGTTGATCTTAGTCTCAAAATAAGACTAACGTATCCTTAGTTAAAATAAATTGAGCCCAAATGCTCATATATTTAAGTTGATTTTAATCTAAAAATAGATTAACGGTCCTTAAATAAAATAAAATATTCTTTGAACTAAAAAAACATACAACTTAAGTTCAAATCCAAATCTAAAATATATGGATTTTGACTAATCCGCGCCCTACACACTGCTAAAATAGCGGGTTGCCCCTACGGATAACAACATCCGTAGGGGCAGATAAAGTTTGGCCCTACGGCCAAACGGTTGCCCCTACGGTCCTTACATATTTATTTAAAAATTATTAAATCTTAAATTGTTGTTTGCCCCTACGGAGCCGCAAACCAAGAACCTACGGACTTATCCGTAGGGGCATCTAAATAGGGATTTATGTAAAAAGGCAGATCGATCCCTATGCTGATTATCTTTTATTTTCTCATCACTGCGCGCGAACCCAAATCCCCAAACCTTCGTTCCCGCCGATCGCGGTTCTCGTCGTCGCCGTTTTCGTCGTCGCCAGCGCCGGCCGATTCGTCGTCGCCACCGCCTGCTTCTTCCTCATCTCCGTTCGTCATCGCGACCGCCTGCTACTTCCTCATCTCCGTTCTTCGTCGCCACCGATTCGCCATCGCCACCGCCTGCACAGGTTAGGAAATCTTCAATTAAACAATTTTTTTTATTGTTTTAGGGCTATGGTTCATGGTTTGGGTACTGATGAGGCATCGGTTGGGGTTAGCGTTTGGGTTAGGGCTGGGGCTGGGGGGCTGCGGTTGGGGTCGGGGTCGGCAGGGGGTTGCTGTTGGGGTTGGGCTTGGGGTTAGGGTTAAGGTTGGGGTTCGGCTGGGGTTGGGGCTGGGGCTGGTGGTAGGGTTTTCCCTGAAACAATCCTTTTGTACTCATTTCTCAATTTAAAAAAAGAAGGGTATCATTTTTTGGAGAAGAAACCTTAATCCTACGTTCGAAGAAAATCAGGCACTAGCCCTCTCTCTTCCATCTCTTCCTAATCTTCTTGTTTCGCATGCTCCATCCTACAGTAGGCACAATCCCTAATAAATTTTAGATAGGCTTCTTAAAATTTGTTGAATAAACCATAGTTTTGTGTTTTGGATATTCTTTGTTGTTGTTTGTTGATTAAATTAAGATTTATCATAATCTTTTTTTTAATGAAAAAAGATAGTTTTTCTCTAAATTGGATCAAATATATAATGATTACGATATAAGTGAATTATTTTATATTTTATTTCGTATGGTTGTTCTCTAAATTGGATCAAATTGATTATCATCATACAATAGATATTAATTATTTTAGATTTTATTTAATATCGTAAATGAATCAAAAAAATTAAGAATCTTTAAAATTCTATTTAAGATCATTGTCAAAAGTGACAAAGGAACGATATGATTTTTGTAAAAATCGATTGCAATATCTCATTGCTATCAAAGTTTTCAATGACTTCATTTAGATTCGTGAATTATTTTATATTTTATTATTCGAAACCTGGGGTTAGGATTGGGGTTGGGGTTGGGGTTAGAAACTGGATGCTGTTACCGCAGTAGATTGCAAAGGCTGATATTTTGCCAGTGAGATTACAAAATTAGGTAAATACATCTTTGACATAGCCCAAAAACAAAAGAAGCGATGTTGGAAAGCTATAACTGAACGAGCTAGACACTGTTAAGAAGTTGAAGTTTCAAGAATTATAAAATATATTTGTGGAGCTTAATGTATGTATATGCTACCTGCTTTTATCTTAACATATCTTACATGTTGTTTTTCCGTCGTTAATCGTAAGAATTGAATTAGGAATCTAGGATGATGCAACTTAAGTTGCTTTATCTACTTTTATCATATGATTTTGGAAATAAATTTGAACATAGGATTATGACATTCTTTCTTTTTTCTTTTCGTTATAACCTTTAACTGATTTTAGCAATAAAATGTCCTTTAAACAAGAGAAGCCAGTGTCTTGTCAAGAAATTTGACTTTCTTAATTGTTTTAAGCTTATCTATTGATGTATGCTTGGTATTGTAGGCAGAATTTTACAGGGTGAGGAAAGCATTTGATAAAGCCGAGCCATTATATTTAGAAGCCATAACTATTCTGGAGGAAGTGTTTGGTTCTGATGACGTACGATGTGTATATTATTTCATTTGAAATTTATTTTATTTTCTAACCTTGTAGACATGTATGCTTAGTAAGTAACTAATGTTAAATCTAATAATTTGTATAAATAGTTATTAATGAAGTTCAGTGAAGGGTCTTTAAGCCTTTTTGACTTTTTTTTAATGATATATACTTACATTATATGTGTAGAATAGATATAGTAATTCTGTTTCTTAATATATGATTTTATGTATTTTTACCTTTTTAGTCACCTAAATTGGATGATGGACACATTTGTCATTCTTTAAGGTTTCTTGCTTTTGCAGAGTAGGGGCTGCTTTACACAACCTAGGGCAATTTTATCTTGTCCAGCGAAAACTTGAGCAAGCTCAGAAGTGCTATGAGGTATAAGTTCTTTCGAAGCATTTTTTTCTTTATGAATTTTTCTATTTTAATAATATTTTTTCCATGAACCATGATACTTGATATGATAGTTGTTAGTAATAAAGCATAAATTTCAAGGCAAGGTTCTCAGAACTCTAATGTTGTATTTCGATAGATTTATATCTAAGCTTTAAGGCAATCAACTTTCATCTTTTATGGGCTATTTCTCATCTCCTTCCCCTAAAAGAAAACCCCTCTACTTCTATGTCTTCCCCTCCATTTCATATTTCCAGATTCTCCCAAAAGAAATTATAATAACATGTCACATCTTCTTTAAGCAGCATAAGTTAATTGTTTATTTATCTATCAATTCCTATGTGATAATCTGTTCTATTGTCTTTCTGTTTCTTTTGGCAGCGTGCTCTAAAGGTATGAAACAATGCTTGAATTCTCTGTCTTTCATCTTCGATATGGTGGTTCTTTTCCTTTTATTGCTATATGCTGTTTATGTTTTGCGTAGATAGAAGGACATGTTCTGGGCTATGGTGTGCTTATACAATGTATTATCTTAAGAAGGGTAATACCGTGTTTTTCTAATATGGATAATTTGTCATTGTTAATCCATCTTCCTGAAAACGGTTTATACGGAGGAAGTATATTTCATGGTACTTGAGAAAAATATATGTTGAAGTCAAAAGTTATCAAGATTTAAATGCTCCGCTTATAGTCTTCCAAGATATTTTATATTCCAAGGCAAGGTGACAATAATTGCATGCTTGTGCACGATTTGGTATGTAGATTCAAGGTTATGCATGGCTACGACCCTTTCTTATGGTTTCTTATCATAATTTTATGTACACTTGTAGTTTATAAAGGCAGTTAGATCATATCACTATACGAAATATTGTATTGCGTTCTATTGTGTATGGTGGATCACACACTAGAAACCAAGACATTGCATGCCTGTGCACGTTTTGGTATATTCCTCGATACGTGAAACAAATTTGATTTAATAAGGGAAAACTTAAAATAATAACCTTTATACTAAACAAATTATATATGCTATTACTTAGTAGTTTATGGTTTTCAGATGTAAAATCCATTTAAGAAATACTTTTCCTACCCACTATTAATCCATATTCTCAATATAGTCATCATAACCTACACTTTATATGATACAGTCTAACATGGCCCATGAGTACGTCAGGGTTAAGGACTGGATGTATGTGAATTGGCAACAACATATGCAACCTAAGTTTGTCACTGGAGTTTCTGCTTTCATTGAATTTGCACGTGCACATAATAAGAAGGAGAAGACAGTAATGTGGCAGAAGAAGAAGGAGAAGATAGTAATGTGGCAGAAGAAGAAGAAAATGACATTCCTTGTTCTCTGTTTCAGCATCAATCTTCTGATATGAACTAATGATGGCTTTCACATTGGCTTTTCCTTTTAGAGACTTCTTAGTGTCCAATGGAAAGTATACATCAGATTTGTGCAGGTCAGGTTCTTCTATGATTTTCAAGAATTTCAACTGATTCTGTAAATTACACCCTTGTTGGGTGATACTTTTACCACTTCTCACTGCAGGTGCGTTCTCTAATATCCATTTTGAATGTAATATTATAGATATTCATACCCGTTTATGTCAAAATTACTTATATTGTCAATGTTTGATTGTCTAGTTGTTGGTGATGCATCCATATCAGAGACAGAGGCCACTCCCGCTCCTCCAGGTATGTTTATATATCATATAGTGCATGTATATTGATATAGAATGCCATATCATAAATATACACACATTCCTTTTGCTCTTACTTAGATAGTAATTTTTATTATTGTCTAGCTGTAGGTGGTGACAGTAGTTGACAATAAAATTTGTCATCCTAGAAACTATGATTTTTATATGTGCTCGCATGCGGGAATGATTGTAAGTCGTGGACCTGGACAATAAATTCTTATTTGGTATTTGTTTGAAATCAAATTGAATACTATATAATTGATAAGTTTGTTATATTTGTATTTAGTTTGGAATTAACACAATATTTATTCACGCAGCATGCACTTATGAGAAATAGGGAACCATGCGTCCAACTCATTATCATGTGCTGCTTGATGAGATTAGATTTGCGCCTGATGATCTACAAGAGCTTGTTCACTCCCTGTCTTATGTGTAAGCAGCGCTATATGGAGTTTATCTTGTTAATATGTATGTATTGAAATTAATTAATATTATTCAAATTTTGATACATGCAGATACCAGTCCTCATGCTAAGAGGTTCGGCCGGTATATGGGGGATGAGAGCCGGCTCGTGAAGAACTATCCACTTCACGTTGAGTGGGGCGAGCAGCACCGGCGCTCATTCGCCCTCTTCTTTGATCATGCTCGGGTATTAATATATATTTTCATTTGTGATATAATGCAATATTAAGAGTTATTTTCTAATATATCTAATATTAAGAGTTATTTTCTAATATTGCAGACAGCTCAGACCCTGGCGCAAGGTGGTACACCGAGCGTGCTGTCCGTATATCTTGCCTTCCACGGCACCTCGACATATCCAGCCACGGGCGAGCTTCGATATCCCGACGTCGCTACCCAGGAGTATTGCATAAGTGTTAATATTTATTCAACCCATATTTGAAATTTTAGTTTTGAAAGGTTCAAATTTAAATTTTATACTTATACTTTACTGCTTAATGTGGGTGTAGGAGCGGGTGGTTGAGCAGGCCGAGGCCTCGGGGATCGATTTTAACGGACAGAGTGATCCAAGGATGTTGACCCCAGTCCTGGACGCCACACACGGACGCCACCACGGAGGTTGGGAGAGAGGCCGAGGACTGAGCCCTAGCAGGGCCCATATGAGGCTGGACTCCACCCCGGCGGATACTTCCTCCGTCTCCAGTGAGCGGCGTGTCCAGCAGGAACTGGAGAGCTTGAAGGCTACCGTTCAGGAGTTGAAGGAGATGCTGGTATGTATACTACTTAATAGTAAAATATCATGTCATATTATAGATATCAACATATCCAATATTAGTATGTAGCCAGAGCTTATTTGGTTGTAGACTTAGGTTTGATTAATCATACATACATATCTAATTAAAATAACCTACGGTTTTCCAAACTAGATATCCAAATGGGGTTTCGAAATAACTTGATAATGATAAGAATTCGAATAATACACAGTTCTTACACGCTTATTACACACATTAGGTCCAGACGCGACGGGGTACATCGGCCGAGCCTCCACACGTATCTCCTTCGGCTGCGGCTCCGCAAGCCACTACATCGGCTGCGGTTCCGCAGACAGCTCCTATAGCTGCACCGCACGCTCAGACTCCCGCAGCCGCAGCTCCGCAAGCCACTACCTCGACGGCGGCTGCGCAGACCACATCGCCAGCTCCACAGCCCGCTCAGACTCCCGCACGTGCCGAATTGCATGGTTTATGGACCGAGGAGCAGGCGCGCCAGATTCTAGCGTTTATCAGAGATGAAGCTGGACCGAGCTAGGGTAGCTTTTTTATTCTTATTTTTTGAAACATTTATTTATTTATATGATGCATATTGTACTACATTTTGAAACATTTTGGACGATATTGATATTGGTTTATATTTATATCATATTCAGTTTTTGGGTTTCTTTTGTATATTATATGCGTGAGATGTGATTATGAATACTGCGATATATGTTGTGTGATGATTAATTTTATATTTGATTGATGTATATATTATTGTGCACAGGGCGGGAAAAAATCAGGCAGCCCTTTTTAAAAAAAAATACAGATAATGTGTACCTACGGATTAATCCATAGGTACACATGTTGCCCCTACGGCTATATCCGTAGGGGCAAAATATCTGCAGTAACTGATATTTCCCTCATGATCTCAGTACCAGGGGGGTTGGGAGTGCCCCTATGGACATATCCGTAGGGGCCATTGATTCGCCCCTACGGAGTTATCCGTAGGGACAACATATCAGAAATCCTAATTTTTTGCCCCTACGGATAAGTACCTACGAAGATATCCGTAGGGGATAGTACATGGCCCTACGGCTATATCAGTAGGTACAGTTAATATATTTAAAAAAACCGTAAATATTATAACTTTTTTTACCCTACGGCCTACTCTGTAGGTGAAACAGGACCTACACAGAAATCCGTAGGGGCAAGATTTTGCCCGTAGGGGCAAGTTCAGGGCTTCAACTTGCACCTGCGGCCTTTGCACCTACGGGGTCTTTTTTCGCCCCTACGCACATATCCATAGGGGCAGTGGGTTGCCCCTACGGATAAATCCGTAGGGGCAACCCTTATTTGTAGTAGTGACAGGCGACGATATAAATTAGTCTCCGTATATAAGCCACGGGCAACCAAAATAAACCAAATATAACAAGGCATGAAGTGATCTACTGGAGCAGGAGAAAGTTGTTATCGTAACGCGATAACGTAATTAACTGCAAGGGCTTGTACCTGCAGGGAAGAGCATCCCCGCAATCAAAAACCCTTTGTAAATGAGGGGCAATCTGATGAAGTCTGCTATATCGGTCGTATCTATCCAAACCCACGATTTACGGTGCCATAAATCAACTTGGTATCTTCGGAGAGGTAGATGGATATGGCTAAAAGCATATGCCCCCAAATTTAGGCTAGACGTCCTCCGCATCTCAGTCCAGTCTTTGGCGGTAAACAGATTCTGGCACACTCGGTAAGAACTCTTTCTCTTTCCACTCCACACTTCGTGTGCCGTGACCGCGAACAAAATCACGGTTCACTATGGTTGCCGCTAGACTTAAGATACTAAAACATGGTGTCTTGATCTTGTGCAGAAATCAATGGCTTCCTACCGCACCTCATGCAATAGCGACTCCCACTCCGTCCCAGATGAAAGAGTGATGTACAGGCCCAACGCGACCTCCAACCCCAACATGCTAGTAAGATAAGACACTCAGGCTATTACCGGACTTTTCTTTGGGACCATGCTCTCGCCCATGAATTTTGTCCCCTCATCTCCATAAGAAGAAGCTCCCCGAGGGCCGATCTTTGATTGGCTGGCAACCATGGCGGTTCCTATCAGCAAGATGTTTAAATTCGACGTCTCAGTATTCAATAAGCTGGGGAAGAACTCAAGCGGGCCCATAAAGAAGCCCATGATACCTACCTGAAAAAGCCACCACAAAACGGCTAGCCTTACCTGCTCCTTCTACAGGTGAATTCAGCAAAAGTGCTTCCCCTCCCAGGAAGTTGGTCTTCCAAAGATTGGCCAACCCTACTCCAACTTAATCAAGGACGTCGGTCTTCAATACGCTGACGCCAACTAAAGCTCCTTAGTAAATCCGTGGGCATAATGAAGCCACTTCTGATATTGAGGCGGTCTCTACAGTAAGGCACGCTCGACATCGCCACTGGCGCCGAGTAAGACAGACTGGGGGCAACTCCCCCTCTGGGCTTATCCCACCAGCTCCTATTGTGGAGGTCCACACTGTTGTTCCAACTGGGAACAATTTTGATCCGCTCAGGAGAGTCCGCAAGAACTCCCCGACGATGGTACTGAAGAAATCACCTCCGCCAACAGAGGCCCTAATACGGAAACAGCCGAAATAACCATATCAGCAGCTTTCTTCGCAAATCCATAGAGTATGGCGAAAAGTACAAAATTCTGTTCTTGACGAAAACTAATCTCGTCGACCTAAGAAATTTAATGTCCGACAAGAAAAAGACTGCTCCTCCACCATACAATAGAGGACTTCACCTATACAGGTGCCTGTCACAACGACTCCTTTAACTCCAATCTCTTATAAAAGAATGAGGACGGAGAAAATTCCACCGCCTGCGACAAAATCCAATGATGAAAGTTCTAAACGCCCCAAGTTTGGAGGCATTATAATACATACGGTCTATATGGCCTTAGGAAAAGAAGAAAACCGTGCCTCGGTGAGTCACCGACTACAAACTCGCTTGTTGATGAAGGTTCAGGAGCAACAACAAAAGCTCTAAAAAATACTGACCTAAATAGCAGCGCTCACCTGACAAAAAAAGTCCGGACAAAGAAAATGAACAACGCAAAGAGTAAGAAATTGATACAGAGCTCTTGTGACGAGTGCTGGAGAGAAAGGATAAAGAAGCTATCGAACAAACTGCTAATATAAAGCAGATGGCTCTTCTATTTCAATACACGGTTGGAATGATGATCCAACCAGAACCACCGGCCAAAAACCCGCCGATAATTATCGAGGATGATAGAGGAGAAATATCAAATACTCCCCTGGCCTTATTTGCGGCCAAAGAGGAAAAAATCTCTAAGGCGGCCCTGAAAGACTACATTGTGTAACAAATCAGAGCTCATTAGGAAATTGAAGCTGTTGGACAACTCGAAAAACCAGGCGACCATATCCAGCCTGGTATAACCAAATCAAGTCCTCGCCGGGATATACGATCCTGAAGTTCCACGTTCACAAAGGAACAGGAAATCTCCACCAGCATGTCGCACAATTCAGAGCACTATGCGGCAATACTAGAGGCGACAACAAATTATTGCTTCTCCAATTCGTCGGGAGTTTGTCCGAGATAGCTTTCGAATGGTACTCGAAGCTCCCAAATGACTCCGTGAAAACCTTTTCTGAAATGGAACTGTTGTTCATACAACGGTTCTCCAGCGCACTGAATGCACTCCGAACATGGGTCTAATATGCGATCCGGTAGCGAAACCTGTGGTCTAAGTGCGAACAACACATTAAAGAGTCTCCAGCTATGGGCATGTTCATTGAGACCCTCGATCTTCAATCGACTGTGTCCCAGTTCATAACATTCTTCAAACCCACAATATTTCAAGTGTTAATAGACAAGCTGGCCCAAATGGATCAGATAGGCCATGACCCTTCCTCCTCAAATAAAGACCCTTGAAATAACAAGGGTAAAGAGAAAGCGGCCTTTGTTGCCAAAACGCAACAACAGCTGTGCGGCCCAAAACCGGTTGCTCACCAAAACAACGAGTATCCGTGCCCGTCCTTGGAAGAGAGGCTAGGACGTGCTTACTCGTTCCCTCGTGACAAGATGAGGAGACTGTTTGAACTGACGAAGCATAATAATTTCATCACATTGCCAAACCCGCAGAGTCCGGCACAACCTGATGACGTCAACAACCCCAATTACTGCTCCTATCACAGAATAGTGAGCTACCCAATTGAGGATTGCTGCATCTTCAAAATTGGGTTGAAGACCGGTACTAACCGAGAAAGTTTGTGTTGTCTAATAACTAGAAGGTAAACCCGCCCCAAAAGCACGCTCCCAAAAAGGGGATGCACAGGGGGCATCATGCTCACTTGTGGTGTAAGCTCCGTAGGAAGTGGCTCTTTCAGCGAAAACTAAAAGAATAATGAAGGATCTACAAGCGTGTCCGGCTGTCAAGAGGAAAAGCCCACTTAAACCTGAAATAATCGAAGGGATGCTAAAAACCCGTCCCGGGCCGAAAACAACCGACAAAGGGAAAAGCCTCCAAGTCATGCCTTCAAAATCTTTTAAGAAAAAGAAGAAGACCAAGAAATCTGGGTAGCCTGCCGAGTATGACAAGGGCACAGATCTACAAAAGTACATAGACGCATTGGAAGAGTATAACCAGAAGGCACGGACACCAGTCATGCTCAAAGAATTCCTCAAGCATATTCTTGAGGACGGAGACATTGACAATGATGAGAGAAATGACTCATCAGAAGAAGCGGAAACTATGTAGCAAGTTACCACATGGTCTCCTATTCTTCGTTATATGACGAAGAAGCTCTCAGCGTCAGATAATGACGTGGAGGAACTGGGGGCGGAATCAGGACTAAAATCCTCGAAACTTCCAGAAGAAAACCCGATTGAGAGACTTTTAAACAAAGCCTTTCAAAAAAATAAAGACGACCGAGAACGCGAGACAACCATATATGCAAGGGCTAAGCGGCAGCATCTGAATAAAGAAGCTGCAGTAAGAACGATTCATAAAACGCTCTAACCAAATCAAAGCACACCTGTATTAAATAAGAGCAGGATCAAAACTGAGAAACGATTCGCCAAAACCCTATCAATTGAGATGATGCTACCACCTCTCATGAAGTACACTTCTGGAGTCCCATACTCTGACAGAGGAGACTCACATCCAAAATACTACCTATATCATTGAGGGGTCGCCCACCCCATCGAAGAATGCAATGCTTTCAAGAAGTGGTGGTAAGGATATGCTGCCTATCGAAAACACTTCAAGAAAGGGAAACGTGAAGCTCGCGCTCGTTAACGCAGGGATGGTGAGACGAACGCGCATGAAGAAACGACTGGTAACTATCATATGGTTGTCCCAATTCGGAAGGAGAAAAACCTCCAGTTCTCACGTTCGGGAGAGATTCCGAGGATGAAACACCCCTCAACCCTCTCTTCGAAGACTCCACTTCGGAAAAAGAATAGGAGGAGAAAAACTATGAAAACATTCAGCTGCGTAACCATACACTACTTAAGAAGGACTTCGAACCTATAAATAATGGTTTGAACAAAAAGGACAAAGGGGAAGGGAAAACGCATGAGGAAATCGTCCTTGATGAAGAAGCAGTCATAGAGATAGCCGTAAAGGACCCGCCAAAGAAAAATAAGGTGGATTACAACTTTCTAGCACATCTGAGAAAAATACCCTCACAGCTAAGCTTATTAGATGCTCTCCTCCTGTCCAAAGAGGTACGGGATTCCCTGATCAAGGCATTACAAGAGCCCGATCAGTTTCAAGCTTTTCTTGCAGAAGAGAAGATGGAAAATGAACTGGAAGAGGTCGACACGACTGATATCATATTCAGTGATGAAGATCTAATCCTCAGTACGTGCGAACATAATCGACTGCTATACGTTATCGGGTAATGCCATGACATTAAGATAGGGAATATCTTTGTCGACAACGAATCCTCTATTAATCTTCTCAACTTGAGAGTGCTGAAGGAAATTTGCATGAATGTTCAACACCTTGTCCGAGATAAAATTACCATCTCTGGGTTCGACTCATAGTCATCACGGACAATCGGGTTCGTAATACTGACGCTACACTTCGAGCCGCCCGTCATTGATATCAAATTTCATGTCATTGATGCCAAGAATTTCTATAACGCTTTACTTGGCAGACCTTGGTTATACGAGTACAACATTGTCTCTTCTGCACAACATCAGTGTATGAAGTATTTCAAGGATTGCTCAGAGTACACCGTCACGGGAGAACTAAATCTGTTCTCGGTAAATGAAGTACGGAACTATGAATACGCGAAGTAATTTTTTCCGGATTTCGAGGATACTGAAAGGTCCCACAAGACGGAAAATAATCAAAAATTTGCAGCCACCATTCCAATCTTTGGAAGCGACACCTAGGATAACGAACAAATAGTTTACTCGGGGTAGTCCCAAAGGCAAAACAATAAGCTCGGGCTGTTGTCCTAAGGGTTAGTAAGATGAAAGAAAAGAAGAGATTTAAGAAATGCAAGCAAATTAGATGTTTTAAAACGAAACTAGTAATATGTAATCATGAGCTGTTGTCCCAAGGGTTAGTAAGATGAAGGAAATTACTAATTTGAGAATAGAAATAAGTCTGAAAAATAGTCCCTATTCTTAAGTCCAAACTTTTGAATGTTGATATCCTACTATACGCACTTGCACACATCTTGAAACTTGGGATAGTAGAGAGTACCTTGAAATACTCTTGTTTGAAATGCTTAGTATGAAGAAAAAAATATAAATCAACAAAATATAAATGACACATAAAATATAAATGGTGAAGAAAAATGAACACTGGTTTTGTAATTACTTGATTGATGAAAATTCCGATTGTGTAAGTAATTCAAATGATCCCCGGCAACGGCGCCATTTGATTGATCGTTTCTTTGTGTGTCGGTTTAAGAAAATGTATAGAATCACAATCAAAGAATTATATTTGACCGCAATCAACTACGATATCAGTTGTAGATCGTAAGCGAGTGCGGATCATCCACAGGGATTGTGCGATTCGTTTCTATATTTGTTTTGTTTGAATTGAAAAGTTAATCGAAAAGAAAAGAAAACATTGTTCAAGATTTTATCGATTGATTCAAGTGTCACTAGTCTAATCAAGAATCAAGAAAATGATAAACAATCGAGAATCAGGGTTTCGATGATATTTCCAACCAAATGTCAAGAATCTAAATGAGGCTCGCAGGAATCGATTGGATCTATAGACGTGATGTAATCTCAAGATATCGTGTTCTTGTTCTTCGAAGAATTGATACTAGATCGATGATGATCGATGAGAGTTAGGGCTTTCTCGTGAAACTAGGGTTTCATCATTTAACCCTTGTTCTTTCGTCGATATCATTCACATTCTAGCCTCTGGCAATTTCAAGAAACGATCGTAACTCCCCAATTTCGAGCGATATCAATCAAGAAAGCATCGCAACGAAACTGGATCGTCGGTTCTTGAACTTGCTAGGGTTTACAAAACTCGGAGGACTCAAGAATCGATTTAAGATATGTTACATCATCATTCTATTGATCGTCTCGACTCCTCGACGAGCAGAGTATTACTCAAACATCACAACAAGAACTACAACTAGAAATTGAGATCGAATCATGATGCAAGAATTTAAAGAAAACAAGATAAAAGAATATCACCTTTTATTTATATCAACAATTTGATTACAGTCGCTCAAGAACTACAAGAGGAAGAACTAAATTGTCGATTTGGCTTCGCTCGGCTCCGTGAGTCGCGGGTCGGCTTGGACCACTTGCTCTGTTGAAGATCGGCTCTGCTCCTAAAAGGTTGAAGGGCTTCTTGCTTGATTTGGTGCTCGGGAATCTTGGCTTTTGATTGGAATTAGCGTTAGGGTTTCACACAATTCTTGTCACTAGACTTGTGGAAGAAGATGAAGAAAGAGAGTGAATGGATCTAGATTGATACTAGATTGGCTAAGAGATGATTAGATTCATAACCCTAGGTTTAGACTTCTATTTATAGACTTCCCAAACCCTAGGTCTAGGTTTGAAATTACAATTCCCTCCAAAAGTTTGTTGAGGAGCTTCTAGAAAGAGTTTGTTGGGAGCTAGCTTAGGCTTTAAGCTAGGATTAATTAAGCTTAGAAAACCCTAGTTTGCTGATCTGGCAGAAGTCTATGGAGTCTTCTGGAATTTGACATGTCTTGCTGAAGTGTAGGAGCTGAGGGAAGCATTGTGCACTGAAATTGGAGGGCTGATGTGGCAAGGTAGCCGCGGAACCGCGGCGCAAGCCGGCTCCGGCCGCTGTTCCGCGGCCAAGTAGTGTCTTCATGTCTTGGTTCTTTTGGTTTGGTCTTGGGCTAACATTTGGGGCTTTATCTGATATGTTGATTTGTATTTGTCCCTTTGGATTGATACCAGAACTGAAATCATTGAGTTGGCGTAATGTTTGATCAGCACCATGTAAATTTTTGGCTTTTCTTCTGGGTTTTCCTGCACCGATCTCAAAACAAGTGTTGCGCAATATAGGGATGATGCGATGCCATGAAATGCTGTCAATTTCCTTTATAGTGCCGGTTTTAGAGTCTAACACATGCAATCTGATATTTAACGGCTGATTTGCTAATATGTGAAATATGAATACCGTACACTTCTAAATGAATGCAATTGATAGGGAAATTGCCAGTTAAAAGATGCAGTATTTTCGACTGATCAAATTCCCCCAAACTTATTTTCGATCGTCTCGAGCGAACTATTTTATTAAAAAGAGAAGGAGAAAATAAAGAAAGAGAAAAACTAACTAGCACACTTTCGTATGCAACACGATTGTACTGAGCATGTGCAACAAGCCTTTAAATCTCTAGGTGTCCCTAGTAGGAGGAGTGTTGTCTCCTGAGGGTTTTCAGCGGATTGCACCCACAAAATCCAATAATAAAAGAAAGATCATGAATATTACATTTAAAGAAAAGAATTGTAAAAGAAAGACTTTGAAAATTTGGGTTTCCAACTAAGCTAGCATTTCTGTTGTCATGAGCCCTATCTTAATGGTCATGAAAAAATGTCGGAAATCACGTCCTCCCTCAATAAAACATCGTCTTATTCTTCATTCCTATCTTTCTTCCAAACATTGATCATATAACCCTGCGTGTGTGTAAAGACATCCCTACACCCGGAGAATTCAATTCAAGCTATCATACTCTTGCCCATCAGCCTCAATACTTTTTAATTAATGAATATTTAGATGAGATTGCTCACACACTTTCATGCGACCGTTAATACTTCTTGAGATACTAACCGACCGATTACTCCTGTGCTTGCTTACTTGGTGTATTTTCCTCGTCTTGCACCACCTCAGGCATAGCAGTGACTCCCAGACCAGTTGGCCTTAGGGCACTAGGTGAAGAGGCACCCTCGCTATATATTTTTTATTGCCCTTGGTGATAACAAAACCAGTGTTCATTTTTCTCACCACTTTATATTTTTTTATTCACTTTTTTTCTTTTTATTTCCTTCATACATCGGCTTTAAGACAAGAGCATTTCAAGGTATCCTCTACTATCCCAGGCTTCAAGACGTGTGTAAGTGCGAATAGCAGGGTATCAACGTTCAAAATGTTTGGCTTCCAGAATAGAAACTATTTTTCAGACTTATTTTTATCCTCGGATTAGTGACGTCTTTCATCTTACTAACCCTTGGGAAAACAGCTCATAACTACTTATTACTAGTTCATATAAGAAAACTTCTAATTTTCTTGGTTTTCTTAAATTTTTCTAATCTCATGGATGTAATTTTTTACTATCTAATCTTTTATTATCTTATTTGTATACAAAAAATGTTTAAATGCTAAAATTATTTATATTTTGAAAATTTTAAATTTTTATGGATTTCAAAAATTTTTAAATTTTTATAAGTTTTTAAAGAAATGTTTTGTGCTTATGCAAATGATATGCAAATGATGCAAAAATAAGCACAAACCTCCCCCAAACTTGTTTTCAACAGTGTCCTCACTGTTGCCAACAGCTATATCTACAAAACCTGTAAATTTGGGAGGAATTATTAGTGGGGGCAAAATATATAAGTGAAGAACTTCCCCCAAACTTACTCTTTTCACTCACCTCCATTCAAAAGATGATGCAGTGATATGCTGGACATGAAGGTGAGACGGAGGAATTTTAATCCAAATAAACTGGCTCTTATAAAAACAAGAGCTCCTATGTGGGGTCAGTGGAAAAATACGGCTTTATTCTATGTCCATTCACTTTGAAAAAGGTGTCGTTTTTAACATTTTCTACTTCTACTGCCCCGTGCGGGTATACAGACCGCACAACAAAAGTTCCCTTCCACCGAGATCGGAGCTTACCCGCGTGAAGGTGTAGTCGTGAATCATAAAGAAGGACTTGTTGACCTTGTGAAAATGTTTTCCTCAAAATGTTTTTATCGTGAAAAAGCTTAGTCCTATTCTTTATGATTACAGCGTTATCATAAGCTTCATCGCGGAGTTCGCTTAGCTCATTAAGTTGCAGCTTCCGAAAGTGCAGGCTTGGTTTAGGTCAAAATTGATTTCCTTAATAGCCCACAATGCTTTATGCTCTATCTCGATGGGTAAATGACATGCTTTCCCAAACACTATCCTATATAGAGACATTCCTAGGTCGGTTTTAAATGCAGTTCGGAATGCCCAAAGAGCATCCGTTAGTTTGGTCGACCGGACTTTTCTATTCTTAGCAACAGTCTTCTCCAGGATAACTTTGATTTGTCTGTTTGAGATTTCAGCCTGCCCACTTGTTTGGGGGTGATAGGGTGTAGAAAGTTGGTGGTTGATTGAGTATTTCTGCATCAGAGTCTCAAAAGACCTGTTGCAGAAATGTCTCCCATTATCGCTAATAATAGCGCGTGGGTGTCCAAATCGCGAAAAGATATTTTCTTTTAAGAACTTAATGACAACTTTCTTGTCATTAGTGCGACATGGAATGGTTTCTACCCACTTTGAGACATAATCAACCGCCAGCTGTATGTACAAATTCCCAAAGGAGTTGGGAAAGGGACCCATAAAATCTATGCCCCAAACATCGAATATTTCAACAACCAGAATGGGTTCCTGAGGCATTTCATTTCTCTGGGAGATTCTACCCGTGTACTGACATTGTGTACAGGTTTTGCAATAGTCAAATGCGTCCTTAAATAAGGTCGGCCAATAAAATCCACATTGCAAAACCTTCTCTGCTGTCTTTTTAGGATCGAAGTGACCCCCACAGGCCTGATCATGACAAAAAGAAAGAACACTCTTGAACTCTTCTTTCGAGACACATCGGCGAATGATCTGATCAGGACAATACTTAAACAAATATGGATCGTCCCAATAAAAGTGTTTTACTTGGGATAAAAAGCGGTATTTGTCCTGTTTTGACCAATCAATGGGTATAAGTCCCGTGACAAGATAGTTCACAATATCCCTGAACCATGGTTCATTGGATATGCTCAAGAGTTGTTCATCAGGGAACGAATCATTGATCGGCAGGGTCACAGGGGAAGAAGAGATGCGTGAAAGATGGTCGGTTACTACATTTTCACATCCTTTCTTATTTTTGATAACAAGATCAAATTCTTGTAACAAAAGGATCCAACGTATTAGTCGACCTTTTGCATCTTTCTTCGCCAGAAGATGTTTTAAGGCGGAATGGTCAGTGTACACAACTATAGGAGAGCCAATTAAGTAAGGCCTGAATTTTTCTAATACAAATACAACCGCTAAGAGTTCCTTTTCGGTGGTTGTATAATTGATTTGAGCATCATTCAGGGTCTTACTTGCATAGTATATCACGTGTGGCATCTTTTCGATGTGCTGTCCTAAAATTGCACCTACTGCAAAATCAGATGCGTCACACATCAGCTCAAAGGGGTAGTCCCAGTTTGGTGATGATAAAACGGGGGCTGAAGTGAGTGAGTGTTTAAGTGAGTCGAGAGCTGTCTCGCAGTCCGAGTCAAAATGGAAGGTCGTATCCTTGCCAGGAGAAGAGTTAAAGGTCTAGCAATTTTGCTAAAGTCCTTAATAAATCTCCTATAAAAGCCCGCATGGCCAAGGAAAGATCGAATATCTTTGACGCTTTTGGGATGAGGGAGGTTTTGAATGACATCTATCTTAGCTCTGTCAACCTCAATGCCTTTCTGTGAAATGACATGTACAAGAACAATTTCTTCTTGGACCATAAAATGGTATTTTTCCCAGTTCAAAGTTAAGTTCTTCTCTTTGCAACGAGTAAGAACAGCGTCAAGATTCGCTAGGCAATCAGAAAAAGAGTCTCCAAAAATCGAGAAATCGTCCATAAAGATCTCCAGAAAATTCTCTATCATATCAGAGAATATCCCTATCATACACCGCTGAAAGGTAGCGGGAGCATTGCATAACCCAAAGGGCATGCGGCTGTAAGCAAAGGTACCAAAAGGACAAGTAAAAGTGGTTTTATCTTGATCATTTTTGGCGATGGGGACCTGATTATAGCCTGAGTATCCGTCCATAAAACAATAATACTCTCGTCCCGCTAAGCGTTCCAGCATTTGATCAATGAATGGTAGAAGAAAGTGGTCTTTCCTCGTGGCAGCATTGAGTTTTCTATAATCGATACATACACGCCACCCAGTTTGGGCGCGTGTCTGAATCAACTCATTTACCTCATTGGTTATAACAGTGATGCCGGATTTCTTAGGGACCAAATGTATAGGACTCATCCATTGGCTATCGGAGATGGGGTATATAATACCATTATCTAGGCATTTGACGATCTCTTTCATTACCGCTTCCTTCATGACGGAATTCAACCGTCTCTGTGGTTCTTGGGTTGGTCTGGCATCATCCATCACATGTATATGATGTTCAACAATCAAGGGACTAATCCCTTTGATGTCCGCCATACTCCAACCAAACGCCTCTTTGTTAGATCTCAATACCGATAAAAGTGCATTCTCTTGCTCTAATGCTAGAGAAGCGGATATTATAACCGGTAAAGACTCCTTCTCACCTAAATAAGCATATTTAAGATGAGAGGGTAAAATTTTGAGATCTAATTCGGGCGGAGAAATGATAGAAGGAGGGATCATCGAGTGATTTTTGGATTTACAAAGAAGCTCAGAGCCTGTGAAAGATACAGACTCGGGTGGAGAAAAGTCAGGAGTGCAGGACTCAAGTGTAGAAAAAATGTCCTCACTAAGATCTTGTGTGAAATCAAACAGAGATGTGGTAATGTCATCGAGATCAGTAAAGCAAAGTTCCTCAGCTCCACAACTATCGGGAGCAATCTCATGGACAGAGCACACATCGAGAATATGAGCAGTGGGTTCTGATGGCTGACTTCCAACTTTGTAGATGTTTAGTTCAATGGTCATATTTCCAAATGATAAGTTCATTGAACCATTTCTACAGTTTATAACAGCGTTGGAAGTGGCAAGGAAAGGACGACCTAGAATCACCGGAATTTGGTCCTGGGGGTTTGCTACAGGCTGTGTGTCGAGTACAATGATGTCTACAGGGAAAACAAATTCCCCGACCTTTTTCAACACATCCTCTAGTTCACCCCTTGGTTTGGTGATTGAACGGTCTGCCATTTGGAGAGTGCAGTGAGCAGGTTTCAGCTCTCCAATCCCTAGTTGCTCATATACAGAATATGGAAGTAGGTTAACACTTGCGCCAAGGTCTAAAAGAGCACGATTTATGTTTTTACCCCCAATAGAAATCGATATTGTAGGACATCCTGGGTCCTTTCGTTTCTTTGGTAGCTGGGGGATAAAAGCAGTGCTGATATTATTAGCCATAAAGACCTTCTTCGGCACTTGAGTCTTCCTCTTCCTAGTGCACAAGTCCTTAAGAATTTTCGCATAAGCGGGGACTTTTTGAATTGCATCTAGGAGAGGGATGTTGATGTTAACCTGTTTGAACATTTCCATAATTTTCTCCATATGAGGAATCGTTCTATTACCCCTTAACCGGTTCGGGTAAGGAGCTTTCGTAATAAGCACCGGGTCCATCATAGGAGAAGGAAGAGGGGGTAGACGAGATCCCAAAAGAGGAGTGGGGACCGTCTGTGGAGAACTATAAGGGTTGGGTTGAGGTGTCGGGCCTAGTGGGAAATGGAGAATAGGCTCGCGAGAAGGTGGTGTGGTAGAAGAAGAAGGATCAGAATTAGAAGTGTGTGTGTGAGGAAAGGTCTCAGCTGGGGTGTTGATAGTATTTTCAATATCATCAATTCCTTCCCCGACATGATTGTTCAGCGCTCTTCCCGATCTCAACGTTGTGACGGCATTTACATTGTAATGCCCAGGATTCTGTAGGGGTTGAGAGGGAAGTTTCCTTTTTTCTCTCACACTCATTTCGGCTTTAAGTCGAGCTATTTCAGCTTCCATCGATCTGATACTCTCAGCTTGGGACGCTGAGTTTTTCTTTATCTCACTGACGGAAGATCTAACCTCAGTCGAAACCTCTATGAAATTTGACAAAAGTGATTTCATGGTTTGAGTGAATTGAGAGAATTCGTCAGAACAGGACAACTGCATAGGATTAGACTGTGCAGGATTGTTGACCTGATTTTGGAAGTTTTGTGACTGGTAGGGGTGCTGAGTGAGTTGAAGGGGTTGCTGTGGTGGAGGAAGAGCCCTTTGAAATTGATTCGTGTTTAGAATCGTGTTTTGAGATTGGTTTTGGTTCCAAGCAAAATTCGGGTGATTCCTCCAACCCTGATTGTACGTGGAAGAATATGGATCGTTTCTCGGTCTTTGAAATGCGACATTTGTATGCTCGTGACCTTGAAACGTAGAGTTTAATTGACATTCTTCCGTTAAATGAGACGGATCAGAACAGCACCCACAAACAGTTTTGGGGAGTGATATTGGGTTTAGGGAGGCTGCTGCAAATTTGTGTTCCATAGCATCGAGCTTCTTTTGCATTGCTGCCATCTCAGCTCGAACATCTATGGACACATCTATTTGGTGTACGCCACCCCTATTCAATGGTTGGGTTCCACTCTCCCACTGTAGTGATTTTTCAGCGAACTCTTCTAAAAACTTCCAAGCTTCCCCATCATCCTTAGTCATAAAAGTACCTTGACACATGTTTTCAAGGCTCTGTTTAGTGTTTGGGTTAATGCCCTCATATATGATTCGGCAAAGATCCCATCTCGGGATGCCGTGATGAGGACACTGAACTAATAGATCCTTGAAACGTTCAAAGCATTTTGAAAATGGTTCAGTAGGGAGCTGGGCAAATTGATTCAGTTCGCTACGGATTCGAGCTGTCTTTTGTATTGGGTAAAATTTCTTAAGGAATGCCGCTACGAATTCTTCCCAATTCGTGATTGAGTGTGCGGTGGTGTTATATAGCCACTTCTCGGCTATATCACACAAAGTAAATGGAAGAAGTCGTAGACGCATAGCATCCACTGAAAGTTGTGACGTACCTATCATTGCGCATACGTTTTCAAATTTGGTAATGAAAACGTAAGCGTCCTCAGTCTTGAGTCCGTGGAATTTGGGTAAAAGATTGATGTATTGGGGTTTAATCTCAAAGTTATCCCCATTGGCTGGTGGTGTGGATAAGTAGGTCGAAAGAGGACCTCGAATATGGTAGCACCTCTCCTGGAGAGAGATGCGGGGTGGATTCTGTGCACCAACGGATGGCGGCAGATTAGGGTTAAAGAAATTCGATGGAGGTGGATCCATCGATGTGGGTGTGGTAGTGGGTAAAGGAAATGTAAATATAAAAATATCGACTTCGGAGTCGATAAAGGGTACGCGGACTAAACGGGCACTAGAATCCCGTGTCCAGCCTATCTTGTACTAAAAAGGGTTAGTACAAGTGGCATCGTGGACTTATAATTAGGGGTAATGAATGAATGCGGTGTTTGCTTTGAAAAAGAGCGGATTTTTTTTGAAAAATGATGCGACACAACAAATGCAGCAACAAAAACCCTAGAATCTAGTGGTCACCTAGGTCCGGCTCTAGACCGCTCCTAATTGCCAAAAGACAAGTCGCAGGATAGAATCCTCCACTGCCTCTTTGTCCCCCTGTGGCCAGGTAAGTGCCAGGTAAATAGAAAGGTACTCCACTACATAAGTAGTGGGCCTAATTAATAACCACTAGCCTTCGACACAGTTGCCTAGACACCACAAGAAAACGCGGATAAGCAATGAATTACCCATGGCCTTCTCTTGTCCTAAGTGAGCGCGACGGTCCTTAGAGTCATCTCTAGATATTTTTTAGTTAATGTGGGTCAATGCGGATGCAAGTTTTGCAATTTTTGGGGCCTAGGAAGGATAATGAACTCCCCACCTAATTTGGATTTGGTCTTTGCCCCTTAATATCCGTATTAGTAATGCAAACAACCAAGAAACAAAAACACGCACAAACTTAATTTTGCAATTTGCGAGCTGCGATTTTTGCAAAGAAGCCTGCAAAAATTTATTAGTTGGAGCTAAAAAGAGGAGAGAGAAGAAGGTAAGAAGTCACCTGAGGAAATTTGGTGTACAGATGCCTTGAAGAGGCCGCGGTTCCGCCGCTAATGATGGCTCCCACCGCGGAATCGCGGTCGTTTGTTCTGATCACTGCACCAAAATTCAGCAGCAAGCTACTGTATACATCCTCATTTCTCTGGAATTTTCCAAAAACTATTTCAATTTCACAGCAAGCTCCAGATCTCCTTGCAACAAACCACAACAAATTGTTTAGATTTTGTGCGAATTTTGATCTCAAAAATTACAATGGAATAAATCTTTCAATTCAAACTTCAATATAAAACGAATTAGCGCACGATCCCCGGCAACGGCGCTATTTGATTGATGAAAATTCCGATTGTGTAAGTAACTCAAATGATCCCCGGCAACGACGCCATTTGATTGATCGTTTCTTTGTGTGTCGGTTTAAGAAAATGTATAGAATCACAATCAAAGAATTATATTTGACCGCAATCAACTACGGTGTCAGTTGTAGATCGTAAGCGAGTGCGGATCGTCTACAGGGATTGTGCGATTCGTTTCTATATTTGTTTTGTTTGAATTGAAAAGTTAATCGAAAAGAAAAGAAAACATGATTCAAGATTTTATCGATTGATTCAAGTGTCACTAGTCTAATCAAGAATCAAGAAAATGATAAACAATCGAGAATCAGGGTTTCGATGATATTTCCAACAAAATGTCAAGAATCTAAATGAGGCTCACAGGAATCGATCGGATCTATAGACGTGATGTAATCTCAAGATATCGTGTTCTTGTCCTTCGAAGAATTGATACTAGATCGATGATGATCGACGAGAGTTAGGGCTTTCTCGTGAAACTAGGGTTTCATCATTTAACCCTTGTTCTTTCGTCGATATCATTCACATTTTAGCCTCTAGCAATTTCAAGAAACGATCGTAACTCCCCAATTTCGAGCGATATCAATCAAGAAAGCATCGCAACGAAATTGGGTCGTCGGTTCTTGAACTTGCTAGGGTTTACAAAACTCGGAGGACTCAAGAATCGATTTAAGATATGTTACATCATCATTCTATTGATCGTCTCGACTCCTCGACGAGCAGAGTATTACTCAAACATCATAACAAGAACTACAACTAGAAATTGAGATCGAATCATGATGCAAGAATTTAAAGAAAACAAGATAAAAGAATATCACCTTTTATTTATATCAACAATTTGATTACAGTCGCTCAAGAACTACAAGAGGAGGAACTAAATTGTCGATTTGGCTTCGCTCGGCTCCGTGAGTCGCGGGTCGGCTTAGACTGCTTGCTTTATTGAAGATCGGCTCTGCTCCTAAAAGGTTGAAGGGCTTCTTGCTTGATTTGGTACTCGGGAATCATGGCTTTTGATTGGAATTAGGGTTAGGATTTCACACAAGTCTTGTCACTAGACTTGTGGAAGAAGATGAAGAAAGTGAGTGAATGAATCTAGATTGATACTAGATTGGCTAAGAGATGATTAGATTCATAACCCTAGGTCTAGGCTTCTATTTATAGACTTCCCAAACCCTAGGTTTAGGTTTGAAATTACAATTCCCTCCAAAAGTTTGTTGAGGAGCTTCTAGAAAGAGTTTGTTGGGAGCTAGCTTAGACTTTAAGCTAGGATTAATTAAGCTTAGAAAACCCTAGTTTGCTGATCTGGCAGAAGTCTCTCGAGTCTTCCGGAATTTGACATGTCTTGCTGAAGTGTAGGAGCTGAGGGAAGCATTGTGCACTGAAATTGGAGGGTTGATGTGGCAAGGTAGCCGCGGAACCGCGGCGCAAGCCGGCTCCGGCCGCGGTTCTGCGGCCAAGTAGTGTCTTCATGTCTTGGTTCTTTTGGTGTGGTCTTGGGCTAACATTTGGGGCTTTATCTGATGTGTTGATTTGTAATTTTCCCTTTGGATTGATACCAGAACCGAAATCATTGAGTTGGCGTAATGTTTGATCAGCACCATATAAATTTTTGGCTTTTCTTCTGGGTTTTCCTGCACTGATCTCAAAACAAGTGTTGCGCAATATAGGGATGATGCGATGCCATGAAATGCCGTCAATTTCCTTTATAGTGCCGGTTTCAGAGTCTAACACATGCAATCTGATATTTAACGACTGATTTGCTAATATGTGAAATATGAATACCGTACACTTCTAAATGAATGCAATTGATTGGGAAATTGCCGGTTAAAAGATGCAGTATTTTCGACTGATCATTACTTAAGGCAGCATAAACAAATATAGCGAGGATGTCTTATCACCTAGTGCCTTAGACCAACTGATTTGGGAGTCACTGCTAAGCCTCAGGTGTTCTAACACTAGGATATTGCTAATTACGCCTTAATAAGCAAGCACATTTGGTAATCGGTTGGTTAGTAGCTCAAGAAGTATTAACGGTCGCATGAAGAATGTGTGAACAAATCTATCTAAAACATCACCGACTAAAAAGTACTAAGGAAGATGGATAAGGGGTATGATAGCTTGAATTGAATTCTCTAAATGTATAGATGTCTTTTACACATACGTAGGGGTATATGATCGATGTTTGGAGGAAAGATTGGGAGGAAGACTAAAAATGATATTTTATTGAGAGATGATATGATTTCTGATATTTTTCATGACTATTAAGATAGAGCTCATTACAACTAAAAAGCTAGTGTAGTTTGAAACACTTATTTTCAAGTTTTTTCTTTTATATATTTCTTATCTTTGCATGTAATTTTCATCTTCTTTCTTTTATTATGGGATTTTGTGGGTGAAATCCGCTGAAAACTCTCAGGAGACAACACTCCTCCTACTAGGGACACCAAAAGGTTTAAAGGCTTGTTGCACGAGCTAAGTGCAATCGTGTTGCCTATGAAAGTGTGATAGGTTTTTTATTTTTATTTTATTTTTAATAAATAGTTTGCTCGGGACGATCAAAGATAAGTTTGAGGGTATTTGATCAGTAAAATTTGTTGCACATTTGTATGAACAATTTCCCTACTATTATTAACTATAGAAAGGTGTTAATCGTAAATAAAGAACATATATAGATTTATTTGTAAAAATATTATTATCATATGTTTCTTCATTTATAATTAATATAATTAGGGAAAAATATATGCATATAATATTTAAATAAATTATTAGTAATTAAAATATGCATATCATGTCAAATATTCCTAATCAATATTCTTAAAATATTATATCATATAAATGGTTGGAATAATATATCAAAAGTACCAAATACTACCAACAATTTGATTTAAGATATTGTGCAGGTATTAGCTCATATCTGAAATATAAGTAGACGATCCACATCAAATCGAAATATCAAACTGAATCTGCTAAATATTAGAAGCAAATCGAAGTATCTAGCAATGGCAGAGACTAAGGGCAATATTTTCAGAATCTGTATATCGAGGATCTCCAAATATCGAGAAAATATGCCAGAAAAAATCACAAGTCACCATCCCACACCAGAAGGCGGCAGATCCGCGGTCAACAGGGGTTTGGGCGACTGTTCCGCGGTCGAATATGGGCTGTTGGATCTGGAAATTTAGGGGCATAATCGTAACTTCATCTACTCCAACATGAAATCTAGGGTTTGTACTTTCAAGGGCTATATAAAGGACCGAGAGCTGTGCATTCCAAAATCATCGACTCTAATCAAGTCATACATTCATCTACCAATCGATCGAGAGAGATTTAGCGAGCAACTAGGTTCTTGTAATCTACCTTTTTAAGAAGAAAAGTTGATCAATAAAGCTAGTTTTTGTTTTAATTCATTTCGCATTACTTTTCTGCATTACATTCAACATTACTTTGTTATTTTAATATAGTTTCATTCATTTTCTACCTCTATTTTATTACGCTAATAATCATGAGCGAGTAATTTCTTACTTGCTAGGATTTGTAGGATATAGTAGAATAATGGATGAAAAACCCTTTAACATTTTTTGAAATTTTAATGTTTATAAATCTTAGCAAAATAAATGTTAACCCTCTTATCGGGTACGCTATCAATTAATGATAGTCACGACCATGATTTGAGATTAGTTAATACTTTTTTGTTAAGTGCTTGAGATAAATAGAGATCAATGGAAGGACAAGGGGCAGTAATGGGAAACCCTGATTCCCTCCAATAACTCTAATCCATATTCATCACTATCTCTCTAGTTTTACAAAATTAAACGATAAAAAGAATCATTTTTTACTTCATCCATTAACTAATAAGTCCTATAAACCCTACAAGCATTTCTATTATAAAATTTTATAACCATCTTAGTTTAAAACGACAACAATCCCTCCTCCTTTGTATCAACTCGTCTAAAGCAAGATAAGAAATTCACTGTTTCCCTGTGGACGAGCCATACTCATCGCGACTAGCTATTTGCGACACCGTCTTGATTGTGGTTATTTACAACACATGTACACACACTATTTCAAACTAATCAAATGTGTTCGACGCAATCGAAGAAGTGCAAGAAGAAAATGATTCCCAATGGGAACTCTACTTCGATGGAGCATCTTCTATAAAGCCGCGAAAGCAAAACACTCTTATAATAAAAGCCGGGGTGGTTCTTATCTTCATGACCCCACAGGGAAGAATATTGCATTATGCTCTCTCCTTGACAGAACCCAGGACTAATAATGAAGCTGAATATGAAGCTTTAATAGCCAGTCTTGGGATCGCTATCGATATGGGAATCAAAGACCTCCTCATATATGGAGACTCCCAGTTGATCGTTAGTCAAGTAAACAGTGACTATCAAACATGCAAGCTAGAGCAGATAAATTATGGTGAAAGAGTGTAGCAACTGCTGACACAAATCCCTTCCTATATCCTAGAAGCATACCACGAGTGGAAAACAGCAAAGCGGATGCGTTAGCCAAACTGACTAAAGTATTGGCCGATGAAGGCCTCGATGATATAAGGATCATTGTGCAAAGCCGCAGGGTCCTCGGACAAATAGATATATATTCGAAAGACCTGATATAGCCATCCGAAGGAAAACAAATGACCGAGCAAGCAGCCCTTCAAATAGAGGAAGAAGAAAAGGTCAAGGATTGGAGGGAAGTCTTCATAGATTACTTTAAGTCCCAACGAACGCCCAAAAATGCTTCATCTAGATTTCAGTTCATGAAACGGGTTTTATCATTCGCCTTCGTCAATGATACTCTATATAAGAGATCATTTGACTGCCTATGTTTAAGATGTCTAGGGCCAGAGGAAGCAAAGAAAGTCGTCCAAGAAATAGACGACGGACTCTGCGGTTCTCATTAAGCTGAGCCAAAGTTGAAGATGAAGATAAAATGAATGGGCTATTTTTGGCCCATGATGATTCAGGATTGCATCGAATATGCGAAGCAGTGTCACTCGTGCCAAATTCACGGGGACTTCATACATCAGCACCCAAATCCGTACCCAACAATGGCCAGCTGGCCGTTCGAAATGTGGGGAACCGATATAATTGGCCCTATTGAACTGGCATCATCTAAAGGACACCGGTTTATACTAGCAACAACAGACTATTTCTCTAAGTAGGCAGAAGCAGTACCGCTAAGCGAGGTGAAGACAGAGAATATTCTCCATTTCTTTAAAACCCATGTCATATATCGATTCGAGACTCCATGATGGATAATCTCGGATAATGGGCCGGCTTATAGAAGCCACAAAATAAACTGTTTCGCACAGTAGCATAAAATAGATTGGAGATACTCTTCAATCTATAATTCTCAGGCCAATGGTCTAGCCGAACCCTTTAACAAGACCTTGACCAAAGTTATAAAAAACAGTGTCCAGAAACAAAAACAAGTACTAGCACAAAAGGCTATATGAAGCTCTTTGGGGATACTGAAAAACGTTCAAGACGACCACAAATACAACACCATACATACTGGTGTTTGGTGCTGAAGCAGTGCTCCCACTGGAGATAGAACCACCCTCTTTACAAGTGGCAGTTTAATACGAGCCGACAGATGAAGAAAATACTCATTTTAGGCTTGAGGATCTCGATGGAAACCCGCCTTATAGCACAACAAAATCTAGAAGCTTATAAGGTAAGGATTACCCGATCATATGAAAGCCTGGCTAAGCTGAGAACATTCCGCCAAGACGAACTCATGCTGGTTATCAAAAGACCAATGATTTCCAATCGTGCAAAATGGGGAAAGTTCGAGCCAAATTATGAAGGTCTGTACATTATAGATAAAGTCTACCAAGGTGGAGTCTACTTGCTTATGAATATGCATGGCGAAAGACTATTCCGGCCAAAAAACGGCCGATTCCTCAAAAATACCACGTTTGAGAAGTCATGACTTAGATCAATGGTAGATGACGACACTTGTATCCGCTCGCTATCTTTCTAAGTCAGAATTTTGAAAGTAGTACAAAAAAAGCCTCGTCGCCCCAAACACGGCGATATTGGACCGAGACGTCCCTAAACTAGCGCGTTCCCCCCAAACACGAGAATGCTGGACCGAAAAGTATTTAAACTGAAAAATCGCCCCAAAATACGACAATAATGGACCGTTATGTCCTTAAACTAACACGTTTTGCCCTACGGTAAATCTCTTTATTGACCATCGTAAACAATCCACGGGCATAAACAATTTATAGCTTTCCCACGTCCTACATGATGCGGTCCTTCCGTAAAGATCGGGGTCTACAGCTAATGGTGCGTTATCTTATGGGCCGCCTAAAAAAAGGTATGTCCACAAGTAAAATGGGCACGGATGAAAACCCGAAAGAGCGCCGTGAGTAAAAACAGCAGGACTACCGGCGAGCTAGTGGAAACTCGAAAGGGCGCGAATTCGTTAAAAAAAATGCATTTGTAAAGTCCTCACGACTTTGTAAGGAGAAAACGCCTGCGTGAGATCCTTAGGACTCACAAAGGAGAAACACACTTAGGAATCCATACAATTCCTAAGGAGAAAATGCATTTACGAGATCCTCACGACTCGTAAGGAGAATATACCCTCTATAAGACCCTCCGGGTTATAGAATTCAAAAACCTTAGGTTACAAGGATCCAGACCTGCTCTTAAGCCACCAAAACCCTACAAAGTTTTTCTGCCCTATAAGCGGTCCAATATAGACTCTTGTATACAATCTACATGCATAAATAAATATATTCTCCACTAAGTCTCGCAAATGGCGAGAAATATCCCTATTTGGTGAACAGCTACTTGTAAGTCCTCTCAACTTACAAGGATAAAACACTCTTATAAGATTCATACGATTTACAAGAGAAAACACATTTGGGAATCCTCATGATTCTTGAGGAGAAAATACACATATGAGATCCTCACGACTTATAGGGACCTTTATGAGACCCTTACAACTCATCAAGTCAACAAACCTTAGTCGACATGATCCTTACCCTATTTATTAAGCCACCTTTGTTCAAATCGATAAAGACAAATGATGATTCGCTCCTGGAAATATCACAGTTGTAGCAATACTGATTCCTAAATAGATGTCAAACTCTAAGTTCTCTCACGGCAAATGATGATTCGCTCCTGGCAGCATTCCAGTTGTAGCGATACTGATGCCAAAATTGGTATCAAAACCTAAGTCCCTGACGCGCCACAAAATCAGCGAGTAAAAAAATGCATATAAAATAGCCGAAATGATGGGGCAATTTGCAATAAAAATCAGCGAGTAAACATATTCATAAGAAACATTCGAATGGTTTGGGCAACTCGCAATAAAAAAAGTAGCGAGTAAAAATAAAAAATGACATAGCCGAAATGATTGGGCACCATGAAAAATAGCCGAAATGATTGGGCAATCGCTACTTTCGCGATATAAAACCTGAAAAGATAGAGCATCGCGGAAATAAATAATAAAATGAAATTTTTCTGCTCTGCAAGCAGTTCCATACTGACTCTTGTATACAATCCATGGACACAAATGAAAGGGAAACATATTTTTCTTACCATACTTCATCAAAAGAAGAACAGAGTCTTGACGACACATATACAGCCTAAAGATTATTTGGACGTCCTTCTTACTCCAGTAAAGTACAAACGCGACAAAGACCCAAGGGTCAACTAAAAGTGGAGTGACGACAAAATTCTAGCTCCACATCTCGATGGTAACATCTACAGTCTAGAGATCATCTTGGCGTTCCTCCTCATTCTAGCAGGGTGTGGACGCAACTATCAAATGAAATTGGAGAAATGACATATTCCTCACTCCAGACCTCGATTGCGATACATGCAGCATAGAGATCACACAGATGTTTTCCCGGCTTCAGCAAAGAATCAGTACGACATCATCAAAGAAAAAACGAAGTGACGGTATATTCCTAGCTCGGGTCTTGACAGCAACACATACAAAGCCTAAAAATCATTGGAGATCATCCCACCCCAGAAAGGTGCGGTCATGACTCATCAGAGCTTCAAATTAAGCCTAATCTTAAGTAAAAAGAGCGACGGAAAATACCTAACGCTTGTTCTTTCGACGGTAATACGGATACTCCAACCTAAGAAGATTACTTGAAGACGTCTTGTCTGGTCTCAGAAGGGATCAGAGACATGACAGTCGTGGGGCTACTCGAGCAGCAAGCTAAGGGACTATGATTAGTAAAAAATATTGCATATTTGTATGGGCATTTTCCCTACTATTATTAACTAATAAAAGGTGTTAATTATAAATAAAGAATATATGTGGGTTTATTTGTAAAAATATTATTGTCATATATTTCTTCATTTATGATTAAAATAATTAGGGAAAATATATGCATATAAAACATAAATAAGATTATTCATATTACAATATGCATATCATATCAAAATATTCCTAATCAATATTCTTAAGATATCATATCATATAAATGGTTAGAATAATATCTCAAAAATAACAAATGCTATTAACAATTTGATTTGAGATATTATGCAGGTATTACCTCAGAAATCCAAGTAGGAGATCCATATCAAATCGGATTACAAAACCGAATCTGCTAAATATTATATGCAAATGGAAGAATATAGCAACGACAGAGACTAAGAGCAATATTTTCAGAATCTTTGTATCAAGAGGATCTCCAAATAACGAGAGAAAAAGCCAGAAAATCCCAAGTCACAAGCCCACCATATGGCGGCGGATCCGAGTTAATAGGGGGTTAGGGCGGCGGTTCCGCGGTCAGGTAGTGGCCGCAGGATCTAAAAATTTAGGGGCATGATTGTAATATCACATACTCCAATATGGAATCTAGGGTTTCTACTTTCAGAGACTATATAAAGGACCGAGAGCTATGCATTCCAAAATCATCTAATCATCAAACTACCTATCCATTGAAGAATCGATTAAGATCTAGCGAGCAAACTAGGGTTTTGTAAATTACTTTTTCAACGAGCAACTTTTGTAATGCACTTGTAAATCAATAAAGGTAGTTCTTTCTTTTAATTTTTCTGTGTTTACTTTCCTCATTTATTTTCTGCAATTCCTTTCTGCATTTACTTTCTGCATTACTTTCTGCAATTTTAATTTTAATTATGGGTTATGTATTCTTTCACCTTTCTTCTACTTTGCTAATATCCATGAGTGAGTAAATTCTTGCTTGTTAGGGTTTGTAAGATATGATAGAATAATGGATGAACAATACATCTTCAACACTCTTCAAAGTTTTAATTTTTATAAATTTTAGTAAATTAAATATTAACCCTCTTATCGGGCGCGCTATCAATTTATGATAGTCACGACCACGATTTGAGATTCGTTAATAATTGTTTTGTTAAGGGCTTAAGAAGAATATGGATCAAGAGAAAGACGAGGGTCAGTAGAGAGAAACCCTAATTCCCTATAAGAACCCTAATCCACATTCATCGCTATTTCTCTAGTATTAAATAATTAAAAGACAAAAAGAATTATTTTTAAAATTTCATCCATTAACTACTAAATCCTCTAAACCCTACAAGCCCTTATATTATAAACCTTTCAAACCTTCTTAATAATAAACAATAACAATTCCATTTTTCTTTTATCAACTCGTCTAAAACAAGAAAAGCGGCTCACTGCTTCTTTGTGGACAACCCGTACTCACTATCGGCTAGCTATTGCGACACCGTTATTGATTGAGGTAATTTAGAACACACATAGACACACTTTCACGAACCAATCAAATGGATCTGTTGCCGGGAAAAACGGTCGTAATATTTTTCTTGTTATTCGGGTTCATTTCTAATATAAAACCAGGGAAACATAAAAATAATAATAATAAACTGCATTTTGTATTTTTAATGATTTTTTTGCGAGTTTTGCGAGAAATATGAAGCACTTTGAGCGAACCAACAGAAATTCAGAGACTATCAAATAGGAGTAGAGGAGTATTGGAGTGCGGTGCCAAATTTTTAAGGAGAGATTTCATTAATAGGCGGCGGAACCGCGACCCAAAAGTGCTTTTGGCGGTGGAAGCGTAGCAATAGTGGGGAGTTAATGGAAGTCGATGTCGTGCACCCCGCGGGTTCGCGGGGAGGCGGAATACGCAAAAAACGATTTTTACGGGCTTCGCAACACCGACTTGAATCCAGGATCGACTATAAATCCTAGCTAGCATAACTACCATGAGCCATAAGGTTTAACTACTCGGAAGAAAGTTATACCTCGTAGTATCAAGTCCTTCGGGTCTTCTTGTTCTCCTACTCATCGTCTTAAGCTCCTCGAAGAGTGTACGGATCGTGTCTCCTCGTCGAGCTCCTCGAGTCGAAGATGATCCACCCGAGAGTCTATACTTTAAACTCCAACCTCAAACTTGAGGTAACTAGGGTACCTAGTGTGCTAATCTAAGTAGTTTAGAGGATGTAGAGAGTGATTATGGATTTTTTAGTCTCAAGAACCCTAGGTTTCTCAGCACATGAGAAAATTAGGGTTTGAGGAAGAAGAAGAGAGCTCTTGAGGAGAGAGAGAGTGTTGAAGATAAAAATGAAATGAAGATGGCTAAGTCTTGTGATGAATGAAGCATACAATAATTCATAAATGGAAATATCAAGCATGCTTCAATAGTCACTAGATGAGTCATCCCATGAGTTACTACAAGTATCCATGCTTCATTTAATGAGAAACCACACCCCTTACCTCCACCTCATTAACCATTTAACATAAATAGTAATACAATAAATGAGGTGTCCTCTTCTAGAAGAATTTTTCCACAAATTACAAGAATACCCCTCACCGTATATACATACCCGTATCCGTATTCCGAAAAATACTAATACAAAGAGACGAAACAATCCGATAATCTAATACTAGGATCCGACTTAAACCAAAGCCCACTAGTATAATCCGTACGAACATGATCCGTACACAAGTACAAGTATATGTTCGAAGCCTGTCATAAAACCATACGACCTCTACATCGTTTCACCCGAGCAAGGAAACCCTCTGTGTGGGACTCTAAAGACTCGACAGTACGCTGGAAGTGGGTTTAACCACAAGTACGTCAGCGGTACTAGCTGTACGTAACGGCTTTCCAGGTATCTGTCGATAAGAAGGTCAATGAGCAAACTCATCCGAACTCCTACTGAGCCTATCTGTGACAATCTCCATACAGTCCGGTCTGCTTGTCTAAGAGTATCGCATATCAGGTTTAGGGGTGGTAGCCGTCAGACCTCTAATAGCGCAATAAGTCATGCTGGAGTAGAGCCCAAAACACCCTAAGAAACTACTGGAGTACCTACCGGTAAATCTCGCTTGCCCTGGCCCGGGACTTTATGTAATGGATTTTCGAACACAACGCGATACCAACCCCCAATACCGGGAGAGACGAATCCTATGTAATCACTACTGCCTCCTAGTGCTTCGGGACTGCACCTAACTCTACCTGTTTGCACGACTCTTATGAGCCATGGTAGGGTAGTAACTAAAGAACAGCGGGAACACACTTGAGGCTTAATAGCGATGTCAAGTCAACGAACTATGTTGTACTCATGTCACCTGTGAACTGCTACTTGACGATTGGCATAGTACCAACCAACAGTTCCCTATGAGTCCGTCCAGTGTAACTCATAACCCAATGAGCACCTGCATACTATCTCCAGTATGCCATACTAATGGCTGTGGGACAGACCATCTCCCCTGCTGGGATGAGAAGCGTATACATTAGTCTACTCTGGTGTTTCGATACACTGTCTCGATAATCGTACGACTAGAGACCTGTATATGTGCTTATAGAATACCCAGCCCCCACTAGCGTGACTGCCATCGCAACGATGGTAGTCAAGCTAAGATCCTAAGGGCTCTATCAATATGTATTAGCGATACAACAACAACAACAACTAAGCCTTTTATCCCAAGCATATGGGGTAGGCTACATAAACCAACATGAGAAGCACGTCAGGTCCAGCACATGAATCCTCCGCCTCCACTTACTCATTTCGAACAATATACTTTCATTGAGTCCTTTGGCAACCATATCGTTTCGTATCACCTCCATCCATATTTTCTTCGGTCTCCCTTTTGCCCTTTTGCCATTGCCCATATCGAGAGTATCTACTCGTCGAACCGGTGCTTCCATAGGTCTGCATTGCACATGACCAAACCATCTTAGCCGGTTTTTCCGCATCTTCTCCTCCACAGGTGCTACACCAACTTTTGCACGAATATCCTCATTTCGCACCTTATCTTTTCTAGTGTTACCGTACATCCAACGAAGCATGCGCATCACCGCTACGTGCATCTTCTGTGTATGATGCTTCTTAGGAGCCCAGCATTCTGTACCATATAATAAGGCAGGCCGAATAGCGCTCCGATAAAACTTCCCTTTCAATTTTAACGGAAAGTTACGATCACACAAAATCCCTGTTGCACTCCTCCATTTCAACCAACCAGCTTAGATCCTTTGATTAATATCACTATCGATCTCCTCATTCTTTTGGATGATGGAACCTAGATATCTAAACTGGTCGCTCGGTGATATCTCTTGCCCTTCCAATGTTATACCAATATGGTTTTGATTTCTCTGGTTACTAAATTTGCGATGCGTATATGCTGCCTTGGACCTGTTCAATCTGAATCCCCGAGATTCCAATGTTTGCCTCCATAATTCCAATTTGGCATTAACCCTTGCTTTCGTCTCATTTACTAGAACAATATCATCAGTGAATAGCATACACCAAGGTACCTTATCTTGGATAGTTCTAGTAAGCTCATCCATCACGATGGTAAACAGGAATAGACTCAATGCAGATCCTTAATGTAAACTAATTGTAATCAGAAAATCGCTCGTTAAGCCGCCGCAAGTTCTGACATTTGCCACTGCTCCATCGTACATATCCTTGATTATGTCAATATACTTGACGGGGACCCCCTTCTTCATCATTGTCTCCCATAATACCTCTCTAGGTACCTTGTCGTATGCTTTTTCTAAATCAATAAACATCATATGCAAATATCTTCTCCTCTCTCGAAAATGCTTGACAAGTTGACGAAGCAAATGAATAGCCTCTATCGTCGATCGTCCAAGCAAGAACCCAAACTGGTTCTCTGTTATCTTAATATCCTTCCTTAGCCTGTGTTCAATCACTCTCTCCCAAAGTTTCATGGTGTGACACATAAGTTTTATTCCACAGTAGTTTGAGCAACTTTGAATGCCACCCTTGTTCTTGTAGATAGGTACAAGAATACTTTTCCTCCATTCATTTGGCATTTTTTTGTCTGCCAAATCTTATTAAACAGATCTGTCAGCCATTTAATGCCTATTTCTTCTAAGCATCTCCAAATCTCGATAGGAATCCCGTCAGGACCAACCGCTTTTCTTAAACTCATTCTGTTCAAAACTTCTTTAACCTCAGGTAGTCTTATTTTTCACATGAAATCACGGTTTATATCTTGAGATTGAATGACGAGTCCATCCAAATTCTTAGTAAAGCTCTCATTGAACAATTTGTCAAAATAATCTCTCCATCTTTCCTTGATATCCTCATCTCGAACTAAAACCTTCTGATTTTCATTTTTGACACGCTTTAACGCACATAAGTCTCTAGTCTTCCTTTCCCGCATCCGAGCAATCCGGTATATATCATTTTCAGCCTCTTTAGTGTCTAATTTCTCATACATTTCCTTATAGACCTTAGATTTAGTTTCCCGAACAGCTTTCTTAACTTCCTTTTTAGCCATTTTAAACTTCTCAAATCTCTCCACATCTCTACTTTTCTTCAAATCTTTATAAGAATCCCTTTTAATTTTAATAGAAGTCTTTACTTCATTCCACAGTGATGTGTCCTTAGATGGTGGAGCACCACCTCTCGACTCACCAAGTAGATCTCTAGCTACCTTCTTGATACAACCAGCCATTTTGTTCCATGTTCTGTCTGAATCACCAAGGAGAGTCGTGGGTAATCTATTACTTATCTGCATTTCTCTTGTGGTGTCTAAGACAAGCGAGACTAAGAAAAGTGGTTTACTTAATTAGGCCCACAATTTCGGTGATTCATATAGCGGATACCTCCCACTGACCTTGTTAGTAATATGTATGCCCTAGAGGCCATTACTGTACATACGATGCTTATTGTAGTGGATACTTAGACATATATAGGGAGGACTTTCTTGCTCGACATGAAAGTATGCTATCTGGTTGCTCTTTATCTTAACATGTACATTGATTATCTCTATAATACATGTTGATAAAGCCCTTAGGATGAGTACTTGACTACCAGGATTATGATGTAGATCATACTAGTGAGGACAGAGTAGTCGACAAGTACATCCTTCAAATGTTCCTAGTCGTGGGAGTATCAAGACAGGGTATCGATACTCCAGTATAGACTAGCGTATACGCTTCTTGACCAATATGATGGGCGATGAATGATCCCATATCCATTGGTGTTTGACATCAGAGAAGGTATGCAGGTGCTCAGTGGAGACTGGGTACACTGGACGGACTCGCCGAGAACTCCCAGATGGTATTATACCTCACGTCAGATGGCAGTTCTCTGGTGACACTGGTACAGGTTAGTCTGTAGACCCGAGATCGTCATAGAGTCTTGTGTGATTCCCACTGTGCTTTGATTTCCACCTTACCACGTTCAAGAGAACGTGCAAAAAGATGGCTTTTGGGTACAGTCCCGAGTCACATGGAGGCAATGAGCAATAGGAGGGGTTTCGTCTCTCCCGGTATAGGGAGTTGATGTTGCGCTATGCTCGATTGGCCATAACAGGAAATCCCTGACCAGGGTTGCAGAGATCTACTAGTAAGTGTTATCAGTAGTTTCTCGAATTGTTATGAACCTTGCATCGGCATGACTTATCAGGCTATTGGGGTCTGACATTATACCACCCCAGGTCGTGATATGCGACATATCAGACGAAGAGACCGGACTGTACGGTAGTGTTACTGATTGGATTCGCAGGAGTACGAGCAGGCTTGCTTGTTGATCTTCTGATCGCTCAATACCCGGGTGGCCGTTATGTTTAGCAGACCGCTTGCGGCTTGTGGGTGTTTGATATGATCATCACCTACTGCCGGCGTATTGATGAGTCTTTATAGTCCTACACAGAGGTTTCCTAACTCAAGCGAAACGGAGTAGGAGCGTATATGTGATATGTGCGGGACTGAGTGTAGCGTTTTGAAAATCGTTTCGGTGAAATTTCGGAAAATCGGTAAAATGAAGGGGTTTTCTGTAAAAAGTCAAAATGCAAATATCTTATTATAAAAATTAAATATACATATTCTAGCTATATAATTGCTATTATTTGGTGTTTATTGAGCCGCTGGTGAAATTTCAAATTTTCTGAAAATAAAATATTATTTTATTGTTATTTAAGCCGTCACTAATACATTTAATTAGGGAAAATTACAAATTGGAATAAGTTGAAACAAATTTTGTGCATCATAAAATATTAAATAAAATTTTAACATGTAGTTTTTGGAACGAAATCATTTGCCAAAACGGTTTAGAAATTATTGAAGAAAAAAGGCTTTTTTTAGCGTAAATGGATGTTTGGGGTATTGTATTTATCATTTTTCATCACCCCACAACCGTACCCACACCCACACACCCCCATTCACTTCTCCCCATAGCTAAATTTAGCAGCCCCATTTTATTTCCCACTTGAATTTTCAAAGGAAAAGAAATGAAAGAAAAGAAAAGAAAATGAGTGAAGTAGTTAGACTTTTGACTTTGTTTGACCTTGACTTTGCCCCACTTTCTCTACCTCCCTCTCTCTCCTCCCCCACTCCCATTTTCTGGCCGAAATCCCTTCTCCCTACAGCAGCAGCCCCCCCTCCATTTTCCCCTCTCCTTTCTCTTCAAAACATCATCAAAAATTGCTCAAAATCCATCAAAAAAAATCCCAAAACCCAAATCCGACTCCTACCCATTTTAGCTTAGCCCGTATAGCATGGATCCTTGTGAAAAGAGAGCATTTTGGGAGGCCATGGAGTCTTCTTGACCTTCATATATTTTTGGGTATAATTCTAAAACTTTTTGTTGTTTAAATTGTTACTAATTTCTTAAGCTAATTTAATTAAGTGTTATTTGGATATGTGAGTTTAATTGCAAGTTTTGGAATTCAAGTTGTGAAATTGAATGCAAGTTAGGGTTTAAAAAATTGGTGTATGGTTGTGTGTTATAATTAGGCTTTGTTGTCATGTTAATACAAGTTTAGTAGCTAGTGCTAATGGCTAGCTTAAAAATTTTGTTATTTTGCTAATTTGCTTACTAGGTTTTTGAAATTTGTTAAATTCTTGGGATTAAAAATGTGATTAGGTTTTTCTTGGCTTCATTAACTTTATTAAGTGTGGTTTAATGCTTTGGATCATGCAATTCTAAGCTAGATTGTAGTTTGTGCATTTTGCATTGAAATTGTTAAAAAAAGGTATTTTTGTAAACTAGAATATTAGGATTTTTGGAATTTAATGAGATTAAATTCCGGAAATTGTTTATACGACTTATTTAAGATATTTAATAAATATATTGGCCGCTACTTTCATTTAAACATCATGTTTTGTACAAAAACGGCGAGATGTGCTTGCTAGATTTTCGGAAAAATGACTTTTTAAGTGAAATTGGCGTTTTTGTGAGTTTTAACCTAGTTTATATTAAAATTAGTGTTCGTGAATGTGCAAATGAGTGTGATTGGATTTTCTCGATGGTTTGACGTTCGTACATCGACATCGAGGGTTGGTTTGACTATTCCTGCATGCGTGGGCGATAGGTTTGGACCTATGCGTGATACGCGTGCCGATTTGATTTTCGTATGCCGTTTCGATTTCGAATTTAGTTTTAATGCGATATGGTGCGTTATGATATGTAGGTACCCCCATGTGGACTTCGAGACGACAAGCAAGCGCGTGGCGACGTCGGCACCGGCTAGCGAGGACCAGGTGAGTAGATTTATATCTACGGGGAGAAGTCGGGTGGATGGCGTATAGCACCCCCGCAGTCCGTGGTGGTGTATACTGATGCGTATACACACCAACAATTATTATATGTTTTTGGGATTAATAACGGTGCTTAGGATGGATATTAGTGTGTTGGATTATTTTAGCATTGTGAACCCCAGGGTAGTGTTGCACTACACACACACATACATACTTGCATACATTCCTATTGATATGTGCTCATGGGATTCATTATAGTTATGTGTTCACATGGGTATGGGACTATGTGTTCACATACGGATTGAGGATGATACTTGGGATTGAACTGAGTCGATGAGATTCGATTTGAGGCCGTGAGATCGGTGATATAGCAGGGTTCGTATCTTAGATACGACATGACGTTGTAGCGGGTCCTTGACGTAGTGTTTCACACACGTCCATGCTTACGTAGACGGTATCAGTATGGTACTAGACATAGATCAGTACCCCGATCATGATATTTGATAAAGAGGATACCAGGTGAATAGTATGATGAATGTGATATTGACCCGTACCCAGATTGGGATGCCGTACGACGGATTTACGTACGAGCTATATTGATGATTGATCCGCACTCTTGACTTGGGATGCCTGATTATAGATATGGTATCGGATATGATATTATTGAGGCGGGATCACCGACTATACATATACAGGTATGTATATGTATCGACTCAGATGATAGACGGTTTCCTTACCTGTAGTTCAGCTTGTTAGTTCAGCCGTATAGTTTAGTGTGGTTGTTAGATTAGATTAGACTTCTTACCTATTTCAAAAACTAACGAATCGTGGGCATTTTTAAAGACAGCTCAAGGGAATCTACGGATATTTCAAAAACGACGTATCTTTTCATAAAAACACCGTAGCCCCTATTTTCAAAACCCCATGATTCGTGTTATTTCAAAAGGCACCATTCGTAGGACTTTTATTAGATTATTGCAGATTAGTTATCGTTGTGTCTAGTATTCAGCTCCCGCACATTATTGCTGTTCGCTCTGCCTCGCATATTTATTTTGCTGCATATTCCATTATTGATATAATGCTGTTAGGACACCAGCACCATTACCGATGATGCGTATGTACCACGTACACCTACTTTCCGGCTCACACACATCTTCATCGGTAATTGCCATGTCACGTACACTTTAGAGAATATAATTGCTTGACTTAGACTGTTAGCTGGTAGTTTTGACATGATATTAGTGTACTTCCCTTATATGCCATATTAGACATTGTAGTTATTACCTACCACTTCATGCATACCGTTATTCAGTTGTTCATGCCTAGTTCATTATCATTGACATATGCACTTGTGATGATTTCTTGAGATTTATGATATTTCTGGATTTCGGGGAAAGCCGCAAAATTTACAACTTATGATCTTTTAAAATATAAAATGTTGCGGTTTTCTAGTGATGTAAAGTATCGTCCACCATGAGTTTGCTGTGGTTTTGGAGATCCGTGTCGAGGAGTGGAAGAACCGTCACGGGTACATGGTGGGCCCGGTATGGTACCCCGGGGCAAGATGAATGTGGTGTTGATGTTGAGCCCGGCAGGGGAGCACTACCTACCGGTGATATTACCCGACGCGTCAGATATCCGGAGGATACCGTCGTGGTCTTGAGATGGATGGTAGGGGCCGGTCCGGACTGACGGCGCCCTAGATATTGAGATTGAGACATTGATATTTCGAGACAGTGAGATTTATGTTTTGTGTCGATGCTAGACACTGTTGATACTGATTTCATTATGATACCTCAGTTTAAAAATACGAATGATATCTCACTAATTTATGAAAACAGTTTCTTCATTTACATGTATTCTGTTTCATGCATTCATACCTCATTCATATGATATATTGCTACCTGAGGCACTGACACGGGCACATGAAATTATACTCGGGTTAGATATTACCCTAGTCATTGTTATAGGCTGCCTATTATACTTATATTTGAGGATATATTATGATCATTGACCTAGGTTGCGTTATTTATGCGATTTCTGTGCGTAGATATTTTTCTATTCACGAGTTGGCAACTCACCCCCGTTGTGCCCCAGTTTCTTGCAGATTTGCCGTACAGGTTTCATTACGGCTTTGGGGGCATAGTTTCATTCGGGTGACTTGCTAGTAGGTGGGTTTTTCTTGTATCGTACCCATCATATTATCCTGTATATCATTATTCTGTTGTATCTAGAAGTTCCATCAACCAAACATGTATTTATTTTGAGATAGAGACCAGTGCTGTTTATTCTTCGACCTTAGAGTCGCTCGTTATATTTCTGGTGGTTTTGAGTTCCTTTTGAGTTTTGATCCTCGCCGTTGGCGTTGTATATTATATTGCTTGTGTGGTTGTGACCATCGATTGACGAAGAGCTAGCTCCCGCTTGGGGATGCCTTTTTCTTGATTTCGTATACTATTCATGTTGTATCCCGTTTGGGGGCCAGTATTTACAAAGGAGACTCTGCCGAAATTTTCAGTAAATTTTTGATGTTTTAAAAAACCGCATAATTCGGCTTATGTTATTAAAACTACTTGCTTTAAGTTGGTTTTTCCTGCACTCTACTACTTTTCTTGGTTTGGATTCTGGGTTTTCGGTTTACTTAGATTACGTACGCCTCGAGACGTTCGTAGTTTAAGTGCCGGTCATGTTCCGTACTTTCGGGTCGTGACAAAGTTGGTATCAGAGCGTTAGGTTTTAACCTTCGGAGCGTAGGATGACCCTTGGTTGATGGAATAGGTGACTAAAGTAGAGTGACGTACCGTTTGTATGTTCTGCGGCATATTTACGACACGCCACTCCACTTATGAAGCCTTAGGATGTACATTTCCTTGTTCAGTATTATATTCATTCCGATCTAGCCTCATCGGTATCAGTTTGGTTTTGCTGCTACGGTTACGGCAGGGAGAGCTACGGCTAGAGTTACGGTCAGCACAAGCTCGTCACGAACGAGGACTGACCAGGGCGAAATTCCGGCGACACAGGATTGCAGAGATATGTCTTTTTACTGTGTTTCCGTGCCACGAGCGTTTGGCGGATCGCCTTTATGAGGTTACTCGGATGTGCTGATCGACACTAGAGGATTGAGCCCCTGACAGAGGCCAGCCAGATTTTGATGACCGTCGGTGTGTTGCTTACTCCTGATGATTGAGACACGGTTCAGCATGCAGACGAGTGAGCCAGTTATTGCTGCGAATGACGAGATATTGCCCCAGACGTTGGAGCTATTGCAGTATAAGTTGTACTAAGAGATGATAGAAGGTCGCTGGTCATCGAGGATGAATGACTAGGAAAGGTGGTTCGTTCGCTTACCCCGATGCGAGGTCATCAGATAGATTGATTCCAGCTAGAGACGACTTCACGCGGAGACGTTGGGAGTCGACAGAGGCGATCGAATGTCAGAAACCTATTTATCCAAGTTTAAAGTAGTCGGAAAGACATGCAGGCAATTCTATGGTCCCTCTAGAAGAATGAAACCCTAACTCGACTTAATGACCGTGTGAAAGCCTTTGAACCTTCGGGTTTACGGCAGTTCTACGGCGCCATTAGTGAGGCTTGGGTTTGCCCTTCTATGACTGGACCACCGATGCTGTGGTATGTACTCGATACTATTAAACTGTGCCCAAGAGGTTGAGCTCTTGGGGGATTATAAGGTTTTGACGACTCGATCGGATGGCTCGACTTAATTCGGATGCTAGGTGGTGAGATGCATTCTTGGGAGACTCCAGATACGAGGATGGTCGTTGGAGCTCAGTCTATGCAGCCGCGACGAGACGAGTCCAAAGCAGACGACATTAGAGAAAAGTGAAGTAAGAGGTTCGTACCAGATCTAGATGAGATGACGTTCCACTCCGCCGACATCAGAGATGCGATGCGCATGCCGAGGCATAGTACTTGGATTTACCTTCCAGAAGGAGTCGCGATGAGTATGCAGTCGTTCTAGAGCAAGATGCAGATATAGGAAAGGACGATGACTTCCGGACAGTTGGCAGAGACGAGACATGGACGAGACCGTGGGCAGGATTCTTTCCAGGACACTGCTGCAATGATACTTGCACCCAGGATCAAATGTGTCAAGTACATTCAGAGAGCCAGAGGCCGACGCCAATGATATGCTGTCTTACGAGTGGTCGCGATGATTGACCAAGAGATGACCAGAGAAGTGCCAGAACGGAATCGTCCCCGTTAGCACACCTGATAGGGCCGATGAGCCGATGGACCGAAAGATCGGTAATTCATAGTGAAGACCTTGACCCAGGAGTGGTCATGGTTACGCACGCCAGCAGGACAGAGTTCATGATCATCGACGAGACGTCCCACTAGTGACCGCGACAGTTGGCCGAGATTCTTAGAGGATGCGCTTGAGCAGTACTATTCCGCCATTATTGATTACGATGTTTTGGGTGATTTATTCGTATGATTTGATTTTGATGATTGAGGATTTACGATCTTTGCACAGTGTTGCACTTGATATCGTTTTCGTTCTTTAGTTTCACATGTTTGTGATTTTACGGTTTTAAACAGTTGAGTTGGTTTTGTGCGTAGGCATGCACACGATTTCGTTCCTGCACTCGGTATAGTTTATATATGCTTGCAGTGCAGTGATACGCCTTTTGTGCACTTAGATGCACTGGACTTCGATTTTGATTGTGATACTCGATATTTGTTTTGTGCACCTTGTGCACCTGATTGCTTTTGCGCACGTTCGGCGCTTGATATTGGATTTCATGATTTCATGCACGATAGATGCACCTGATTTGGATTTTCGCGCATGTTGGGCGCATGTTTTGAAGGGTGATTTTGGTGCACACCAGAGGCACTAAATCGAGATTTTTTTTTCGTGCATGTCAGATGCACCTGATTTTGCTGTCAGGCACACATGTTGCCTACGACAGATGTTTCGTGCACACCTGATGCACTTAGATGTTGTTTCTGTGCGCATGTATGGCACATTCTTGGATTTTGATTTCCGTGCGCACCAGACGCACGTAGTATTCATGTGCATATTTTGGGATTGATTTCTTATAGAGCAGTACGTTTTTATGATATTGCTATGTGTTTTCGTACTGAGCAGGACTAGTCAGAGGACAGTACCTGAATACATTTTGCATGCATTGATAGTTATTGAAGGGATTTCCAAAAAGCGAGCTATAGCCTCAGTATTTACCTACGTGTCTGATATGACACGAAATGTTTAAAATAAGGAGACCCTTCTAAATTGTTTCCAAAACGGCGGAAAGTACATTTCAAACAAAGGTATATATATATATAGTTATTTTCTTATGATAGACGTCCGCCACTGTGCAGTGTTATACGCGTTGCACAGCGACTTAAAGAGATTGGCATACATTTCCTTCAGGCACTTACAGATATAGATTCGATATTTACATGTATAGTTTCGAGTTATGTCATATCGGTTTTGATTTGGATTTGGCATTGATGTCTTCTCCATGACTCCGATGATTGCGGGATGCTTGACGGAGTTTTGATTTGAGTTATATGCTCATTTTTCAAGCGCATGCGCTGTGCTACGATTTGTTTTATGTATTTATGACTTCGGAGCCCGACGACTTGATGGTTTTTCTTAGATGTTTTAGTAATTGGGGGAGTTTGAATTTAAATTCGGGGACCGAATTTCTTTAAGGGGGGAAGATTGTAGCGTTTTGAAAATCGTTTCGGTGAAATTTCGGAAAATCGGTAAAATGAAGGGGTTTTCTGTAAAAAGTCAAAATGCAAATATCTTATTATAAAAATTAAATATACATATTCTAGCTATATAATTTCTTTTATTTGGTGTTTATTGAGCCGCTGGTGAAATTTCAAATTTTCTGAAAAAAATATTATTTTATTGTTATTTAAGCCGTCACTAATACATTTAATTAGGAAAAATTACAAATTGGAATGAGTTGAAACAAATTTTGTGCATCATAAAACATTAAATAAAATTTTAACATGTGGTTTTTGGAATGAAATCATTTGCCAAAACGGTTTAGAAATTATTGAAGAAAAAAGGCTTTTTTTTAGCGTAAATGGATGTTTGGGGTATTGTATTTATCATTTTTCATCACCCCACAACCGTACCCACACCCACACACACCCATTCACTTCTCCCCTTAGCTAAATTCAGCAGCCCCATTTTATTTCCCACTTGAATTTTCAAAGGAAAAGAAATGAAAGAAAAGAAAAGAAAATGAATGAAGTAGTTAGACTTTTGACTTTGTTTGACCTTGACTTTGCCCCACTTTCTCTACCTCCCTCTCTCTCCTCCCCCACTCCCATTTTCTGGCCGAAATCCCTTCTCCCTACAGCAGCAGCCCCCCCTCCATTTTCCCCTCTCCTTTCTCTTCAAAACTTCATCAAAAATTGCTCAAAATCCATCAAAAAAAATCCCAAAACCCAAATCCGACTCCTACCCATTTTAGCTTAGCCCGTATAGCATGGATCCTTGTGAAAAGAGAGCATTTTGGGAGGCCATGGAGTCTTGTGGACCTTCATATATTTTTGGGTATAATTCTAAAACTTTTTGTTGTTTAAATTGTTACTAATTTCTTAAGCTAATTTAATTAAGTGTTATTTGGATATGTGAGTTTAATTGCAAGTTTTGGAATTCAAGTTGTGAAATTGAATGCAAGTTAGGGTTTATAAAATTGGTGTATGGTTGTGTGTTATAATTAGGCTTTGTTGTCATGTTAATACAAGTTTAGTAGCTAGTGCTAATGGCTAGCTTAAAAATTTTGTTATTTTGCTAATTTGCTTACTAGGTTTTTGAAATTTGTTAAATTCTTGGGATTAAAAATGTGATTAGGTTTTTCTTGGCTTCATTAACTTTATTAAGTGTGGTTTAATGCTTTGGATCATGCAATTCTAAGCTAGATTGTAGTTTGTGCATTTTGCTTTGAAATTGTTAAAAAAGGGTATTTTTGTAAACTAGAATATTAGGATTTTTGGAATTTAATGAGATTAAATTCCGGAAATTGTTTATACGACTTATTTAAGATATTTAATAAATATATTGGCCGCTACTTTCATTTAAACATCATGTTTTGTACAAAAACGGCGAGATGTGCTTGCTAGATTTTCGAAAAAATGACTTTTAAGTGAAATTGGCGTTTTTGTGAGTTTTAACCTAGTTTATATTAAAATTAGTATTCGTGAATGTGCAAATGAGTGTGATTGGATTTTCTCGATGGTTTGACGTTCGTACATCGACATCGAGGGTTGGTTTGACTATTCCTGCATGCGTGGGCGATAGGTTTGGACCTATGCATGATACGCGTGCCGATTTGATTTTCGTATGCCGTTTCGATTTCGAATTTAGTTTTAATGCGATATGGTGCGTTATGATATGTAGGTACCCCCATGTGGACTTCGAGACGACAAGCAAGCGCGTGGCGACGTCGGCACTGGCTAGCGAGGACCAGGTGAGTAGATTTATATCTACGGGGAGAAGTCGGGTGGATGGCGTATAGCACCCCCGCAGTCCGTGGTGGTGTATACGGATGCGTATACACACCAACAATTATTATATGTTTTTGGGATTAATAACAGTGCTTAGGATGGATATTAGTGTGTTGGATTATTTTAGCATTGCGAACCCTAGGGTAGTGTTGCACTACACATACACACATACATACTTGCATACATTTCTATTGATATGTGCTCATGGGATTCATTATAGTTATGTGTTCACATAGGTATGGGACTATGTGTTCACATACGGATTGAGGATGATACTTGGGATTGAACTGAGTCGATGAGATTCGATTTGAGGCCGTGAGATCGGTGATATAGCAGGGTTCTTATCTTAGATACGACATGACGTTGTAGCGGGTCCTTGACGTAGTGTTTCACAGACGTCCATGCTTACGTAGGCGGTATCAGTATGGTACTAGACGTAGATCAGCACCCCGATCATGATATTTGATAAAGAGGATACCAGGTGAATAGTATGATGAATGTGATATTGACCCGTACCCAGATTGGGATGCCGTACGACGGATTTACGTACGAGCTATATTGATGATTGATCCGCACTCTTGACTTGGGATGCCTGATTATAGATATGGTATCGGATATGATATTATTGAGGCGGGATCACCGACTATACATATACAGGTATGTATATGTATCGACTCAGATGATAGGCGGTTTCCTTACCTGTAGTTCAGCTTGTTAGTTCAGCCGTATAGTTTAGTGTGGTTGTTAGATTAGATTAGACTTCTTACCTATTTCAAAAACTAACGAATCGTGGGCATTTTTAAAGACAGCTCAAGGGAATCTACGGATATTTCAAAAACGACGTATCTTTTCATAAAAACACCGTAGCCCCTATTTTCAAAACCCCATGATTCGTGTTATTTCAAAAGGCACCATTCATAGGACTTATATTAGATTATTGCAGATTAGTTATCGTTGTGTCTAGTATTCAGCTCCCGCACATTATTGCTGTTCGCTCTGCCTCGCATATTTATTTTGCTGCATATTCCATTATTGATATCATGCTGTTAGGACACCAGCACCATTACCGATGATGCGTATGTACCACGTACACCTACTTGCCGGCTCACACACATCTTCATCGGTAATTGCCATGTCACGTACACTTTAGAGAATATAATTGCTTGACTTAGACTGTTAGCTGGTAGTTTTGACATGATATTAGTGTACTTCCCTTATATGCCATATTAGACATTGTAGTTATTACCTACCACTTCATGCATACTGTTATTCAGTTGTTCATGCCTAGTTCATTATCATTGACATATGCACTTGTGATGATTTCTTGAGATTTATGATATTTCTGGATTTCGGGGAAAGCCGCAAAATTTACAACTTATGATCTTTTAAAATATAAAATGTTGCAGTTTTCTAGTGATGTAAAGTGTCCTCCACCATGAGTTTGCTGTGGTTTTGGAGATCCGTGTCGAGGAATGGAGGAACCGTCACGGGTACATGGTGGGCCCGGTATGGTACCCCGGGGCAAGATGAATGTGGTGTTGACGTTGAGCCCGGCAGGGGAGCACTACCTACCGGTGATATTACCCGACGCGTCGGATATCCGGAGGATACCGTCGTGGTCTTGAGATGGATGGTAGGGGCCGGTCCGGACTGACGGCGCCCTAGATATTGAGATTGAGACATTGATATTTCGAGACAGTGAGATTATGTTTTGTGTCGATGCTAGACACTGTTGATACTGATTTCATTATGATACCTCAGTTTAAAAATACGAAGGAAATCTCACTAATTTATGAAAACAGTTTCTTCATTTACATGTATTCTGTTTCATGCATTCATACCTCATTCATATGATATATTGCTACCTGAGGCACTGACACGGGCACATGAAATTATACTCGGGTTAGATATTACCCTAGTCATTGTTATAGGCTGCCTATTATACTTATATTTGAGGATATATTATGATCATTGACCTAGGTTGCGTTATTTATGCGATTTCTGTGCGTAGATATTTTTCTATTCACGAGTTGGAAACTCACCCCCGTTGTGCCCCAGTTTCTTGCAGATTTGCCATACAGGTTTTATTACGGCTTTGCGGGCATAGTTTCGTTCGGGTGACTTGCTAGTAGGTGGGTTTTTCTTGTATCGTACCCATCATATTATCCTGTATATCATTATTCTGTTGTATCTAGAAGTTCCATCAACCAAACATTTATTTATTTTGAGATAGAGACCAGTGCTGTTTATTCTTCGACCTTAGAGTCGCTCGTTATATTTCTGGTGGTTTTGAGTTCCTTTTGAGTTTTGATCCTCGCCGTTGGCGTTGTATATTATATTGCTTGTGTGGTTGTGATCGTCGATTGACGAAGAGCTAGCTCCCGCTTGGGGATGCCTTTTTCTTGATTTCGTATACTATTCATGTTGTATCCCGTTTGGGGGCCAGTATTTACAAAGGAGACTCTGCCGAAATTTTCAGTAAATTTTTGATGTTTTTAAAAACCGCATAATTCGGCTTATGCTATTGAAACTACTTGCTTTAAGTTGGTTTTTCCTGTACTCTACTACTTTTCTTGGTTTGGATTCTGGGTTTTCGGTTTACTTAGATTACGTACGCCTCGAGACGTTCGTAGTTTAAGTGTCGGTCATGTTCCGTACTTTCGGGTCGTGACACTGAGATTAATGCGAGTATGTGATACCGCATTCTATCCTCGCGAAGTGTGACATGATTGGTTATATATGATATAGCCGAGTTATCGGATCAAAAGTTGATTCGATAAGTTGTTACATATGATATTAGTCGGTTATATGTGATATAGCTGGATTATTAAATCAAGTGTTGATTTAATAATTTAATGTATAATTATATATTTGATATATTACATTACATTAACTAGTATTAGCTCACTTAAGATTTCTTTTCTCACATTTGATAAACTTTACATATATGTGATATATGCATTGTTTTCTTTTTGGCACAAAATATATATGTGATATATATAAGTGTGTCATGCTAGGTTACACATGCAATATGGATGTATGAGACTTATACCATGCTAGGGTTAAGTTAGGATTTTTATTTATGTTAAGCTAATTCAAAAGAGTTTAAGTTTGTCATGGTTAAGCTTGGACAAAAGCTTTTGGATAACCATTGACAATGTCAACTCTTTTGTCAAGTTTAGGATATTTATTTAACCCAACCCTTAACCTTAGTGTATGGTTTATTCTCTACATGAGTTAGGCATCATATTTTGTGACCATGGTTGCATTTGTAACCTCATGAGTTCATTCTTTTCTATCATCACAACTTCATCTTCTTCTTCCTCATTCTTGAGTTCTCTTGATTTTGAAAAAGTGATGAAACCTTGTTAGAAAATGATTTCTAATGTGAGCAAAATTCCTACTTCATCATCATCTACTACTTGTCATTTAGTATAGGGTGTTTGCTTCACTAATTCCATGATTAGTGAAGAGATAGCTTGGGTTAGTGTCTTCTCGACGTAGATCATCTTCGGCCTCGAAGTCTTCGAAGCAAGCATGTTCGTTTCTTCAAGGGAACCTCTTTAGAGTCCGGTGTTCATGATCGAACCGAAGGGACTACTACACGGAGCTATTGAAGTGAAGGACCGTTCTACAAAAGTTGTATTCCTTGTTCACTTTTAGTTGCAAAGTGTTTGCATATGTATTCCGTTCGATTTCTAGTTAACGATTCATGGTTAGGGTTAGCTAGAACGGCAAATTTTTTTATTTGGTATGGACGATACCTCCCAAAACCTTGCTGCCGTGCTAGGCAACCCTTCAGTGGTAACAGAGCCATGCTAGAAATTTATACGGATTTTGTTAGAATTACGAAACCGAAATACTCCGAAACCGAAATACTCCCAAAACCTTGCTGTCGATTTTAAAATGTTGTCAAAAATTTTTTTTAAACAAGTACAGAGTGATGTATTGGATATATCATGAACACACACAAAATTTCAGGGCATTCCCAAAAATTTTGGCCGGCCACCACCCATGTGATCTTGGCCAAATCCGAGCCCCACCCCCTGATTTTTTGCCTGTGTTCCAATGACTTGGTTTTGATGTTTCAGGTGTTGTTTGTTTTTGCTAATTTTGCATGAGATATAATCTTACATTATAAACAATTCAGAGTGTTTCGTATTCGTAGTTTTAACATTATTTCGGGTTATTCGCATATTGTCTAGAAAAAGTTAAAAATTTCGATTGAATGTCAAAAACCCATTTTTTCAAGTTTAACGTATTCGGAAAAACATGCAAGTGATCCTATGAACCTGATTGATCATTTATCTTCATGTGTATATAAAATGTTTCACAACCAAAGAAATTTATACAGCAATCAATTAACGGTGTCGATGTAGCGCGTTAATGAATACGGATCGTCCACAGAGATGTGTGTTTTGATCGAACTTGTTTTTGTTGAGTCGAAAATTAAAGGATTAAAGAAGTTGCAAGAAAGTTGATTCAAGATTTTTTTAAGATTTGATCTCAAGAAACATCAAGAAAATAGATCTAAAATCAAGAAATGTCCCAATCAATTTAGTTATCAAGATTTGTAGAATAGTTTATAGGATTCGATCAAATTAGTAGTAGTGATGAATCTAGAGATGACTAATCTTATCTATTGATAATTTGTAGCTAGAACGATGGTGACGAATGAAGATTAGGGATCTATTGAAGAAACTAGGATTTCTCTTTCTCTATCCTTTGTCTTTTCATTGATCATCATTTGGATCTAGCCTTTAGCAAAGAGAATCATCAATTATTTAATCCCTAGTTTGCAATGAAATTATCAAGAATGTGATCTCACTCCAAATTAGGTCATTGATGATTCTTTTTCCTAAAGTTCACAAATCTCATAAGACTTAAGATTAGTAAAAGGATCTTATCATCACTAGATCTACCGATTCTCTCGAATCCTCCACAAGCGGAGATTTCACTCACACATCATGAAAATTAATGAATCAAGAATCAAGAAGTTTCATAACGCAAGAATGTAAAGAAAGCAAGAATTACAATTATCACCTTTATTCAATCGACGACTAATTACACATTCCCTCAATTCGAGATTACAAGATGTTGCTCTCGATCGCTCCTTTTGAAGAGGTAACTAGATCTGTCGAATTTCGCTCCGCTCGATCTCCGCGAGTCACGGATCGTCGTGGATCTCTTGCTCGGATGAAGATTGGCTTCGCGGATAAAGGATCGATGGTTGCTTGCTTGATTTTCTTCTCAAAATGATCTTGATTTGGCTTTTGATTTGAATTTAGGCTAGGGTTTTAGTATCAAGTTGTGTCACTTAACTTGAATTTGAATTTTGGCTCCAAATGTGTAACTAACTCCTCACTCATTAATTGTGTAACCCCAAAACCCTAGATCTAGATCTCATTTTATAACCACCTCATTTGAATCTTCCCTCCAAAGCTAGGTTGTTAGAGAGAGCTTTCTAGAATGAGTTTGTTAGAGAGAATATTCTAGAATGAGTTTGTTATGCAGAGCCTTCTGGAGGAAGCCACATGGTAATTGAGAGTCTTCTGGAAGCTAGGGTTGTTACAGGGAATATTCCAGAGGATTTTGGAGGTCTAAAGAGCTAACCAGGCAATGGAACCGTGGCGGATCGGCCAACTCGGCCATGGATCCGCGGCCATATAATAGGCTTATTGCATGAAATTTCTATGGTCTTCTTCTGACAATGTGGGGATCTTCTTCTGATACCAGGAATCTAAAATTTCTTTCTTGGTTGCTTCCAGATCTCAAGTCTTGTACTTGATGCATTTTATTGGCACTTTTGTGATTCCAGCTCTTTAACCTGAAGGATTTTCTGCACACAATCTTGATAAACAGTGTTGAGATAAACAATATCATTCGTGCAGTAATAAACACACAATTTCCCTCATAATACTGGTTATAATGTATAACACATGTTATTTGATATTTTGTAGACAAATTGCTAATATGTACTATATTTATACCAAACACCTTTAGATGATTGCGAAGAATAGGGAAATTGATGTGTTAAAAATGCAATATTTTCGACTGATCAAATACCCCCAAACTTAATTTTTGGTCCTCTCGAGCAAACTTGTTTTATTTTTAAGAGAAGGAGAAAATAAAGAAAAAGAAAAACTAGCCAGCACACTTTCGTAGGCAACACGATTGCACTGAGCACGTGCAACAAGCCTTTAAACCTCTAGGTATCCATAGTAGGAGGAGTGTTGTCTCCTGAGGGTTTTCAGCGGATTGCACCCACAAAATCCAATAATAAAAAGAAGACCGTAAACGTTACATGTAAAGATAAGAATTATAAAAGAAAGACTTTGAAAATTAGAGTTTCCAACTATACTAGCTTTTCGGTTGTCATGAGCCCTATCTTAATAGTCATGAAAAGATGCTAGAAATCACATCATCCCTCAATAAAACATCGTCTTTATTCTTCATCTTCCAAACATTGATCATATACCCCTACGTGTGTGTAAAAGACATCCCTACACTCGGAGAATTCAATTCAAGCTATCATACTCTTGTCCATCTATCTCAGTACTTTTTTCGATGAATATTTAGATGGATTTCCTCATACATTTTTCATGCGACCGTTAATACTTCTTGAGGTACTAACCGACCGATTACTCATGTGCTTTCTTATTAGGTGTATTAGTATTTTGCTCGTCTTGCAACACCTAAGGCTTAGCAGTGACTCCCAAACCAGTTGGTCTAAGGCACTAGGTGATGAAGCACCATCGCTATATTTTTTTTATGCTGTCTTGGTGATTACAAAACCATTGTTCATTTTTCTTCACCATTTTATATTATATTTTCCATTTATTATTTCATTCATACTTTGGCTTTTATACAAGAGCATTTCAAGGTATCCTCTACTATCCCGAGTTTCAAGACATGTGTAAGTGCGTATAGTAGGGTATCAACGTTCAAATGTTTGGCTTTCAGAATATGAACTATTTTTCAGACTTATTTTTATCCTCAGATTAGTGACTTCCTTCATCTAACTAACCCTTGGGACAACGGCTCATAACTACTTATTACTAGTTCGTTTAAGAAAACTTCTAGTTTTCTAGGTTTTCTTAAATTTTTCCAATCTCTTGGATGTAATTTTTCACTATCTAATCTTTTATTATCTTATTTATATACAAATTTTTTATTTTTTTTTTCATTTTTTAATATGTTTTGTGCTTATGCAAAGTATGATGCAAAGTGATGCGTAAATAAGCACAAACCTCCCCCAAACTTGTTTTCAACAGTGTCCTCTTTGTTGTCTTCTGCTAAACCTCAAAAAACCTGTAAGCTTGGGAGGACATTATTAATGGGGGCAAGAATAAGCGAAAGTGAAAAATCCTCCCCCAAACTTATTTTTGGCTCACAATTTTTGAGAACAACTTTTATTTTTAAGAGCCAAAAATATACCCCCCAAACTTGAGTTAAACAATGTGAATTGAAAATCATAAGAGGGGGTCAAAAATTACTGGTCAATGCCAAGCTTTGCAAAGACCGAAAGTCAACACCAACCATTCGAAGATTTTATCAGTGTAGTGCATCAGTTGGTGGAAGAACATGTTATAAGGAACCAGGAAGAGGTGGGGAAAAGATAAGTGGTAGGAAAGAATGTGTTTGCGTCTCGTTTTGAAGAAATGACACAGTGATTATGATGGATTACTCGCATTCTCTTTATAGCCCAGAAGAAGGGGTGGAGGTTCAATTTCTTTGTATTGAGGGTGATTCACCTCAACACCCGTGTCTTTTAAAAATGCGAGTTCATCAGCAAAAATTTCCTCAAAACTCTCATCGATACTCCGAAGAATAATGTTATCAAAAAGCACGGGGTGATCTTTAGACTCCAAAAAACGGTTCATAATCAGTGTTAGTTGTTGACCCGGACAACTCGGTGGAAGAGTCCGTTTGTGTATGATACATAGTTGGGTCAAACAGCAACATATGAAAAGTGTCTAGATCAGTATCATGAGGCTGATCAAATTCGCTGCCGGCGACATCCATTAATTCGACAGAACATGCTTGAGCAGAAGGATCGGAGGGTACACTTCCCAACTTGTAAATATTCAGCCCAATTGACATCTTCCCGAAGGATAGGGTCATAGAGCCGTTACGACAGTTGATTATAGCATTGGAAGTGGCAAAAAAGGGACGACCTAGAATCACCGGAATTTGGTTCCGTGGGTTCGCTACAGGCTGTGTATCAAGAACAATAAAGTCCACAGGGAATACAAATTCCCCGATTTTTATCAACACATCCTCAAGTTCACCCCTAGGTTTGGTGATTGATTGGTCGGCTATCTGGAGAGTTATGTTCAAGGGCTTTAACACTCCGATACCTAGTTGCTCATAGACTGAATATGGAAGCAAGTTAACACTAGCGCCAAGGTCAAGTAAAGCACGGTTAATGTGTTTATCCCCAATAGAAATAGAAATAGTAGGACAGCCAGGGTCCTTACGTTTCCTTAGTGATTGTTGGGGAAAATCCGCGTCTACAGTACTTGACACGGAAACTTTTTTAGGCACTTGAGACTTCTTCTTCCTAGTGCACAAGTTCTTAAGAATTTTCGCATAGGACGGAACTTGTTGTATAGCATCTAGGAGAGGGATGTTGATGTTAACTTGCTTAAACATTTCCACAAGCTTCTCCATTTGGGCATTGGGTTTGTTGGGCCTCAACCTTTCCGGAAATGGAGCTTTATCAATAAGTGTTGGGTCCCACATTTGTGGAGAAGGTTGTGGGGGTGGAAAGGATGGAGTGGGTGGAGGGTTCGAGCCTTTGGGAAAACGGAGAATAGGCTCGGAAGAAGAAGGTAAATTAGACTAAATAGGGTAAGAAGTAGAAGTGGGAGTGGAAGTGGAAGTGGAAGCCTGGGGTTCAATTGATTCCTCAACATCAATCTGTTCACCCACATGATTGTCTAGCACTCTTCCAGATCTCAACATGGTAAGTGCATTCACATTAGTGTAATGTGAAGGTCCAGGATCAGGTAGAGCTTGAGATGGAAGATTCCCTTTCTCTCTAGCACTTATTTCGGCTGTTAACTGTGCAATTTGTGCTTCCATCGATTTAATATTCTCACCTTGGGAGGCGGTGGTTTTCTTTATATCATCGATAGAAGACTTAAAATTAGCCAACATTTGAATAGAATTTATCAGAAGCAAACTCATGGTTTATTCAAGTGCAGATGTGTTATTGGTACCGGCAGAAAAAGGATCAAAATTGTTGGCCGGGTTTTGAAAAGGTTGCGATTGAAAGGGGTTCTGACTCGGTTGTGGTGGTTGCTGTTGTGGTGGAGGGACCCATTGAAAGTTATTTTGGTTTAGATCCGTGTATTGGGTTTGGTGTTGGATCCAAGAAAGATCAGGGTGATTCCTCCAATCTTGATTATATGAGGAAGAAGAAGGATCGTTTCCAGGTCTTTGCTGAAATGCAGCATTAGTGTGACCTTGAAACGGTACATTCAAAGGACATTCTTCCATCAAATGTGATGGATTTGAATAGCAGCCACACACGGTTTTGGGAAGTGTGTAATAGTTTAGGGGGCTGAAGAAATTCTATTTTCTGTAGCGTCGAGTTTCCTTTGTATTGCGGCCATTTCGGTTCTCATTGTAACGGAAACATCGAGCTGATTGATATCATCCCTAGATGATGGTGGTCTAACACTTTCCCATTGTAATTTGTTTTGAGCTAAATCTTCTAGGTATTTCCAAGCTTCACCATCATCTTTAGATAGGAATTGGCAATGACATATGGTTTCAAGCATCTGTTTAGTCGTGAGATCAATACCCTCATAGATAACTCGACACAAATCCCATCTGGGGATTCCGTGATGAGGGCATTGTAAAAGAAGATCCTTGAACCGTTCAAAGCATTTCCAGAATGGTTCATTGGGAAGTTGGGTGAATTTGAAGATTTTGCTCCGAACACGGCTGGTCTTGTGATTGGGATAAAATTTCTTAAGGAATGCTGCAACAAATTCATCCCATTTTGAAATAGAATGTGCGGTTGTATTATAAAACCACTTCTCGGCTAAATCGCACAAAGTGAATGGGAGAAAACGTAAATGCAGAGCATCCAAATACAGTTGTGACGTTCCAATCATTGCGCATAGATTTTCAAATTTGGATATAAAAACGTATGCGTCTTCAGACTCAAGACCGTGAAATTTGGGTAACAGTTTGATAAATTGGGGGTTGATTTCAAAATTTTCCCTGTTGGCAGGTGGTATAGAAAGACAGGTGGGAAGGGGAGCACGTGTTGGATAGCATCTCTTTTGGAGAGAAACGCGTGGAGGATTCCGCACACCTGCGGGCGGTGGCAGAGTGGTGTTAAAGTTTGATGGATATCCGTCCATCGCGGTGGTGGTGGGAAAAAGAAAATGTAGAAATACCGACTTTGGAGTCGATGGGGGAAACACGGACAAGACGGGCGCTAGAATCCCGTGTCCAGCCGAGCTTGCACTAAAATGTTTAACACAAGTGGCAGCGTTGTGATAATTAGGGGAAAAGTTGGTTGGTGTTTGTTTTGAAAAATACTGTTTTTGAAAAATCAAATCACAAAAAAAATGCACACACCGCCCTAGATCTAGTGGTCACCTAGGTCAAGGCTCTAGATCACTCCTAGATTTCAAAAAGACAAGTCCTAAGATAAATCCTCTACTGCCTCTTTGCGCCTTCTGTGGCCAGGTAAGTGCCAGGTAAGTGGGAGGTTCTCCACTACATAAGTAGTGGGCCTAATTAAGTAATTACTTGCCTTAGACACATCTGCCTTAGATACCACAAAAGAAACGCGGATAAGCAATAGATTACCCACGACCTCCTTCTGTCCTAAATGAGTGCGACAATCCTTAGAGTCTTGTCTAGATATTTTTTAGTTAACGAGGGTGATGCGGATGCAAGTTTGTGATTTTTGGGCCTTAGGAAGGGTAATGAACTCCCTACCTAATCTGAATTTGGTTTTTGCCCCTTAATTTCCGTATTAAAATATGCAAACAACCAAGATCAAACACGCAACAATTTTTCTTTTTGCGGCGCTGCGAATTTTTGCAAAGAATCCTGCAGAAATTAGTTAATGGACAGAGCAGGGAGGAGATAAGAAATTATAGAAGTTATCACAGAGAAATGAAATTCTGAAGCTTCAATATCACCGCGGATCCGCCGCGAAATGCTTGCTATGGCCGCAGTTCCGCGGTGAGTTGATGAGATCCTTGCACAAAATTTTGTACAGATGCTCCTTTTACTCCACTGGACTTTCTGAAATGATCTAAATATTTTTCCCTTTGCTCCGATGATTTCAGATTCTCTCGCAAAAATCACAACAAATCGTTAAGCGCTTGTTGCGAAGTTTGATCTAAAAATTGTGATGGAATAATAATTTTTCAACTCAAATAACAAAAACGAACAAAATAGCACACATCCCCGGCAATGATGCCATTTGATTGATCATTTATCTTCGTGTGTATATAAAATGTTTCACAGCCAAAGAAATTTATACCGCAATCAATTAACGGTGTCGATGTAGCGCGTTAATGAATACGGATCGTCTACTGAGATGTGTGTTTTGATTGATCTTGTTTTAGTTGAGTCGAAAATTAAAAGATAAAAGAAGTTGCAAGAAAGTTGATTCAAGATTTTTTAAGATTTGATCTCAAGAAACATCAAGAAAATAGATCTAGAATCAAGAAATGTCCCAATCAATTTAGTTATCAAGATTTGTAGAATAGCTTGTAGGATTCGATCAAATTAGTAGTAGCGATGAATCTAGAGATGACTAATCTTTTCTATTGATAATTTGTAGCTAGAACGATAGTGACGAATGAAGAATAGGGATCTATTGAAGAAACTAGGGTTACTCCTTCTCTATCCCTTGTCTTTTCATTGATTATCATTTGGATCTAGCCTTTAGCAAAAAGAATCATCAATTATTTAATCCCTAGTTTGCAACGAAATTATCAAGAATGTGATCTCACTCTAAATTAGGTCATTGATGATTCTTTTTCCTAAAGTTCACAAATCTCATATGACTTAAGATTAGTAAAAGGATCTTATCATCACTAGATCTACTGATTCTCTCGAATCCTCCACAAGCGGAGATTTCACTCACACATCATGAAAATTAATGAATCAAGAATCAAGAAGTTTCATAACGCAAGAATGTAAAGAAAGTAAGAATTACAATTATCACCTTTATTCATTCGACGACTAATTACACATTCCCTCAATTCGAGATTACAAGATATTGCTTTCGATCGCTCCTTTTGAAGAGGTAACTAGATCCGTCGAATTTCACTCCGCTCGATCTCCGTAAGTCGTGGATCGTTGTGGATCTCTTGCTCGGATGAAGATTGGCTTCACGGATAAAAGATCGATGGTTGCTTGCTTGATTTTCTTCTCAAAATGATCTTGATTTGGCTTTTGATTTGAATTTGGGCTAGGGTTTTAGTATCAAGTTGTGTCACTCAACTTGAATTTGAATTTTGGCTCCAAATGTGTAACTAACTCCACACTCATTAATTGTGTAACCCCAAAACCCTAGATCTAGATCTCATTTTATAACCACCTCATTTGAATCTTCCCTCCAAAGCTAGGTTCTAGAGAGAGCCTTCTAGAATGAGTTTGTTAGAGAGAATATTCTAGAATGAGTTTGTTAGAGAGAATATTCTAGAATGAGTTTGTTATGCAGAGCTTTCTAGAAGAAGCCACATAGTAATTGAGAGTCTTCTGGAAGTTAGGGTTGTTACAGGGAATATTACAGAGGATTTTGGAGGGCCAAAGAGCTAACCAGGCCGCGGAACCGTGGCGGATCGGTCAACTCGGCCGCGGATCCGCGGCCATATAATGGGCCCACTGCATGAAATTTCTGTGGTCTTCTTCTGACAATGTTGGGATCTTCTTCTGATACCTGGAATCTGAAATTTCTTTCTTGGTTGATGCCAGATCTCAAGTCTTGTACTTGATGCATTTTATTGGCACTTTTGTAATTCCAGCTCTTTAACATGATGGATTTTCTGCACACAATCTTGATAAACAGTGTTGAGATAAGCAATATCATGCGTGCAGTAATAAATACACAATTTCCCTCATAATGCTGGTTATAAAATATAACACATGTTATTTGATATTTTGCAGAAGAATTGCTAATATGTGCTATATTTATACCAAACACCTTTAGATGATTGCAAAGAATAGGGAAATTGATGTGTTAAAAATGCAATATTTTCGACTGATTAGAATCCTCTGGAAGAATGAAACCCTAACTCAACTTTTTTGGATCGCGGAACCGCGGTCAAACCCTTGGGTTTGCCGTAGTTCCGTGGCGACATGAGTGAGGGTTGGGTTGGCCCATCTACGGCTGGTACATAGGTACTGTGGTATATTCTGGGTATTATTAAAACTGTGCTCAAGTGTTGAGTTGTCGAGAAATTCTGGGACTTTGATAAATCGATCGAAAAGTTTTAACGTTCGTCCGGGTATCATGTGATGGGATACAATATTTGGAATCCACATGTAGTTATGAGATAACTAATTTGAATGTTATAAATCTTGCAATTTAGTCTCATTTGATCGGTTGCCACGGGATTTTGATGTGATCAAAAGTCCGTCGCAATCACGTAGTGTACGCGGATACTCGCCGGGTAAACTTAATAGATAGCCACGCCCCATAGCCCCGGCCAAGTGACTGTAGGAGAATCCCGTGGCTAAAAGCATCCGTTCGGGTGTTCATGCGAGCGGTGTTCCGCCTTAGTGCACTTCGTCGACGGTATCGGGGGGTGCGGCCGTCTACTATAGTTTCCGATGAGCATTCGATCAGGATGTCGGGAATCTTGTTGAATTGCCCGATTAGATATTGAAAAGTGTTTTCGAGATCGAGACTAAAATGCGGGGTTTATAATTGTTAGACATGCGATGTCTAAGGAATTCATTTGGTTAGGCATCAAATCTGAATATGAGATATTTCGGGTTTATGATGTCTATGGTGATTGCAGATTCCAACTGTTGTAGTTTTTCACTTTCTTTTCTGCGACCGTAAGTATAATATGTAGTGTATCGCCGGTTTCGGTACTATATGTCAACGACAATTGGGATACGCATATTTACTTACGTTGATGACATGTGATGTAATGTGTTGCTGTGATATGTTATATTGGATCGTCGCGATTGAATAGCCGGGGGTTTTATGTGAGATGAGAGTTTTTCATTTTCATTCATGTAAAATTAATTGTATGTAATATTCTTTTATTGGGGTACTTCCGGGTTGAGGATGATGTCACCATTGTATATTATTTACTTTTCCGCGTTAGGATAGACCCAAGGCGGGAAGCACAAGTAACCAGGTTCTAGGGTCCAGTGGGAGACCATCTCGAGGATTCGAGACCGTGTCTCCTAACTCTATAATTGGTAGGGTTGCTTGCCGCTCTCGTAGGGGTCTAGGGGTGTGGGATTGGCTATTCATCACGACCGTGAAATCCGTGTTTTATACAGACTTAAAATAAACCCCGAAAATCCCAGTATATCTAATATTTCATATATTTTATTCTGCTGCGATATTCTGTGTTGTGATCATTGATTATATTCTGAGACGAATGCCTATATTATATATATGAGATATAATTAATATTTCTGCTTTCGTTTTATATTTGATGCTTGGGAAGCATGATAAATGATACTTCATTAATGAGATTAATGAAATAAAAGAAACCTAAAGCTGTTGTAGAAACTTGTTTTAAAAATTGGTAGCTCTAGTTCTTGCTTTGCATAGCGGTATTTTTTATAGAATATCCAGCACCTTATTCGATAAGGAAAGAGCCGAGATCCCTTCACCGGGAGTGACCTCTTTAGCGAAACTAGCAGATGCTACACACTCGGTTTGTCTTTTAATTGCTTCTATAGTTTTTACTTTGCATAGAGGTATTCCTTGTAGAATATCCAGCACCTTATTCGATAAGGAAAGAGTCGACGAACCCTTCACCGGGAGTGACCTCTTTAGCTAAACTAGTAAAAGCCTCAAAAACACTCCTTTTAAAATTCACTCGATTCTACAACGATATCAAGTTCATTACGCAAAGGGTTTTCTTAAAAATCTGTCGTAGTGCTCCGTCATATCAGATAAGTAATAGTCAGTATTCATGCTGCGTTTGTTGGTCTTAGTCAAGGCGTAGTGTGCGGTAGCTGATTACTGCTTATCTGCATAAGCATATGATGCGATTGAGTTAGGGTAGTCGTGTGACCTTGTTGGCCTTTGTCAAGGGTCGTGCGGGTGGGTTTAATTCAATCAGGAAATGACGGGCTGAACTTGACTAGCATCCTATGGTTTGTTGTCCTTTGTCAAGGTCATAGGAGGTTAGGGGCAAAATATTATTGGGAATTTCAAGTGTTGAAATTTGCAATGAGATTGCATACCTTCTATGAGATAGTTGAATCCCAATACCCACTACGAGTAAGAGTTACTCCTGGGAGATTTTTACACATTACAATTAGCCGATCAAGTAGGTGTCTAGAAAGGTGTCAACGGGGTTACGCCTATGGGAAAACGAGGTTTATTTTAATTAGGTCCGTGCGAAAGCACGGGGAACCTCCCTTAAAGTACCGGCACTGGCCTGGCTGAAAGATTGGCGAACTTGTAGGGTGTAATTAATCCCGGCTAGTCTTTCCTTTTAGGGTTTGAAGGAAGATTTGACTAAAACAGTGGGAGCCATCCTGATTAGATATATTAATAACCAATGTAATCTTGCAAGAGCATACGCAGAGTGTTTTCTTCCTTCTCTCCAGGTAGCGACCATGTCACGCCTTAATCAAGATAATAATATGGATGTATTGACCGAACTCGCTTGTTATACCGTGCTGGGAAACATTGGTCCCGCTCCAACTTATAATTGTTATAAGACCGAGCAGGAAATAGGGGATTGCCAGGATTCCCGTGCCGCCCAAACGAAGAAAGTGTATGTTGATACATTTTCTTCGGGTGTGTTCATTACCGAGAACTATTTTTCAGTATTCTCTACGTCCTGGGTATGTGATACCGGATCAGGATCCCGTTATTGTAATCTGTTACATGGGCTACAGAAATGTAGAGAACTGCGAACGGTTGAAAAGTTTTAAGAGTTGGAAACGGTGCAAGTGTTGCAGCCAAGTATATTGGCAATTATCATCCTGTATTAGCAAATACATTGATCCTGAACGAATGTTATTAGATACCGAACCTGATATATAACATCATATCAGTCTCTTTATTTAGTAAAGAAGGATATAATTTTGTATTGTTGGATAATGTTTTGAACATTTCCTATATCAAGAGTTGATCGGTTCAGGCACGTTATCTAAAAGCATATACGTTCTAAATCAAACCACAGTTCTTAACGTACAAAACACACACAAGAGGAAGAGTTCGGAAATGAACAAATCTTTCTTGAGGCATTGTAGACTAGGTCATATCAATGCGAACAGACTAGCCAAGTTACATAAAGATGCATATTTAAATCAGTTTGAATTTACATCTTGTGAAACTTGCCAGTCATGTCACAAAGATAAGATGACCATAGCTCCGTCTATTAGAAACAGAGAAAGAGTTAGTGAACTCTTGGGATTGATACATGATGATGTATGTAGGTCCCCTGTCTACACATGCCCGGACTGGTTCTTTGTACTTTATTATATTGACTGATGGTCTCTCAAGATTCGTACGTGTGTTCCTCTTGAAACACAAGACTGAACTTTTTGAGAAATTCAAAGAATATAAGTTAGAAGTAGAGAACCAAAAACAGGTATAAGTATTATGTCCTTTGATGTGATCAGGGAGGAGAATACTTGAGCACGGAATTCCTGGACTATTCTAAAGGAGAATGAGATTCTCTCTCAGTATTACCCCTCCATATACACCACAGCATGTCGGTGTATCGGGGCGGAGAAATCGCACCCTATATGATAAGGTGTGCTCTATGATAAGTACTACTGAGTCGCCTATTTCCTTTGGGGGTTATGCACTTAAGAAGCTGCATACCTATTGAATAGGGTTCCAATCAAATCAGGTGCCTACCACCCCATATGTGATATAGTATGGGAAGAGTCCATCTCTTAAGAAAGTTAAGATTTGGGGTTGTCCGGCCTATGTCAAAAGAAAAATCCGGACAAGCTCGAGGCAAGGTCGGTTCTGTAGAAGTTTGTTGGATATCCCAAGCATTAGCAAGGGATTATCTTCTACCGCACCGAAGAACAAAAGGTGTTTTGTTTCTCAGCATGCCACCTTTTTAGAAAAGGATTTTCTAGTGAAGAAATTAATGGTCATGAGGTAGAACTAGAAGGAGTTCCGGCTAAACAAACTACAGCTGATGATTTGGTAGAACGAGAGGATTCAATAGTTCCCGACGAAGCTCAGCCTCTCCGCCGATCTAGTAAGGTTCTTCATCCACCTGAGAGATACTTCGGTTTTCTCTATGACAGTGGGAGCGAGGATTGCATCATGAGATGATGACCCAACTAGTTTTGAGCACGCCATCAGGAGTGGGGACTCTGTAAGAATGGCTGGATGCTAAGCGATCTGAGATGGAATCCATATACACCAGCAAAGTATGGACTTTGGTTGCTTTATCTGAAGGGTTAAATCCCTATCAGGAACAAGTATATCTTGAGAAGATTACTTGGTGTACATGGAAAAGTTAAGACTTTCAATGCTTTGCTTAAGTCCATCAAGATCCTACTTGCCATTGCTATATACCATAACTACGATATCTGGCGGTTGGGTGTCATGACTGCCTTTCTAAATAATGATTTAGAAGAGAGCGTCTATAAGTACACAGCCAGAGGGCTTCGTAGACAGTGGGAGCAGCGGAAACGTGTGCAAGTTGCTTTATGAGTTAAAGCAGGCATCGCGAAGTTGAAACATCTGTTTTGATGTGGTAGTCAAATAGTTTGACTTCATCAAATTGTAGATGAACCTTGTATATACAAAAGGGTAGTAGGGAGTATGGTGGTGATCCTCGTATTGTACGTGGATGACATACTCAAGATAGGAAAGGAGTTTCCTATGCTATACTCGGTCAATCTCCTCTTATCATAATGATTCTCCATTTAGGATCAAGGTGATACCTCCTAAATCTTGGGTTTTGGATCTATGAGATAGATCTAAGTGGAAGTTAGGATTCTCACTAGGTGTAGTGAGATGGTATCAATCGATCCTGGAGAGAATCACTGGATAGCTTCCAGGGTGATAAGGTCGACTAAATGTCAGTCGCGGGCATTGTCTTTACCCTCAGTGGAGGGACGGTATGTTGGAAGAGTTCCAAGCTAGATACCGTGGCAAACTAGACGATAAAGGCTGGATACATCACTACCAAGGATGCTACCAAAGAAATAGTCTGGATGTACACTAGTTCATGAGATGAACTTCGTTCCTACCATTGTGTGAAAATGGAGTTGTGGCTTAAGCCTAGGAACACCCGTCCCATCTGTGATCCAGACATATTCTTAGGCAGTATCACCTGATTATGGAGATGGTTGATCTCCAGGGAGATCCAGGTTTTGGAGAGCAGACACAGAGGACAACACGGCGGATCCACTCACAAAGGCTAATTCCTAGGAGAGACTTTTATGGGATGGTTGAGTATGAGATACTTCAACCACTGCTGATTGTTGGCTATGAGTTACTATAACAGATGGACCTAGTGCAAGTGGGAGATTGTTATTAATATGTATGCCCTAGAGGTCGTTACTGTATATACGATGTATATTGTAGTGGATGCTTGGACATATATAGGGAGGACTTTCTTGCTCGACATGAAAGTATGCTATCTGATTGCTCTTTATCTTAACATGTACATTGATTGTCTCTATAATACATGTTGATAAAGCCCTTAGGATGAGTACTTGACTACCAGGATTATGATGTAGATCATACTAGTGGGGACAGAGTAGTCGACAAGTACATCCTTCAAATGTTCCTAGTCATGGGAGTATCGAGACAGAGAATCGATACTCCAGTGTAGACTAGTATATACGCTTCTCGACCCATATGATGGGCGATGGATGATCCCATATCCATTGGTGTTTGACATCAGAGAAGGTATGCGGGTGCTCAGTGGAGACTGGGTACACTGGACGGACTCGCCGAGAACTCTCAGATGGTATTATACCTCACGTCAGATGGCAGTTCTCTGGTGACACTGGTACATGTTAGTCTGTAGACCCGAGATCGTCATAGAGTCTTGTGTGATTCCCACTGTGCTTTGATTTCCACCTTACCATGTTTAAGAGAACGTGAAAAACGGTGGCTTTTGGGTACAGTCCCGAGTCACATGGAGGCAATGAGCGATAGGAGGGGTTTCGTCTCTCCCGGTAAAGGGAGTTAATGTTGCGCTATGCTCGATTAGCCATAACAGGAAATCCCTGGCCAGGGTTGCACAGATCTAATGGTAAGTGTTACCAGTAGTTTCTCGAATCATTATGGACCTTGCATCGGCATGACTTATCAGGCTATTGGGGTCTGATGTTATACCACCCCAGGCTGTGATATGAGACATATCAGATGAAGAGACCGGACTGTACGGTAGTGTTACTGATTGGATTCGCAGGAGTATGAGTAGGCTTGCTTGTTGATATTCTGATCGCTCAATACCCGGGTGGCCGTTACGTTTAGCAGACCGCTTGCGGCTTGTGGGTGTTTGATATGATGATCACCTACTGTCGGCGTAATGACGAGTCTTTAGAGTCCTATACAGAGGTTTCCTGGCTCAAGCGAAACGGAGTAGGGGTGAATATGTGATATGTGCGGGTCCGAGATTAATGCGAGTATGTGATACCTCATTCTATTCTTGCGAAGTGTGAAATGATTGGTTATATCTGATATAGACGAGTTATCGGATCAAACGTTGATTCGATAAGATGTTGTATATGATATTAGTCGGTTATATGTGATATAGCCGGATTATTAAATCAAGTGTTGATTTAACAATTTAATGTATAATTATATATTTGATATATTACAGTACATTAACTAGTATTAGCTCACTTAAGATTTCTTTTCTCGTATTTGACAAATTTACATATATGTGATATATGTATTATTTTCTTTTTGGCACAAAATATATATGTGATATATATAAGTGTGTCAGCCAGGTTACACATGCAACATGGATGTATGAGACTTATATCATATTAGGGTTAAGTTAGGGTTTTTATTTATGTTAAGCTAATTCAAAAGAGTTTAAGTTTGTCATGGTTAAGCTTGGACAAAAGCTTTTGGATAACCATCGATAAAGTCAACTCTTTTGTCAAGTTTAGGATATTTATTTAACCCAACCCTTAACCTTAGTGTATGGTTTATTCTCTACATGAGTAAGGCATGATATTTTATGACCATGGTTGCATTTGTAACCTCATGAGTTCATTCTTTTCTATCATCACAACTTCATCTTCTTCTTCCTCATTCTTGAGCTCTCTTGATTTTGAAAAAGTGATGAAACTTTGTGAGAAAATGATTTCTAATGTGAGCAAAATTCCTACTTCATCATCCTCTACTACTTGCCATTTACTATAGGGTGTTTGCTTCACTAATTCTATGATTAATGAAGAGATAGCTTGGGTTAGTGTCTCCTCGGCGTAGATCATCTTCGGCCTCGAAGTCTTCGAAGCAAGCATGTTCGTTTCTTCAAGAGAACCTCTTTAGAGTCCGGAGTTCACGATCGCAGCGAAGGGGACTACTACACGGAGCTATTGAAGTGAAGGACCGGTCTACAAAGGTTGTATTTCTTGTTCACTTTTAGTTGCAAAGTGTTTGCATATGTATTTCGTACGATTTCTAGTTAACGATTCATGGTTAGGGTTAGCTAGAACGGAAAATTTTTGAAATTGGCATGGACGATACCTCCCGAAACCTTGCTGCCGTGCTAGAAAACCCTTCAGACCTGGCACTTGCCTGGATGCAAGATTGATAACGAGGTAATAGAGGATTTCTCCTACATATTGTCCTTTGGAAGTCTAAGAGCGGTCCAGTGATTTGACCTAGGTGACCCTAGCTCTAGGGATTATTTGTGCACGTTGTGATTGATTGAGTCGAGTCCCTCTTTCCAAGCTTAACAATTTCAAAAAATCCAATTTTTTAAAAAAAAAAACTACCATTTAACCCTCCAATTCATTTCATTCTCTTATGATGGGTTACCTAAACTGACCAACTCTTGGCGAGCTTTGCTACACACAACCAGATATTTCTTTATATCGTTATTGTTTTGGTAGAACTTCCGACCCCACTATTTCTTTAAGTGATAGTATAGAACGCTCTCGAAATAACAGTTAGATATCTCACTCAAGTTTCTATCAACCGTGTCAAAATTCAACATCTTCTTATGTTGATAATCCTTTTAAGGCTAGTAAGGAAACTTTGAAGCCATTGTTGAGCATATTGCGAAGGCCCGTAACCAAAGTTTTATATTTTTCACTGCTCCAAAACCGTTAGGACAACAACAACAATTATTTCTATATGAAAATGTTGATACTCCTTTTGAGGTGAATATGAAAACTTTTACACCCATGACCATCGCTGAACAAATAGCAATTGCAAGTCGCCAACTAACCAACCAATCTCAATATTCTTCATATCACAATGTTGATCCTAATCATGTTTATGAAACTTGGATACACTCTTCTAATTCTTATCAATAGTACGAAGCTTTCACACCATCTCATGTAGATACTTCTTTTAAGGATAATGTGGCAATTCGTAAACCCATGTCGATTGTGAACACATTGAACTCGCCCGTGGCCAACAATTAAAAACATTCCAACCATACTCAGCCTTTCACCTTATCTATACAGTGCTTCTGAACATCAATTAGGAAGTTCCATGGTTTAAAGAGAATCCTTCATTAAAATTTCTTCACAAACCACGTCTAGTCCTGAAGTAGGGTTAGAATTGAGTAGTGAAAAAGAACAAGGGATCCTCTCAAGTCAAACCAAAACCAATTCTTTTGATCTCAACACCTTCCATCCTGAACTCCAACCAAATGTATTTGATGATCAACCGCTTCATAATCTAAGTGATTAGGTGTCTGAGAATAACATGTTTGACTTGCCTAATCGTGAGTGTGAAAGAGAGTCTTACACCATTCTAAATCAAACCGATCCTTATTCGACTACACTTGACATTTCAATCCTTCTAATTCCATCAAGTGAACCAAATGATCTATCAATTGAGGATAATATAATTGATGAATTTTTGAAGACCCATTCGTTTGATTTGACTGAAGGTGTTATGTCACGCCCCACCCCTAATACACAGAGAGAGAGAGAGAGAGAGAGTATTGTTCTCGAACCACAGACCTACTATTGAGAGACCAACTTTGATATCATTCTGTCACGCCCCACCCCCAATACAGAGTGTATTTTCCGCTCTGGCCAAAACCGCACGGTTTTGTCCTTCAAGACGAACCGGACCTGACCAGGGGCCACTTCCCAGGAGGTCACCCATCCCAAAACTTACCTAGCTCGAGCACACTTAACTGCGGAGTTCTCAAGCTCATGTAGTGCCGATTCACTTAAAAAGCGGCTCTGTATTGAAGAATGGTATCAAAGCCGGTCCCTCAATAGTAGGTCTGTGGTTCGAGGACGAACCATTGTTCAACGGTGGGAAGATATTGGGACCCGGTTCTTGTTCACAGAACAAAGTGACACATGGAACAAAGTGCTATGCTAAGTGTCATGCCAAGGGGTGGGGGCCACCTCTTGAATTCGTGGGACCGAATGTAGAACAATGGGGAATAATACATTCTGAAAGAGGGCAGATCCGGAACTATAAATGAAATGATACTACTCTTCAATACAGAGGCGCCTTTTAAGTGAACCGGCACTATAGGAGCTTAAGAACTCCATAGTTAAGCGTGCTTGAGCCAGGGAAGTCGACCAGGGGCCACTTCCCATGTCACCCATCCCAGGACTTCCCTGGCTCGAGCACGCTTAACTACGGAGTTCTCAAGCTCCTATAGTGCCGGTTCACTTAAAAGATGCCTCTGTATTGATGAATGGTATCAAAGCTGGTCACTCAATAGTAGATCTGTGGTTTGAGGATGAACTATTGTTCAAAGGTGGGAGAATGTCGGGACCCGGTTCTTGCTCAAGGAACAAAGTGCCACACGGAATAAAGTGCCACGCCAAGTGTCATGCCAAGGAGGCGGGGGCCACCTCTTGAATCCGTGGGACCCACTATAGAACAATGGGAAATAAAACATTCCGAAAAAGGACAGATTCAGAACTATAAATGAAATGATACCACTCTTCAATACAGAGGCTCGTTTTAAGTGAATCGGCACTACAGGAGCTTGAGAACTCCGTAGTTAACCATGCTCGAGCCAGGGAAGTCCTAGGATGGGTGGCCTCCTGAGAAGTAGCCCATGGTCGGATCCGGTTCGCCCCGAAGGACAAAACCGTGCGGTTTCGGTTAGAGCGGACAACACCGTCTGTATTGGGGGTGGGGCGTAACATGTTAGTGAGAGCGGCGATGAGAATATCTTTGAATATGAACCCTCTATGTTGGATGAGTTGGATTCTCCAACCCATCATATTTCTTCCATTGAATGTGAACATTTTCCTGTACATTTAACATATCCTATTCTTACTACCGACCTATCCGATATGCAAAACGATATTCAGCCTTCATCTCCTATATCTGGTTCAACAATGCTTGACACCCAAGTTTGTTTACCCATTTCATTACCTACTTTCTTTTGTTCTTCTTCTAATCTTCCTTCACTTCTACCGAGTTTTGATGAACCACACTCCGAGATTTCGAGTTATATGATTCTTGAAAGACCACTCGAGTTAGAATCTTTTTAAAATAAGGTAGACGGTCTTTTTGAGTCTCCTACCTCCATAATTTCTGACGAATCGAGTGTTTTGAATTCTGGCGCGCAACAGATTGACCTTGAAACTTTCAACCTTTCTAGTGAATCTGCCTATTCCACTAGCATGGACACTATTCCTTTCTTTTCGATGAGATTATCTTTAAAGATGAACCCGCTATGTTGGATGAGTTGGATTCTCCGACCCATCATGTTTCTTCCATTGAATGTGAATATCTTCCTATACATTTAATCGATCATATTCTTACTACTGACCTATCCGATATACAAAACGATATCCAGCCTTCATCTCCTATATCTGGTTCAACAATGCTTGACACCCAAGTTTGTTTACCCATTTCATTACCTACTTTCTTTCATTCTTCTTTTAATCTTCCTTCACTTCCAACGAGTTTTGATGAAACACACACCGAGATTTCGAGTTCTATGATTCTTGAAAGACCACTTGAGTTAGAATCTTTTGAAAATAAGCTAGACGATCTTTTTGAGTCTCCTACCTCCATAATTTCTGATTAATCAAGTGTTTCGAATTCTCTTGCGCAACAGATTGACATTGAAACTTTCAACCTTTCTAGTGAATCTGCCTATTCCACTAGCATGGACACTGATTCTTATATTTTTGATGAGATTATCACTCAGACTACCGATGAAAGTTTCGAAGGTATTTTCGCTGAAAAACTCACATTCCTTAAAGAATTAGATGTTGTGATGAATCAATCTCCACCGGATATTCGTGCGCCTCCCTTTGAGGCCGAAGAAGTTGAACCGCCACCCCTTCTTGTTATCATATACGAGAATATGACTATTCTACCCATTTCTTATCTTACAAATTCTCGTTTTCATTCACCATCACTTTTTTGTCTCCACCAACCGAGACGTAAAATCTTTCGATTACACCTCTTATCATCTCCCTGCATAATCTCTTATCGTTACTCTCATTTCTGTTTCTTCTATTTGAGACATGATATAACCTTCATTTTTATACAGTATCAAGTCTTCTTTACGTACATCCGTCTCGCATTTTTCTACCAACCATGGTGCTACCTAGATAAAATATTTGAATGGTTGGTTTTAACTTTTGGTCTTTATAAAGCTTTGTATAAACCGATAATATTTATTCCCCCCCTCTTATGTCAAATTTCATATGCTTAAATAATGAAAACACTGTTTTACTCAAATTTTGGGGGAAAGAAGAAAAATATTTTAAATGGAACTTGAAAGAAAGGAAATTTTTGCACGATTATGAGCCAAAAACAAGTCTGGGGGAGGATTTCACGGTTATTCACTCTTGACCCCTTCTTTATACCATTTTATTAAACCGTTTCACATAGTCTTCAGGTTTTGAGCTTATAGGACAGCATCAGTGAGGACACTGCTGCGAATAAGTTTAGGGATGGTTTGTATGGATAGTTTGTATATATCTACACATCATATGTAAATATTACATTGCATAATAAAAAAAAATAGAAGTTATAAGTGAAAAATACATATGGAAGAAAGGAAGAGATTTAAGAAATGCAAAAAAATTAGATATTTTAAAACGAAACTAGTAATAGGTAGTCATGAGCTGTTGTCCCAAGAGTTAATAAGATGAAGGAATAACTAATCTACGGATAGAAATAAGTCTGAAAAATAGTCCCTATTCTTGAGTCCAAACTTCTGAACATTGATATCCTACTATACACACTTGCACACATCTTGAAATTTGGGATAATGGAGAATACCTTGAAATGCTCTTGTCTAGAAGCCTTAGTATGACCGAAAAATATATAAACAAAAATATAAAAAATATAAAATATAAATGGTGAAGAAAAATGAACACTGGTTTTGTAATTACTTAAGGCAACATAAAAAAATATAGCGAGGGTGTCTTATCACCCAGTGCCTTAGACCAACTGGTTTGAGAGTCACTGCTAAGTCTTAGGTGTTGCAAGACTAGAATATTGCTAATTACACCTTAATAAGAAAGCACATTCGGTAATCAGTTGGTTAGTATCTCAAGAAATATTAACGGTCGCATGAAAAATGTGTGAGCAAATCCATATAAAATATCACCGCTTAAAAAGTACTAAGGAAGATGGATAAAGGGTATGATGACTTGAATTGAATTCTCTAAGTGTAGGGATGTCTTTTAAACACTTGTAGGGGTATATGATCGGTGTTCGGAAGAAAGGTAGGGAAGAAGACTAAACACGATATTTTATTGAGAGACAACTAAAAAGCTAGTATAGTTTGAAACACTTATTTTAAAATTCTTTCTTTTAAATGTTCCTTATCTTTGCATGTAATTTTTATTTTCTTTCTTTTATTTTGGGATTTTATGGGTGAAATCCGCTAAAAACCCTCAGGAGACAACCCTTCTTCTATTAGGGATACCTAGAGGTTTAAAGGCTTGTTGCACGAGTTAAATGCAATCGTGTTGCCTACGAAAGTGTACTAGGTTTTTCTTTTTAATAAATAGTTTGCTCGGGACGATCAAAAATAAGTTTGGGGGTATTTGATTTGTCAAAAATATTGCACATTTGTATGGAAATTTTCCCTACTATTATTAACTAATAAAAGGTGTTAATTGTAAATAAAGAACATATATGGGTTTATTTGTAAAATGATTATTGTCATATGTTTTTTCGTTTATAATTAAAATAATTAGGGAAAATATATGCATATAATATTTAAATAAGATTATTCATGTTAAACTATGCATATCATATCAAATATTCCTAATCAATATTCTTAAAATATCATACAATATAAATGGTTGGAATAATATCTCAAAAATAACAAATGTTACTAATAATTTGATTTGATATATTGTGCAGGTATTAGCTCAGAAATCTAAGTAGGAGATCCATATGAAATCGGATTATTAAACCGAATCTGCCAAACATTAGATGCAAATCGAAGAATATAGCAACAACAGAGACTAAGAGCAATATTTTCAGACTCTTTGTGTCAAGTGGATCTCCAAATATCGAGAGAAAAAGCCAGAAAAATCCTAAGTCATAAGCCCGCTGTATGGCGGTGGATCCGCGGTCAATAGAGGGTTTAGGCGGCAGTTCCACAGTCGGGTAGTGGCCGTAGGACCTGAAAATTTATGGGCATGATCGTAATGACACTTACTCCAATATGGCATCTATGATTTCTAATTTCAGAGACTATATAAAGGACCGAGAGCTGTGCATTCCAAAATCATCTAATCATCGAACTATCTATCCATTGAAGAATCGATTAAGATCTAGCGAGCAAACTAGGGTTTTGTAAATTACTTTTTAAGCGAGCAACTTTTGTAATGCACTAGTAAATCAATAAAGGTAGTTCTTTCTTTTAATTTTTCTGCATTTACTTTCCGTATTTACTTTCTGCAATTCCTTTCCGCATTTACTTTCTGCACTTACTTTCTGCAATTTTAATTTTAATTATTGGTTCCGTATTCTTTCACCTTTCTTCTACTTTGCTAATATCCATGAGCGAGTAAATTCTTCCTTGCTTGTATTTGTAGGATAGGGTAGAATAATGGATGAACAATACATCTTCAAGACATTTTAATGTTTTAATTTTTATAAACTTTAACAAATTGAATATTAACCCTCTTATCGGGCGCGCTATCAATTCATGATAGTCACGACAACGATTTGAGATTCGTTAATAATCGTTTTGTTAAGGACTTGAGAAGAATAGGGATCAATGAAAGGACAAGAGACAGTAAAGAGAAACCCTAATTCTCTACAAGAACCCTAATCCACATTCATCACTATTTCTCTAGTATTAAATAGTTAAAAGACAAAAAGAAGTATTTTTAAAATTTCATCCATTAACTACTAAATCTTATAAACCCTACAAGCCCTTCTATTATAAACTTTTCAAACCTTCTTAATAATAAACAATAACAATTCCACATTTCTTCTATCAACTCGTCTAAAACAAGAAAATCAGTTCACTATTTCTCTGCGGACGACCCGTACTCACTATCGGCTAACTATTGCGACACCGTTATTGATTACGGTAATTTAGAACACACATGGACACACTTTCATGAACCAATCAGACTGCATATCGAGAAATACATCAGCCAACATGACGGTACAATGGACTTAAACCTAGTACCACAAACCTAACGGACCCCTATCATAAAAGAATAGGGTTGTCTACATCCAACATTAGGGTGGATTTTCCTGTAAACCTAAGGGAGGTAAACTAAAAACACTCCGAAATGAGTACATGAACTAAACACTTTGAAATGAGTGAATAAACTAGAAACTCCGAAATGAGGGAATAAACTAGTGCATGTTAGCTCAGGACAAATAAGAGACAGAGAGGCGCAAGCATAAAAAAATAGATATCTTTTATTCACAAATCAAAATGAGTAGAAGCTACAATAAAAAAAGGGGATACAGCAAATGGGAAAGTTTAAGACGATGGATGGTTCAACAAGTTAGCCAAAGCTTCGCTTTTCCATCGGATTTCTGCCTCAAGATCTATAAGCGCCGTCGGTTGAGCTCCTGCCTGTTCTTGCTGTTGTTGATACATAGAGAATCGACGCTCAATCTCCTTCTCGGCATTCTTGTGAGTCTCCACCGTTTCTTTCGTAATGGTGACGGCTCTGTCGAAAGCCACCGCCTCTATAATAATTTCTTAGATAACTCGCCAAATCTTATAAGCCCGAGTGGCTTTAGCCGCAAGCTGGGCTTGAAGATCCCCCAAAGTTTTCGAGGATAGCTTCCTCTCCAAAAATTTCTGATTAAGTCTTTTCCACAGGATCAGAGGTTGGCCACACACCATTCAATCCATTCATTCAATCTAGCCTTCATAGATGAGATGTCCAAAAGAAGAAGTCTACATTCAAGTTCATGAAGAGAAATCTCCACTCACCAGCAGTACTCAACCCAAGTATGCACCAGTGCCTCATCATGATAGGTAGTAAGGAAAGATAATGAAGTATTAGCTTCGACAGCAAATTCCTTTGCAATGACTGAAGTGCCGGCGTGGAGATCTTCGATAAGAGCAGCCAATGAATATAGACTTTGTTTCGCTATCTTTTCAGACATACGTCTGGTGTAAGGACCCGTAGGAATGAAAATATTGGACTCGAACGGGATCGAGATTGGCAAAACTGTGAAATATACAGAAAAGGTCAGTAGCATTTCCAATTGGGAAAGAAGCAAAAAGAATATCGGGACTAAGATGTCACTCATCCACGGCCATAGAAGGAAAATCTGAGAGATCTCCAGGCCTGTCTAGAACCTCGACTTTGTAGTCGACCTACAAGACTGTGGTTTAAAATAGGGGCACGTCAGTGTCGCCCCAGAAAATATAATAAAAAAAGAAAAAAATATAATACCAACCATGTCCGGAAGAAAGGATGATACGCTGTGGGGGTACCATATACGGGGCCGCCATATTAAGTAGGCGCGATAAAGTTTCTTCTGGGGAATGATCCACAATGGAGGACGCTAACTCCCGCAACTCTAGAAACGCAAAAAAAGAAAAGGCCAGGCATATTGAAAGACCGTTAAATAAAAAGAAAGTAAAATACAAGATTACCTTCAATACTTCGTCCATTCTGGACCGAAGGGGAGACAACATCGAGAATATCCTCTACATCCTCTGGTGCACCACTTGTCACATTTACAGAGTATGTGGTTGGTTTATGAATCTCCGCCGATGGAATAAGAACCATCATCGGAGTTTCTGAGAAGCGCTCTGAGCTCGAATAAGAACCATCACCGGAGTTTCTGAAACTGCGCCCGTCATGGAAGTCCCTGCAAAAGAAAAAATGTGTAAAAATGAATGCAATATAACAGCAATGTAAACTATTTACTAAAAATGATGTAAACAATACATACCGATACGCCAAGGAGCCTGAAGTATTGCTTTTTTGAGCCGCTGCTCTTTTCTTGTTAACCATGCTCACCGAACTTCGATTGAAGATAGAGCTCTACCCGCTTTCAGGGTAGCCTCGTCTTCATAAGCGGCTGATATCGGTTGCTTTAGAGCCCTTTTTCTGTTAACGTTAAAGGAGCTGCCGGTAACACAGCAGAAGCCGGACCAACATCACTCGACGGGAGGAAAACCTCCCTTCTTAGAGCGTATATTCTCGGTCTCATCCCGTGACCGCTTGAGGGATTCAGCTAACTGAGCGGCTACCTGGGCGGACGTATCCGGAAAAAAGAGACCCGTCATCTGGTTTGCGTGCATGCATAGGCTCATCACAAACAAGAGACTTAGGCTCGAGCAAGGCCTTAAGTAAACGCATGACAAATTTCTTCCTTTTTTAGGGACCGAGCTAATACTGGCAGATAAGTGTTTCCTCCCCCCATGCACCTTTTGACGGCGTTGCCCGGTTTCATTTTCGGGATCCGACTTGGATAATGCCACAGTTGTGCAGTATTCGGAGTCCCTATGTTGGGTTCACTGTAAACTGGCATACCGGTAGTACGGGAGGTCAATACCGTTCGAGAAGCCTTCGGGATAACTACTACGTCGCGTCCCTCAAAGAGGGCCGAACGATCGATCGCCATCGTAACAGAACGTTGGTGGCTTGGGTAGGCACAGGGGCCCTGTGCTCAAGAAGTACTCGTATTCCTCCATGATAATCGGCTTTACCCTATAACGATACCAGCCATTGAAAGGTCCTACATGACTCGGAATGTAATCAGGCTCAGGGATCATGAAGAGAGAACCGATGTTCAGATGCATAAAATGATGAATAACGTCACGGGCAGTCTCCAACGATGAAGCAGGCTCGACCAAAAACACCTTAAGGGGCATGCCCTGGTTATAACCCAGCTGTTGGGAAAAACGGTGTGGATTATATTGCATGAATAGAGCGACATCATTCAATCGAAACACCAAATATCTTGTCCTGATCGGGTACAAGTGCATGATCTCCTTATACTTCAAAGCCAGCGCTTCATTCTTTAGCAAGTCAAATTGCTGCTGAGTGGCCCCAGTTGGCGCGAAGAGAACCCGATCGGTAAAAATCATTTCACCCTCATTTGAATACGGGTTGAGCGGCATGCGTAGAGCCCCTAACTAAGTTGGATCATGAGCAGAAGTATCAACTAGTCTCATGATTCACGGGAAATTATAGGAATCGTAGAAATTGGGCCGCTGGTGCATAACAAATGCGCCTAACACGTGCACCTTAATCCAAGACGTGAAATAATGGATAGAGAAGTTCACGGTGTCTACGCTGGGACTCGAAGTGTTGGCAGCAATGCTGAAACCATGATACAGCTGGGATAACTATGTGACACTAATAGCTAAACGTGCCCCCTCAGCCATAAAGTGAGAGGGATAAAAAACAAACGCTCTTATGAAACGTTGATGCATGGGCATTGCGAACCAACCGAGCCAGAGACTGATGAAACTTATGAAAAATGTTTCCTCATCTATATCAGGAGCAGCAATCTCGTCGATGCATTTAGATTATAAAACTGCAGAAAATCTTTTGCATTAGTTGGATGTTTACCCAACCCAAATCCGAAGAGATTTTCGATTTTGGCAAATTTTGGAGCTTTCTTGGATAGAACATCGCCAAGAAGGAAGCGGCCGATGAAATCTTCGAACCCCTTGCCCTTCAGATGCCACAAAGAGGCTTTCATAAATGCTCAGTGCCCTGATCAAACCGGGATGTTTGTGTCGAATGGCATTCTCAGTTGTTAGGCCTTCTCGCATAGCTGGCACTGTGGCGAAAACATACTCGTCCGGGGGTAGCAATTCCTTATATTGTTCTCTTCTGATTGGCATTTCGGAAATTTCTCGGAACTCCTCTAGCGAAATAGAAACTTGTCGATCCCTTAATAGAAACGTATGTGTGGGGAGATTCCATTAGTTTATAAAAGCCTTAACCCATCAGACGGGGGGAGCAAGGTAGTAGAACAACGACGCATACACTGCCTGGTATAATCCAACTTTTTGTAGCCGCGAGCGCTGAGAAGAGAGAATATACTGAGCCCAGAGAAGGTACCGTACTGGATATCATGGGATGACGCCTATCTTATAGACCTGCCCCCAAGGTCGAAGCTCGCCCTGGTATATTCGACGCCCTAAGGTGTCGATAGCTTCCAAGGGTTGATTGGATATTCCCGTTGTCGATGGTTCGAGTTAGCCTTCAGGAGTCCAGTTAACCGCCTCCATTGCGTAAGCAGTACACAGACGCTCTGTGAACTGAATTGAGCGAATAGGTTCTATTGGTACTCTACAAGTAAAGCTATAGCAGCCTCTTATAATGTGACCGTACCAAATCCCCCATAAGAGAAGGCTCTTTTCGTCCTTGTCATGTCTCCTAAGCATAGCCATTGCTTCCTCATCTGATAGTGACTATGGGAAATCGGGAATGAGTATAGGGAGAGTAAGGAAGTGAGGCCATTGTATCTGAAAAAGGACAAAAGAACTATCAACAAAAGGACGTGAGTTCATTTGGTGGAACTACTAACTCCAAAGCTAATGGACCCTACGAAATCAAAGTGGTGGCTCATCTATGATGAGACATGTGCCTATTTTGAGAATCAAAAAGAATTCTCATTAAATGAACAGTGGAGTTAAAACTCCCAATATTCCCGAAAAGCGGGTTCTTTTAAAAACAACAAATTTAAATCTTACAGGATATTAAAGCCCTAAAAACAAAAGGGGCGGGGGGAAATATCCAAGAACAGTAAGAGGAAATTAAAGGGAATAAAATTCCCAAAACTCATAAGAATCAAACCAGGGATTAAAAAACAATAATGGAATTAAATTCCCCCAATGATGGGATTAAATTCCAGAAATCCCCATGTTAGGAAACTCATGGGTTAAATAATGGAATAAAATTACATAAATCCTCATATGTTAAGATAGACAATAGGGTAAAACCCTAAGCAGAGAATCAATGATTCTCAAAGAATATTTATTGACTCAAATCTCGGATATGCACTTCAAGATCCACGATCTACATTAAAAAGGTTCTTTTTTAAAAATCTCCAAGAGATCGATTAAAAAAAAAGAGCTAAGCTCTGTCAAATATGTTAATGGTTTTAAGATAAAAAAAAGGATACCCAAAAGTTGTTAAGAGCTAAGCTCTATTCGCAGTCCTTACAAAAAGTTTTGGCAGAGTTTATTCTATTCAAAGGGGTTCTTGAGGACAGAGGTCTAAGTTCTTAAACAAGAATTAAATTCTCAAAGAAAGTGTCATGCACTGCTTCCCAGATTGCGCTAACTACGGCACGTGACAGAGCCAATCATGCTACCTGTGGCTAGAAAACATCCCTCCACAGTCACATTACGGCTGTCTATAAGATATCAAGAACAATAAAACATAAACTAACTAGTACATGTCTATCTACCAGAATAAAAGAGTCAAGAATAAATAAACGGAAACGATAAATCCAATAAACAATAAAATCAGGAAAAAAACGTCCCAATACGGGCTCACATCAAGAAACAAAAGCTACGGAATGAAACTAAACTAAATATCACTAAACACGATCCTCACAGCTCGGCATGACGGCTAAAAATACTCCTGGTCAGCCCGCGATAGAGATAAAGGAATTGGGCTATACAAAACCCAGACGTCAGTGCGTCATAATATCAAACAATAGTAATAAGCAGGATGTAACTAGATATGCAGGCATGAATATAAATCAACAACATGAATATAACAGTGAGGTGTGTATATGTATATATGAAGTGCGATGAGTAATCTAAACTGTGCTGCTGGGTTATCTATTCTAAAGTTTTTGAAATCAATTTAATGGAATCGTCGATGTAACTCAATAGTATCCCGTGCATGCCCGGAACCACGGTCCGGATTCTCTGGCTGAAATCCGAGACATGCCGCTGGGCAGTAAACAGGTAACATGTACAGATGAATGATGTCAGCATCATCATTCCGGGGCTGGCCTAGCCCGTAAAACTGACCAGTATAAACATCGAACTGTCGAGTTACAAATCAGATTTCATCATTGAGTTCCCCTTACCCCCAAGGTTATGTGTTCAAGTCAGGTATTGATAATATGGAACTAATGCCAACACAGGATCAAGTAGGTATAGGTTTGTCTATGTAAACAACAGGCTACGTCCGTCAGGACAACAAGTCAGGACAGTCGGCATTAATAACAAGATCTGGTAACAAGTCAAGAAGTGTATCAGGGCAAGTCAGGTGGTGTATATGTATCAAGAGGATGCCCAAAGTAAAACTATAACGAGTATCGAAACACGGTAAATGCATGGATGCACAAGTATCTATCTATGATAACATTTTATAAGTCCATGAGTCGTATGATACACACTAGCAAGTATGGTATATAAATATAGCAGTAACATGTAATAATAAGATTCCGGCATGCAACTAAATATGTAATATATAGTATAGATATGTACGGATATCGTAAAAATGGTAAAACTGTAGCAGGGATGCACAATGCAAAATACATGTATTATTTTTATTCATATGGATGTAAATATATAGACATAGCATGTAGCAAGATAAAATTTCCTGATCGGATCTCGCAACGGGGTATGTACGCCGCGTCCAATGTCGGGTAAACGTCACGATGCACACACACGCGTACGGGACTGGGCTTGGCTACTCACGAACATGACCACACTGGATGAGGACGACGACTAGGTCACCCGGATCGTCGGCGGCATACATGGCTACGGCGATCACCGGAAAACAAGAATCAAGAAAGAAAAGAATAAGAAGAAGAAGAAGATGATGAAGAAGTGGTCTGGGATTGGGTGCTCTGGAGTCAGAGACGAGGCGCCGGGGGGGGGGGAGACGACGGTGATGATGGGCCATCGACAGTGAGATCCACGGCAAGCCATGTTTGTCGCGTGAGAGCAACGCTTGTAAAATTGACATCGTTGCACTCATGTGTAAGCCACATAAGATCAACGCTTGGGTGAATTTGTTCCTTTATAAAAAAAGGTGAAGAAAAGAAAAAAGGAAAAGAATTCCCGCTGCTTGACCTCATGTGTTAAATATATGAGCGTTTATATGTAAAGCATATAAGCGCTGAAAATAAATAACTAAAGGCCAAGCCAGCCTCACGTGTTAAACACGTGAGCGGTTATATGCAAAGTATATAAGCGCCGAAAATAAATAACCAAAAGGGGCAAACTTGGCTCACGTGTTAAACACGTAAGTGTTCATATGCGAAGCATATGAGCGCTAAATATAAGCAGGTTAAAACCCACACCGGTGTCACGTGTTAAACACGTGAGAACATACATTTCGAAGCACTAGCTTCAGATAAAATTGAATTCTATATAGAATTGAATTCTATATAGAATTGAATTCTATTTTGGGAAATATACTTCCCCTGTTCTTTCTAAATAAGAAAGATATTCTCAATTAAACACAGAAACATTGGATTAAAAATCCAATGGTGATTAAAAATCATCAAATATAGAATTAAATTCCATTAGGAGAAAATATCTCCCTGATCTTTCTAAGTGAGAAAGATATTCTCTGCTGGATCAAAAATCCAATGTTAGAATCAAATTATAATTTGGGAAAATATTTTCCTAATCTTTCCAAATGAGGAAGATACACTCTGAACCTTTGGATTGAAAATCCAATGGTGATTAAAAATCGACGTTTAATAGAATTAAATTCTATCTATGGGAAAATATATCCCTAATCTTGTTAAAAACAAGAATATATATTCTGTAAAACAGAAATTCTCTGGATCGGTGGATAAAAACCCCCAAATAATTTTTGAGACCAATTAAATCAATTGGTACCTTTCAAATGAGAGATTTTTTCAAACTAATCAGCAATTTGCCTCCTCTATATAAAGAACCCAAGAATTTAAGTCTCAGAAGGAGAATCGACCCCATAAATTTTCTACAAACTGAGAATTTAATTCTTCTTCAAAGAAGATCTTCCTCGTATTCTCCAACCCTAGGTAAAGAAAAAGCAGAGATAAAACATATCTCCTTTGCCAGGCATAAGTAAAGCCAAGAGTTTAACCCTTCATTAAAAGAACTTAGTTCTTTCTCAGGAACTGGGATCTGTAAGACAGATCTCCCCACAAGTTGAGAATTTAATTCTTATCGGGAAGATCTTGTTCTTCAAACTCAAAATCTAGGAGAAAGAATTAGATAAAAAGAATATAGAGAAAAGACATATGTTCTGGGAATTTAATTCCTCTGAAAACAGGGTTTAACCCTACATAAAGAACTTAGTTCTTACAAAAAAACAGAAGAACTTAGTTCTCCAATAAAACCAATCCCAGATCTTCAAAACAGAGATTTTGATGATCATTAATGGTCAAAATGCCATTAACAGAAGATAAAACATCTTCAGAAAATATTAACAGAGATTAAAATCTCTAAAACAAAAGATTCAGCGTCTCACATGTTTCTCACGTGAGCGCCCAAAACAGAATGCTCAGTACCTCATGTATTTCCCACGTGAGCGCTCAACAAAGAAAAGAGCACAACATCTCATGTGAGTCCTACGTGAATGCCCAAAAACATAGACTCAATGCTTCATGTGCTTCCTATGTGAGCGCCCAGAGGTGAAGACTCAGCGCCTCACGTGAAACACAAGTGAGCGCTGTATAAAAGTGCTGAGCACTATATATATATATATATGTAGTCAAAATGACTACGTGCTTAGCATTGATTGGGCAGTGCTCATGTCTGAACGCCTCACGTGCTTCCTACGTAATCGCTAAAGTAATAAATAAGTGTTTAGCACTTTTGAATAAAAGGATCGCTTGGTCCTCTTGATCTCTTCGGTGATGATTTTGAATGTGAAGCTCTCAGTCATATATATAGTCACAAAAACTAGAAACCTTAAATTCCAAATAATAATATATGCAGATATCATCAAACCACCAAAATCTTAGATCCTACGGCCCTACATCCGCCGCGGAACCACTGCATATTGGCTTGTTTGGCCGCGGTTCCGCCGTGGTTTAGTGGTATGGGATTTTGGGATTTTTTGTGGTGTTTTGTATTGATATTTAGAGATCCTCTTGATGTTTAGATTCTGAAAATAATACTCTGAGTCTTTACCGTTACTAAATCTTACGATTTGCTTCAATATTTTGGCAGATTTGATTCCGACATCTTGATTTATCCCGTATCTCTTGAATTCCAGACCTGAGCTAATATCTGCACAATATCTCAAATCAAAGTGTTAGTAGTATTTGGTATTTTTAAGATATTATCCTAACCATTTGATTGGTAGAGTTTTTGCGTGTTTAAGTTTATTACCGCAATCAAGACGGTTTCGCTTGTAGCTAGCCAGTTGAGTACGGGTCGTCCGCAGGGAGATGGGAATCTTTTTCTATGTGCTTTAGCGAGTTAAGTCCAAATGTTCAGATTTGTTTGAGATTAACTATGTGCTAAAATGTTATATAAAGAGAGCTTGTTAGGGTTAGGATTAGGTTAGTTTGAGTTAGGAGTAGCTCACTTCTTTCGTTGCCACTCTTAATATCGGTGTTACGGTAATCGGCAACAACGGGGATTAGCACGACTAGGAAGGAACTTACGAGTAGGCTTTCCAATGCTTAAGTTCTTCCTTTTGGTGCTTTTCCATCTGTTCTTGGCTCTTAGTCTTAACCTCCGGTTAATTCAACCACAACCGGTCTCACTAAGGAATCACCACTATCATGTAGGATAGGGTGTCGTAGGGTGCGGATTGTGGTTCAGTTAACGGGAGTCCGAATTAAGATGTTGGGCAAGGAAAGAGTGAGAGAGATTTCCTTCTCTCAAACTTTCCTTATCCTACCCTAACAAGTAAGAAAACTACTCACCCATTACAAGAAAAAGGAAAATAAAACAAAAGGAGGAAGATAGAAAGAAAGAGGTTAGAAGATTACAACTAGTTATTTGAGACCTCACCTTGGCAAGGATCAAGCTTAAGCATCATTGTTGTTAAGGATAAAGTAAAATGGAAGAAGAAAGAAACAAACAACAAATAACAACAACTAGATTAGCAAATGAAAAATACAAGCAATTAACATAACAAGACAAGCATGATAACAAAAGGAACTCTTTTATTCATCACTTCACTCATAAAAGCTCACTACAAGATTTTAATGGAGAAAAGATGATAAGAGGAAGAAGAACAACAAAGTGTATCTAAAATTTTACACAAGAATAAGCACCCTTCACTTGGCATTGTTCTGGGCTATTTATAGACAGGAAACTGAAAACCTAGGCCAACAATCTGTCCCCACATAAAATTACCAATCTGCCCCTGAAAAGTCGTCAGCTGAAGAGCCTATACGGCCGTGGATCCGCGGCCATCTTGATGATTTAGGTCACCAGGTTTTGTGGGATTCCCTGGTTGGCTGTACTCTTTAGTTTGGAATATGTTGTTTCTCATAAGCTTTTCACAATTTTTCCAGAATTTCAGCAGATCAAAAGGTGATGTGATGTAGATCTTTTGCCATGATTTTTCTTGAGCTCCGCGTAGATATGTTGGATCTTGTGTTGACATTGAGCTTTGTGCATGAAAATGACATCGATTTGCCATTTTGTCCCTTAAACTGGTGTGCGGCAACATACGGATAGAGAGCGGAGATCCGTGTTTTATCTGTGGTTGGTAGTAATCCGGAATTTGTCGTGCTTTTCCATGATTTTCACTGTTTAGAGCTGAGAATCTGTATCCTGTAATTAACTAGCAAACACGGCTCAAGAGTACCTACCGATAAGCAATGTGATAAAAATTGGGCGGTATAAAAATGGAAAAATCGGATATGAATAAATACCCCCAAACTTATCATTTGCTCGTCCCGAGCAAAGCCAATTTATTCACAAAATTTCCTAACCTCACTTTCGCAGGGAACACGATTGCACTGAGCATGTGCAACAAGCCGTTAAACCTCTAGGTGTCCCTAGTAGGAGGAATGTTGTCTCCTGAGGGTTTTCAGCGGATACTACCCACAAAATCCGGTCATGCTAGTTTTGCAAAATAACTTTGATTCAAACCTTAAAGTTTTGTTTCAGAAAATAACAATTCTATGATCCTAAGTCTAGACTATCGAATCTTTATTTTTCACACCTCGCTTCTTATTTAACTAAGGATTTTATATGTCTTTACGTGCAGTGCAAATAGTGTCGTTAAGTTCCAGAAGGATCGGTTAAAGTCATCATGTCACACAATAAAGCACAGATAAAAATTTTAAAAGGATCACATAAGTTTTATAAAGAGTTAAGCATTTTTCAAGTTTCGTTTTCCAGTATGGTTTCAACTTCAGAATTTCTATCTTTCTTAACAGGAAACTAGGTCTTATTTTTCACTCCACCTTTTTCTTGTTTTCATTTCATAAACACCTCTGTGAACGTGCAATAGTCTTTATCATAGAATAAAACCTTCATATCTCCGCTAGAAATATTTTTTATAAAAACCAGTCTTTTGTTAAGATTATTCTCACACAAAGAACCGTTAGGAATTTTAACTCGGAGAGAACACTTGCTTGACTTTGTTTTAATCTGGAGTTTCTAGGCTTCTTAACGAGCTTTGGGCCAATGCACCCAAACCAGTTGGCTTTAGGGCATTAGGTGTAGAGACACCCCAGCGGACTTAATCACTCAAGTTACCTAGGCCCAAAAACAAAAGACAATTTAGCGTGAAAATCATGATAATTCAATGCGAACGGAGATATATTCGGCAGTTCAGTTATTTTTTTGGATAAAAGACGTGTTTAGTGGGTTAGGTGTGTAATCATTCCAATCAATTTTCAGATAGGTTATTTTTCTGAATTAGTTCCAATTAAGGCATCAATAATATCCCTTCATATTCACTTCACTTCATAAACTATTCTTCATATTACTTATTTCAGAACAAATCTATTTGATCCTCAGAAAATCATTTATCCATTTAAAAGTTTTTAGATATAATAGACTTGTCATCTAATTTCCAAAACTCACGACACGTGTAGTGTGATGTAAAGACGTATATCAGCTATAGTTAACTTCAAAAGAGAGTTATCTTTCAGGTTTTCAAAATCTAAAAATAAGATTTAGTTATTCTTATCTTATCAAACAAAACCGTGGAAATGTTGAATCTAAGTTCTCCCACTAGCTAACTTGACAAAAAAGATTTTATGTTTTTAGAAAATTTTCTGATTTTTATGGATTTTATGGATTTTAGTATGCAGATGCAAAATATACATATGAATGCGAATGTTAGAAATGCGTACCGAGCGTACCCCCAAACTTAAACTGGACAGTGTCCGCACTGTCATTGCATGAAGAGATCATTGAAGGGTCAAAATTGTCGGTTAGATATACACAATTTTTTTTGTTTTTGTTTTTAAAGAAAAGAAAAATAGGAAAAAAGAAAAAGAATATCCACAAATATATACAAAATGGTATATACATACCCCCAAACTTATTTGGAACAGTGTCTGCTGTTCTTGGCTAGATAACCAAAGTTTGGTGGTAGGCAGAAGAAGATTATGCAGGGTAAACCGGCTCCTGTAAGACCAGGAGCTCCTATGTTGGTTCAGCACTAAGGTACGGTTTAAGTCGGTGTCCGTTTACTTTGAAAAATGAAACGTCCTTTGGATTTTCCAAATTCACAGCGCCATGCGGATACATATTCCGCACAAAGTATGGCCCTTTCCTGCGAGATTTGAGCTTACCTGGATGGAAATGTAGCCGGGTGTCGTAAAGCAACACCTGTTGACCAGGTGTGAAGGTTTTGCGCAAAAGGTGTTTATCGTGAAACACCTTCGTTCGGTTCTTAACGACAACTGTGTTTTCGTAAGCCTCATCCCTAAGCTCGCTCAATTCGTTCAACTGCAGCTTCCGATAGCTGCCCGCATCTTCGAGAGACAGATTCAGCTCCTTTATCTCCCAAAATGTGCGATGCTCCATTTCCACAGGAAGGTGGCAAGCCTTTCCGTAAACAAGCCGATAGGGAGACATTCCAAGATCGGTCTTATAAGCAGTTCGAAATTCCCAAAGGGCATCAGTGAGTTTCAACGACCAATCCTTATGGTTCTTGAAAACCGTCTTCTCCAGTATCTGCTTGATTTGCCGATTTGAAACTTCGGCTTGCCTACAGGTTTGAGGGTGGTAGGGAGTAGATAGCTTATGATTAATGGAATATTTTCGCATCAAGGCCTCGAAAGTCTTATTGCAGAAATGAGTTCCATTGTCGCTAATGATCGCTCGGGGGTGCCCAAACCGGGAGAAAATATTTTCTTTAAGAAACCTAACAACAACCTTGTTGTCGTTAGTTCGGCTGGGCACAGCCTCGACCCACTTAGAGACGTAATCAACAGCAAGAAGGATGTACAAGTTCTCAAAAGAGCTGGGAAACAGCCCCATGAAATCTATCCCCCAAACGTCGAAAATCTCCACAACTAAGATTGGTTGGAGCGGCATCTCGTTCCTTCTTGATATCCGGCCCAAGTGTTGGCACCAGGAGCAAGTCTTGCAGTAGTCATGAGCGTCTTTGAAGAGTTGTGGCCAGTAGAAACCACACTGGAAGATCTTCTCAGCTGTCTTTCTGGGGCCAAAATGCCCGCCACATGCTTGATCGTGGCAAAATGACAGCACACTCTTGAATTCATCATCAGGGACACACCGACGAATAATCTGGTCGGGACAGTACTTGAACAGATAGGGTTCGTCCCAGTAAAAGTGTTTTACTTGGGATAAGAATCGAAGTCTGTCCTGACGTGACCATTCAGTCGGTAGTAATCCTGTGGCCAAATAGTTCACAATATCTGCGAACCGGGGTTCGCAAGATACTGTCAAGAGTTGTTCATCCGGAAAAATATCGTTGATCGGAATTTGAAGCGACGGGGAAGAAGGAAGTCGTGAGAGATGGTCGGCGACTACGTTCTCATATCCTCTTTTGTCCTTGATGACAAGGTCAAACTCTTGAAGCAAGAGGATCCAACGTATTAGCCGAGATTTTGCATTTTTCTTCGCAAAAAGATAGCGCAGAGCAGAATAGTCTGTGTAGACAATGACTGGAAAGCCAATGAGGTAGGGCCTGAACTTTTCTAAAGAAAATACAACAGCCAAGAATTCCTTCTCAGTTGTTGTATAATTATGTTGGGCATCATTCAGGGTTCGGCTAGAATAATAGATTATGTGCGGCATCTTGTTGATGTGTTGTCCAAGGACAACACCAATGGCAAAGTCGGATACATCACACATAATCTCAAATGGGTGCATCCAGCCAGGAGAAGAAAGAACGGGAGCAGAAGTGAGTGAGCTTTTTAATAACTCGAACGCAGTCACACAGCTCGAGTTGAAGTCGAATGGCCCGTCCTTGGCCAGCAAAAGAGTCAAGGGCCTAGCAATCTTGCTAAAGTCCTTGATGAACTGTCTATAGAAGCCGGCATGACCAAGGAAGGCTCGGATGTCTCTGACGCATCTGGGAGGAGGGAGATTGGAAATGAACTCAATTTTCGCTTTGTCAACTTCTATGCCATTTTGCGAAATAATATGTCCTAAGACAATACCTTCGCGTACCATGAAGTGGCACTTCTCCCAATTCAAAGTGAGGTTCTTGTCCTTACATCGGATAAGGACAGCGTCGAGATGCAGCAAACACTCATTGAAGGAATCGCCAAAGATGGAGAAATCATCCATGAAGATCTCCAAGAATTTTTCCATCATGTCTGAGAAGATTCCCATCATACACCGCTGGAAGGTAGCGGGCGCATTGCATAACCCAAAGGGCATGCAACGATATGCAAACGTGCCGAAAGGACAAATGAATGTGGTCTTGTCCTGGTCTTTTTCGGCGATAGGAATCTGATTATAGCAGGAGTAGCCATCAAGAAAGCAGTAGTACTCGTGTCCGGCCAATCGTTCAAGCATCTGGTCAATGAAAGGTAGCGGAAAGTGGTCCTTCCGCGTTGCGGTGTTGAGTTTTCTGTAATCGATGCATACTCGCCACCCAGTCTGGGTGCGAGTAGGGATTAACTCATTCGCCTCATTGGTTATGACCGTTATGCCTGATTTCTTGGGGACAACATGAATGGGGCTAACCCACTGGCTATCAGAGATAGGGTAAATGATACCACTATCCAGACATTTTACGATCTCCTTTTTTACAGCCTCCTTCATGACTGGGTTGAGTCGCCTTTGTGGATCCCTGGCTGGTTTGGCATCATCCATCAGATGAATGTGATGTTCAACGATCAGGGGACTAATCCCCTTGATGTCCGCCATGGACCAGCCAAAAGCTTTCCTATTGCTGTGCAAGACCGCAAGAAGGGCTCTCTCTTGCTCGGGAGCTAGAGAAGCAGAGATGATAACAGGGAGGGTCTCGTTCTCACCCAAGTAAGCATACGTAAGGTGAGACGGCAAAGGCTTGAGTTCGAGCGTTGGAGGTGAAATGATTAAAGGCAAGATTGGTGAAAAGGTCTCGAACTCAAAGGATTCCAGCAAAGGTTCAAAACGAGTGTAAGCGACCGAGTTGGATGGTTCAGGTAACTCATCCGGAAATTTGAAGGATTCAAACTCGGGTGGTGAGTGGTTAAGATTGTTCGAGAAAGTGAAACACTAGTAGTCATTGTCGGGAGCAGAAACAGCAGCATGTTCGAAGAGGAACGCACTAGTGGCGTTAAAGTTATCGTGATCGAACAAAAACTCTTCGAATTCACACTCTTCCGGGGTGATCTCCTGGATTGAGCAAACGTCTAGTATATGATCATTAGGTTCGGAGGGCTGATTCCCCAACCTAAAAATGTTGAGTTCAATTGTCATATTTCCAAAAGATAGGTTCATCGAACCATTTCGACAATTGATCACAGCATTTGAGGTTGCAAGGAATGGGCGACCGAGTATCACCGGAATTTGATTCCGGGGGTTAGCTACAGTCTGTGTGTCCAAAACAATGAAGTCAACGGGGAATATGAAGTCCCCGACCTTGATTAACACATCCTCTAACTCACCCCTAGGATGGGTGATTGATCGGTCGGCCATTTGGAGAGTATAGTGTGTGGGTTTCAGCTCTCCTACACCTAGTTGCTGATATACTGAGTATGGAAGCAGGTTAACAAGGGCACCAAGATCTAAAAGTGCGCGGTTGATGTTCTTATCCCCAATGGTAATAGAAATCGTAGGACAGCCAGGGTCTTTCCGTTTTTGCGGTAAAGATTGGGTAAGAGCATCACTCGCAGCACTAGCCAAGAAAACTTTCTTGGGTACCTGAGACTTCCTCTTTTTCATGCACAAGTCCTTTAAGATTTTTGCGTAGGACGGGACTTGTTGGACAACATCTAAAAGGGGATTGTTGATGTTAACCTGCTTAAACAACTCCAGAATCTTCTCCATTTGTGGATTTTTTTTATTGGACTTCAACCGGTTTGGAAATGGAATGTTTTTAAAATTGGTTGAATCCAATGTTTGTGGAGGAGATTGTGGAGTTGGGACGGATCCCAGAGCTTGTGTTTTCGTGGAGTGAGAAATGGGTCCGTTTATAGCAGAAGAAGAACCTTTTGAAGAATGAAGATTAGGTTCAGAAGACGAAGGAGAAGAAGAAGAAGAAGAAGAAGAAGAAGAAGAAGCGGCCGGGGTGTCATCGTTAATCCGTGTGCCAATATTGTTTTGCAGCATCCTTCCCGATCTCAATGTAGTCACGACACTCACATTATGGTTCTGTTGTTCAAGAGCAACATGCACATTATGTGGGTGACCGGGATTTGGGAGTGGTTGAGATGGAAGCTTCCTTTTTTCTCGCTCGCTTAACGCCGCATTCAGCTGTGCAATCTGGGCTTCGATGGTCTTGATGCTTTGCCTGTGTGCAGCAGTGTGTTGCACCAAAGACTGAATAGACGACTGGATGTTTGCTGTGGATTGTGTCGATTGTTTAACGAACGCCTCCAGACTTCGTTCGAGCGAGGAAACCTTATCGTTGTTTGACGAAATAAAATTGTTTTGGGGAAAAGAATTGTTGGGTGCAAAGTTGTTCGTCTGATTTTGAAAAGGTTGGGGTTGGAAGGGCTGCTGAAACTGATGTTGAGTTTGTTGTTGCGCTTGTTGTTGCGGAGGAGGGGCCCTCTAGAAATTGTTGCCTTGGAATTGATGCTGATTCTGATTCCAGGCGAAATTGGGGTGGTTCCTCCAACCGGGATTGTAGGTGGAAGAGTATGGATCATTTCTTGGTCTTTGCTGAAATGCAACATTAACCTGATCCTGTCCTTGAGATGGTGGATTGTAAGGACACTCTTCGGTTAAGTGAGAAGGATCGGAACAACAAGCACAAATGGTACGAAGGGGAAGAACAGGGGCAAGAGCAGGAGATGAAAATTTGCTCTCTATCGCTTCAAGTTTTCTCGTTATTGCAGCCATTTCAGCTTTCATCGCAATAGAGACATCAAGTTGGTGAATGCCTAACCAGTAGAAGTGGAGGAAGAAAAAGAAGTCGGTCTAGTGCTCTTCCATTGAAGCATTTGTTCCGCAAGGTCGTCGAAGAATTGCCACGCTTCCTCGTTAGATTTCGATAGGAAGTGACCCTAACAAATGGTTTCCAACAACTGCTTGGTTGCTGGGTTCAGGCCCTCGTATAAGGTTTGGCAAAGTTGCCATTTCTCAATACCATGGTGAGGGCACTGAACAAGAAGGTCTTTATACCTGCCAAAGCACTTCCAAAAGGGTTCAGTAGGAAGCTGGGAGAATTGGTTGATTTCGTTACGGATCCTAGCAGTTTTATGATTCGGATAGAATTTCTTGAGAAACGCTTTCACAAACTCGTCCCAACTGTTTATGGAGTGGGAAGCAGTGCTATACTGCCACTTTTTAGCAAGATCGCACAAAGTGAACGGAATGACCTGTAGCCGTATAGCATCGTCCGACAGCTGGGTAGTTTTCATCATGGCACAAACATTTTGGAACTTGTAGATGAAGATATAGGCATCTTCAGATTCAAGCCCATGAAATTTCGGAAGCATGTTAATGAAGTGGGTCTTAATTTCAAAATTATCCCCATTGGCCGGTGGAAGGGAAAGACAGGTGGGAAGTGCAGAGCGGGTGGGATAGAAACGATCCTGGAGCGCAGTTCGCTGTGGCGCTACGACAGACGGTAGTGCTGGGTTATTCGCATCCATAGGAGGTCGAATCAATCCCGGGGGAGTTGAAGGGATGTTTGGATTAAATCCTGACATCGCGGAAGAAGAGGTTGGTGATGGTGAAGGTGAGGATGTATGAACAGAATTCCGGTCAACGTCGGAGTTGGGCGGCAAAGGTAAGTATGAAAGAGGCGTGGACGTAGTTTCGACGTCTGAGTCGATCGCGTAGTCGGTAGCGACTAACGTAACGCGGACTAGGCGGGCGCTAGTGTCCCGAGTCCAAGCGGACATACACTAAACGAGTTTAGTATAGTCAAAGCGGAGAAGGTGAGGGTAAGAAAACGTCAATGGAGAAATACGATGGGTGGTGGGTGAAAAAAATGGATTCTGGCGACAAAGGGCAAGTTTTTATAAAATTTTTTGGTTTTTTTTTGGTTTTTTTTTCTTTTTCAGAAAGAGCTTTACATAAATATGTACGGACTCACAGACAAAATATGCACAATCACACCTAGATCTAGGGTCACCTAGGTCAGCTAGGCAGCTCCTAACTGTTCCAAAGGGCTAGAAATAGGACCTCAAACCGCCTCTTCTCCGCCAATTGCGCCAGATAAGTGCCAGGTAAGTAGGAGGCTCTCCACTACGTAAGTAGTGGTCCTAATTAAGTAACCACTTGCCTTGGACACACTTTCCTAGACACCGCAAAGTCAGGATAGGATAAACGGCCGATGCCTGTAACTAGTCCTCTGTCCTAATGAGCGCGAAGTCTTTAGGGCTGAGTCTAGTATTTTTTAATTAAACAATGGTCAATGCATATGCTTTTTGTGATTTCTGGGGTCCTGAGAAGGGTGATGAAATCCCCACACAATCTGGATTGGTTTCAAGCCACTTAAAGTCCGTATTAATAAATGCAAAGCAGTAACAATCAACTGCAATCTTTTTTTATTTTTTAGCGCAGCGCAACGAATCCTGCACAAAAACAATTTATTGGAAGGGGGAAGAGAATTTGCACAAAGAATGCTGCAGAAAACACAGTTCAGTGGAGTCCAGAGGAGTGGGGAGGACCCTGAAGGCACCAAATGGCCGCGGATCCGCGGCCAAACACGTACTTAGGCCGCGGTTCCACGGCAATAAGGAGGGATTGGGCCTCTAATTTTTTTGTGTGTGCTTGATGGGGTGTTCTCTTCTTGTCTGGAGCTCCTGAATCTTGATTTGCTTACTGGATTTGCTCCAGAATCTTTCAGTAGACCGTTTTTTCCGTCTTGATCACCCGCGGTGTAGCCGCAAGATATGGGTCTAACATCCCACGTCTTTGGCACTGAACTCGACCTTTCCTTTTCTCCTGCACACTTGCACAAACACTAATAAAAAATAACAAGATGATTTTTTTACAATATATTTTTTTTTGTTTTTCGGTTATGTTTATATTCACAAATTAACCTGAAATTACACAAAGAAATAAACTATCGTCTCCCCGGTAACGGCGCCATTTGATTGGTAGAGTTTTTGCGTGTTCAAGTTTACTACCGCAATCAAGACGGTTTCGCTTGTAGCTAACCGGTTGAGTACGGGTCGTCCGCAGGGAGATGGGAATCTTTTTCTATGTGCTTTAACGAGTTAAGTCCAAATATCCAGATTTGTTTGAGAATAACTATGTGCTAAAATGTTATATAAAGAGAGCTTGTTAGGGTTACGATTAGATTAGTTTGAGTTAGGAGTCGCTCACTTCTTTCGTTGCCACTCTTAATATCGGTGTTACGGTAATCGGAAACAACGGGGATTACCACGACTAGGAAGAAACTTGCGAGTATAAGCTAGGCTTTCCAACGCTTAAGTTCTTCCTTTTGGTGCTTGTCCGTCCGTTCTTGGCTCTTAGCCTTAATCTCCGGTTAATTAAACCACAACCGGTCTCACAAAGGAATCACCGCTATCATGTAGAATAGGGTGCCGTAGGGAGCGGATTGTGGTTCAATTAACGGGAGTCCGAATTAAGATGTTGGGCAAGGAAAGAGTGAGAGAGATTTTCTTCTCTCAAACTTTTCTTATCCTACCCTAACAAGTAAGAAAACTACTCACCCATTACAAGAAAAAGGAAAATAAAACAAAAGGAGGAAGATAGAAAGAAAGAGGTTAGAAGATTACAACTAGCTATTTGAGACCTCACCTTGGCAAGGATCAAGCTTAAGTATCATTGTTGTTAAGGATAAAGTAAAATGGAAGAAGAAAGAAACAAATAACAAATAACAACAACTAGATTAGCAAATAAAAAATACAAGCAATTAACATAATAAGACAAGCATGATAACAAAAGGAACTCTTTTATTCATCACTTTACTCATAAAAGCTCACTACAAGATTTTAATGGAGAAAAGATGATAAGAGGAAGAAGAACAACAAAGTGTATCTAAAATTTTACACAAGAATAAGCACCCTTCACTTGGCATTGTTCTGGGCTATTTATAGGCAGGAAACTGAAAACCTAGGGCAACAATCTGTCCTCACATAAAATTACCAATCTGCCCCTGAAAAGTCGTCAGCTGAAGAGCCTATACGGCCGCGGATCCGCGGCCTAACCCCCCTGTTGGCCGCGGATCCGCGGCCATCTTGATGATTTAGGTCACAGGGTTTTGTGGGATTCCCTGGTTGGCTATACTCTTTAGTGTGGAATATGTTGTTTCTCAGAAGCTTTTCACAATTTTTCCAGAATTTCAGCAGATCAAAAGGTGATGTGATGTGGATCTTTTGCCATGATTTTTCTTGAGCTCCGCGTAGATATGTTGGATCTTGTGTTAACATTGAGTTTTGTGCATGAAAATGACAACGATTTGCCATTTTGTCCCTTAAACTGGTGTGCGGCAACATACGGATAGAGAGCGGAGAACTGTGTTTTATTTGTGGTTGGTAGTAATCCGGAATTTGTCGTGCTTTTCCATGAATTTCACTGTTTAGACCTGAGAACCTGTATCCTGCAATTAACTAGCAAACACGGCTCAAGAGTACCTATCGATAAGCAATGTGATAAAAATTGGGCGGTATAAAAATGCAAAAATATGATATGAACACCATTTTATATGATATTGTATGTTAAGAATATTTATTAGAAATATTTGATATGATATGCATATTTTAATTACTAATATTTCATATAAATATTATATGCATGTATTTTCCCTCATTATATTAAATATAATATAGAAACATGTGATAATAAACTTTTCACGCATAAAATGTAACACCCTAGTTCAGTTATACCATATTTGAGTTGATTATTTTATTTATTGTGTGGCTATTTCATGTTTTATTAGTTTTTGGTTGCGGATAGTGGTTTGGTTTCTGTGCTTGGTATCCGACCCGACTCGCATACTTGAAATCCGTCTTAGTTCCTATTTATGAGTTATCCCTGCTAGTGCTGAGGATTCATGCTTGCATATAATCCATTTACTTGCATTATATCTGGCATCTACATTTTTTTAATAATACAAATATAATCAAATAAAATAATTTAAAAATATTTAGCATGGCCTGCATCATTCCTCTGACCCTGTGGTAGCATCCGTGTATCGTGTTCACGTCCCGTTTAGTGAAACGGACTCGTTTGGATCGCTACGTGCACGCGACGTGTATCCGTTCTTGGGGGTATGCATTTTCTTTAACCGGACATTGCTTTTTGGTTTTGGTTGATACGTATATTATCCGTATTTTAAACCGTAATTTTAGACCCTACCCTAGCGTATTTTGGAATATTTTTGTATTTGCCAGAATACTCATATTTAACTAATATTATATTCTTATAATATTAACTCTTATATATATATATATATATTATATATGTTTCTTTAACAAAAAAATATTTTAATATTCTAAACCAATCCTAACTCTCACCTCCCCTCTATCTGCATATTATATATATATATATATATATATATATATATATATATTAACAAAAACATATGTTTTTATAATCGAATCCTAACTCAAATCTCTGCCTCTTTCTCTCTCCCGTTTATTATATTCATAATAATAATTCTTTATTTTTCAAAACCTATTCTCACCCCCACGTCCCTCTTTCTCCTTCGCCTCATCTTCGTTCCCGCCTCCGCGAAACCAAAACCCTAACCCACGCCCGACCCAAGCCCTCGTCGCCAACCTCCCCACGACCGTCCCGACCTCACCTTCACCGCCTCCACCTTCTCTTCCTCCATCCCCGACGCCCCAGCAGCAAACCCGACGAACCCACAAACCTAGAACCCCGACCTCGACTTCACCCCCTCATCGCCGATCTCCTCGATGACTTCACCCCGACCTCGTCACCTTCTTCATCTCCTCTCCACTCCTGAGCATCCCCGACAACACCTACCAAACTCTTTGCAACCCAACCCTCGACCTACCCACAACCCCGACGCCACAAACCCTACAGCCCCGACCTCGACCCAACCTCCACCGCCAGTAACCCCTCGTCATTGTTACCCTTTTATCCTCTTCTCCTCTGACCCCAAAACCCAGAACACCACAATCCCATAACCCTTATCCCTGCATAAGAACCCCGACACTAAGAACCGCAGCCCACTACCCCTTGCCGGAAAACCCCATTGCTGGAGACCTACGACTCGTTGCCACCCTCTCTGTCCTTGCTTCTGTCCCAAATCCAGAGCACTAAACCAATCCCTTCTCCTCTTCTTCTACTTCTTCTTTTCTTTTCTTTTCTTAAATCATGTTTTCCGGTGATCGCCAGAGCTGTACTCGTTGTCGGCAATCCGGGCGATCCAGTCGTCATCCTCAGCCAGCGTGGTCACGTTCTTAAGTGGCTGGTCCTGTTTTGTACGCGCGTGTGTACATTGCGACGTTTACCCGACGTCGGACGCGGCGTACGCACCCCGTCGTGGGATCCGATCAGGCAAGTTTATCTTGCCACATGCTATGCTATTATATTTGCATCCATATGAATAAAAATATTATATGTTTATTGCATTGTGCATACCTGTTATAGTTTATCGTTTTTACGTTATCCGTTCATATCCGTACTGTTTATTACATATTTAATTGCATGCCGGAGCCTGATTATTGCATGTTACTGCTATATTCATATATCAAACTTGCTAGTGTGTATCATACGACTCATAGACACATATTATGTATCACTGATTATTACTTATGCATCCGTGCTTTTACGTGTTTCGATACTTGTTACAGTTTTATTTTGGGCATCCGTTTGATACATATACACTACCTGTTATGACCTAATACACCACTGCTTGACTTGATACCTAATCTTATTACTAATGGCGACAATCCTGACTTGTCGTCCTGATGGACGTATCCTGATGTCTATTTAGACAAAACCTGTACCTGCTTGATCCTGTGTTGGAATTAGCTCCAGATTTATCAATACCTGACTTGAATACATAAGTTGGGGGTAAGAGGAAATCAATGATGAAACCTGACTTGTAACTCAACAGTTTGATACTTATATTGATCAGTTTTTAAGGGCTAGGCCAGTTCCGGGATGATACTGCTGACATCATTCGTCTGTACATGTTACATGTTTAGTGCTTAGCGCTACGTCTCAGATTCAGCCCGAGATTCTAGACCGTGGTCTCGGGCACGCATGGGACATTATTGAGTTATATCAACGATTCCATTAAATTGATTTCATAACTTTAGAATAGATAACCCAGCAGTACAGTTTAGATTACTCACCGCACTTCACATACATATATACACCTCTCTGTTTCATATCTATGTTTACTTATTATATTCATGTTATCGTTTATATTCATGCCTGCATATCTCGTTGCATCCTGGTTATTTTTCTATTGTTTGATATTATGAAACACTGACGTCTGGGTTCTGCATGGCCAAGTTTCTCTATCTCTATCACAGGCTGACCAGGAGTATTGTAGCCGTCAAGCCGAATAGTGAGGAGCATGTTAGCGATAGCTTAGTTTTGTTTTCTTTCCGCAGTTTTATTTCCTGATGTGAACCCGTATTTTGGACGTATTTCCAGATGTTACTGTTTATTGGATTTATTGCTTCCGCATATATATTTCTTGACTCTTTTATTCTGGCAGATGGACATGTACTAATTAGTTTTATGTTTTACTATTCTTGATATCTTATAGACAGCCGTAATGTGACTGTGGAGAGATGTTTCCTAGCTATAGGTAGCATGGTTGGCTCTATCATATGCCGATCTTAGCACACTCTGAGAAGCGGGACATGACAGGGTTTTTTTGGTATCAGAGCCATAGGATTTAGGTTAATCAGGTTTGGTTCTTTTGTTATTGGGTATTGAATCTAATACGCTAACCAGAAAACCCGTGATTAGGAACATATCTTGCCATATTATTATCAAGATTCTTTAATCTTATCTTTCTCTTGACCCTTTACCTTGACGATATGCAAGTGACTTTGCATCTCGGCTTAGAATCCTTTTGGTTCCTTATTGTTTCTCCCTCCCTGTTCCTTCGATTTTGATACTAGAATTTGGACGACTTGAATGGAGTTATATGATTGTAACTATATACCATGGCATGGTTTCGATGCGGTACTCTATTTAAGTAACTTGGAGTCCTATTCTTGCTTCCTTTCTTTGAATTATGGTCGTTATATTACCTTATTTCTCTCGGTTGCTTTGCTTACCGGTTTATGTTATCGCAAGCTTGAATCCAACAACCGTGTTGTATCTTTCCCCTTATCCCGTAGTTGTCTATTTGGTTGTGTTTCGAAGAACAAGGAGAAGTGCAGGAGAAGCTTTGATTGCAGTAGTACCGACCACTTCATGACAGTTCAGATGCAGGATGTTTTTGAGGAGTTCCGATAAACCCGCCGCAGATTATCAGAGTAGCATAGTGGAAGAGTCATGGGATAATAACCTACAAGTCTTAGAACAATTTGCAAACAAGTTGCAGATGAAGCGCTGATAGTAGTTCGAGAGTTTATGGACGTGTTCGAAGACATCTCGGGTTTACCACCAAAACGAGATGTGGAGTTCACGATCGACCTTATTCCTGAAGCAGCGCCAATCTCAAAGGTGTATTATCCAATGGCACCAGTGAAGTTAGAAGAAGTTAAGAAGCAAGTTGCCGAATTGCTAGAGAAGGGTTGGATTCGCAGCAACAATTCATCTTGGGGAGCTCTAGTTCTTCTAGTTAAGAAGAAGGATTGCACGGGTAGGATGTGCATCGATTATCGAGAATTAAACCGGGTGACTATTAAGAACAAGTACCTGATCCCTCCATCGGCGAATTATTCGAGTAACTCAGTGGCGCGAAGGTATTCTCGAAGTTGGATTTACGATCCGGATATCTTCAGCTTCGAGTAAAATCAGAAGATATTTGCAAAACTGCGTTTCGAACTCAATATGGGTATTTCGAGTACTTAGTGATGCCATTTGGAGTCACGAATGCATTGGCGATATTCATAGACTTGATGAACCGAATCTTCTCACCGTTCTTGGACTAGTTTATAGTAGGTGTTTATCGATGATATTCTGGTGTATTCGAGGAGCCAAGAAGAGCATGCAGAACACTTGAAGATCGCACTGCAAACGTTGAGGCAAGAAAAAATATATGCGAAGATGAGCAAGTGTGAGTTTTGGCTTAAAGAAGTGAAGTTTTTGGGGCATGTCATATCCGGACATGGAATCGCCGTTGATCTTGAAAAGATTGCAGCAGTTCATGATTGGCCGATTCCGAAGAACGTAGCGGAGATCAAAAGTTTTCTTGGGCTTGCTGGATATTATAGAAGGTTAGTGGAGAATTTCGCTCGTCTAGCTGAACCATTGACCAAGCTAACACGAAAGGAGGTATCGTTCGTATGGATGGATAGATATGTATCATCTTTTGAAGCGTTGAAGCAAAGATTGACCGCCGCTCTTATCTTGATAGTGCCAGACAGTTTTGGAGGGTTGGTTATTCACAGCGACGCATCTGGGAAAGGCTTGGGATGCGTTCTTATGCGGCATAGGAAGGTTATAGCCTACGCATCGAGACAGTTGAAGACCCATGAAAAGAACTACCCAACTCATGATTTGGAGCTAGCAGCAGTGATTTTCGCTTTAAAGATTTGGAGACACTACTTATTGGCGAAAGGGTCGAAGTATTCACCGATCACAAAAGTATAAAGTACATGTTTACGCAGAAAGAGCTCAACATGAGGCAGCGTAGATGGTTAGAGCTGATGGCTGACTATCATCTCGATCTAAAATACCATCCGGGAAAAGTTAATGTGGTGCCGGATGCGCTTAGTCGGTTGCCAGCAATACGGTAGTTGATTGCACAGAAGGAGATTATCGATGATTTCCAGATATTCGAGTTGGAGATCGTGTTACCGCATTCTTCAGGACAGTTGATGCAGATGCAAGTACAGTCATCCTTGATCGATAATATTAAAGCAGCGTAATCGCACGATCTAAGGTTATAGAAGTTTCGAGAACAGGTAGAAGCAGGACTTCGAACGGACTTGTTGATTCATGAAGATGGTTCGTTACGTTATGTGAGCCATTTATGTGTGCCGAAAGAGACATTCGTGAAGAAGTTATGAAGGAGGCGCACAGCTTCGCATATTCCGTACATTCAGGAAGCACGAAGATGTACCGTGACTTACGACAGCATTTCTGGCAGGAAGGCATGAAAAGGGTGATTGCCCGCTTTGTAGTGAAGTGCTTGGTGTGTCTGCAAGTTAAGGCTGAATATCATCGAGTAGTTGATTTATTGCAACCATTTCCGATTCCTCAGTAGAAGTGGAAACATATAACCATGGATTTTGAGACAGCTTTACTGTGGAGTCCGAAGGGCAATAATGCAGTTTGGGTGATTGTTGATCGATTGACCAAGGCAACTCATTTCATACCATTTAGAGTTGGTCAGTCGACGGAAGCGTTAGCAGAACGATACCTACAGGAGATTGTGAGGTTGCACGGAGTACCCATGAGCATCATTTCCGATCGTAATACCCGATTCTTGTTGCACTTCTGGAGGAGTTTACAGGAAAGTTTGGGAACTCGATTGAAGTTTAGCATTGCTTATCATCCTCAGACAGATGGCTAGTCAGAAAGATCGATCCAAACTCTTGAAGATATGTTGAGAGCATGCATGTTAGACTTCAAGGGTTCATGCGAGGATCATCTACACTTGGTGGAGTCTTCGTATAATAACAGCTTTTAGGTGACTATCCAGATGGCTATATTCATTATATGGTCGCAAGTGTTGCTTACCCATCTGTTGGAACGATGTTGGAGAATAAAGATTATTGGGATCTGATATTATCATGCAAATCGTGAAGAAAGTTAATACATCCGAAATCATATGAAGGTAGCACAAGATCGACAGAAAAGTTAGGCCGATACAGCAAGAAGATCTCTGGAGTTCGCTGTTGGTGATCTTATGTTCTTGGAGATATCACCGACTAGAGGAGTGATTCATTTTGGGAGTCGAGGCAAGCCTAGTCCTCGATTCGTAGGGCCTTTCGATATTATCGAGCGCATTGGAGAAGTAACCTATCGATTGGCTTTACCACCATCCTTGGCGAGTGTTCATGACTTGTTTCATATATCTCAACTCCGTATGTATGTTCGAGATGAGACACACGTACTAGATCATTCAGAGCTAACAGTAACGGAGGACTTTGTTAGTGTATATGCCCTAGAGGCCATTACTGTATCATACTAGTTTGTATATTACTTGATGGAAGCTTGGGATATTCATAGTTGTATAGACAATCTTGCTCGAAATGGTAGTATACTACTTGGTTTGTCTCTGCTTTAATGTGTACATGTGTTTCTTTTAGCATATCACCTATACGCATTAGTAGAGCCCTTAGGATTTTTGCTTGATTACCAGCGTTGTGATGGCAGTCACACTCGTGGGGGCTGGGTAATCTACAAGCACATCCTTATATATACGTTCCTGGTCGTGGGATTATCGAGATGGAGCATCGATACTCCGGTGTAGACTAGCGTATGCACTTCTCATCCCAGCAGGGGAGACGGTCTGTCCCACAGCCGTTAGTACGTCGTACTTGAGATAGTATGCGGGTGCTCGTTAGGTTAAGAGTATACTGGACAGGACTCGTCGGTAGCTGTTGGTTGGTACTATACCTATCGTCAGTTATCAGTTCCTAGGTGACATGAGTACATCTTTGTCCGCTGACTTGACACTGTCACTTCGCCTCGAGTGTGTTCCCACTGTACTTTGATTACTACTCTACCACGGCTCAAAGGAGTCGTACAAACAGGTAGTAGTTGGGTGCAGTCCTGAAGCACTTGGAGGCAGTGACGGTTAGATAGGATTCGTCTCTCCCGGTATTGGGAGTTGATATCGCGCTGTGTCTAGGAGAGCCATTACACATTGTCGTCCCTGGCCAGAGCAAGCGAGATATACTGGTAGGTTTCCAGTGTTATCTCAGGGTGTTCTGGGCTACACTCCGACACGACTTGTACCGCCATTAGGGGACTGACGTTTACCACCCCCCTAGGCCTGCCATGTGATATTATCAGATGAACAAACCGGACTGTACGGAGATTGTCACATACAGGCTCAGTAGGAGTTCGGATGGGTTCGCCTCATCAGTTTTCTTATCGGCATCTATCTGGGGCCCGTTATGTACAGCTAGTGCCGCTTGCGGTCTGTGGTTAAACCCACTGCCAGCGTAGTGTCGAGCCTTTAGAGTCCCACACAGAGTGTTATTCGTCTTTGGGCAAAACAGAGTAGAGGTCGCTGTTAGTGTATATGCCCTAGAGACCATTACTATATCATACTAGCTTGTATATTACTTAATGGAAGCTTGGGATATTCAAAGTTGTATAGACAATCTTGCTCAAAATGGTAGTATGCTACTTGGTTTGTCTCTACTTCAATATGTGCATGTGTTTCTTTTAGCATATCGCTTATATACATATTAGTAGAGCCCTTAGGATCTTTGCTTGATTACCAGCGTTGTGATGGCGCTCACACTCGTGGGGGCTGGGTAATCCATAAGCACATCCTTATACTGGTCCCTAGTCGTAGGACTATCGAGACAGGGCATCGATACTCCGGAGTAGACTAGCGTATGCGCTTCTCATCCCAGCGGGGGAGACAGTCTGTCCCACAGCCGTCAGTACGTCGTGCTTGAGATAGTATGCGGGTGCTCATTAACTGGACAGGACTCGTCGGGAACTGTTGGTTGGTATTATACCTATCGTCAGTTATCAGTTCCTAGGTGACATGAGTACAGCTTAGTCCGCTGAATTGACACTGTCACTTCGCCTCGAGTGTGTTCCCACTGTAGTTAGATTACTATCCTACCACGGCTCAAAGGAGTCGTGCAAACAGGTAGTAGTTGGGTGCAGTCCCGAAGCACTTGGAGGCAGAGACGGTTAGACAGGATTCGTCTCTCCCGGTATTGGGGGTTGACATCGCGCTGTGTCTGGGAGAGCCATTACATAAGTAGTCCCTGGCCAGGGCAAGCGAGATATACTGGTAGGTTTCCAGTGTTATCTCAGGGTGTTCTGGGCTACACTCCGACACGACTTCTACCGCTATTAGGGGACTGACGTTCACCGCCCCCTAGGCCCGCCATGCGATATATCAGACGAACGGACCGGACTGTATGGAGATTGTTACATACAGGCTCAGTAGGAGTTCGGATGGGTTTACCTCATCGGCCTTCTTATCAACATCTACCTGGGGACCGTTACGTACAGCTAGTGCCGCTTGCGGTCTGTGGTTAAACCCACTGCCAGCGTAGTGTCGAGTCTTTAGAGTCCCACACAGAGAGTTTCCCTGCACTGAGCGAAACGTGTAGAGGCCGTATGGTTTTACGGCAGGGCTACGATCACTTACGTGCACTTGTGTGCGTATGCTGTTCGGGCAGGCAATACTAGTAGGCTTTGGTTTAAGCCAGATCCTAGTATTGCACAGATGGATTTGATTTGTCTTCTGTGCATTCGCATTCTACGGAATGCGGATGCGGGTGTGTATGCACAGTTTTGAGGAGCGGTGAAGGAGGAGGTGCCCCATTAGGGTTTTGGCAGTTGATTCGGCCAAAACCGTAATGTGGCACACTCATTAGGGTTTTGACAGTTCGTTTGGTCAAAACCCTTATGAGCCGGAGACATTGTTTACTAATCCTTTTAGTGATAGTTTGGTGATGGCTAATTGCATTGATCATTTGACCACTTAGACCTCTCTTGACTTTGTTGACCCGTTGACCGTGTTGACCATTGACCTTCAAGAGAGATCTACACTCTTCTTTCATTTTCTTTTTAATTCTTGAGTTATGATAATGGTCAATTCAATGTGCAATCAACTTTATCATGATAGGATTAGTAATGATGATTTTAGTGTATTATTGCAACCATGGTTCATTTCATTCGGGTTAATCTTTTCATTATTCTCTTCTCATTCTCTCTCTTGAAGTGAGAAGAAAAAGAAAAGCTCCATGGTTGCTAAGTTTCTCCTTCTTCTTCCTCCTCTTGATCTCATCTTTTGATCTCATGTGTTGAGAGAAAAAGATCCCACAAATACAAACACATCCATACATCTCCTCTACATATCCTAGGGCTTCTTGACTAGCAATCTTTTTGCCCTAGTTGCCTCGGCTCGAGGTGGAGCTCAGTGTACATCTCTCGGGTGGATCGTCTTCGACTCAAGAAGGCCGCGGAGGTGCCCAAGGTCTGGATCGACGCTTGGAGCTTGGATGGACGAGCGGGACATGGGAATGATGACCCGAAGGACCGGTTCCGTGAGGTATACTTTCTACAGCATAGTAGTTAAAACCTCCAGTATTTTACTAGTTTCTTGTTTAGCCAAGATCCTTGCTTTTGAGTCCATGTTGCCTTGAGCCAAAATTATTGTTTTTCGCCGTTTCCACCTCCCCGTAAGAACCGGGGTGAGCAACGTGGACTTACAGTGGTATCAGAGCCTAGCTAAACATGAACTAGTAAGTTAGCAAAGTGTTTAGAATATCGATCGGAAAAAAGTCGCAAAACACGTCTACAAAACCTCAAGTTTCTGTTGATTTTCATACTGCTCAAAAAGTGATTTAAAATATATGAAAAATCATCTCAGGGTTTTGTAAAAACACTGCAGAAAAATAACCCAGTGACTCGATCAAGCGACCGTGGTTCCGCGGCAATAACATGCTCATTGCCGCGGTTCCGCGGCCGATTTGACTCGGCAGTGGATCGGGTTTTGTGCAGTGTTTTAGTTTGGCTGTTTTGGGATTTTTAATACATGTTTTTTCTACCCAGATTTTCAAGAGAGCAAATTGACTTTTGGGGTGGTTAAAAATCCGTATTTTGATCGATATTCCGTAGACTTTGGCTAATGCATATTTTCTGTGATGTGATATATGTATTGAACGTCCGCTAATCGCTATACGTCGATTAGTGGGGGTTATACATATCTGTAATCTGTAATGTTGATGGTTTGTGTATATGAACTCGTTGGATTGTCACGGATGGATAGCCGGGAATGGGTGTGAGATGAGATTTTCTTTTTTTTTCATTCATTGTAAAATTTGTAAATTGATGTAATATTATTTGTTTGGCCGCACAACCGGGTCGGGGTTGTAGCCGTCATTGTATAATTTCTTTTTACTGTTTTTGCTCCTAGGATAGACCCAAGGTGGGGTGCACAAACTACCGGGTATCTCGAAGTGCCGAGTGGCCTACTCACGGTGTTGAGGAGGGTTGCTTCGCTTCGGGTACTTGGCGGGTAGTTTGCCGCACCCGTAGGGGTCTAGGGTGGGGTTTGGCTATTCATCGCGACCGTGTAATCCGTTTTTCGTTGCAGGCTCGAACGAATCGTGGATTCCTAGTATATCTAAAGTGTTCATCTGTGATCTATAATGACTATCATTGCTATATATCTATATATGATATCTATTTAGGTGTTGCTTATGTTTTGCGTCCGCGCTAGTCCAGCCCCCGCTCTGTCGTTAGTTAAGTAACCTAACAGGTGATGACGGGCCTCGTGGCGAATGCGGATAGCATAAGTGTACACCATATTTTGGTTGTTTTCTGCAATGGTAGGATTAAATGATGGGACGCATTAAAAGAACTAATGCAAGAAAAATAAACCAAGTAAAAGTCGTTGGAACACTTTCAAAACCACTCGGTTCTTTTAAAAAACCAGCTTTTTATACGCGGAGCTTGAACCACTCCTTTTAAAAGCTATCTCGTTCCATCGATTATATCAAGTTCACTACGTTCACGGTTTCGCCAAAACCATTCGTAGCTGTCCGTCATTTCGTATGAATATTCAATAGTATTCAAGCTATGTTTGTTGACCTTCGTCAAGTCTAGTGATTGGTAGCTATTGGGTGTTTATATGTAGCATAGATAGATGAATTGGTTTGGGACAGTCGTATTACCTTGTTGACCTTCGTCAAGGGTATGTACGGGTGGGTTCAAATTAACCTGGATAATGATAGGTAGAACTTGACATGTGACTTATGATTTGTTGACCTTCGTCAAAGTCATAAGAGCATGGGGCAAAAATCCACATCGGGAGTTTCAAAAGTATTGAAACTTGCTAGCGCTGCATACCATTTGGAGTGTGATGATTCTGGTAGGATTCCTTCAGTTTTATCATGCGATGATATTTGGATCCCGATCCTACTGTGAGTATATACTACTCCTCGGAAACTTTCTCACTTAACGATCAATGCTATAAACCAAGTAGGTGTCTAGAAAGGTGTTAGCGGGGCTACGCCCACAGGGAAAAGAGGTTACTTAATTAAGGAACTTCGCGAAAGCGTTGGAAAACCTCCCTCGAAGTACCGACACTGGTCTGGCTGAACGGTTAAGCAAGTATTGTACGGTGAGATTGATCCTGACTAATTCTTCCTTTATGGTTTGAGGGGGGATTCGAGAGACAGTGGGAGCTATACTGTTTAGGTAAATTAAAAACCAATCTAAACTTGCAAAAGCATCATGCTGAGTGTTTTCTTCTCTCTCTCTTAATTGCAGCAACCCAGTGACCACACCTAGGTTACATCTAGATAATAATATGACTTAATCTGACTGTTATGACTGGCAAAAGTCTGTCCAGATGTCCATTGCCATGACAAGCTGGGACACCTCTTGACTGATCCAACCCCTGCCGTCACAGGTCCAGTTTTCCCTGTCACGGATATTGATATCCGTAGGACATCGGAAGAAGACTGTGCGAAAGCCAAGTGTCTCGTGTTACCTCAGTTGATGGTACATACCAGAGGCAACACGAGAAGATGGACTCAGTTTCTATCTTCCTCCATAACAAAGATTTATATGGAGAGCAATCTCGTATCGCAAGATATGAGACTTCGAACGAATTGCTTCCAGCGAGGTTGGCTATCGGGTCATCTGTAAGGGGCAACGTCCTTATAGAGACCAGCTCTTTTGAGCTCATGGACCTGAAGACCACGTTGAAGAACGGGTCAGATGCTGACTTAGTTCAACAGTCTCTACCTACTACCCTGAAGGAAACCAGGGAAGTAGAAAGAAAGGGAAGGGCAGAAGTTTCAGGACTGGATGTAGTAAAAGAGGGATGTTCCTATTGTAACGGGAATGAACATGGGCAGAAGGATTGCAGGGCATGCAAAGCCAGTAGCCAGAATTCGAAGCATGTTGTGGCTTCGGCTTCGGGTGTGTTTGTAATAGAGAACTGTATGTCAGTTAACCCTACTTCCTGGGTATTGGATACCGGATCAAGATCTCATATCTGTAATTCGTTACAGGCTCTGAGAAACCGTAGGGTTATCAGGAAAGGTGATATGACTCTCAGGGTTGCTAACGGAATGAGCATGTATGCTGAATCCGTAGGGGAATATCATCTAGGACTGAAAACTGGGCAGATATTGATTCTGCGTAACTGTTTTTATGTACCAGGTGCGACTTGTAATATCATATCTCTATCCTTAATTTCTAAGGAAGGATATGATTTTACTTTTGTAAGCGATGTAGTTAACATCCACCTAAATCAAGTTCTGATTGGGTCAGGTACATTACAAAATGGAATATATATATTGAATCAAGCTCAGATCTTCAGTGTCCAGAACACACTTAAAACAAAGTCTCCGGAAACAAATCAGGCTTTCTTATGGCATTGTAGACTGGGTCACATTAATGAGACACGGTTGACAAAGTTACATAATGAGAGATACTTGAATCCGTTCGACTATTAGTCTTATGCCACTTGTGAATCTTGTCTCATGGGAAAGATGACAAAGACTCCGTTCACTGGACACGGAGAAAGAGCAAGCGAGCTCTTGGGACTCATACACAGTGATGTGTGTGGTCCAATGTCTACACATGCGCGAAGTGGTTATTCATACTTCATTACTTTCACAGATGATTTCTCTAGGTATGGGCATGTCTTCTTGATGAAGCACAAATCCGAGGTCTTTGAGAAATTTCAGGAATACAAGAATGAAGTTGAAAAACAAACAGGCAAAAGTATCAAGACACTAAGATCTGATCGAGGTGGTGAATACTTGAGTGCCGAGTTTCTAGGCTACTTAAAAAAGAATGGAATTCTCTCTCAGATTACTCCTCCATACACACCACAACACAATGGTGCATCGGAAAGGAGGAATCGAACCCTATTGGATATGGTTCGTTCCATGATGAGTAAGGCTGAGTTGCCACGATCTTTCTGGGGTTATGCACTAGAAACAGCTGCATATCTCTTGAACAAGGCTCCAACCAAGACTGTGCCTACCATCCCATATCAGATGTGGAGTGGGAAGAAACCCTGTCTTAAGTACCTTAAGACATGGGGATGTCCAGCTTTTGTAAAAAAGCAGCATGCGGATAAGCTCGAGGCACGCTCAGTACTGTGTAAGTTTGTGGGATACCCAAAGAACTCCAGCGGGTATCTTTTCTATTCCGCAGAGGAACAAAAGGTTTTTGTTTCTCAGCATGCCCACTTCTTGGAAACTGAATTTTTAGAAAATCAGATAAGTGGGAGCGCAATAGAACTGGAAGAAATTCCAGAACCACAAGTTGTTACTGAAACCTTGGTAGAACCAGAAGGTTCAGGAGAACCGGACATTCCAGTGCCACTCCGCAGGAGTAGTAGGCAGTCTCATCCGCCCGAGAGATACTACGGTTTTCTCATAGACGGGGATAGAGAGGATTGCACTATAGATTATGGTGAGCCTTAGCTTCCAGCAAGCCATTCAGAGCGGTGACTCGGTAAAATGGCTGGATGCAATGCGGGCCGAGATGGAGTCTATGTACACCAACAAAGTTTGGACTTCTGACTTTGCTCCAGAAGGGTTAAAACCCGTAGGCTGCAAATGGATCTTCAGAAAGAAGATTGGTGTAGATGGGCAGGTTGAGACCTATAAAGCTAGACTTGTTGCAAAGGGTTTTCGTCAAAGACCTGGTTTGGACTATGACGAGACCTTTTCTCCAGTGGCTATGCTGAAATCTATTCGGATCCTTCTTGCCATTGCTGCCTTCCACGATTATGAAATCTGGCATATGGACGTAAAGACGGCTTTCCTAAATGGAAATTTGGAAGAGTGCGTCTATATGGATCAGCCGGAGGGATTCATTCAGAGTGGGAGCAGCGGTAGAGTGTGCAAGTTGCTTAAGTCCATTTATGGACTTAAGCAGGAATCGCGGAGTTGGAACATCTGCTTTGATGATACTGTCAAGGAATTCAACTTTATCAAAAACCCAGATGAACCATGCATTTACAGTAAGATTGTAGGGAGAACTGTGGTATTCCTCGTCTTGTACATGGATGGAATTCTCTTAATAGGAAATGATATTCCTATGCTACAGTCAGTCAAAGGATTCTTGTCGCAGAGGTTCTCCATGAAGGACCTGGGCGATGCCAACTACATTCTGGGGATCCAGATCTATCGTGATAGATCTAAGAGGATGTTGGGACTTTCACAGTCAAGGTACATCGACACTATACTGAAAAGATTCAGTATGGAAGATTCCAAGCGCGGTAATTTACTGGCTTGTCACGGGATCACCCTCTCCAAAGAGATGTCTCCCAAGACTGATTTGGAAAGGGATCGCATGTCTACTATACCCTACGCTTCTGCAGTAGGCTCTATAATGTATGCGATGTTATGTACCAGACCAGATGTAGCATACGTATTGAGCGTTGTAAGCCGGTATCAGTCAAACCCAGGGGAGAAACACTGGATAGCGGTAAAGAACATTCTCAAGTACCTGAGAAGGACTAAGGAGATGTTCTTGGTATATGGCGGAAAAGACCTCCAGCTCGAGGCCTTTGCTGACTCCAGCTACCAGAGTGACAAGGATGACTCCAAATCCATGTCGGGTTATGTCTTTACCCTCAATGGAGGGGCGGTTTGCTGGAAGAGTTCCAAGCAGGAGACCGTTGCAGACTCAACTATGGAAGCGGAGTACATAGCTGCTTGCGATGCTGCAAAGGAAGCTGTCTGGATGAAGAAGTTCCTCACGGAGCTTCAGGTGGTTCCTACCATTGTTGATCCAATACCGCTGTATTGCGACAACAACGGTGCTATAGCTTTAGTGAAGGAACCCAGGTCCCATCAGAAGTCCAGGCACATTTTGAGGTGGTACCACCTGATCAGGAAGATCGTAGATCGCCGGGAGATCGAGGTGAAGAGAGTAAATACGGAGAACAACACTGCAGATCCACTCACGAAGGCCCTACCCCAGACTCAGTTCGAGCAGCTGATCGAGATGATAGGTCTTCGATACGCCAGTACATGGCCTTAGTGCAAGTGGGAGATTGTTAGTGTGTATGCCCTAGAGGCCATTACTGTATCATACTAGCTTGTATATTACTTAATGGAAGCTTGGGATATTCACAGTTGTATAGACAATCTTGCTCAAAATGGTAGTATGCTACTTGGTTTGTCTCTACTTCAATATGTGCATGTGTTTCTTTTAGCATATCGCTTATATACATATTAGTAGAGCCCTTAGGATCTTTGCTTGATTACCAGCGTTGTGATGGCGCTCACACTCGTGGGGGCTGGGTAATCCATAAGCACATCCTTATACTGGTCCCTAGTTGTAGGACTATCGAGACAGGGCATCGATACTCCAGAGTAGACTAGCGTATGCACTTCTCATCCCAGCAGGGGAGACGGTCTGTCCCACAGCCATCAGTACGTCGTGCTTGAGATAGTATACAGGTGCTCGTTAGGTTATGAGTACACTGGACATGACTCGTCGGGAACTGTTGGTTGGTATTATACCTATCGTCAGTTATCAGTTCCCAGGTGACATGAGTTCAGCTTAGTCCGCCGACTTGACACTGTCACTTCGCTTCGTGTGTGTTCCCACTGTACTTAGATTACTACCCTACCATGGCTCAAAGGAGTCGTGCAAACAGGTAGTAGTTGGATGCAGTCCCGAAGCACTTGGAGGCAGTGACGGTTAGACAGGATTCGTCTCTCCCGGTATTGGTGGTTGACATCGCGCTGTGTCTGGGAGAGCCATTACACAAGTAGTCCCTGGCCAGGGCAAGCGAGATATACTGGTAGGTTTCCAGTGTTATCTCAGGGTGTTCTGGGCTACACTCCGACACGACTTCTACCGCTATTAGGGGACTGACGTTCACCGCCCCCCTAGGCCCGCCATGCGATGTATCAGACGAACGGACCGGACTGTACCGAGA